>JAPFRF010000001.1:119099751-119804751 GCA_029282475.1 Phrynocephalus forsythii
TTCAGAAAAAAAACACGAGCCGGCAAGGCTGAGAAGGTCCCACTGCAAGTCGACGAGGCTTCCTTTTGTACTCCAAGTGCCAGGGATCAGAATGGCTCAAGAACTGCGGCTGGTTTACTGCCGTAAAATCCTGTGCTGTACTAGTTTTTAATTTAATCGAATTTAATTTTAATTATTTGATTTGTTTGCATTTATTGTGTTTATGTTACTGGTCGGGTTGCAAACCGCCCAGAGTGGCCTCCCTGCCACATGGGCGGTCTATAAATCCAAAAAATAAAACAAAACCAAAAACAAATTAACGGGAAGCGATTTGTCTCCGCCCAACTGGCAACACCGGGAGCCAGACCGGCTGTCCGTTCCCGCGGCGCCGCTTCGGCCTCCCTTTTTATCCCCGTCCTGAAGTTCGCCCGTCGCTCTTGGTCTCCCAGCCATTCCTTTGCCCCTCTCCTCCGGGCATCGACGGCGGGCGCGTACTCCCCATTCATTCATCCACCCACCCACTTACCCGCCGCCGCCGCCGCCGCCGCCCTTCTTCCCTTCCCAGCCACTTCGGCTCCCGCTTCCCGCCGGCCGGCCCTCCCCTTTTCCTCCTTCAGGCTCCGGCTCCGGAGCGGCAGGTGGCGCCGTCCGGCCCTGGCGCAGGAAAGGCGAGCCGGGCCGTGAGCAACCTCGGAAGGAAAGGAGGGAGGGAGGGAGGGGAGACGCCGGCAGGCAGGCAGGCAGGCAGGCAGGCAAGCGGGCAGGGCGGTCCGAGGCCGGCGGGGCGGCGACTGGGACTCTCGCTGGCTGCCGAAGCCCGTGGCCCTGCCCGTCCGGCGCGGGCTGCTGGGCGCCGCGGGGAGCCGGGATGGGACTCTGCTTGCCGTGCCTGGGGGGAGCGGCCGACACCGTGGTGGAGACGCCTGACCCTGTGAGTGCGGAGAGGCCGCCCCGCTGCTTTCGGGGAAGCCCGAGCTGGCTGTGCTTCCCTCCCTCCGGGGCCACCCGGGTTGTCATGCCGTCCCGGAGACCCACGCCCGATTTCCCGATTCTCCTTCCCCGAGGATTAAGGCTTCAATCCTAGCTCACTTCTCTGCGAGTAGGCTCCACCACGTTCCCCGAGGCTGACTCCCGAGTAGGCAGCATGTGCAGGATTGCACCGCACGTGTCGCCTTAAAATTTCGTTGAAATGCCATTTCTAAAACTTGCCGAGAAAGGGATATCACGGATGCTGGGTGGGTCTTGGCTTTCCCCCTCCCCCGGGCAGTATTTTGCTCCTCTTCTTCCTTCCCCCCCCCGATAAAGTACAGTAAAATAAGAAAACGAGAACAAATTAGAAACGACAACAAAATATGACAAGCGGGTTATTTAAGTGCCGGCCAGAGCCCCTGTACAGTGGTACCTTGTATAAAGGAATTAATTTGTTCCAAATGAAATTATGTTAAGCAAATTTTCCTTTATACAAATTTCCCATAGGAATGCATTGAAAACAGAGTGATCCCATTTTTATGTTGTACAGATTTGCCCCATAGGCGATTCTGTTAAGCAAATTCCCCCTATCTCCGGAATTTTTTATGTTGTACAAATTTTATGTTATACAAACTGTTTATTATACAAGGGTCCACTGTATATGTTTTACACTGGAAGAGATCTCGTTGACTTGAATGGGGCTTATTATTTACTAAGTAATTATAGGATCGCAGCCTTAAAATAAATGCCAAAGGACTGGAACGCGTTTAACCGGATGCTGCTCCTTTTACTTGGAAGTAAATCCCGTTGTGTTCAGCCTGCCTATGCTGAAAACGTCAGAAAAAAATATTTCTACTTCAAGGTTTACCGACTTGCAAAGCTCCATATATCCTGGTAGATAAATCGAAAGCACATTGAGAGGGTGTCATTTCAGAAATATTTATCAGAGAGTAAAGGCTACACAAACCCTTTTCAGAGAAGTTAAAATACTTATTTTTGTAGCAGAAGGGTGGATGTTGGCAAGTATGAGAATATTGGCTCCAAAGTATTGTTGAGGACTGCTTCAGATATTTGTTAAATGAGAGAGTATTGTATGAAACGCAGTTGTCTTGTGGCTTTTAGGTGGTGGTTCTGGTATGAAAATACTACTGTGGGGTGGAGTATTTTGTATATGTGTGACAGGCAAGTAAGATTTTCATTGTGGTTGACCCCTTGAAAGGACTGAACTCGATTATTCATAGGGTCCCTTGTAGCTCTGCAGATCTAAGATGATGATGATAGATGATGAGATTTATGTTTGCTATTGGAGTTATCTTTTAAGCAGTGGATTGGACTGCAACCAAATTGCACCCTTCTCAGCTTATATTAATATTATATTAATATTTTAAAGTTCTTATTGGTTTGTTATCCTCTTTGGTCTTTAGTATTTGATGAGAATTACTGTACTGTATTTTGGCTACTAGAGTGGATCCAGATGATTCCTGTGTAGAGATGGGCACGACTGGGGAAAATGACGTTTTCGAGTTGTCGTGTGTCGGAGGCAGTCCGTTTCGGCTCGTTTCCGTTTTTCGCCAAATTTCGCAAAAATTAGTCGGTTCATTTTTTCGTTGTCGTTAGTACTGGTTTGGGGGGGGTAGCGGGCTCCTGGAAGGAGCTGCAGGAGTCAGCCAGAGCCACAAGTGACGGACTGGCAGACTCTTTGCACCCGCTGTGTCTCACGTACTTGCATGTAGTGCAATGCAAGTAGATCTGGCTTAGGGTTAATTTATTTAATAAATAAATTAAGACGGGTTAGCGCAAGGGCTAGGGTTAGGCTAGTTACGGGTGAGGTTAGGGTGAGTATTGGGGTGCACCTCTGGGTGCCTCTCTGACCCACTTAGAAGGACAGTGTACTGGCGTATGGGTTAGGCTTAGGCTTAGGGTTCGGGTTTGGGCTACGATTAGTGGGCTGTTTATGCCCGATTGGCACATCCCAGAAGTCTCTGTGGTCAACCTGGCCAAGTGGCCATGCGATTGGTGGAAAATTTGCATGGTCCACTCCCATGGGTGAGCTCATCATTGCAAATGTGCAGGTGTAAAAAAATAAAATAAAATAAAATAAAATAAAATAAAATCAAGGGAGACTTTTTTTTTTTTTGCAAGAAAAACCCACTGCTGCTACTGTAAAAATTCAAGCATTTAAAATAGCTAATTTTCACATGTTTCTGTGGTGCTTTGGTGGGGTTTTGGGCAACAATTTCAAAAAAAATATTGCGGTCGCCATTTTGGATCCCCCGCACTGCATGGCAAATGGATGCGCCCTCCCAGCCTGGTATCTTAGCAATAGCCAAGGGGAACCCCCAAATAAAACACCCTTCTGGCCTGGTAGGTGCCCTCAGACAGTTTTCGCCTACTTTTAGGGCCGGGAATCAGTTTTTTTAACTTTTAAAAACTTTTTCTGTGTGGCATTTTGATCGAAGGATGTGAAGTAACGAGCACGACAAATCAGACCAAATTGATGGTTCGAGCTCGAATTCTGGCGGAGTAATTCCCGTTACCGTTTCCGTAGAGTAACGGATACGAGTAACGGAAACGGAAACGGGAATACCGCTAAGCCGTGCCCATCTCTATTCCTGTGTGTTAGCTGGCCCCACAGACACACCCTGGCATGAACCCTGTCAATCAGGCCTCAGAAGTGATTAGACCTTGTTATAAAGAAGAGGGTGGTGTTCTGATTCCTCCACCCACAGCTAATAATCTGAACCTGGCCTAGTATGATGACTTCCCTGGGATCTTTATATAGAAATGTTGATATTCTCTTTTTTATTATTAATTTATTTATTGGATTTATATACCACGCCATCTAACTTGAAGGCTACTCTGAGCAGTTTACAGTAATAAAATATATATATATATATTATAAACTAACAATAATCAAACATTTTGCAGATGGGAAAACTTGGCCCGCCAAGAGCCAAGTTACGAACCTTGAACCATCAGAGCTGCAGCAGAGCACCTTTCACTTCTTTATTCTGAAGTTCATTGCCTAGCCTCTCCCAGTTTATCTGCTTGTGTTTATAGTGGTGTTTGGTCACTGGTTCAGAACATGCAGCAGTACTAGAGCGTTTCCACATATATTCCAGACTTTGTTATTCCAATACAAGCAGAACCTTTCGTTGGATTTATCATACTTCTAACATATATAATTGCTGTTGTAGCTCCTGTACATGCACATATAAAGATGTTGTGTCATCAGTGGCATGCTATAATAAGAAATTAGAAAATGCCCCTCTCTGCAATTTATTTGGAGGTGGCATGGAACAGTAAAAAGCACAAGCATCAGTTCAAAAACTGATCTTTGTCATTGAGACAGTTGTCTAGTTGCATTTGCTAGAACTGCCTTTGAGCCAATTGATTTTTTTTTTTTTTTTAGTGTTCTGGTGACAGCTGCAACTTTCATCCTGGATGTCAGATTAACAATTGGAATCATTTTTGTGTGATAGGCAAGAAGAGATGACAACTAGGCATACTCATGGAACTTTCCAGCACTCATCTCATATCCTCACCTTTTGATTGGTCTGAACAGAGCCATGCAGAAGAAATTAATATCTTTAATAAGTTATCAGTGTTTCTTTCTGCTTCTTTAGTCCTGTGTCCACAATGGAGATTTTGGCTCATTAGAAATATTGGTTCTTTTAGCAGTCAACTATTAAATAAAGAAGTTTTTCGGTTGAACCTGTAGCAGCGAAATTGGCATGTTTGTTGATCCCATTTATTTATTAATTCATAGACAAGCTTGTATCTAGCCTCTTACTGTTAATACACTTAAAACTTATAAACTGCTACTGTAATAAAAAATGTGGTTATACAAATAGATTATTCAATAGCATATATAGACTGTCTGATCAGGAAGGTTTTGATCATATATTGGAGTGTGGCTGAAAAGAGTTCTGATTTAGCCTGTTCAGGCAAAGGATTCCAGAATTTAGAAATTCAACTCGGAAGACCCTTTGTCTTGGTTCCATGAATTGTGCTTTCATTATAAGTTCAGCACAGAGAAGGGCTTATCCATCATGACTTAGGCTGGTCATCGTCCTGTCTCAGACCTCAGATATTTTCACCATTATTTTGAGCTGTGTTAAGAAACAAATTACTAGCCTGAGCAGATGGTTCTCCATGGGTGTCCGATTCTACCAGCAAACACTCACCACTATTTCTTCTATTGCACTCTGGACTAAGTGTAATTTCCAGATGTTGGTCTTTTTTATTTCCTTCAGAACTTGGCAGGAATTTTTCCCACCCAGAATTGTGGGGTCTTTAGTTAAAAAAATGAATCTCCTCCAGGTGTTTTGAATTGCTTATAGTTGAAGAATAAAGACTCTGTTGGATGTGATGAATCTTTGTGATGACAGAAGATGTGATTGGGTGAGCTGAAGCTCTCTGGGGACTGCCTGATCCCTAATGTCCTGTCACTCCCAAAGAACTTAGTTGCACCCAACTTTCGCCATCTGCATGAAAATTCCTCCTGTCCTGCAGAGCCTTGTTTACCTATAAGTGATTCTGAATGCTTACAAAGACTTTTATTTTTATTTTTATTTTTACTTAAACACCCCACCCCACCCCAGTTGGGGGAATTCCTACACATTTCTGCCCACAAAACAGAGACGCCCTATGCCTGGCAGTTTCCAAAGACTCGTCATGGAAGCCCCGTGAGCAATATATTGCAGTAATCCAGTGGTCATGTCTTGGCAAATTAAGAATACAAGAGTGAATAATGATGTCCTTTTCATAATAGGGAAAACACAGATGAGGAAATAAAACAATCCTTTCCCAGGATAATATTTTATTTTTGAACTCAGTTTGAAATACTTTTTTAGGTAATTCACAGCACATGTTGAAATCATGTTCAATATCTTCAGTTCATGTGAATGCATTTTATTTTATTTTATTCAGTTCCTGTGAATGAATTCATTCCTGGTCCAGAAATCAAGTTTTGATGTACTTCTTCACTCCTAACATTAGCTTGTTGTTTTACTAGAATTCTTCGGATACCTAGGTGGGAGTTTGGGACACTCAGTCAGCATGATGGAAACTTTACGAAGGTTGCCCCACTGAGAAATGTTTGGGACAATGGTAATCATTGTAAGTTATATGCCACCACTGTAAAGGGTGCCTATCCTTCAGGAAATAGCTCCTACATTCCTCCTTTATTCCAAGTTTAAATAACAGTCAGTGACTCCCAGTTGTTACTTGTCTTCCTGCATTATAGTCAGATCCCCCCCACACACATTTTTACTCCCCAAGGGCCATAAAACATCAATCATCACCAGCATAACTAATACTGTATTAAGAAAATATTTTCTGAGTTTTTATTATCTACGCACCCTAAACAAGCTACCAAGTTCTGCTAACCAGAGAGTTTTCAGCTGTTAAGCAGTTGACTCGTCTTAAAAGACATGTATAGCGATGTTCTGATTTCAATACTCTTGCTTTTTGCATGCTGTGTGGTATTCCTGCATAGGAAAGAGCAGTTGGCCAGGCTGATTGGGGGTGATGGGGACTGATCAATTTACAGAGTTTCCAGTTGAAGAAGGCTATTGTAGCTTCTCATTCATGTACCGAACACTGGAGCAAAAGTGCTACGTTGTGTACATAACGTATACCAGTATTGGTGAACCTATGGCACGGGTGCCAAAGGTGGTACTTGGAGCTCTTTCGGTGGACATCTGACATTGCCCCTTCACAGCCACCTGTATTCAGGTTAAATTGCTGCATTGGCACTTTGCGAAAAATTAGTGGGTTTTGAATCACGGTTTGGGCACTCGGTCTCTAAAAGGTTTGCCGTTACTGACTTATACGTTAGGGCATAGGCAAACAGAGTCCCACACCCATTCAGTCTGGCCATATGAAAGGACAAAGCAGGGATGTGTGCACACCAACACACCCATGTCAGCCTACTTATATTTACATATATGCGGGTTTAATAATTGTATTCTAAGAATCATATGTCCAGTCCTTTCATTTTTGCCTTGTCTTTTGTATACATGTGTTTTATCTATCTATCTATCTATCTATCTATCTATCTATCTATCTATCTATCTATCTATCTATCTATCTATCTATCTATATATGTATATGCATGTTAGGGTGGATTCGGGTTTCTTCCCGTGTAGAAATCTGGTTGTTTTGGCGACGTTTCGACGAGGTCTCACTCGTCATCTTCAGGCTGTCCTTCTATAAATACTGCTGGGGTGTGTGTGGTTTGCTTGCTTTGTTGCTGATTGCAGGTTCCTTTGTTCTTTTGTGATCTGCTGTGTGGCTGAGGCGATTAACTGCTGGTGGCTGTTTAGATGGCTGTTTAGATGCTGGTGGGTTAGATGGCTGGTGGGTTCTGGCAGTATCCTGGGCTTTGGTGGAGTGGGGTCCTGTGTCTTGTGAATTCATTTTGGTCTGGCTACGTGTCTGTGGTCTCCCAATGTTTTTTTGGGGTGTGTGAGTGTGCTCCATGTGGTGACTGGAGTGGGGTGCCGCAGTAGATGGTGCAGTCGTGGTTTTGTTATTGGATGGTGGTTTCGTTTCATCTGTGGGAAGGGTCTGGGTTTGTGTTTGGTGTGGATGGAAGGTGGTGGCATCTTGTGTCCTTTTGGACCTGGTGTCAGTCTTTGTGAGAACCAAACTCATCTCCAAAACTGAACACTTCAACAGTCGAATAATCATGGAAGCCATTGAAATAGAGAAACACCCAAACAACATGAATAAACGTGATGACACCTCCCGCTTGCCTGACATCTGGAAACTAGCCCTGGTCAACAGACGAGCCTCTGTCACAAAAGATACCTACTAGATCAAACCAACAGAGACCTACTCACTCTCCACCTCAAACTCAGCAACAAAATCCACCCAACACTCTGGAACAAATCCAAGCAACTCGCCGCCTGGAGAGCTGAAACAGAGACCTCCCACAAGACAGACACACACACCAACAAACTCCACAAACTGGAAAAACGCCAGAAGCCCAACCCCCCCCCCACAACAGCCCATGAAACAAACAGTTCACAACATATCAGATAGGACACTCACCATCGCAGAGACCAAAGTCCTCTCCAAAGGATTCAACTTTGCAGTCGCCCCCAGACACATCCCCACTGAAAACATCATATGCAGAGTGGAAGCCAGCCTAACCAAAATCAACCCAGATGAAGCCAACAAAATCAGACTCGAAGTCACCAATGTCCTCTGCTCCAGCAAACCACCCAGAAGCAATTTACACAAAGAAGAACAAAAAGCCCTCAACAACCTGAGGAAAGACAACAACATAATCATTCTCCCAGCAGACAAAGGCAATGCCACAGTGGTGATGAACACATCCGACTACCAAGCCAAACTATCCAACCTACTACAAGACCCGGCTTACATACCTTTGAACACAGATCCCACCACCTACCTGGAAAAAACCACGAAAGCCAAAATAAAAGCCTCTCCCTTAAGTGAAGAAATCAAGCCAAGCATCATCCCCAGAGAGAAATCATCCAGATGCCCCAAGCTCTACGGCCTCCCAAGATTCACAAAGAAGGAACACCTCTCAGACCCATAGTCAGCTCCATAGGCTCACCTCTACAAAACCTCGCCAAATTTCTTGCCAAACAACTCCAGCCCTATGCAGAATCCATCACTTCATACGTACAAAACTCGTTCCACTTCATAGAAATTATAAAGAAACAAGACCTACAACCCAATGACCTACTCGTGAGCTTGATGTTGTTTCGCTCTTCACACAAGTGCCCATTCAAGAAGCCTTGACAGCTATCCACAACAAATACAACCCCCAAGCACATCCTAGATCTGACCAACCACTGCCTAACCAACACATACTTCATCCACAATGGACAAAGATACAAACAGATAGAAGGAGCACCCATGGGATCACCCCTCTCACCGGTCATCGCAAACCTATATATGGAACACTTTGGTTACAGAAGTCCGAACATAAACCCAAACTCTGGCTCAGATATGTTGACGACACCTTTGTTATCTGGCCACACGGGAAAGAGAAACTGAACAACTTCCTCACACATCTCAACAGCCTACACCCCAAAATACAATTCACTATGGAAATAGAAGCCAACAACCAACTTCCCTTCCTGGACGTCCTAATCTACAAAAAAACCCGACGGCTCCTTAGGACATACCATCTACCAGAAAAAAACACATACAAACCGCTACTTAAATGCACAATCACACCACCACCCTGCACAGATCAACTTAGCAAAAACCCTCATCTCCAGTCGCTGACAAAGACCACCTAAAAACTGAATTACACACTCTCTCGAATGTTTTAATTGCGAACGGATTCCCAAAAACACCATCACCAAACTAATCCAAAAGGAAACACCCCCAAGAACCAAGAAACAGAAGAGAACAACGGCACCGCCTCCTCCCTTACATCAAAGGCACCACAGACAAAATCAGCAAAATTCTCCACAAACACAATATCAAGACAGCCTTTTGCACCGACCAAAAAAATAGCCAACATCTTAAGAAACCCCAAAGACAAGATTGAGCTAGAAAACCAAGGAGTCTACGAAATACCATGCAAAGTCTGTCCAGCCACATACATCGGACAAACAAACAGGAGAATAAGCGCACGCATCGCAGAACACAAGAACGCAGTCAAAAAAAAGAAGAAAATCTTCCTCTCTCTTCCAGCACATAAAAACAACAGGTCATGAAATTGACTTTGAAAGAACCAAACTCATCTCCAAAACTGAACACTTCAACAGTCGAATAATCATGGAAGCCATTGAAATAGAGAAACACCCAAACAACATGAATAAACGTGATGACACCTCCCGCTTGCCTGACATCTGGAAACTAGCCCTGGTCAACAGACGAGCCTCTGTCACAAAGACTGACACCAGGTCCAAAAGGACACAAGATGCCACCACCTTCCATCCACACCAAACACAAACCCAGACCCTTCCCACAGATGAAACGAAACCACCATCCAATAACAAAACCACGACTGCACCATCTACTGCGGCACCCCACTCCAGTCACCACATGGAGCACACTCACACACCCCAAAAAAACATTGGGAGACCACAGACACGTAGCCAGACCAAAATGAATTCACAAGACACAGGACCCCACTCCACCAAAGCCCAGGATACTGCCAGAACCTACCAGCCATCTAACCCACCAGCATGTAAACAGCCATCTAAACAGCCATCAGCAGTTAATCCCTTTAACGATCGCCTCAGCCACACAGCAGATCACAAAAGAACAAAGGAACAAAGGAACCTACAATCAGCAACAGAGCAAGCAAACCACACCCCCAGCAGTATTTATAGAAGGACTTCAACTGAGACCACACTTTGCTTCAAGAAGAAAGAAGCCAGAACACCAGCCTGAAGATGACGAGTGAGAGAAACGTCGCTAAAACAACCAGATTTCTACACGGGAAGAAACCCGAATCCACCCTAACATGCATACCTATACCCGTGAAAAATGAAAAACATATATATATATATATATATATATATATATATATATATATATATATATATATATATATATATATATATATATATATATATATATATATATATATATATATATATATACACACACACAGAGAGAGAGAGAGAGAGAGAGAGAGAGAGAGAGAGAGAGAGAGAGAGAGAGAGAGGTTTGGAATGAAAATGGCATCCATAACTCTCTAGAGGGCATTACACTTTCACGTTCAGTCTGAGAACCTAAATAGTGCTTTCCTGAATAACCAGAGCACATAATACAGTATTGGACTGTATTCCTCTGGGATTCACCTGCCTAGTTGCTAAGATTGATGTATATGTCCAGAATCCTATAAGAGTAGCTGAGGTTCTAGTGAAGCAACTAGTGTGACTGTTCTCCTTCAGGCAATTCAGTTACTACTGTTAATAAGCTTGGATGAACTGGAGACAATAGAAGCTATTTTCCTTGGCTTGTTTGAGGCCCTTTCGTTCACCAGCTAGAAATGTTGATGGGCCAGAACCGAAGCCACTAAAAACAACAGCAAGAACAAATTAGTCCAAGATTCTCAGTATCTCCAGCAGTTACTCGTGTAGCTTTATTTTGCCGTATTTCCTTATACTATATATAGCTTAGTGATGTGAACAATTTCAAACTTGTATGAAGACCAGAATGCAAGCCTGACATATACTTGGAATGGAAAAGATCTCCCATGAAATACTAGGATTATAACCTGCCTAGGCTGTGAGTAACCTGGCAAGCCCCCCTTCCTTTGATGCCACTCTCTGCCTCTTCTTTTAGGATTCATTGTAAAACCTGTTTAAACTGTTGCACTGTATTAGGGGAAATGGGCAGTTTTCTAGAGGTTCCCATACCAACATGCCGCTTGGAACATGGTGGTCTTCTGTATATAACATGAATAGTTGCTTTAGTTTTATATCATTTTTATCTCTTTTATGTCGGTGCAGAAGTACTGCAATCTACCACTATGTGTCTGTGTGTGCGGTGATAAGGTGAACTCGGCTAAACTCTCGAGTTTAAAAGAAACAAAGTCTGCACAACTAAGGAAAAAGATTGTGGGTGTTGGTGTTCCTGCTTTCTAAAACATTCTGTCCAGTTTAGTAATCACGAGACTAATACTCATGGTCATGCCTCCCCCATCCTTTTGGAGGAAAAAAAAACCCTGATCAAATGTGTAAATCACTATTCATATTGCCCTGGCACTAAAAAAAAGTAGAAGTCCCCAGAACACTGTGAAGATTCTCAGTCATCCAGGTGGGTTTATCTGGAAGTCAAGACATGGCAACTGGACTTCTTTTCTGAAATGTTTCACTGCTTATCCAAACAGCTTCATCAGTCTGAGGAAAGCTAGTTGCGAGTCCTCCATTTTATAGTTCACTTTGACCTCATGTAACCCTGGTCTGAAATAGGCTTATAAAATGAAACAATGGCCTGAGTAGGTTTGTAAGGTGGACAATGGCCTATGGTGTGGAAATCCGTAAAGTATGGGTTGTTAGCTATGATCTTGGTGGTGGAGATGTGAAGTATTTTGATTTGTCTGGGGATCATTGAAATCACTGCCTGATAAGTAGCAGACAGACTGTGCCTGAGCCCCCAACCTCTGTTGAGAGAGGGATTTTCCATACTCACATGAATGGCTTCTCTGACCCCTCTCTCAAACCAACTATCTTCTCTGTCTAATTTGTGTGCATCCTCACCTTTGAATGAGTGCCCTTTGTCCTACAAGTGGAGGTGTACTGCTGATTCTGGTCCTGAGCCCTGCCTATGTTGGGCCATCCTCCAGTTTAATGGCTGTTCAGTTTCTCCAATGTAGAGGTCTGAACACTCCTCACTGCATTTGACAGTGTATACTATATTGCTCCTTTTGTGTTTTGGTATCGGGTCCTTTGGGTGGACGAGTCTCTGCCGTAGTGTGTATGTCGGTTTGAAGTAAACAGGGATGTGGTTTTTGCCAAAAATCCTTTTAAGCTTTTCCGACACTCGAGCCATGTAGGAAATGACCAGTTTCTTCCATCGGCTCTAGGTCCCATGCCAATCTATTGTTCTTCTGGATTGGCCCACTGCTTTGTTGAAGGCCCAGTTTGGATATTCACATGCTTTAAGTACTACTGTCTTCAGGTGCCTGTCTTCCTTCTTCTTGGCTTCTATGGAGGTGGGGATGCTCTCTGCTTTGTGGTTTAGGGTCCTGATGACTCCTAATTTGTGTTGTAATGGATGGTGGGAGTCAAAACAGTAAGTACTAATCTGTGTGAGTGGGTTTCCTGTAAACTTCTCATGAAACAGTCATACTTCTGTCTGTAGAAGTCTCCTTTGTACATGAAATATATGGTGTTCAGACACAGGTCCAGGAGCAGTCATATCTGGTTTGTGTTGAGGCTGCTTCTAGAGGTGAGGGTGCTGTCTTCTCTTAGTCTTCTCTTTACAGGGCATCGGTGGTGTGAATGCTGGTAAAGAGAGACGTAACATTAAAGGATACCATAGTTTCGTCTGTATCGTTTCAGTTCCCTGACTTTAGGAACAAATTCCTCTGAATTGCCCACGTGGTGGTCCATGAATCCAACCAACAAAAAGGAGCAATATATTATATACTGTATACGTGGTTCAATCCAGTGAGGAGCGTGCAGACCTCTACATTGGAGAAACTAAACAGCCAACTCAACAGTTCCATTGTGCTGCATTCAAACTGTTCTCCAGAGTTCTTCAATTAGCGAGTTCTGCTCCTTCCTCTAAAGCAGGCATGTCCGAACTTCAGCCCTCCAGATGTTTTAGAACACAACTCCCACAGTCCTTTGCCATTGGAAATACAGCCTTGGAAGGGGAGGGCCAAAGTTTGGACATGCCTGCTCTAAAGTATATCATTTCCTTCTTTTTCTTTGAATGTTAGGATAAATAAACATCTGCTTCTTACAACATCTTCCACTTTTTCAGCTTAGATCTTTAACTGGAGTTCTTGGGTTGTTTAATTTTTCCTGATTATTATGAACTTGGTTTTCTTATCATTCCTTTTTAATCTGTGTTCATTACTTATTGCATTGACTTTATTGAGTACCCTTTGCATGCCGTATTACTAGCTTGGTTCTAGCTTCTAACAGTGTAAAATTCTGTTCTGCATTGGAAAAACCCATTAAAAACCATCCACACTCCCATCTCCATACAAGATTACCTGTTTTAATGATGGTGTTTCATGTTCAATGTAGGAAATGAGAAGAAGACAACTTGCAGAAGCTGCAGAAAAAAGGCAAATGGAGGTAATTTAGTGCCTAGCAATTATTTGCACATGCAATTGCAAATAGGTAATTCTTTTTCAGTACGCATAATGGGGCAAAGGAAAGGAAATATTGCACAATCTTCAAATACTTGCATTAACTCAAGGATAGATCAATTGAGGCCTCATCAAAACCAATTTAGCTTAGATCAGTTGTGATCTCCACAATAAATATGGTGATACAGTACAGGTTGGATATGAAGTTACCTATATACCTCTGATCCAAACTTTTGCTATACTGTTGAAAGATCACCACTTTCTCATCACTGTGATGTGTCCCTGAAGAAATTGATTGAAATAAATGTTCTATTAAATTAAAGTAGGAGCAGACAACCTCAAGTGATCCATGTATTCAATCTTAGATCTTTGGAGGGTTGCACCTGCTCCTGTGATTTCAGCTCCCATTTTTTCCACAAAAGCTTGTGTGTGTTTTTATTAAACTGAAGAATTATTTTTTTCCTCCTAGTAGTTTTTTTAAATCTAAATTGGTGGTAACAAATGTTTTTTGAAAATGTAGCAAAATTGTCCTTTAATTCTAAGGGGACATCTGGGACATCTGGGGTGTTACTGAAAACTAATAATTTGCCATAGAGATGGGCCTAAACTGCTGGTTCAGCAATTCATGCTGGTTTCGCTGATGCCCATTTGAGGCAGCACCCCAGCTTCCCTGCCTCTGAGAGAGTACCCGCCTTAGGGGGTGGGACTCAGAACTACAGAACACCTGTTCAGCCAATTGACAAACTGCTGAATCGCTGAATCATGCACATTTGGGGATTCATGCGGACTATGGGCTGTGTGCTGCTCAACCTGCCTTTAACATACTAAATTTTAAAGATGAGGATGGGTGAAATCTTCCCTGACTACAAAGGGCAAAACAGAAAGTGGCACTGAGCTTATATTTGGTGCCTTGAGCCTTCTGTCCACCGCCTTCTTGACACCATAGGGCACAGAACTATGTTTCCACCTTTTCACTCTCAAAATACAATTCTACCCGCACCCGCACCCCCAATGTTTTCTTCTCTGTAATCCGGGTATAGTTGGATTACAGGTCCTTTGCAGGTCCTAAATGCTAGATGATGCCAGAAGGCTTTCTTGAGTTCACTTTACTTGGGAAAATGGAAAGAGAGCTTGCCACTCTTTGAGGCAACAGCCGAGCTGCAGGATAGAGCATCATGTCTGCCCTACAAGAGCATCCAGATTGGAACCACGCTGGTCATGTGCTTCTTGTCCCCCAAAATTCCACAAGTATATATTTTATAGACAGATTTTAATTAATGCCCACAGTCTTGTGTGTATTTGTTATGTTACAAAATAGAAATATGGGAAGGTATTTCCCAGTATTATATTGTCAAAAAAATGCTGCTTACTTGGTTTCCCCTTCTCAAAGGCTGCTTCCCGTGGCATTAAGAACCTGTCTTCGGTGGAGCAGAAGAAAAGGAAACAGGAAGAAATGGAGAAGCGTCTTCAATCTGCAGGGCCCGGCCCTGAAGGAGGCGGACTACGGGTAAGTGCATAAGAAGAGACCACTGCTAGTTCAGGTCAAGGCTTACCTCCAGGATGGACAGTCTGGAGTTCTGATCATTTGGACTGATCGGAGATGTAGTTTAAGCATCTGGAGGAAATCACGGCTTCTTGTCATCTCCTCAAAAAATCCACCATGCTGTTTCCCAGATAGCCCATTAGATGCACTATAAGAAATTCACGTGTAAGACAGGAGGCCATCAGGTCCCTTCCCCTTGCTGTTCATCAGCAACAGATGCTGAATTAGTCATAAAAGTGTAGGTAAATTCAAAACAAAGAAAAACAACAAAATGTAAAGTCAGGTGGTGACTTTTTCGAAATGTGGGGTGGAAGAAATCAAAATCAGAACATTTGGCTAGATGCTATAAGGAAGATCTGTGATGACCTTCACTTCCAAGATTCATGCAAAAGTAGAGATTTGATGAGTCACTGGAAGTTGTGTAGGTATCCTGTACCACCTAGCAAAGCCTGCTGGGATGAAGGGTGAATGATAGATCCCCTGGTTTGTTTGTTTGTTTGTTTGTTTGCTTGCTTGCTTGCTTGTTTGTTGACTGACTGAAACACTGTTGAGTGTCTCTGTGTGTGCAGCTGGAATGATGTAATCAACAAAACGAAATCACCACTGATTAACCATGATTTTAGGGTGCACATTATTCATACACAATATAACAATGTGTGCTCCATGAAATCACCAAATTAAGCCATCAAACATCAGCAATCTGCTGCTGCTGCAGTGTTATGTACAAGAGCTATATAACAGAATTTTATCCAAAAGTAATGGACTAATAACACTTATCGGCCGCATTAAAACCACTGACAGATGAATAGCATTGATTATATCATACTAGTGGCACCTGTCAAGTTGTGGGTTATATGACGCAGCAAGTGAACAGTCCTTGAATTTCATGTTTGAAGCAGGAAACATGGGCAAGCAAAAAGATCTAATCTTAAAGCACTATCTGGGATGTTTTTCATTTTAATTATGTAAGCTACACATTCCTACCCCCTGTGAGTTGGGCGCTCAATCGACTGACCATGGAAGGGTGAGTTGTCAACTTTGAACCAGATACCTGGAGGAGAAGGCCATCAAAGGTTACAATCCATGATGAAGATGTGTAATCTCCAGGTTTAAAACCAGGGTACTTCAAGGGCCAGATGCAGGGGATTGGTAGCAGGAGACAGATACAGGTATCTAGTCTCATGCACTCCCATAGGCATTTGGTGGGGCCACTGTGAGATACAGGAAGCTGGACTAGATGGCCCTTTGGCCTGATCCAGCATGGCTCTTCTTATGTTCTTACCTGAGCCTGTTGGGATTGAATTCATTTTGTGAGCAGTAGTTTTGACTACAGTTTAACTATTGGGCCATGGGATTCCCCCAGATTGTTGTTGGGAGTAATGCACTTTTTGACAGGAAGGGGTGAGTTTTTCTTGATAACCCTTGTCTCCATAATATTCACGAATTTGTTCATGAGGCTTAGGCCCCAAAATTATCATTTGGAGGTATCTACAGTAATGCTGAAATGCAAAGTGGATTAAAACTATTTATTGCATAATCGTCAGATCATTGCAAACAAGCCATATTAACATGCCATATTAATCTGTATTTATACAATAAAATAAACATTTTAATATTAATGCTTTAAAATATAATATAAAATATTGTTTACTAGTAAGCCAATTTACTAAAATCCCCTAAAAAGTATTTACTTTACAATTTTAAAACCTTTACATAAAACATTTAATTTGCATTCTAAGAGGCTGTCTTCAAACTTCTAAATCTTTATAGCACTTTACACCTATACCATCCAAATATTTAGCTCTGCATATAGCGGCTTTAAAAGCAAATATTGCAACTCTGTTTATTATATCTAGATTGGATGTTTGTAATAAAAAACTCAGTTTCTCTGAGATGCTTCTGTTTTCCACTTTCTTTAAAATGTGCTGTAAATATTTTTCTCTTATATTGCTATATAGGGGACAGTCTAATACATAATGAGCTAAGTCCTCGAGGGCAGGGTTTCCACAAACACATAAACGATTATCTATAGGGATACCCTGAAACCTACCCCATTTCATCATAGTATCCATTTGTTCAATCGTAAGTGAGTATATGCTTTCCTATATTGCATTTTCATTGGGACAGTTAAATATTGTTCATAATGATGCAGCTGTTTTGTATTAGCCAACCATTTTGTTGTTGTTGTAGATGCAACAGCAGATATATCCATCTGTGCCTCAACATCAAAAACTCTTTGCTTAAAAATATGAATTGTATCTTCATGTGAAGGATTTAAAGCCTGAGCTGAAAAACCAAATTTTGGAAAGAGCTTAAACAGGTTATTTAACCATGAATTTTCATACCTAGAAACACACTGCTCCTCCAAACAAATCTTGGGCAATCTTTCTTCACTTAAGCTACTTATTCTGCACCAATACTTTACCATTCTTACATGAATCAGACCTGAAATTGTTTTTGCACCAAGTTCTGCTCTTATTACATGTGCAGGGGTAGAACGTGAAACTCCCATGATAGCCCTGTAAAATTGTGTTTGAATCTGTTCAATTTTCTTAAGGTTTGCAAAACCCCATATTTCAGCACCATAAATTAACATAGGAATTATCTTAGCTTTAAAAATTTTTAAAATTGGGATTAAAGTGCCTGGGTAACTGTAGTTTAAGAGTTTGTTAACCGATTGTAAACTGGCCCGTGCTTTTAATGTATTTTTCTTTATTTGCGATGCCCAGGATCCAGATGCCTCAAAGTTAATGCCCAGATAGCAGTAACATTTAACCTGCTGTAAGTCTTTAGAATTTATAGACCACTTATGGGTTTTTCTTTTTTTTGCCGAATACCACCACTTTGGATTTATCATTATTAATGCATAAATCATTTTCTTGGCAATAGATATTAAACCTTTTCAAAAGTCTTCTCATACCCACTTGGGTTGTTGATAGCAATATCATATCATCAGCATATAATAATATATTTACTTCTCTGTTTAGAATTTTAGGCATATGATAACTCTGATTGTGTATAAATGGCACCACATCATTTATATAAAAATTAAATAAAAATGGAGATAAGATGCATCCTTGGCGGACCCCCTTATATGTTGGAACAGAGTCTGTCAATGCAAAATTTAAACCTGTTCTCACCTTCAGTGTGGTTTCTGTATACAGTGCTTTGAGCAATAGCAATAATCTTGGATCTATATTTCTCATTGCCAATTTTTCCCAGAGGCGTCCTCTATTTATCGAATCAAATGCTCGACTTAGATCAATAAAGGCTGCAAAAAGCTGCCCCCCCTTAAAGGTATATTTATTTATTAGGTGTTGTAATATAAAGCAATTGTCTAGGGTTGAGCGTCCCTTCCTAAAACCTGACTGTTCCTCAACAAAGAAGGAATTTTCTGTTTCCCAGTCCTCTAATTTGTTCAAGAGATGTCTTGCATAAATTTTTGCTGGAATATCAATTAGGCTAATAGGCCTGTAATTACTGGGATCATATTGATTGCCTTTCTTAAATAGTGGGATGATGATACTCATTTTCCAGCCTATAGGTATACAGCCTGTCTTATTTATATGAGTAAACAATCCAGACAATATAGGGGCCCACCAGTCTAAATAGTTCTTAAATAATTAATTCAGGGGGTAGGAAATCCTCTCCTGGGGCTTTATTGGTTCTCAGTGTCTGGATAAGCGTTTTAATCTCAAGCATTGTTACAGGTGACCACTGAGGAATTATACTTGGCTCTTCATTTTCTAAAAGTTTGTCAGTCTGCTTTACATCTTTCACTTCCTTAAATAGTTCTCTATAATATAATTCCCATGTGGCAGCTGGGATAGGAATATCCATGACAGACTTTGCCTCATTGATTCTATCAGCCACTAAGTGCCAAAAATGTGTTACATTTATCCCTGTTGCGGCTACTTCTAGCTCTGCCCACATATTTTCCTGATACCGCCTTTTCTTTGATTTAATCAATTGTTTATATTCACGGCTTAGTTTTAACATATTATTATGTGTCTCCTGATCATACATTGTTTGAGTTTTCCTCATCTGTCTCCTCAATACCTTTCTCCGCAATCTGCATTCCCTATCAAACCATGGGGACCTTGTAACTTCTGGTGGCTTTAGATGTGAATCTGCTGTTAAAAAAGGTCTTATGTTCTCACAGATTTGATAATATGCTTCCATAGCTGTGTTTATGTTATCATCTGGGGTTAGAATTATATTTCTTAATTTTAAGCAGTAGCTTGAATTTTGAAATTCTGAAATTTTGTTTACATCCACTTTTTGCCATTTCAGTCTCCTCTCCCCTTGTATAGTTAAATTTTGAGCTAGCCATTTATCATGTGGACTTACTTTCCTCTGGTCTGATTTAGCTTTTACTTCCACTATTATAGGCTGATGATCACTGTCTGACATAGGGTGTACAGTTATGCCAGAGAATAAATGAACCTTTATTCTTGGAACACATACATAATCTAGCACACTCCCTGCCCTTTGGGAAAAATAAGTATATGGATATGGGGAATTGCTATTGTTATTTCCTAATATTTGCATATCAAACATATATAACAGCTTAAACAGGTTTACACCAGCATAATTTATCTTCTCATCCTGGGAATTCCAATATTTTAAATCTAAATCTAAAGTATCTTCATCAAAAATTCCACATTTCTCCGCAATTTTCGACAGGTCATTTCCAATTCTTGCATTGAAATCACCCAATATTATAGGCAACGCATTTGGGAATCTTATTCTAAGATCTTCTAACAAAAGTTCCAAATGTAACCATATATCAGAGCATAATACTGGGATGAGACAGGTGGAATATACACATTTACCAGAATAATCATCAGATCTTGAGTCTGCATCTTAACTGTCAACACATTTTTGTCAGAGGTAAGTGACTCAACCATACTACTCTCCCAACCTAAATCTTGCTTCACAAGAACAGCTAACCCCCCTATGGCTCTTCCTTTCCCATTTATTTTCTGTGCTGGATTTACCCATGCTTTGAAACCTGGCACTACTAGGTTTTCAGTTTCAAGGAGCCATGTTTCTTGAAGTGCTAATATTGAGTAGTTGGATAGAAAAGACTTTACCCTCATATTATTTCCACTTGCCTTCCACCCAGCTATGTTCCATGAAACAATACCGACTGGTATGTTTAATTGTTCTGCTTTGGAATTGTTCCAGGACAAACATTTAATTACAGATCTCTTATGCTGAAAAGTAGGGTGTGGCAGAGCTGTTAATTGAGTAAGAGGAGAAACATTACCAAAGCCATGGGATGAAGTGGGATCTGACTGAGTGGGAGATAACAATCTATCTATTTTAAAATAACTCTGCATGTTAACATCATTTCCTGTGCCACTAGTTGCAATGAGCTCAGCATCACAAAGCTCAGCATCACAGAGTCTCTCTCCAGCACCTTCGCACACAGGGACCACTGGAACATCCTTCCCCTGAGAGCATCTCCCATCTTCATGTCAAACTGAACTGTAATCATATACCATGCCAGGGATGTGGGTCTGACGTCCACAGGAGTTAACTCGACCTGGAAATTCATTGTTCCACCTACTTCTCCTCTTGTTAAATCTTACATTCGTACTCCTTTTCCTTATGATGACTGGAATTGGGTTCCCTACTGTCGAGTTGGAGATCGAACTGGATTGAATGGTGGATAATTTCCTTGTGGATTGTGGCTGTAATGAACCCCAGTCAGAGGGTTGGGACCCTGAGTAGAGGAGGATTGG
This sequence comes from Phrynocephalus forsythii, assembly GCA_029282475.1. Classification (NCBI taxonomy): domain Eukaryota; kingdom Metazoa; phylum Chordata; class Lepidosauria; order Squamata; family Agamidae; genus Phrynocephalus; species Phrynocephalus forsythii. The sequence goes on from JAPFRF010000001.1 coordinate 119,120,765, forward strand.
GTGGGAGTTGAAATGGTGGGGTCCGTGAGCTGTTTGATACCACTATCCATAGGGAACCTTGCCTTCTTGGTTCTAGAATTGTCCTTTGGTGATGCTGGAATTTGACTATCAGCTTGCTGAACATTAGCCCCAGAGGACTTCCCTTTCACTGTATGCTCAGAAGATTCTAATAATTTAAATAAGGGTTTGAAGTTCATGCTTCTTCTTTTCTTGGATGTTTGTTTCCGGATCCCCTTTGTCTTCTTTGTCTTCACATGTTTCAACTTGTCTTCCACTGGGGGATGGGCAGGAGCCTTCTCACAGATCTTTGAGGTGGCCTTCCCCAAAGGTATGTGCTTTATGCTTGGAGAGACAGTTACAAGTGGAGGCTTGAAAAAGTCAACTGTGTTTGGTACAGAGACATTAGGGTTCCCCTGCGCCCAGTCTGAGGACCTACACATAGAAGTAGTTCTTCCAGTGAAAGTTTGTCAATTTTGTCAATGGTTTTGGGTGACAGACTATAATAATTCATCTTATCGGATGGACAGTGTGGATGTACGGTCTGTCTCTGGTTCAACAGGTCTTCTGGATTTCCTGCTGGGCACATCTTATTTTCTTTCAGGTAACCTTCTATGGTAGACACGGACTGCTTTACTTCCTTTAATATATCTCTAATTTCTGTAAAAAGCACTGTATTCTGCAACTGTCTGATACCTTGGGTGTGGTTGATTTAGCAGAGGCCAAGGAGACTAGTGTGCAGGAATGAAAAGAATCATGGTTCCCTGTTATAAATGTGGTATCTATAATTTCCGGCTTCTTAACATTTGTACAGTTTACCTCCCTTGGACCAAAGATTGGCTCATTCGATTGCATCGGACCCTCTAAGCCCAAAACTGGATCAGACACAAAATCTGACATGTTTAACTTGCCAAAGTCTGCATTCACTGTGCTGCTTAGCAGGCTACCAATTGACTGATGTCCTTCCAGTAGCTGATCATTCATCAAAAGGCTATCAGATAAGTCAATGTGAGGAGAAATAGGATTCTCTTTGCCAATTGTTAAGACTTTCTGGGAGGTAATATAGTCAGTCATCTTAACTTGCCTCAGTTTCCTTGGATGCACAGGGTAGAGTCCAGCTTTACTGCCATGTTTAGCAGAATGCATGTTAAAATTAAATGGGAAAGACATATCACTATGGTCACACTCTGAAGACTGCATAGGCTTGGAAAACTGATTACTGCTGTGTATTCTGCTGGTTCCCAGATCAGAAATGGGCGTAATTGAAATCGGAGTATTGCACTGCAGCTGCAGCTGCCTTAACACTGGAGGCGATAGGGTGAGATCGAAGATTTCCATATCATACAGTGTAAATAAATATGAAGTATTCACTCAGGTTTGTTTAAAACAATACTTCAGCAGATGTTAGAGTTGTATTTGAGTTCCTCATAAGAAAGCTCTCAGTGAGCTGCAGAATTCACAGAGAGGGCAGTTCAAAATCACCGGAGCTTTATCACAATTAAGTAAGTAAACAAAGCAGCCGGCACCTTAGTTGCAAGCAGCCTCCAAGCACAGCTCCCAAGGTCAGTTTTCTGCTGCTAATAACGTTATCAACAAGGTCAGCCGAAAAATGTTGTTAAAGCAGTAAAAAGCCCAATAAATAATGAGAAAAAATGCTTCAGACTCACAAACGCTTGCTGACCGCACCCAAGCCGGAACCGCAACTACTCTACAGAGAATGATTGACTTTCAGCTCGAAATGCAAAGTGAATGAAATATAAATATTCTAAAAGTCTATATAAATCCAATATATGAGCTTGTGTTTACTTTTTATGAGAAATCTAGAAGTGAACTGGATAGGGAGGAACAAGATTCTGTTCCATGTGAAGGAACTGACAAGAACTCTGCCTCTGCAAAAGCAGTGCCATGGATTTAAACCCCCTTCTAATTTGTTTTCCCTATTCTGTTTGTTCCTAGTGGCAAGTTGGATAAGTCTTCATGCAGCTCCTGATGGGGAAAAAAGGGAAATGTCCTACTGCCAGTACCTTGCCAGTTTCTGCAGCTGTGTGGCATTTGTTCATAGTTTGGGTTTTTGCTGTCGCTTGCCTCTGAAGACGCAGCAGCCCTAGGCCGTGGTAGCAGGCCAGATGAGAGGTGTGTGCTAAGGACAGAGTCAGTCCAGAATCTCACAATGTTGCAGCTGAGATGGCCAAAACCCCATCACTTACTACTTAACGTTGCCATACTGTATAACTCTGCATGTCTTAACATACTGGGGGCAAGGCAGATGGTAGAAGAGACACTTTGTGTAGATCTATTAAATGTTCATTGTCCAATTGGTTGTGGTTAAAATGTCTGTTTTAAAAAAAAAAAATAACACTCAATATTTAACTGTGCTCCTGGGTGCCACATTTGAAATAATCAAACCACAATTGTTGGGTTTCTTACTCTGGGCTAAATCTACTAAAATGAAGAGTGTGGTTTTGTTTGTTGGGTTTTTTTGTTTTTGTTTTTTATTTTTGGCAAGTTATTTTTCTGCCTTCACATGTTTTTTTTTAAGACCAATGTTACCAAGAGGTGAGAAATCCCTGTACATACATACTCTGTGTCCTTGTCTTATATTTTGTCTGGGGGCAGGGGGGGGAGTACAGAAGTCCAGAAAAATGTAGACTGTTTATATGTTAAAACGGGGGAAATTCAGACACAGCCATATGTTTGTCTTACCACCTATAGGAAAGACCTACCAAAAGGCAGCTACACTGACCTTACAACCTTGTGGTGAAACGTCTCTGTTAAAAATTGCCCCTGTAAGCTTAGCTGATAACCAGTCTTAAAAAAAAAAAATGTTTGGAGAAAACTGAATTCTGGAAGTTCGTCCAGTGTACCAAGCATTCTTTCAAACTTGATGATTAATATATGCGTACTCTGCAGTAAATAAATTTGCGTGCTTTATTCTGCTATCTCTCAAGTGTTTCTAATCTGTCACGTTTGGAGTATCTAGTAGTTCATCAACTGATTGTTCCTCTCTTTCCTTCTGTTTGTGTGTCTCTGTGTGTAAATATGAACATGAGCCACAGAAAGTATGCATATGCTGGAAAGATGTCACTCCCTTTGCTTACTGGCCAGTGCATTTGTCAAGTCTAATTATCAGATGATATCCTGGTGTTCCTAGTTTTCTCTGTCTCCTTTTCTGAGCCCTCAGCTTAGATTTATTTATTTATTTATTTATTTATTTATTTATTTCATTTATATACCACCTATTTTCCGGAATGGAACTCTGGGTGGTTTACAGCAAGTTAAAAGAAGCAACAATTTAAAAACAACAATATAAAAGACAAGAATGGCAAAGACTTTACATTCTCTGCATCTCATTGTATATTGTTGACCTCATATAGTTAGGAATAAGATTTTTTATAGATTAATAATACATTATACAACGGGAAAACATTGCATTTTTAAACCCCTTTGGGGCATATCAAGCAGGTGTGTATGATTTTGTTGTATATAGACAGATATATTAATAGATCTTTGTAAGTGTGTGTGTGTGTGTGTTGTTTTCATTGCAAAGGCTTGTGTTCTGGCAGAATCGGATCCTGTTCTTTTGGTTTGCTCTGCAGGCAGAATAAAATGCTGGTGTGGTAGAAGAAGTAGGCACCTGGGGAAAGCTGCAGCACATGGCACTGTGTGGTTTTGCGTAAAAGATTACCATATTTGAGGCTTGATGACTTATGAGAAATGTGGGCTTTATATAACGTCACAGTGCTGCAGATAAGTCCTGGAAACGGTTATTCAGTACTCTGGTACTTTGGGGATAGAAAAGGGACTTGATTTTAATATATATTCAACTATATCTAGTACCAAAAGTTTGCTACTAAGCAAGACTTTTATATCGCAGTACCATACATTGCATTCCCTTTCCCTCAAAGTAATTTACTTACACAAAAAACAATATATGGTAGGACCCCTGTACCCTTAGAAGATAGGTCCCAAGCTGTATACCATGGATGCTGAAAAACACAGATTATAGATGCTATTATAATAGTGAATGTAATACATAGTGTGGCCTCTAGCTCCTTGCAATGGCCAGTTCTGGTAACTTCATCTTATAGAAATATACATTTATGGGATATTTCTTTTGGTACAGTATTTTCATATTGTGCATATGTGAATAAGCAAATACTGACCCTGTGGACAAGAGAGTCCTAATGTGGTACGTAGCATGGAAGATGTAGTCTGAATGACTGAGCACCATCTTGGAGTAGTAGTTGGAAGAGGGAAATAATGTTGAATTCTGCTTTCTGCATATAAGCCCATCAAGATGGTGCCTCTGAAACAGTTTCCCAGCAAATGGCTGATGAGCATTTTCAGAGCAGATCTCCTCAATTCAGATAGCTTGCAGTGTATGAGGATCTTTCCAGATCACCTCTAACTCTCCTTGCTAGAGTTTGACAATCTGACTGCCTAGGCAAAAGACACGGTGACACACATTCTTAATTTCACAGATGTCGGTAGAAGTATTCCTTGAACTGAAATTCAATTGAACTTTTAAAATAATGGAGGAGGAGGTTTGATGGTGACTTTAGTAATGTTGTCCAGTATCAATAGGCTATAAATTACAGGCTGGTTCCTCCAGAGAATCACCTTCCATAAGCCTTACCTTGTATAGGTAATTGTGAGAGATCATGGGAATTGGAGTTGACAACACCTGCAAGGCCAGAAGTTGTCTCCCTTGCTCAAGATCATCAGACAAGGTATAATGAAATCTTGTGTCAGCAAGGTACACATGGTTATCTACTGTGAGGTGCCTTCTTTTGCCATTCTTTTTCTCCACAAAACTTTCCTTGCCATTACAAAGAATAAAGCAATACCCATTTACACAGATGTTCAAGTTACTTTTGGCTGTAATAGAAGAAAGTTGGTTAAAGATCAGTCAGTACCAGTAGAGCACTCTTCCTAGGTATATGCATTAAGATTCAACAGGGATTAGTGCTGATGGAGCCTTAATCCCCTAATAACCACAGAAATCTGAGTAGACCTATGTAAGAATCCACTGCTTATTTGTTTGTGAGAGCTCCAGGTCATAAAGAATAAGTAAGAGCTCATTAAAACATTTTTCTTAAGTATCTGTTTATTTCTAATGCACCATATGATTTCCGGTCAAATTTATACAATCATCATTCAAATAATCCTCGAACAATGAGTTTTCTTCCTATAAAGGCACAAAAGTTATTAAGTTTAGACAAAGAAAATTAGCAAAACCTATAAATCAAACCCAGCATTCCTATATACCATTAAGATATGTTAATCATGTCTCCCCAAAGTTTATCCACAGAAAATGCACACGGTACTTTCATATTCTCTTCAATACACTCAAAACCTTAACTGAGTCTAGAGCATCACACCATCGCATGCTGGAATAAGTTCTCCAGAACTGTCTAACACTAGTATTTTTCCCTTAACTCACAGCATACAGGAAAGCCCATTATAAAGGCAAACAATAAGCAGTCAAAAAAGGCCCATGAGCCATTTACAACAGTTACTGCATCCTTATGGCAGGTTTAAAAGGTAAGGCAGGAATCTCTCCTATATCGAGAAGTCGAGCAATAGTTTTACAGCTAAACTTACCCAAGTATACAAACAACACACTTACAAAGTACTGTACTTGAAAGGTCTGACAGGACAAATGTATTGCTTTCCTGGAGTAAATTTTTGCACTTCTTTTAGGACACAGCAAAGGCTCAGTCATTAAGGCTTAATATGAAGATTGGCCATGAATTTAAAATGCATTGAGTTTGGCAATTCTAGTCTCTACAAAAGTCCTACCTGAAGCTTTTAGATTTTTTTATGCTGCCAAGGCACCTGCCCGTGCTTTGTCAATGCCATCCACAGTCAGTGCCTTATTGAGACAAGAAGGTAGCTAATGTTACCTGTTGTATATCTTCCTCTATAAGTTCAGAGTACCTGCTACGTATCTCCGATGATGTCCAGAGTGTTGATGTGGGGTGGGAGGAGTGAGGGTCCCAGGTGGTATATGCCAGTATATGCATTTAGTGTTAAAGAGATGCCCCTTGTAATGCAGAGTGGATGGCGCCTCCACGTTGGCCCTCTCCTAAATAAAATACCCTATCTGTGTAATATGGTTTTGATTGATGTGCTAGAATAAGGAGGGCCAAAGTTTATCTGCTCAGCTCTTACTGAAGGAAGACTCCCATCAGCAATGGGTCAGCCCCACAGTGCCAAGAGTTTGGAAATTGTAGCGCCCCCCCCTAAATATCCACACGGCCACCATTGACCCAAACAGAATGTCAAGCACCTCTTCTTACTGTGAGCGCTGATGGTCCTTGAAAAAAATACAAGTCGACAAATATTGGAACAGTTTTCTCAATATAAATGTTGCCTCTTTAAAATTAGAATAAGCAGGTGCTATTAAAAATAAATCCTTGGTATTATTTCACCCTTGGGCTAGCCTTGCTCATTGTTCTCTACAAATGGTTACTTATATGCTCTTTTGATACAACAACGAGCATATATCCACAGGAGGGAGTCTGTGCTAGATCCTGCTTATCCTTATGGACAGAAGGATACAAGTCGAGCTGCAACTCATAACTTTCAATTCCTAAGAGATGCAACCTACTACTAAAGAGGCAAGGAGGCATTGCCTCAACTCAACTTCCAGCTATGTTTGTGCTGTTTCTCTCCACACCCATGTCCAGAAAGAAACTCCATGGTTCAAGTAAAGGGTGAGTGGGTGGGTGTGTTGTTGTCATGCGACTTGACAGTGTATTCAAGGGTGCTAAAAAGTACCTGCATTCCCTCACACCCATCCAGAACTGGATGCATATTAAGGATCAAGTGAGCCGCCTATCAGCTGTTAAAAGGGGCAGGAAATAGGGAGGGAGAGAAGCAACAAATCCACCATTATCCCATTGGTGTAATGAGCATTTTGGCTACTAAAGTTTTACATGCTGGTCCTCCTGAAATATAGCATGTAGGCGAGAAGGGGATCAGAACATTGATGACCTCAACATGTCATCACTGCATTCCCATCTTTAACAAATAGATCCTAGCAGTAAAAATGACTTAATATGCCCCTCGTTAGTACACAGGCATCAGTTCTATGGGGGCAGTTTTTGTGTTTTCCAAATCACAACAATTCCATACTTGGTTCTTTTGTCCATTATTAGTCTGGCCTAGAAAACAAACATTCTAACGTGAGTAATGGACATATGTTAAGAACAACATTTTCCACTAGTTGCCACATATATCCCTCCCAATTTATCAGCCTGATCAAACAATTTCCTGATAGGCATGTGACTGACTGACGCTAGCATGGTGTTCTTCCACCTGTTAAGATGTTTTCCACTGTTTTCGAGGAAGGAAGGAACGTATCACCCCTCAAGAAGGCTCAAGAAGATTGGGTCCATACTGCAGACAGGGCAGCCTGCAATTATAATTGCTTACCTATGTACTGAGACAACAAACCTATTGTATACTTGTTCATATATTCTGATTGAATGGCAGTGTCTAGGGCTTCTGGATAAGAGCATTCCCCCTACTTGTTTACAACTTTTAAAAAATTGCATCCAAGGCTGGGACCTCCTGAACACAGCACTTCCTGTGCTCCATAACTGAACTGCACCGAACTCTGTTTTCAGGCAACTTATTGGAAATCATAGATATTTTTCATACAAATACATCACATTTCATTACCTTAATGTGAGTCATATTGTTTAAGTCATTCTAAGAATACATTCATTGAGTAATAATTTGGCTAAAAATATATGTCTGTTTTTAATCTCAATTGTATTAACCTATCAAGGGTAACTTGCTAATTTTTTTAAAAAAAGGTACAGTACTAGAAATAAATAGTTCTACAGTTCAACAATCCCTAACATGGGTTGTCATTTCCAGTCTGCTTGTAATTTTTCAAAGTCCATTTAAAGCGCCAGCTAATTTGATTACACTTGAGAAGATAGGATGGGCCTACATATAGAGTCCTGAATAAACTAAGGAGGCAATTTCACTTAATCTCCTTCTTGGTTTTGTAATGGGCAGAAACCACCAAGTAGCTGTCTGGGTTCATGTCCTTGATGGTTGGCGACTTGTTCTGGATCGGGGATGTTTTCCCATCCACACGAGAGATCTGGAGCATTCGGCAGGGATCATGTTTCAGCAAGTACCCGGCAAATGTCTCCCATCCTCCTCCTACGCGAACCATCACATGTTTGTTGTGTAGCATCTATATTTGCAAAAGAAAGAAGAGGGAGCATGGGGAGAAATGGGAAGACATGAAAGGTAGTGTTCACATTTACAAGGTGTCAATGGCTGAAAGCACATAAATCAAAGCAATGCAATACAGTTGAAATCCTTGGGAGGAAGGACCTGCTTCCCAAAAATATTGACCCATATGTCTAGCTCAAGTCTAGGAGTTATAATTACGCCCCCCCAATTAGACATTGCCAGTTGTGCCCAATTAGTCCAACTGCTGTTTTTTACCTGAGGAGCACATGAAGATGTCTCTTCAGCTTTCAGCCATCAATGGTTGATGTGCTAAACTAGAGGTTGCTATGTTTGTGCTTGTTAAGATTCTCAGTCATCCAGATGAGTTTTATCTGGAAGCTGAGTCATGGCAACTGGACTTCTTTTCTTGAGAGATTGTAACATTTCGCTGCTCATCAAAACAGCTTTGTCAGTATGACGAAGCTGTTTGGATGAGCAGTGAAACGTTTCAATCTCTCAAGAAAAGAAGTCCAGTTGTCTCAACTCAACTTCCAGCTACGTTTTGTGCTGTTTCTCTCCACACCCATGTCCAGAAAGAAACTCCATGGTTCAAGTAAAGTGAGTGTGTGTGTGTGTTTGGTATAGTTTGTTGTCATGTGACTTGACAGTGCATAGAAGTTACTGCTAATTTGAATGATGTTCCAGAGACATGTTTTAAAAGATTCCAGTTTGCCAGTTTACTCAAACAATAATAGAAGAAGCTGTAACAACAGTAATGGAAATACAAAACTGCATTTCTCTGTCTGAAAACAGCACACACTTTTCTCTGGAATTTTCCACAATAGCTCCAATGAATGCCCAGTACTGGTGTTGACTAGCTTTATTGCCTCTCCTTGAGAAAATAAAAAGCTAGAAAAGGAAGAGTGAACGAGGAATGTTGCTACAAATTGACAACTCTGTAACTGTATTTTATTATGAAATAAATCCCATAGAATATATGTTGCTGTTGAACACATTAAAACCAAAGCAAGAACATTTTAAATTGTATAATAATTCTGAAAGATATTTGAAAATTGTGTGTTAAATCTGTATTATTGCTTTTTTGACTGCCACAAGAGGGCTCTCTCCATGGAAGCTTTTTATTTCCGTTAGAATAAACTGGGATTTAGTACAGTGATTTAAAAAAGAGAGAGAGAGAGAAGCCATAATGGGCAGCAATATCTGTGGAATGAAATAAATAACTAAATAATAGCAAACAAATTTTTTTGTTTGTAGCAAATGAATAAATGGTATCTAATAAACAAAACAAATCATTGCACAATGGCTTCTATGAAGAGCTATCAAATATTATTTGAAAAAGCAGACCACACTTTATGGGTAGCTTTATATATGACACAGCAAAAAAAAAAAAAAAGGTTGTGAGCAAATGGGTGCTTTGATGAGAAGAATTTGTACATTTTTGTGGAGATCAGGTGTATATGTCACCTGATCTGTTACCCCCTGGCAATGCTAAAACCTTCAAACAGTGGGTGCCCTGGGTGCACATTGCTTCAGTTACTGAAGGATACAGTATGTTAAAACAAAGGGTATATTAAAAATATTGTGGGTATTTCTGAAAATCTCTTGCTTAGTGAGTACACTAGAGTAGACCCATTGAATCAGTAGGCCACTCATACAATGGACCTACTTTAATCGTGACTTCTTTTAACATAGCAAGTTGTAACTAGGGGAGTCTCATTTCTTCTTCAAGCGCCATGTCCTTGTAGAACATTGGTGATCAATCCCTGGACTGTTTTTTATCTAAAACTATTCTAAATAGAGCAGCTGTGCTCACATCAGAATTCACAAAGGAACTGACACATTAAATCCCCAATGATTCAAGGGACCTATTGCACTCAGCCACTGTGGATTTCAGCCACTGCCATTATATACATAAATGTGGAAGTGTTATGAAATTATTCCTCTGCATAATCAACACATTTACATAGGCAAACTTATTTTGTTTATATTTTATTTTGGAGAAAAAAAGAGGTGCACAGACTTCAATGTGTATGTGGCAAAAATTATGAACATCTGATATGTTGTATTAGACATGGGCACGACCAGAAAAAATGACGTTTCGAGTTTTCGTTTGTCGGAACGGGTCCATTTCGGTTCGTTTCCGTTTGTCGTGAAATTTTTCAAAAATTTGTCATTTCCGTTTGTCGTTTGCCGTTTCCACCGCGATTTAACGTGATTTGACTTCCCAGGACCCAGAGCATAGAGGCGTCCCGCAATCAGGGCCGGCGCTAGGTGTTTTTTTCGCCGGGCGGGCGGGGGGGGCGGGCGGTGGGGAGGGCGGGCGGGGCCGGGTGGCAGGGGGCGGGCGGGGGGGGGGGGCGGGCGAGTGGGCAGTTAGGATATCACTTAGGATAGAGGTTCTGTTCTTGGCTTGCACCCCAAATGTGTGTGTGTGCAAGCAAATTGAAGTTGGGAAAAGAGAAAATAAATGGTAGTATATAATATATTTTTAAAATAAATCCACCTCCAGCCTCCCCTTTATCCAATCAGAAAAAAATCTCACAAACTGCCAGAGAAGGATTCCCTTCACACCAGCACCAGCAGCCCAGCCTCCCTCCTCAATCTCCTCGGATCCACCAGCACCAGCCAGCCCTCCTCCCTCAACCACATCCATACACCCGACTGCGATTTCTGGAAGGTGCCTCGGCTTTTTATGCCCTCCGAGACATCCAGAAGTGTCAGTCAAAAACCTGGCGATGCCATTGGTGGAATGGTTCGAAACATTTGCATGGTCCCATCCCATGCCCAGCCCAAATGGGCAGTTCTAAAAAATTAAAAAATAAAATAAAATAAAATCAATACAACGTTTTATTGCTATAAAAAACCCACTGCTGCTACTATAAAAAATCAGGCATTTAAAATAAATAAATTTCACATTTCTGTGGTGATTTGGTATGTTTTTTGACCACAATTTCAAAAGAGAAAATTGCAGTCACCATTTTGGACCCCCCCCCCGGCATGGCATGCAGCGAGACAGACAAAGAGGATGACCCCCCCAGCCTGGTGCAAGCAGCCCAGGCCAGGAGAAGAGGGGGGGAAGGCCGGGGACCCCCCAGAAACCACCCCTCTGGTAGGTGGCAAAGCCTCAGGCAGACACATTTTCGCCTGCTTTTTTGTCCGGGAGTCGGGTTTTTTAAAAAACTTTTAAAAACTTTTTCTGTGCTTTGCATCGCGCGATCACCGTGATGCCACAAATGGAAATGAAAAACCTGACCAAATTTTTTCTTTTTTCGGTTCAAGTTCGAGTTCTGACAGCTTAATTATCGTTACTGTTTCCATTATGCAACAGAAACGATAACGAAAATGGAAACGACAATTTCGCCAAGTCGTGCTCATGTCTATGTTGTATAGGTGTACCAGCTTTAATAAGTGATCCCACTTTCATCTTGGACTGCCTCCCTGTTCTGAATAATGCTTTTCACTTTCCAAATTATACTGAGCACTAGGTATCAGTGTACATTTTTATGGGGGGAAATTTTCTTATAGTCAGTCAGGATGTCATCCCAAAAGAACTTCAGTTCTGCATCCAGACATCTTAGGAGATTTTTTCTGTCAACCAAAAACCTTTTAATGTACATTTCTACACCTCAAACTGTTTTCATTTCTTTTTTTCCACTCGCAAATTAAAGATGACAAAAGCTGCTTATTCATCTTCTAACCTAACAGATGGGTTTTGTAGAATTGCCAAAGACCCACAGTAGCAACTGCACAGGAAGAAGAGGGAAGCAAACTGCAGGGGCTGCATAGGCAGTTTTCCACCATTGGAACCTACTACTATTTTGTTGTTGTGTCATTACAGTCATGACCGACTCTTCGTGACTCCATGTCCATGGATCCCTATAAGGGAGATGCAGGGACAAAATGAGATATGCAGTTTTCCCTTGTTTAAGAAGGTTATTGCTGCTCATGGTGTTTTCCATGTCCTTTTCATTGGTGTGGTCAATAGAAAGGCTCCAGGAAGTTTGAAATGGACCTGAAAGCCATAGAAACGGACAAGGGTGTTGCATGGAGAACATGGCCATCCCCTCCCCCGGCCATAACTCCAGGTGCACTATTCTAGGCCTAAATTCCTACTCTGGTAGCACAGACTTACTTTTGATATCACAGAATTATCCTCAAATCTGCTTTTGATAGCCCTGCAGTATCCAGTAGTGATCCCTCAACTGGCCAAATGCAGCTGGAGTTCCTCTCAGAGTAAACATCATCCTGGTTTTGTCACAAAGGCCATTAATTATGACCCGATTATGTTATTACCCAGAAGCCCATCACCTACCATTCCATGCTACACCTAAGATTATAAAAAATACAGTCCAAAATACTATCTGTCCCCCAAAACATTGCTGCTTTGTGTTTTCCCCTATTGCTTCAGAAAGCAAAAGAACTTATTAATCTTTATATTTACAAGCCACTATCTCAAGCATGAATAGAGAACCCTGCTCTGTGGATTCCTTATGCTGAATGTTTGAAAATATATTTTAAAATATTGTTTCACTATACTGAGAGAGTGTGTATGAAAGTTGATGGCAAATAGGCTCATAGGCAGGTGGAGAGGTCTATTTAACCCTTGATAAATAGCATTTTGTGAGATATTTTCTGAAACCATGAATTCCAATGGATTGGAGGTAAATAGTAAGAATAAAGCCAGGGCCATCATTTAATGCAAATATCATGTATTTCAATACAACAAAAATTCTAGTATCTAATATGTTTAGTGTCTTAAGTATGTTGTTGAGGTCAACAAACCAATGCAAAAGCAAACCATACTGCTTATATACCACTACCACTCTCATAATATAATAAAAAGGAAGATATTTATCAGAAGAACAATGGGAAGGGAAAAGACTAATATATTCTAGATTCATCATATTGCAACAGTAGTCTTAGCAAAACACAAATAAACCTGGGGTTAAAATACCTTTTTGTTGTCTTTTTAAACATGATTGCTTTAATGTTTTGTGAAAGAAGACAGCATAATTATAGTAGGGGGAGTGTTAAGCCAAATGCATAAAATCTGTAATCCTACAACATTGGCCGCTGAAGTCCAACTAAAATCAATGAACTTTAACAAGTCTAAGTGGGTGAAGTGCTGCAGTTTATGGATTTCTGGGGCAGGGGGATTGGGGGTGGTGGTAGTTCAAAACCAGATTGTGTTTGCTGCTTTCTACTCTGATATAAATCTTGAGGCTGAAACATAGCAGAATTATAAGATAAAATGAGATGATGATGGTGTATGGCTGCAAGTCCTATAGCAGAAGATGCTTGACTTAAAAAACCCATTATAGCCTGAAGGAAATGCCATTCCTTTCCTACCAAGTTAGGACTCAATGAAAGATTCATAAGAACTGGAATATATCAATCAACACACAGCTTCAGAATCACCTTTCTGCCCAGAAAACAAATGCTTGCACTTGTGGAATGTGATGCAATTGGAAGTTGAAGACATTTCCACTGTCTAATCTTGTAACTCAACTTAGCTACACAAGCAAATGTGAGTAACATTGAGATTGTTATAATTATTTGCAAACATCAGCAGATTAAACTTGCATATGCAAGAATCTGTAGCAAGTTATTTCTATTTCTGGTAGGAAAGTTTCTTATTATGTTTAGTTTGAAAAAAGAAATGGAAAAGCTCATTCCATTAGGAAGTACCCCCACACAGTTATACTTTAGAAATAACAAATCAGAACACAAACTGTCAGCAGAAAACCCATTCATTACCTTACATAGCCCAGTACTAAGAACTCTGAGGGCTTCAGTTTTTTAATGGCAGGAACATCAGCACTGAGGAGCAGTGAGACCTGCTCTTTGTTTTCTCTAAAATGGGGTGTGCCACCTTGGACCCCTATATAATGTCATGGAATATATCTTAGCGAGATACTGTATTTGATGTGGTAAAGCTCACCAAAAGTCTAGCAACAAAATTTTGGCAATATACTACAAGCCCCTGCTGAGGTAAGCCTCGGTATTTGACCTTTGTGATGAGGCTATATGTGGGGTTTTGGCCCTCCAGATGTTTTGGACTACAGAACCCATGGTCCTTTATCATTGGCAATACAGTCTCAAGAGACGAGGAGTTGTAGTCCAATGCATTTGGAGGGCCAAAGGTTCCACTCCCCTGCTGTAAGTGATGGCCTTGAACAACCCATTTGTGGCACTGTCCAGAGTCCTGAAACTGCTCAACTCTCAGATCTGCCTCAATATTCCACCTTGCTTTGTTTCTGAACCTAAGCAGGTGTCTCACTGAGAAGATCCAGTCTCTGAATGGCTCAGGTGCTACCACATTTTGAGCTTGAAAGGATCTGCAACAACAAAAAACCAGACAACATTCTTTGCTTTGAAGTAGAAAACTATTTTAGCAATATATTTCTTCTCACATCATCCTTTCTCTCTTTTCCTCCAAAATAAACTTCAATGGAAGACAAGTAAAGTTGAAGCCCACAATCAGCCATAAGAACTGCATGGTAAAAAATGACATTATATGATGACAACAGCCAGAGAAAGAGAAAGATGACACAACGATTATGGGATTAATCAAATTATAAATTATAGGAGAAATAATTCCACAATAATGGTACTTACATGTCAATGACAAATGGGTTACCAAAACGTTTGAAGTGAATCCCTGAATTAGATACCTAACTTTCTTAATTTTGCATTCTCCCTATCATTGTCTACATTTTGGTGAGAAAAAAACTAACCAAATTAAAGCACTGAATCTATATGTTCATGAATATTATTCATAGTGTTACAATTTATTTATTTATTTATTTCTGAATAGGTTTACCCCATCTTTCTCCTTGGAAAAGGACCCAAGGTGGCTTACGATAATGAGGGACAATATACAGCCCAAAACATTTAAGGCATATTCAAATTAAGAACATGGAATTTTAAGAGGTGTCTTAGTACATTAAAAGGTAACATTAGAGCTACAAAGTGCACACAAGAAGAAAAGAAAAATCCATTATGAGGGATGGAAAACACTAGTGTTCTTATGAAATCAATCAATGCAATAATGTCTGGTAATCCATATAAAGTCATATACTGTATTAGGTAGTCCCTCATTTATAGGGAAAGCTTGCCTGAAGAGGAAGGTTTTTGCCTGCTTCAAGAAAGACAGCAGAGATGGGACAGTCTTGGCCTCCAGTGGGAGGGAGTTCCAAAGTCTGGGATAAGCAAAAGAGAAGGCCCTTTCATGTGTTCTTATGAAATGCATCCGTGAAGGTGGCGGGATGGAGAGAAAGGCCTCTCCTGATGACCTTAACACCTGAGCCGGTTCGTACTGCGAGATTCAATTTTGAAGGTAGCTTGGACCCAGGCCATTTTTGTGCTTTGTAGGTTAAGGTCAGCACTTTGAATTGTGCCTGATAGCTGATTGGCAGCCAGTGGAGCTGCTTTAGTAGGGGTGCAATGTGATCTCTGTAACCCACCCCAGTCAGCAATCTGGTCGCTGCATTCTGGACCCATTATACTACACTGTTATACTTGTTTTATTTTATTATGGAGAAGGGGGAACAGGCACCCTTCTACTACCAGAGATCAGCTCCCAAAGCAGGTGAGCTCTTCATTGGTTCAGAGGCCCAATTCTACCCATGTACAACTCTACAGAATGGAATACAAATGGCAGCAACACTTAGCAGGCCCTGAAATAGAACTTTCTGTGGTGAAGTAATTACATGCTGAAGTGAAAGCTGGGCATTTCATTCTTGGAGCCCCCTGGACTGAGTTAACATAAGAACATAAGAACATAAGAGCAGCCTTGCTGGAACAGGCCACAGCCCATCCAGTCCAGCATTCTATCTCACACAGTGGGTCACCATTTGCTTCAAGGTATTCCCAAGCAGATGTCTTCACCTGCTTACAATTCATTGCAAATGGCATTGAGAGATATCCTGCCTATTTCTCATCTGATTTAGCTAATCCCCCCCACAAGAAAGCAAGGGAATAATAATAATAATAATAATAATAATAATAATAATAATAATAATAATAATAATAATAATAATAATAATAATAATGGCAAGCAAATTCACAACATACAATTTGCCCCAGCCAGCACAAGCTTTCTTTCTTTCAAGTTCTGTGTAGGATTTCATTGTTAAATAATCCTGAAGTAATTATACTTATTTGTTGCTTCTGAAAACCATATTCCTGACCACTTTGCAAATGGTAAAGGGCAGTTTTCAGTATGGAAAGCTTCGCTGAAAAATGACTCAGATTCCAACAGCAGGAGCTAAAAGAAACTGGATCTAGAAATTGAAACATTTCCATGCATGTTTTCAAGCATTAACTTGTATTTTCCATGAGCACATTGGAGAACATTTGTCCATTAAGTCTGATATTCTTTCCCTTCTCCTTTTAACCTTCCAATGGTTACACAAAAATGGTCTTCTTTATGAATCAGCTCCCTTTCCTTTTATGCTGTTTTAGACATAACCACATTCTGAGATGACAACTCAACCAACACGTGGTTTCAGGTGACTGAGTGAATAGGTTTGTTGCTGAATCCTGAAGAATACAAGTGTTCAATAGACTAACCTGCAGGGGAAAATGCTAGAAATTGTAAAAGGAAACTGAATAATGAAGGCAGAATACTTGAAGCACTACATTATTCGCTTCTTGCTTCAAGTACTTCTTGCTTCAAATACTAAAAAAATAAGATCTTTGAAGCAGAAAACAACCAGAATCTGATTTATTTATTTAAAATAGTTTTACACTGCCTTTCTGCTTAAAAGCGTGTTTGAACAAGGTACACGTGACTTGTCATAGCTAATTAGGATTCATTGATGAGATACTGGGCACATCTCAGTTGAAAAAAGCCCCAGCACCTCATCAGTTAGGGCCTTTTTACACGACCCCTAAGATCTGCTGGCCACTTAGGGGTTCCTCGCTCTTCCTCTGTCCCCACCCCCCTCCGCACTTCCTGGTTGCTGGCTGCCTGAGGGAGGGAGAAAAAAGAAAGAAAAGAATGCCCTTACCTCTGTTTTGTTCCCGGCAGCATAATACAGATCTCTTAAAGGGGCGGGGCGCAAAAAAAGAACAAACAGAAGCCAGGAGAGCCCCGCACTCACTATCCTTGCACCGGATCAAATATTTGTCTCATCCAAAAAGCAGGTACAAGAAAACTGCTGTTTTATCGCGCTAAGTGGGCGGGGTCGCACTTAATTGTCTGCAAAGTCCGGAGCTGGTGGGTAAACATTTTTAAGGTCCGGACCTTGCAGCCATTTGCAGCGGAGCTTAGGGGTCGTGTATAAACGCCCTTAGTTTCAACGAACCATTATAAGATATGCTAACCTTACCCGAATACTAGGATTTTTGTCATGTAAGAAATCTAGCATTCTGTTAATGTAGCAGCCAATCCATTGCCTCTAGGAGTCTCGCCATTTGGCTGTGAGTGCAGCGGTAGCCTCTCTTTTGCACTGCTGAAGCTGTGGGGAGTATATTGTCTATGAGAAGAAGCCACTAAAAATCACAACCTCATCCATGCTGGAGTTTTGTGGTAGCAAATACCACAGTTAAACTGTGATGTGAGGAAGTACCTCCTTTTAGCCATTGTGGCTCTCCCACTAACAGGGCTTCAGTTTATTATTTCTATGGAGCCCTTATAATATTGTAGTTCACCTTTTCTTGAGCTGGTCTTCAGAGAAAGAAAGGCAGGTGAAAACGTAATTAAAAGGGAGCTTCCTTGATCTATACAAATAATGGACACATTGGGGAAGGTTCTAAAAAGAAAGATCTGATATCCTAATAACTGAAACTCTAACTTGTCTTTCTTCTTTATCCTCAGCCACAGAGATCAAACTAAGCAATGGGCTTTTGACTCTCTCCATTTTTTTTTACTCATATAAGAGTGACTCAGAACACAGCATGCTTGCACCAACTTGTGACTCATGCCCTAAGACTGATTTCACCACCAGTACTAGCTTCTGGAACTCTGCATAGCAAAGTAATTAAACCCAGCCATTGTATTTTGTTTATTGCACGGGGAGGAACAAAAACATGTTGCTGCTAACATGATTTGCAATGCTTTCACCATGATAATGTGAACAATTGTAACATTTTTCAGTGCAGGGCCTGCCAAATCAGTAGTATGCAACAGTTCTCCAAAGTAATGAAGGGTTTCAGGAAGTACATGCTCCTCTGCCAGACTACATACATCTTTTACAGATTGTGTGCATGGCCCACTCGGCGGCAGCTTTTGAGAGCCAGCCAACAACAGGGTGATGCAATGTTCTGTTTTCTATGCCTTCCCAGGGAATTAACTAAATGATGTCAATATACAAAAGCAAAGCAAAACAATTTGGTGTTCACCATAATGTTCAGCTTGCAGCTTGGCAAGTGATTTAGCTGTAAAACTCCTGCAAAGGGAGGGGGAGTTGTCCTAAAAAGTACTGCTGTAATCCGTGTCAATGGGAAACCTTATTTGTTTTTGAGCTGGTGGAACAGAAACCAAGGAAAAACTGCAAATATGGGATCTACCACTGGATGGCAGGCATTCTCTATGTTCCTGTTACATTACCTGGGAGAAATCTGATAGCAGCTAACACTGTGAGAGACAGAACAAAATGTTATTTTCGGATTGACCAAGCTAACAATGTCTTTGCTTCCTTATCAGATGTTATTGGGATACAATACTATATAAAGCCGGCTTGAAAGTCTCCAGAGATCCTAGATGTAGGAACTTCAAAACATTTGCTACTATGATGTATTTATTATAGTCAAAGGAGAAGCTGTAGTTAAGAAAAGACACTGTTCTAAAGCTGAGTGTGGCATATGGCTCCTTCCTTCAAATGAATGAAGTGCATAGATGTACAGTCCACCATCTTTTAGCAATGCCCTTCTCCCAAGGGCAGTACTTTGCAAGTGAGGAAGCCTATCTACACACCTGTCCGTGTAGTTTGAGAACATGCTGCTCTTTATTTAGTTTTTCATGATATAAAGTTTAGAAGTGGAGTTGTACTATAAGCCCCACTGGAACACTTAGAGCTTTTAGATAATGAAAAGAGAGTACCTAAGTTCCAAAAACCTTTTGGTCAATGGCAGCTCACCCTTGGCCAGAGGAGACACCCTCCCCTCATCCCAGTCCATGATTTACCTACAGTATTAGTCCAAAAAATGATAATAATAAATTTTCAAATCTGCTTGAAGAATATGGTTTTCCAAACAGATGCCCTTCTTTGCCTATGTATGCACCTATTGTTTTTCCCTTTACACTGTTGTGGAAAGGTGTGGGAGTGAGATAACCAAAGCAATAATGATACCTGTCAGGTCTATTCCAACTTTTGGTGACCCTTTCCAAGGCTTTCTAGATCTAACTGACTAACTAAAGCAGTAGAACCCCTTGGACTCTTCATAGAGAGTGACGCCATTTAAGGCCCCATTATTCAAAATGACAGCTTTTCAATTAGAAGGTGATAGAATTTTATCCATTCAGAAAGGAATAGCTTCACAACTGGTGTGCCTGCTTGAGGGCATTTCTAGATAAAGCTTGTGTTTGCCACTTAATAACAGAGCATCTAACCAAAGTCAACCTAGTTTGCAACAATTCGACCTGAGGAAACATCATGCTAGGATAATCACACATCATTTATTTCTTAAGAGAGCTCCTAATGACATGATAACAGTGTTACTGTAGTCTGATTCACAACTCTTTAAGTAAGATCTGACTCAGCAAAGAGCAATGGATGGCTTAATTTGCAAATGACACTAAATTAATTGCAAAGAACTCTAAAATTATACCTCTATATGAAATTGACTTAAGTGGCTCAACTTAAGAGCAATTTGAATTAAGACCTAAAAATCGTTGGCGTTTTAATTGCTGCCTTAGAAATTTTAGATAGGGCTACTCTACTTAAGAGTTGTTCGACTTAAGAGCATGCATTTGGAACGGAATAAACTCAAGTAGAGGTACCACTAATATATTGTTTGTTTATTTGTTTGTTTGTCTTTGTTTGTTTTAGAGTATTTTTACCCCACCTTTCTCCTTGGAAAAAGGACCCAAGGCAGTTTATAGAATGAGGGATAAGATACAGTCCAGTACAATTAAGACATGTTCAAGTACTGAGAACAGGGAATTGGGGGACATCTTGCACCATTAATAAACAACACCACATTAAAGCTACAGTCACCCCCCACCATTTCGCGGTTCAGGTACTGCGGTCCCACTACATTGCAGGATCGCAGTACCTGCACCTCGGGGCCATGGGGGGGTGGCGGGGGCATCATATTGATCCCCGCCGCCCCCGCGCTCCTCTGAGAAGCCTCGGGCGGCGCGGGAGGTAAGATCCAGCAACACCGCCTGCGCACACCACCCCAATACTTCTCAGACAAATGTGTGATTGCCCCCGCCCGCCTCCAGGCCCCACCCCACCCGCTTCTGCATATCACAGATTTTCATGCATCGCAGGTGGGGTGGGTCCCTACCCCCCACGTTCGGTGGGGGTTGCTGTACAAGAGAACACAAGCAGTTAAGGGAGAGTAAAGTTCCATGTAAAGTTATGAGTATTGGAAACCAACATTGAAAACATAGTGTCAATGTAAACCCATAAGGTTATAAGTAGTTATATACACAAAGTCTATGTGATCCTGTAGATTCATATAAAAGACACATAATAGGCACACACACACACACACACACACACACACACACACACACACACACACACACACACACACACACACACACACACACACACACACACACACACACCAATACGTATATGCAACTACAAAGAAGATGTAATTCGACATTGCTAGAACATTCTCTCTGCAGGAGGAAGCAGCTTTGAAAATGGGAATGACAGATTGCACTGGCCAGAAATTTTAATTAAACGTGTAAGTGAGAAGTTGGAAGCGAGCTGAGCCTCAGCTGTGCGGCTAATCTGACCTGCTAGAGAAGAGACGTGCCAGAGAGCTGAAATGATTTCAGAAAGTCATAACATCCTTGGAATCCATTAATTCTGGTTCCCAATAATGACACTGCTTTTCAAGGCGAGGGGAGAAGCTTTAAAAATGACAGCATATACCACACAGAATACAAAGCAGTATGTCCTTGGTTGCTTAGCAATGTTAGGACAGTGAAAAAAGGAGTCCATGGGGCCTTTCCCCTCTCCTCTTTTCCTGAGGCCCGAGTTGTGCTTCTCTTCTGTGTTTTTAGTACATCACTAAAGCTGAAAATTGAAATGTAAATTATAAAAACACCGTGCCATTTTTTCCCCAGTCTTCTCAGTTTTTAAAAAGAGAAATTCCACATTGTCTGGAAGTACAGAGTCATTGTTCTTCAGCCAGTCTAATTGCACTGAATCATAATTTCAATGGGAATAAAGGGTATAGGTCACCTGTTCGCTACTGAATGCAGCTTTTTGAATAGAGTTAAATGAAAAGGTTATTTGGCAAACCATGCCATCTAGTCTTGCAGCACAGATGGCAGTGGAAAACAACTGTGAAAAACTAGAACTAATATATTATCGGCTGAGCATTCTCTAGTTTTCTCAGAGATGTGGAACAGTCCCCTTTTGCCAAAAATAATCTCAAAATGGATGGTAGAAAAGAAAACATCAACAGGATTTAACCCTGAAAGGATGGGTCAGAAATCTGCTGGTGGTGTTAACGGAAGCATAGATGATAAGCAGTGTCCAGAGGAACGTTTACCAGTTATTCTGATCCACCAGCTACAGTTCTCTGGAGGAAAGAAACCTTGCCTTGGTGATAAATGCTGTGATGATATTGAGTCTAGATTAGAGAGGGGCAGGAATCAGAAAACCTATGGTTCAGATTCATCTGGTTCGGGCCCACCGTTGGTTCGGTTCAGGTTCAGGTTCAAACGAATGTTTTAAAAAAATTCATTCGAACCCAAACCGGTTCGGCGGCGGAGAGAACCGCAGTCCCGCCTCTGTTTGTGGTGATGAGGCCGCAGCCCTCTCTGGACCGATCTCTGCAGCAAGGAGGTGACAGCCAATCCGGCTGTCATCCCCTCGCTGCGGAGTTCAGACACTGAGAGAGCCATGGCCTTGCCTCCACTTGCTGCGGCGAGGCCGCGGCCCTCTCTGGACCGATCTCCGCAGCAGGGAGGTGACAGCTGAGCCCGCTGTCACCTCCCTCTGGTGGAGATCCATTTAGAGAGAGCCCCAGTCTCACCTCCGCATGCAGAGGTGAGAATGGGGCTCTCACAGTCCTCCCCCACTGGCAATGACATTGCCAGCGGGGAAGAACGAAACAAACCTAACCAAACTAATTTGTTCCGGTTCAGTTCGGTTCGTTCCTAAATTAGTCTGGGCTTCGTTATTCATTCTGTTATGTAACGGAACAAATAACAAATAACGGAACAATTTTTTTCCATTTCATGCCCATCTCTAGTCTAGATAGCTGTTTCCTTCTTGAATGCACACCTTAATGTGGTAAGAAGGTTTAAATGCATCAAGGGAATTGTCAACAATGTAATCAGTACGATAGCCTCTGTTTCATGCCTAGGCTCTTAGCTGGGTCACCCAAGGTGAAATTGTCAAAGATGAGATCCCACACTAAGATGAACACATCTTGTTTAGGAATTCATCATTGCATCAACAGAAGAGAGAATGGATAGTTCCACTGGTGATGGAGATGCATTCCTGAAGGGCACTTACTGGGGAAGGTGACACTGAGGGAGGATCTTTCATAGACAATGACACATACTTAAGACAAATTCATGTTAATACCCACACAGAATAAGCCAATGATAAATCCGTTTCCAAATATTTTACAACTTGAAGCTCTTCTGATGAGACAAGGCCACATGAAGCAAGAAACATGAACACAAGAAGCAGTACTGGTGAAATGAGACCCTAAACTCTGAAGGCACTCAATCAGCTACTGGGAAAGATCAGACGATAAGTAGTGATAATGCCATTACTAATATGAGGCAACCAGCTAAAAGCCAAAAGAACTAGTTGCCAATGTGCAGAAGTCTAAAAAAAGAAGTCCAGTGCTGCATGGCACATATATGGGAAACCTGGAATATGGGAAATATTAATCAGGGTGAACTTGAAATGATTAAACAGTACAGTCACCCCCCCGCTGATCGTGGGGGTTAGGGACCCACCCCACCCGCGATGCATGAAAATATGCGATATGCGGAAGTGGGTGGGGTGGGGCCTGGGGGCGGGGGGCAATCACGCGCCTGTCTGAGGCTTCTCTAAGGAGCACGGGGCGGCGTGGAGCAACCCAATCACCCCCTGCTGCCCCCCACGCGGATCCAAGGCTTCTCGGCGGAGCGCGGGGGGTGGCACGGAGCGACCCGATCGCCCCCCCACCCCCCCACGCAGCTACGAGGCTTCTCGGAGGAGTGGGGAGGTGGCACGGAGCGACCCGATCGCCCCCGCCGCCCCGCCCCGAGGCTCCGTGGCTTCTCGGAGGAGTGCCGGGGGCGGCACGGAGTGACCCGATTGCCCCCTGCCCCCCCACGCGGCTCCGAGGCTTCTCAGAGGAGTGGGGGGGTGGCACGGAGCGACCCGATCGCCCCCACCGCCCCGCCCCCTGGCTCCGAGGCTTCTCAGAGGAGCGCGGGGGCCAGCGCGGAGTGACCCGATCGCCGCCAGCCCCGCCCCCCCGCGGCTCCGAGGTGCAGGTACTGCGATAACTACTCAAATAAATAAATAAATAAATAAATAAATAAATAAATAAATAAATAAATAAATAAATAAATGAGCAAGTTAAAATGGGCAAGAATAGGACCTTTCCAATGAGGTAGCCACTAATAAAGCTAAATGAAATAATACACGTTAGACCTTTCAGAAAACCTGTCAACAAAATCATCATTCAAGTAGAGTTGGGCACAAACCAGTATTTCATGCCCATCTGTACATTCAAACCTATGCTTTAGCTAGAGCAGCTGAAACATTAAAAGGAAAAAAGCTTTTGAGGAAGCATCCAAGAGAAAACTGACCACACACCAAAAATGGATGTGCTGATATTCTTAAGTAACACAACACAAAAGTAGAAAATAACATGGAATTCCAATGTTGTTTAAGATGGGAGGGATACAAGTGTTTTAAATAAATAAATAAATAAATAAATAAATAAATAAATAAATAAATAAATAAATAAATAAATTGGCTCAAAAGATAGAAATAAAACAGGACAGCATTATTGAGTTTTTTTCAAGCAACTGAAAAATAGTGTTGACAGGTACCACATCAATTGAATCAATACAAAAACCAAATGAACTATATACAGTAATTAGATGCAAAAACAGAGTACTGTAGTTTTATTTCTCTTGTAAAAACAGAACAAGGATCAGACTCTGGAACAAACCATCTATGTGTGTGTGTGATTTGTAAGGAACACTACAATTATCGCAGTTTCAGAATATGATTCCAATAACATTCCTGATGAATTTAAAGTTTATGAAAAGAACAATTTTTACATTAGTAAACTCAACTAATCATATATCAGGAAAACAGTGGATTGAAGCTAGGAGTATTATAAAACAGGGGGGCTATTTCTGTAGTCAAATGGAAAGTCTTAGTGGATAAATGATGAAACAATCAAATGAGAAGTAAATGTAAATAAATTGTGATTGAAATAGCCAGAAATAATCTTAAATGCAGCTCTTCTGTGAATGATGCGTAGGGACAAAAATTGCAATTGCAATAATCATTGCAAAGAAATAGAAGATGCAATTGAAGATAAATAGAAGACAGAAATAAAAATTGAGAGATGTCTCCCATAAAACAGAAAAATCAAAAGGAAATTTAAGAAAAGAACACAATTCCAAAAAGAAAAAAAATCACAAGAGAAATATATTATCTGACCAAGATAAAACAAAGAGCAGAAGGAAGGAATCATCAGTACTAAATTACAGAAGAGGTGCAAAGATGATGGGTTCCTTAAAAATTCCCATGATCAATAATCTTCAGATTTAGGAGGTGAAATGAAAACTGATCTCAAAACAATTGAAACAATAAAATCACCAGGATCAGATGCCAACAGAGCTACTATTTCAAGTTTGAAAGATAAGTTACTACCATTATGCACTAATAAATATGGAAAACAAAACAATGATCCATGTATTCAATGTGCATTCTAATCACAACAATATCACTTGTAACACTTTCCATTCACAGATAGCAAGATTAGTCAGAAGCACATGCATTTTCTTTGAAATGGAATGCAAAAGATAGTGCAAGCAGAAATTTAAGGAAAGACAAAACAATTAGGCCAGATGAACAGAAGTTAAGATAACAAATGAGGTACATTCACAGTACTGGAAGTATTTTAATGCAAATATACTTTTCATTTTTAAACCTAAGAATAAAACTGGAAAGAAACATTAAAGGAAAGTTCAAGATACGTAAATATCTATGTCATATGAAGGACATGGAGGCTGCTTAAATCTGAGCAATACAATATACAAAAGATGAAGAAATGTATTAATATGACTTGGCCAAAATATGTCTGGTTTTGTTATATACTGGATAGAAACAATGTGTTTCATCTTTTTTTCCACAGTACGTACAGTGCAGAATGGAAGAAAAAGCCATAGACAAAATTATTTCCTATGTGATTCTTGCTTTGGGATAATAGTGGTAGAGGCCTTATTTAATTTCATTTTTGTGATATTTGATGTGTTATCCACAACCACTTAATTTGAAAATCCATCCAACTGACGAGGTAGCTACAGAGAGGTCACTTTTCACAGATATAATTTTTCACATTGAGCTCATGAGTTGCAAGGGAGGTTCACTACATTCCCAAAACACCACATTCCCAAACTCTGGGAGTATTTGATAGCCTTATAGCTCTTGATAATTCCTGCCTCCCTTCAGTTATATGAAGATAAATGATCTGAGTTGAGCATTAGCCATCCAGATGGCTGTCTGCTGCCAAGTTAGGCATAGCCCTGTTGAAATCCTCAAATGTAAGAAATCTGAGTATATTGGATGCCTTTCTCTTCTTCAGCTTTATATCTCTTAAGAAAGAAAGAAAGAAAGAAAGAAAGAAAGAAAGAAAGAAAGAAAGTCCAACCCTTGACAGACTCTGGCATTAGTCTTGACCCAGAAATATGCTCTAAATGCCAGAGAAGTTTTGATTGCTGAAACAGAGCATCCAGGAGCTTTTATCCTCCTGTTTCATTTCAGCAGAACAACTGGATTCTGGTGTAGAATTTGGCCTCATGACAAGAAGGTATTTTCACATAAGTAACTTCTGGAGAGATGTCTTACAGGGTCTGTCTCACAGCCTGTGTCTGTGCTATTCTAATGCAGCTCAGTAGTTGTGGGGGGAATTCACATTATTACTTTCTAGACAATATACCAGTATATAGTCCTGATATGTTGGAGGAAGGGGGTAGTTGGGCAAACTCTGTGTTGGTCTCTGCAAATTAATGTGGATTGCTAAAACAGACACAGAGGAAAAACTTCTCTCTTTTCTTGGCCAATCCCTTGGTTTATCAAATCCAAATAAAACTGAGGAACAGACTGACAAAGCTGTTTGGATGAGCAGTAAAACATTTCAATTTCTCAAGAAAAGAAGTCCAGGTGTCATGAGTCACCTTCCAGATAAACTCACCTGGATGACTGAGAATCTTCACAGACAAATTTACAGGTAAGTGTTTATGACATTACAGTCTAAACCAGACTGTAAAGATTCCAGCTAAAATTATATATATTATATAATTATTCAAAATAAAATAAATATTGTACTCTATAAGCAAGTCATTACTCTGCATTTTAATCAAATGAAAACTAAACATGAGAAAGCATGACTCTGCTCATATAATTTTAGCCGGAGTCTTCTCAGTCTGGTTTAGACTGCAATCTCATACACACTTGCCTGTAAATTTGTCTGTGAAGGTTCTCAGTCATCCAGGTGAGTTTATGTAGAAGTTGAGTCATGTCAACTGGACTTCTTTTCTTGAGAGATCAAAATGTTTTGCTGTTCATCCAAGCAAGTAGAGAAAGGTTTTGATCTCTCAATAATGTCCAGTTGCCTTGACACAACTTCCAGATGCATCTCTGGGTTCCTCTCAGCACAATAATTTCACACTCTACCTGCTAAAGGCTTCAATTTAACGGTTACATACCAAAATTGTGTGAAGCCAGGAGTTCTGGCTCATATGCTGCAATGGTGATATGATCTCTGTGTTCCATTTTATTCCTCCCACTGTACAAAAATGCACAAACTAGGCACGGAGACCATAGAATGACATCAGAATGTAAATCGGGCCTTTGTCGATCTTCACAGAACGGGAAGTGAGAATTGTTTTACTTTTTCTTCTTAATGTAAGTCCCTACAAGATGGCAGGCTTTTGTTGTCATGGATAAAATGTGTGCATCTTTGTGAATATTTTCTTTCTGTCAGTCTGTGAAATATGCATTAGTGGAGGAAAATGTGATAACTGTTTCCATATAGCACTGGATGAGGTGTATCTTTCTTTATCAAGCAGCCCATCCTATGCTTGGTTCTTATGTGTACTTAGCTTAAAGAATGGTTCTAGCTAGATTTACAAATATCAGTGGATCAGACAAAACAAACTTAATGTAGATAATCCCCTTTTTTGGAAACATCAATGTGAAAATAACAAACACAATATGTATTGCTTGCACCATCACTCCTGATGCACCTTCTCTCTCATCCATTTGTTAGCCAGTGGTAAAATAAGAGAAGATAGTGACAAAAAGGACTTATACATAGGCCTGAATCTCAAAACATGTCAACAATTAAAAGAACACCTGGGATAAGGAAAATTTACCTAGATGCAGTTGTACCAAATTACTGGCATAACAGAAGCATGTAACTAAAAAAAGATCAGTAACATTTTTGAAAAGCTGATCACTCATGTCACTGGATCATCAAAAGGAGTAGCTTCTAAAATGTAAACAATTTTAATGGAAAATGAGAAAGAGACTTAGGGCAGGAGATTAATGAAGGGCCCTGCGGAGTTATGAGGTCAAAAGCCCCATGGAAGATTGTTTCTTTTAAAACATAAAGAATATGGTCAAATTAAAAACAGGCAATATATAACTATCATATACTGTATATAATTGTCAGAGAAAATATAGTGGGTTGGGAACCATATATACACACATGGTGGGAGTGGTCAATGGTTAAAATTTGTAGGAAGTGTTGGACCTGAACAAATTACAGGTCAGACTATACCTCTATCTCTCATTCTAGCACTGCTATCCATTTATTCCAGGCATATTGACTATTTTCCATATAAAGACTTTCTTACTTTTTATTGGATCTGTGCAAAATTAGAAATGGCCAAATAATGGAAGAGTGCACAGCAGATCCCCCCTTAACATTGAAAAATTTGAAATATGGACTACTGTCCTGATGAAAAGAGTAACCAACTGAAAAAAATGGTCATCACTTTCAAAGAGAATATACGCTTCATATCATAAGATTTAAATTTATTACATATGTTTATGAATATTAACATTTTCTGTCTCCTATACTATCTCACGGGAGCCTATGAAAGGATGTACTGGGATAGATTAAATATAGATGTCACTGTGAAATCTTAGTAGGACACAATGTATGTAAAATCAATGAACTCTAATGCCCTCGTGATTCGCCATCCTCTATTTATTTCATTCTGTTTTCTAGTATTTATTTTTGGACAATTTTATAAAACTAAGGAATCTATCTATCTATCTATCTATCTATCTATCTATCTATCTATCTATCTATCTATCTATCTATCTATCTATCTATCTATCTATTAAAAACAGTATGGTAGGGGTCTTTTTTGTTCAAAATACTGATTTCTTAATCATTGGTCTACAGTTTGGGCAAGCCAAAGCTCAGAAAACAGCATATCATCAGAGTAGCAGCAGTGTATTTTGTAGTACTGCATATCTGGTAGCACACTGCACATGATACATTTAAATAAGCACCGCCATTGACCTCAGCTGGGCACTCCTCTGGTCAATACCCTCTAATGATTTCTCAGTTCACCCATTCCTAAGGCTGGCCCTGCATCCTTTGTTCCTGTTCATAAGCTGCCTATAATTCCTCATTTAAAAACTTGCTGGCTTGGAGTAAACTAAAAGCTCAAGTTCAAACATCACACTGAGTTATCCTTGCATGGTTTCTTTATGGGCATACATGAAACTAGTAGGCTACATGCATAAGCCCACTGCTATTTCATAGGGTGTTCCATTAATCAAGGATTACTTTCTTATTGTTGTTTATAAACACAGCAAGTAAAGCAAAGACTAGATGCATGTATCATTAACAACACAAATCCAGAGCATGCCTTTTGATTTATTTGTAAACCATCAGTGCTTTTAAAACAACAAATCATCACAGTGGTAGTGATGGAAGACATGTTGGCAGTTGAAGCAAAAGTAATAAAAATATCACTAGAGATAGCAAGTCCAGATTCGACAATTAGAAACAGACATGCTGTTGACATGGCAGATGTCTGTCACTTGCAATAAAAGTTTGAGAACTAACACAGTGTTGGGAATTAGCTTCATTCTTGAGAATAAAGAAGAAAAAGTATTCACTACTATGGAAGCTTTGTACAGATATATGTACTAGCCTGGGAACACATTCATTACTAATGAAAGACTATCATCATAAATTTAGAAGCCAGTTTCCATCTACGAAAAAATATAATGGATGGATGGATGGATGGATGAAGAATAAAAGCCCATCTCTATCCACATGGAGCTATGATAAGCATAAATGAGGACTCAGTAAAGATCCATAGGGAGAGGTGGAGAACATAGCCTGAAGTTGTCGGGATGAAACACTGGAGTACTAACTAGATTTGTGCTATAATGTACATGGACAACATATGTGTGCATGCAAACCAGGAGTACGGAGAAGGAGAATTGGCCAGGATCCCATGAAATGTGCGTTACCAAGTCTTCATACTTGTCATTTTTGAACCATCATCATTAAAAAAAATTGTCTTCTTCAAATTTCAGTGGTTTTTTTTTTTTTTTGTGAGAGGGCTGATGTCAGCTGCCAGTGGAGAAACCTCAAATGTCCACATCAGATGAAATCCTAATAAATAAAAAAAAGGGCATGCGGGAGATGCCCTAAGATTTCTCACCGACAAGCTAGGCAGGCAAGAGGGAAATAACCATGGCAAGCCTAGCCCTGGCTGATTGGGATACAGAAACCATAGTTGTGACTGTGAGTCAGTCAGCCTGACAGGGGGAAGCTTATGAAGTCTGCTAATTGGCAAAGATGTACTTTTGTCCTGTAGTTATCAGTTGGTTAGTAGAGGACAGCACACCTAATGAGGAACTGTAGTACAATTTGAAATGGCAAGGCACAGACATTTTTAGCATGAAAGTGGGCTTACATCGATGCTGCCCTCCCTACACTTGGACGCCCCCATCCCAAGAACATGAAAGTGAAATCTCCACCTCCCCAAAAGTCCCCCTTTGGACTCTTTCATAATAATGTCAAACATGTGGCTGGTCAAACCTTTTCTATCCACATTATATTTCCTGGTAGCTCTTGAATGAAACCTGACTGTTTTGCTCAATTATATGACATCTTTCCCTCTCCTATTAATCTGTACATGTGCCTTGAACATGTGCAGATTAATGCTTTTAAGTTCAGATATCCACTCCTGCTACCTAAATTACCCTTTAAGAATCAAAAAAGAAAAGTAAAATGAAGACAATGGCATCTTCCTTTCAAGCCATCCTTCTCTGGTTGCAAAGACATTGACACAAATGAGATTTGGCCCTAAGAGATGACAGATAATTAAATGTATAAGGAGATCTGCCACATACTGCATTCTGGACCAGAAATACAGCTGAAAACTTCTTTTATAAAACCTATCTGTCTTTCTGTCTACAGTAATACCTTGTAGGGATGGGCACAAAATGAAAAATGAAATGCTGTTTTGTCGTGTCCTTACGTCATGAAATGAAACGAAACAAAATAACACGAGGAAGCAGCATTTCATTACAGACAAACAAAATGGCATTTTTTGTTGAAACGAACCATTTTGTTCCATCTGTAAGCCGCTTGGGGGAGGGGGAAATGTTTTTTTAAAAGCGCTAGGCTTTATTTTACAAAAAAGTTTCCCTTCCCCCAAGCCCTGCCTGCCACCTGATCAGCACTGGAGTGGGAAAATTTTTCCCCACCCCAGCCCCGATCAGCTGGCAGGCAGGGCTTGGGGGAGGGAAAAAGTTTTTAAAAAGCCCAGGGATTTTTTAAAAAACTTTTTTTTCCTCCACCACTTTCCAGCCCCCCGCTGCCCAAAACAATTTCGTTAGTAGTTTGTTTCATACAATTTTTAAAACAATTTCCTATGAAATGAAATTAAAAAAATGTGGGGGAACAAAAGGAAATGAAAAGAAACATAATTTTTTTGTTTCATTAAACTCAGATGAAACATGCCACATACTGTAAACAAATGCCAAAACACTCTAGAAGTCCATATCAAAGCATATTTCTGCATAACCACTGGAAATTTTTAATGTGAAACTCAGATGAATTCATTTTGATGTCCTGACTAAAAATGGTTTGAAAAAATAAGAATGTTGAAAACAAATTAAAGAAAAATATAAATATAACAAATAAAATAACCTAAAACTCATAAAAGAAATGTTTGTTCTGCAAAATCTATCTATCTGCATCTATCTATCTATCTATCTATCTATCTATCTATCTATCTATCTATCTATCTATCTATCTATCTATCTATCTAGTCTCATTAAATATGGGTGCTCCATTTATGATGTATGTCAGTTTTCCTATTTATTGGTGTAGAATTTTTAATTCAAAATAGGAAGAAACTAGAAATACAAGAGTGTCACCAGAGTTTAATTTCAGAATCATGCTTTCAACATCAGGACTAAGCCCATTATCCTTTTTAGATACCATAGGCACTGCTGATTTGTATTTGGCTTTATTGTGATAGAGATATTTCACTAATATCAGATTACTATTTCTTTAAGACCTGACAGGTCTCAGAGGCTCTTGTGACCCTTCAAATTATTTGTAGCAATGTGATATTTAAGGTAACTTTAATTAATGTCAAAAATGTGAAAGTGGAAAAAATCAACATAGGCAATAAATGTCATCCTGATTGGCACCAGGAACCTTTGGTATTAGCCTTGAAAACTAAGGTGTTTCTTCTGAACAGGCATGGAACACATACTCTAAGCCAGGCATGTCCAAACTTTGGCCCTCCTGATGTTTTGGACTATAATTCCCAGAATTCCAAGCCTGTATTTCCAATGACAAAGGACTGTGGGAGTTGTGGTCCAAAACATCTGGAGGGCCAAAGTTTGGACATGCCTGCTCTAAGCAGAGGAAGACAAACACATACAATGTACTGTTACAGCAAAAATGAAGGAGATAAGGCTGACTGTGAAGCCAGGGTGATTAAGCTACTAATGCAATAATCTTAGAACTGCATACTTGGGTGGGGACCTACCACTGAATATTGGCCCTACCAAGGAGGTACAGCGGGGAATTTAAATTCCCAGCCTCTGGCTTTGCAGCCAGATACATAAACCATTGAGCTATCCAGAAGTTGAATACCAATTCATTTACAGCAGCTTAAAAATATGCAAGGAAAACCACACATGAGTTTGGCACGACAGCTGTGCAGAAATACTTTCAGAGGGTGCTCATGCAATTACGTCCTTTTAAAGACTCTTTGTATGTTTATATGTTCAACTGTTTCTGTTAGAAGCAACCTCATAAATTAACTATCCCTTAAAGGAATACATTTTAAAAGAGCAGCTCCTGCTCCTTATGAATACTCCACTGTTTCAAATGTCTGAAGTATATAATTATATGTTTGGGCATCTCTGCTCAAGAGTAACCCTAAAAATAAGAAAAGCCAAACTGCCATTTGCTTTATGATGTCAGTCCAGTTCAAGAAAGTGTTCTCCCTCTCTGCAAATGTTCTGTGAGTCACATATTTTAAAGGAATGTTTTCTCATGTGTTACAAACATGTTGCATCATGCTCATTCCAAATCTATACACAAATCACCCACATCCTGATTGCATCTGTACAGTAACTACAAAAGCACAAGATCTTCAGGCCGATTTAGACAAGTGAAAAGAACCCTCCAGAAAAAAATGAAGACAAACTGAAGGGCTCTTAATTTTGCCACACCTGCACTGAACTCCCCGGAAAAGCAGCCACAGAGGACCTTCCTTCAATACATTTTGTCTGGACTACAATTGGGTAGAGATGGCCCTTCCAAATTATTCATGTTGTTTATGAGCAGTGTAGAAAACTTTTCACTAAGAGAAGGAGAAATAGTCCAGCAATTTCTCAGCAATGGGTGCAGAATAGCTTTATATTTTTCTGCTTTTGTGTGTGTGTGTGTGTGTGTGTGTGTGTGTGTGTGTGTGTGTGTGTGTGTGTGTGTGTGTGTGTGTGTGTGTGTGTGTGTGTGTGTGTGTGTGTGTGTGTGTGTGAGAGAGAGAGAGAGAGAGAGAGAGAGAGAGAGAGAGAGAGCATACAATAAAGAATGATTGATGTTAAATTCTTGTTCACATATGTGCATGGAGAAGAAGATATCTGTCTCGATACCACTAGATATCTGTCTCGATACCACTCCCCTGCACCTGGCCCTTTAAAAGGGGATTGGACAGATTCCTGGAGGAAAAGTCCATCACAGATTACAAACCATGATGGAGATGTGTAATTTCCAGTCTTAAAACTGGAGTACTTCAAGGACCGGATGCAGGGGAGTGGTAACAGGAAACATATATCTAGTCTTGTGCACTCCCGGACACATTTGGTGGGGCCAATGTGAGATACAGGAAGCTGAACTAGATGGGCCTTTGGCCTGATCCAGCATGGCTCTTCTTATGTTCTCATGTTATGTTTTTCCTGTCATAGGGAAGTGTGATTTGGCACAAGAGAGGTGATACTTCCAAACTGAAATCTATGCTGATGGATTTATGTTATAAATATTCAAAGAGATTGCAGATATTTTTAAAAGAAAATACTAATATGTGTGGGAAAGGAGAGTGTAGGGGTCGATGTAGCTTCCAAATATCCAAGATTCAGTGTGAACTGGATCTCTGGAAGCTGAGATAGTCCCAGGATTTTTTTCTGTTTCAGCCTGAGACCTCTAGATTCAGAATACACACTCCAGACCCTCTTTCTGGACAGAGATGTTACACAGTTCCTTCCAAAGCCTCTTTGATATGAAATAGTATTTCTAGAATTCTATTTTTGTTCAAGTAATGTTAAAATTATTTTATTGGTTTCTTGTAAGCAGCTTTAGAGCTGTATAGGTGAAAAAGAAGAGTACCCATTTACACAGAAAAACTGTAAAATCAATAAGAAGCAAAATTTGTTAACATCTGAATGCAGGAATTTGCTGCAACAGCTTGTTAGTCCCATTCCTTGATACTTTTAATTACAAAGCAACCACACAGTGGTGAAACAATAACCCATTATTTTCCCTTTTCTAGTTAGACAAGCAGCAGTTATATGAAAACGGAAATAACAGGTTTTAAAAATTGGCAATATATTCAAAAACCTGCACAGAAAAGAGTATGTAAGGGGTTACCCTCCAAAATATCTCCTTTCAGAGTTGCTGTAAGTTGTTTTATCAGAATTTTGAAATGAATCCTAAATATCTATCTACACATTTAATTTGTGATAAACCTAATTCTCACTTTCCTCCCTCTCTGCCATACTTTTAGTGTAAATTTCTCAAATTTTCACTTGTCTGTTTTCTATCACATTATGAAGGCCTCTGCACATTGTTGCCTCTATACAGCTAGGAAAGGCCAGCAACAATAATTTTAAAAGTCTCATTTTTAATTTGGTTCCACCTCTCCACTCCCACATTTCATTGATGGAGTGGAATCATTACAGTGCCTTGTCCTTTGTGTGATCCCTTTTTTTGTGACTTAAAGAATTTCAATTTTGTCATTTTCCAACATATTGCTACAAACTATTCTGCAGAGACAGAAAAGGAGACAAGCCTCTGTTGATAATACAAGTCCCAAAAGAAATATCCAGGCCCTGTTTCCTTGGCAACAGCATTACCTTCCCATCCTCAAGTTTGTACTGTGAGTTAGCCATTGAACATCTCTTTTAGTTTTATAGGTTAACAGAAGAATACAAAACATGCTTCACAGTGACATGGGTAGGCTAGACAATTGACATTATAGCAGAAGTTTTTTTATGAACATCAACCCATTTGACAATAAAAACTTAAAATTTCCAGGCCATCGCAAACTGGTATCTGTTCTTATTCATAATCCATCCAAACAAGCAACTGAGAAATCCAGTGCATCCATGGCCAGAGACTGAGAAAGTAACTTTTTTTGGGGGGTGGCATCTCCAAGAATAGGCCAAGCCAGTATGATTGGTGTCCATGCAACCTGGTATGTTTGAAGAGTTACAGTTCAAAAATCACCTTTTTCCATCAGTGCCCGAAAACCTCTATGCATACATTTTCAATGGATCCTGTCATCTAAAAGTGAATGGAAGGGTACTTTTCTCCCTCCTCTTTATCATCACAGGCCTTTGGAACTTCAACCACTGATTGAGGTCAAGGGTCCTCTGTTACAAAGTGGAATGGTTAATTGGTGCTCAAGGTGTGTTGAGGAAAGAACAAACCAAAATTGACCAGAGAACTTCTGCGATCCTCCAGCTACCTCAGCATCTTACCAAACCCTAAACTAGATGGTCCTTGGATTTTCAGAAGCAGTTTTCCATGCGTTTACAAAGCTCCAGCAGAGTAGAAAGGGTTATGGAATGCCCTTCCAAGAGACTCCTCTGCTCTATTTTGGATTCCTCAGCTCTACTGTATCCACCTTCCAAGAAAATGAATATTTGCATACAATTTAAGAGGCACTCTGTCCTTTTGCATCAGAGTGCATGTGGAACTCTGCATTGGTGCAAGCAGCTACAAATGGTGTC
This sequence comes from Phrynocephalus forsythii, assembly GCA_029282475.1. Lineage (NCBI taxonomy): Eukaryota > Metazoa > Chordata > Lepidosauria > Squamata > Agamidae > Phrynocephalus > Phrynocephalus forsythii. The sequence continues at coordinate 119,156,881 of JAPFRF010000001.1, forward strand.
AGCATTTAAATTAGAATGCTATTGCATTTCTCTTAGAATGCTGCTTCGTTTAACCAGCTGCATTATTTCAACACTTTCAATTGAGAGTTTAAGGTTGGGATGCTGAGTGAATCACATGGGAATCAGTCAAATTGAACCACCCTTTGCACAAGGCCATGTTGTGTTTAGATGATACTGTATATCCTCGAGTATAAGTCGATCCGAGTATAAGTCGAGGCCCCTAATTTAACCCCCAAATACTGGGGAAACGTATTGACTCGAGTATAAGTCTAGGGTGGGAAATGCGGCAGGGCCTGGCAGCTCCTCCTTTGTGAGCTTGGGGAGCGGTGTGTGATGTTTAAAATGACTTTTAGCCACTGATGCAAGTGCTTGGGTCAGTGGCTAAAAGTCATTTTTAAACATCGCACACTGCTCCCCTGTGATGCAGAGGGGGGCATGAGAAGCGGCACACAATGTTTAAAATTACTTTTAGCCACCGACCCAAACACTTGATCCGCATATAAGTTGAGGGCCCCTTTTTTCAGCCCAAAATTAGGGCTGAAAAACTAGGCTTATAGTCGAGTATATACAGTATATTCTATTACATATCAAAACCTTGGGTTTTAATTTCAACACTTAGCAGTAGTCTCTGTTTTAGTGGTTCTGAAATAACATGGTGTTATTATACTGTATTGACCAGATTCCAGTTGTTGATTTATGTGTATGTAGATTAAATGAAAGTAACTCATAACAGCAAACTGCCACCAACTGGAAAGGTGTTGTTCACATTATGAGGCTGATTATGTGACAGGCATGTGCCTAGTAATGCAAGTGATGTCTTAATAGTGGCATTTCACTATGGTGAATTATGCAGATTAACTCATGCACTTTTAAATTGACAAGCAGCATTCTGACCATTATGAAGCTGCTTGTCAGTTTTTCAAATTCTTTTTGTCTCCTTTTATTAAAAGACTGTATTGTCATGCCCTTCATTTTAACTTCCAAGATGCAGTCTGGTGGAATATTGATGTAATGGTTGAGGCTACTTTTTCAGCAGTGGAGTTGCAGTTTGCTTATTTTAACTGTATCTTGCAAATAAAGCCACATTTATAACTTTCAAAGTACTTACATAACTAAAAACCGGGGGGGGGGGGAATAATGGGCACCACTGAGGCAGGAACAGCATGTTTGCTGTTGCACTCTGTTCTATAATAGCACACTATAAATCTTGGAACTGAAGTAAGAATTTCTGGATTCAGTGGGATTTCATTCCGTGCATAGTGCTCAGTTGGACATATATTAGGAAACACTGAACTACTTTTAAAAATGCTACCTACATAAAATGTATGAAGAAATCTTCTGAAAATATCATGGACATGCAAAGAATGTGAAGAGTTATGTGATTTTGTAGTGACCATGCGAATGGATCAAGGAACTATTCTTTCTCCTGAGGGCTGAAAGCCATCACAATGGATTCTTTAATTGACTGAGCTGATGTTGTCAGGGAAGAAGGTGAGTAATAGCTGAAATTCTGTATAAAGATAAAGAACTTCACTAGAGACCCACAGCCACTGAGATGTATGATAAAACATAATTATCCTGCTAGTATGGGATGAGAATGTGTGTGAATATGGCAATATTGTCCTATGGGCTTTGAGTGGGTAGATTGCACAACTAGTGTGCTGTACAGTTCACCCATATCATAGCTGTTTGTTTCTGTTTTCTTTGGTTTTTAATAGAATACTTAGAAGCACATAGATCATGTCAAGGGCCTGGGGATTCAACTGGTTAGAATGTTTTGTAAAGGGTAAAAGGTGGATCAATACCAATCTCTATGCTCTTTATTTGGGTAAATAATAGGATAGTGGATTCTTCAAACCCTAAATGAACACCACAAGAACAATCCTAATGATGGCTTTGACACTCACACAACCACATTCTATGTATCACTCAATTGGTTTAACTCAGGGATGTCCAAACTTTGGCCCTCCAGATGTTTTGGACCACAACTCCCAGAATTCCAAGCCTGCATTGCCAACGACAAAGGTTGGTGGGAGTTGTGGTCCAAAACATCTGGAGGGCCAAAGTTTAGACTGAATGATGTTATTCTTCTAGTATAAACAGAGTTTTTTAAACCTCTTATGGAAACTGTTTCATGCTTGTTCAAATATTATATCAAGTACTTTGATGATGCTTGTTCATTTTAATTTAATTTGGCTACATGCTACTGGTGTTAGTTACACTTCATCTGCTAGCACCTTTATGTGCAAAAGGAATGCTAAAAGAATGCTAAAAATGTAAAGGTAAAGGTTTTCCCTGTACATGTGTGCTAGTTGTGTCCAACTTTAGGGATGGTGCTCATCTCTGTTTCTAAGCCAAAGAGCCAGTGTTGTACAAGTCCTTGGCCATGTGGCCAGCGTGGCCAAATGCATTTCTGCACACGGAACACTGTTTTACAGTGGTATCTATTACCTTGCATTTACATGTTTTTGAACTGGTTGGTTGGCAGGAGCTGGGGTTAACAATGGGAGCTCACTCTGTTGTGTGGCACCTGGGATTCGAACCAACAAGCTGCCAACTTTGCAGCTGACATTTTCAGTACTCTAGCCTGCTGAGCCACCATGCCCCCAAAAGAATGCTAACATTTCTTAATTTTCCACTACCTTAACTGTGGATATAAACTAATATTATTCCTAAGAGATACATACTTAGTAGAAGAAAAGAATTTTTGTTGCAGGAAATGGTAAAAACATGAGGTGTCTCCAGAAGAAGTGATGTCTGCAGAAAAACTTTCAGATCTCCTATGACTAATCAATAATGAAGGCACAGATGTTACATCCGAATACGATTTGTCTGATTAAGGCAAAACATTCACAGAAGCAGACACATCAATATCACTTTAATAATCATTTCAATTATTAACTAAGTAATCTGAAGAGTCAGTCTACTCCAGTCAGATATATGCCAAGTGCCAACATCTGAGCACAGAGATAGTAAACTTGCTCTTGCAAATAATTGTGACATGCCTATGTCCTGAAAATACTCATTCCCTATAACTCATCCTGTTCAAATGCTTACCAGAGTAAAATGCTCAGCAAAAAGTGTCTCTCTCTTACCCTGATGAAAAGGATCTTTTCCCCAACTCTGTATCTTCCTTGGGAAAGACGCTCCACACAAAATTTACTAGGGCATTTGCAAGGAGGATCTTCAGAAATATGTTTGACCTAAATGAAGAAAACAAGTTACGGTTTTAAATTGTTTATTAGACTCTTCTGTCATTATGACAGATTACAGGTGATCTTTCCCAGTTGTTCCAAACACTTCTTGTCAGTTTTTTTTTACTCTTATTCGTGTGTGTGTGTGTGTGTGTGTGTGTGTGTGTGTGTGTGTGTGTGTGTGTGTGTGTGTGTGTGTGTGTGTGTGTGTGTGCCCATGTGTGTGCCCGTGTGTGTGTGTGTGTGTGTGTGCCCACAAGTGTTTTTATGAATACACAAGAGAACCTCATTGGGTACACTCTACTACAGTACTCATAGAAGAGTGGGACAATTCTGACTTTGACCCAGGGTGCTGAAATTTTAGAAGGCTTTAAAAGGAGGTCATGAACTTTCCTGCCCCAAGTGTGTAAACAACCTCCAAGACTCCTTCCCAAGAAACACAGAAGAGGCATGCTCATCATGTAGCTGCCTCATGTAGTGAGCCAGACATCCTCCATGTTCCTGCTCTTCTCTTTGCATATTTCAATTTCACACGACCCAAGATGTATCAACATGGCAACAAAGCCCTGGGCAACAATACTGTTGTTAGTTAGGGCTCTATAACACCCGGCTTCCAAACACTGCATCACTTTCCCCCCTATTTACACAGTTTTGGCACCTAAGACACCAGTACAGTGCTCAAATTATGGGGGAAAGGCAGTAAGGGCTCTTAATTAACTCTACCTAGTCTGTCTTTTCAAATTTTAACTGGGGGCTGCACCACCTTCTCCAAATTGAGCACTGTGGGCCTTCTAATTCCTAAACATCTCCCTTTCCTCTGTTAATTCACCTGTAACTTGAGACAACTTAGGCCGTTACCCCACGTCCACTTTGTACCACAACAAACTAAAATGTGTAATAAATCTTGTTGCAGTGACGTGGTTTTGTTGTTGTTCCCAAGGACACAATTTATTGTTACGTAAGTTCTATGACCCCACTGATGGGGTCCCCAGCAAATTGCATTTTGTTTTGTTTTCCCACAACACTATTTATTTTTAAAAAATTAAAACCCAATAGGTAGGTATATCAGTACAGTATATTGATTTTCATTGTCATTTGCCGAATTTCAAATACTTCTTTTTTTTGGCTTCTTTCTATGCATAGTGGTTTCTCGTACCCTGAATTTACTAGCATGTGGCTGCTCCAAGTAGTGCCACTAGGTGGCCCTTATGCTGTGGATTAGACAGTACCCCATGGTGTGTATACTGGTTTAAAAACCGCAACGGAACAACGGAACAGCGACAAGGATTCCACCACCCTGAGGCCAGGTACAAGGAAGATGCACTGAGTTGTGCTTTTTGGGGGGGGGGGCATGGTTGCATTTTATTTTGCTTAAAGTGCAACAGACATGGGGAAACAATTTTAAGATCTGCATCTCAGAGCACTTTCTAAAGCAACAAAGTGGACGTGGGGTAACAGCCTTGGCATACAACAGTCTCATCCTTTCATTTCTGAAGTTCTAACTCAAACTTTTCCTGAAATTTCAATCCAAATGCCAAATCTTAATTTTTATGACCTTTTTACTCCTAACATCTCAAGCTTGCTTAGATCCTCACAAATTTGCTGCATTCCAGACATCTCTCATAGTCAGGGTTTCCTCTGTGTTATGCTTATAATGAACAAAATCAGTAAGTTTCTTTTCATCATATATTTCCTTCTCAGTTGTTGAAAATGATTTGAATGAGAAGGTTGTCGCAGGGGAAATACTAACACACAATTTTCACCCTTGGGTTCTTGATTTAATAGGCTATTTCCACATAAGGCAGATCCATTGATTCCACTGATGGATACTATGTCAGCACTTATGTAAATAACATTCATTTGGTTTGTCTACTGTAGTTGGAACTAACAAGAGGATGTCGGATAATATTTTTCCCCAGAGAGAACTATTTTAGCTGGTGAACTGTATAACATCTGGATGTGACAGCTTAAAGAAAGCAGAGGATGTTTTCTTGATGACAATGTCCCTTACTTTATTTATTTCAAAATGTGGTAAGACTACATGGGGCTTATCCAGCTCATGCTATGGAGTAGGACCTGGGATTTCTACTTCAAAGACTTGTCCTCAATGCAGGCACTGAGTTTGAACAAAGTTGCTTCTTCCTACACATGAAGGATGACTCCACTAACTATCCTAGGAGGTTCGGTTTGTGCTAAATGCTGCAGCTAACACTCTGGGTGGGGACAGAAGCTCAGTTTATACAGGAATCTAAATATTTAAAAGAAAGCATATGAAACCTGGGCTGGATGTGTGAAAGGAGATGGCAAATGCACCCCTGTCCATTGACATATAAAAACAGGCAATCTGAAACAGAGCCACTCTGCTACACTTAGGGTCTTTTAAATAAGATCCACAGTCCCTTAAATTCGGACCAGAGATCTTGGGGACAGTCCCCACCCCTCAACTGCTCCAGTTTAGGGGGACAGGAATCTAAATAGCCTTTACTAAAAAGTCATATGAAACCTGGGCTGGTTCCTTCTCAAGGGGCTCTTAAAGGAGAGGCAAAAAAACAACAGACAAGCGAGGAGAGCCCGGCACTCTTATTGATCAAATATTTTTCACCTCCAGAAAAACAGGCAATTGTCTGCAAAAGCAGAGCCAGCTGGGAGCCATTTGCAGCGCAGCTTAGGGGTCGTGTATAAACGCCCTGCTCTCCACACAGTTTAGAGCGCTGAAAAATCTGGATTCCTAATCTCATGAGGAAGTGCCAACAACAGATAAGATTCTTGTCTTCAGACACAATCTCTCTACATACAAAGAATAACCTGGGATGGAGTGTTCGGCCCTCTCCCCTTCTCAGTATCCTCACTTTAACATTTCTGGGAATGTCTGAATGAGGATGAAGTGTTTCTTTGTGTAACAAGCTTCAGATTCAAACTGAAATCATGGAAAATTGGTCTTGAACTTTCCAGATTTGAATCTTGTAAGAATAAAGGAGTGTATAGTTGCAGAGTGAAAGCGCCCAACTGCAAACTCACCTATGTTTTAAATGATCCATTTATGTTGCATTCATTCAACTGATGGGAAGTTTTTGGGGAGTGGAAGAGAGAATTAAGGATTTTTCTCTTTGGCTACATTAACTTTTGTTTCAAACCAAGAAGAAAGATGAGCATCAGACTGGTTATTGCAAGGCACCTGCAGTTTATTTGTTTTAGGTCTGGGTGTGCTCAGACCGCAGGCTAAATCTTGATAAACTTGAGTGAAGACAAGGACTAGAAGGATGTCTGGGAGGGACTGCCTCCTTTGAACCCTCTACTAGGCCGTAATTCATCCATTGGAGCAATTACAGTGTCATCTGTTCTTATATACATGGATATAATCACTATCCAATACCACTGGACTGAGACTTGGTGGAATCAGACTTTTTGTCCCAAACGACTTGCACTGTAAGGATGACTATCAAGGATTTGATTGTAAAAGACAACTTCAGATTTCCATTTCTCAGAATGGCATTGCAGGAGCAAACCCCTATGTATCTTGGCAAAATTACAAGCTGACTGTGAAAAAAAGATCTGATATTTTGGTACTGTATTTTGGTATAGACCTGAACATCAAATCAAAATTGGGAAATATTTATAACTGGTATATCTTAATTGTGATACTCTGATTTTGCTTTTGGCTACTGCCATTTAAACTTCATTTTGGAAGAGAGCAATGCAAACTAGAAAGACATTTTGTTATGCTCCAAATTCTCTTTGCCTATCCTCAGATTAAATGTTAATGAATTTGGTGTTCCAATCTAAGGCCTGGATAGTCAGCTGTTGTCATTTACTTCACCTCATTGACTGGGCAAGCCCAAGACGTGTTGCCGCCTGTGAAAGAGCAGAAAATTTCTGCATCAGAATTCAGTCCTGCTTCAACTTTGTTCTAGACTAGGTCACAACTGTTAAAGTTAAAATGTCAGCAGGAAAAGTGGGGGGCGGGGGAAGTCAGAGGCTTCCCTGGATAGTTTTAATGTTTGTTCTTCAGCTGCTGTTCTGTAAATAAAAGAGGTCATCATTCACGTTCCCTTTCTTACTGGGCCTTTTCACACGACCCCTAAAATCCATGGCAAATGGCTCCCAGATCCGGAGCTTAAAATTGTTTCCCCACCAGCTCCGGAGTTTACAAAAAATTAAGTGCGACCACGCCCACCTAAGCGCGTCCCAGCGCACTTTTCAAGTACCTGCTCTCTGGGGGTGAAAAATTCCTGATGCGGATGTAACGTAGTGAGTGCCAGGCTCTCCTCACTTCTGTTTGTTGTTGTTTTTGCCCCCCGCCCCTTTAAGAGATACTAAGAGACTGGAATGCTGCCAGGAGAAGAGCGAGATGGCAGAAAGGAGGTCAGCCAGCATTCTTTTCTTCCTTTTTTTCTCCTTCCCCTCACGCAGACAGCAGCCAGGAGTGCAGAGGGGGTGGGAACACAGGAACAGCAACAACCCCCCAAGATCTCTGGTCCGAATTTAAGTGGCCAGCGGATCTTAGGGGTCGTGTGAAAAGGCTCACTGTCTCTTTATCCATGTAAGTTGCCTATTCACTGCAACAATGCATAACCTTTACATCTGCCTTTCTCTGACTGTTGCAACAAGAGAGTTTGAAAAGTTAAAGATATAGGACATTTTTTTTAGAAAAGGTAAAATCTAGCTAAGGTTGCTTTTCAACAAATGATACCTCACGAGCACTGTTAAATGTACCACATTCAATTTGTTCATTGTAGTTCAAAAGTGGCACAGGGACTTTCAAGGAGTGCTTTGTAACTCCCAGGTGGTACATCCCATCATGTGATATAGACATTGCTATAGCAACAGGACCTTTTTTTAGATGAAATATTTTACTTCCCAGTTTAACCCATAGTCGTCCAAAGTACTCCTTATTCAGGTTAGGTGTAACATTTCTGTATAGGCTAAGGATCTTAAATATATGGCACACTGAAAATCTTAGCTCAAATCAAAGATTGCAGAGAATGCATATTTGCATATGCCCTTGCAGTCAACACAGTACTTGCAAATTAAGCTTATGTCTACCTACCAAAGGCTGGTTGTATAGCTTGGCTTCTGGGTACAGAACCAGCTGTTGAGAGTTCCATTTTCCCACTGAGCCTCCCAGGAAAAGAGCTAACCTGTGTAGCTTTAGATAAGCTGCTATCCAGCTCCCCCAGAAGAAGGGAACTGCAAACCACTTCTGAATACTAGAAAACCCTGGGAAGGGTTGCTGTAATTTGCAGGCAGTTTATTTATTTATTTTTGCATTTATATACCGCTCCCATTTCCCAACGGGAACTCTGGGTGGTTCACACAAAAGATTAAAAACCAGACATCAGTTAAAAAGTCTAAAAAAGGTACTAGGCAAGAGGCATGAAATGGGGGGGGGGGATTGGTACAACCCTAGCAGTTGCCAAAGGCATCCCTGAACAGCCAGGCTTTGAGGGCTTTCTTAAAGGGCTTTCTTATCTCCATTCCAATGACCAATCACAAAATGAAGCACACTAAATGCAAGACGCTTTGATGAGGGAAATCACATTCTGCAACATCTTTCACATATGGGAAGAAGCTCTGCAAATACATAATAGCTAGAAACCTATTACCTATTCATGGCTCAACTTCCACATCATTTTTAATGTTGCTGCTCTAGTTCTGTCATTTCCAAAAAGAGCTCTGACCCACCCCCCAAAAATCCCCACTCTTCTCACTATATTTCCCTCAAACCACCTTTCAAAAATATGGTTGACGCCACCTATTATTGTCCTTCCAACCCATCTCCACTTTGGCCTTCTGTCCACTAGATCAGTGGTCCTCAAACTTGGGTCCCTAGATGTTCTTGGACTACAGCTCCCAGGGATCCTGACCAGCACAGCTAGAGGTGAAAACTTCTGGGAGTTTTAGTCAAAGAACATTTGGAAATCTGTGGTTGGGAATAATTTTCCTATAGTCACTGCACCTTTAAGTTTTTATGTTTCTGTGTGATAAGATATTGTTCCAAATTGAGGTTAGTGAGTGTGAATGAATATATCATTCTTAACTGGTGTATCATGACATATTACTTCCAAAAGAAAAATCAGAAGGCTCAGCAGCACCTACTGAGACAAGTATGTTGAGGTGTTAAAATGAGGTGCCTAGAGACATACTGAGACACACTTACTGCATCATCCAGGAGCTTTCCTGTGCTCTTTTTCCCAGGTGACTTTGATGGAGAGGGTGATGGGGATGGAAGAGGAGCAGAAAGTGTTTCTTCTTGTTCAATCTCCTTCTCCAGCTTTATTAATCCAGGTGGCTCCACACCAAACCTTTTGAATGCAAAACACACCTTATGTTTGTAAATTCGCTTAAGAATTCATAATTTATGTTCCAACAGATTAACAACATAAAACTGTTGAATGAAAGCAATAAAACATCCCAATCTCTATAAGAGCTCTTCATGCTTTATCCTAAGGCTAAGCACCCTTTGTTCTTCCAGAGGGTTTGGACGGCAGCTCCCATAATATCTTACCATTGACCATACTGAGTGGGGCTTCTGGGAACTGAAATCTATTTATTTAGAACTTTTGCAACTTCCAGGATCTGAGGGACATTCAGCTGGGATAAATTAACTTCCTTCAAAAACACAGCTTCAAAACCACAGCTTCTAACAATGGGTTTACTGTAGCCTTCTTTTTGACTGTCATATCTAAGCCTTCAATTCTAAGTCCCCAGTTCTCCAGACCAGACTCCTATTACACACCGGGCCTTTCATTTCAGAATGGGTCCAGTTCCAAAACGAAGCATGGCAGCACAGGTGCTGTTTGGAACTTGGGCCCACCCTCTGAAAAGAAATCACCCATTGACTTACCTTGGTTTACCTCACACAGAGTGATACTCCAACCAGGAAGTAGCCTCTGACGCATCATCAGTCCTTCTCCCTGGCGCTGGCCAATGAGAAGCTGGCAAAGACATGCATCATCCCACCTCACTGTCTGATAGGCCAGCGCCAGGGAGAAGGAACAATGATGCGTCGGAGGCTACTTCCTGGTTGGAGTATCACTCCGTGTGAGGTAAACCAAGGTAAGTCAATGGGTGATTTCATTTTGTAGAGTTCTGAACAGCACCTGTGCTGCCATGCTTCATTGCGGAACTGGACCCATTCTGAAATGAAAGGCCCATGCCCGCTCATTTCATTCTGAATGATGGCCAGCTTGTCATCATACAAGCAGTGATTGTTCCATTGGGAAGAATGAGCTTTGCACCTGTGCAACAAAGACTCAGCACCCCTTGCATATGCTTAGAAAATGTCAATCTGCTTGTGCAATAGACTACTGTGTGAAGAGAAGTACAGTAGCAGATTTCTGGAGGGAAGGAAAATAGGAGAAATATTGGTTTTCCCAAGCTTTTTGGCAGAGGAAACAGTAAATATGTGCATTAAGAGACAGAAAATTATATTAGCCTGGGGAGACTAGAGCAAATAAATGGTGACAGGGGCATGTCTTTATTGCCATCCTTCATTGCCATTGATTCCATGATAGTTCAAGGAGACAAGACTGAGGAGAATGCTAAAGGTAAGAAGGCCTCTAAAGGGTAATTGGTGAAGAAAGACAGACAGAAGCAAGACTGTGTTTCACAAGTAAGCTAAAAGCAGAATAGTAAACAAGATTTGAGTTGAAAATCCCATTTGGCTACAAAACCCAATACAAGATCTTTGGACTGTCCTTTTTCTCACTTTGACCTATCTCACAAAGTTACTTGGTAGTACGAACTGGGAGGAAGGCAACCATGGTCGCAAGCTTCTTGGAGAAAATGTAGGATATAAAAGTAAAGCAAACAAGGAGGCAATAGAAGAAGAATAAACCATTGATACAAGATAACTGTTCTCCTGACTAGCAGTACTGTTAGTACCCTGAACAACTTCTGAAATGGAGAAAAAGGCCAGCTCTCTGTAGGCAGGATTCTGCCTCAATGATACTCCCTTTCAAATGCCTTTCACAAAGGAACAAGGAGGGGAGAAGGGAGGCAAACTCACTAGGCCCACCTTCCTGCCCTCACAGTTCTTGTTCTTGTTGGTCTGTTTGCTGGGGGTGATAGAGTGCTTCTTCCAAGTCCCTCACATTGTCTCAGGATTCTGAAGAACCAAAGAAAGCATGTCTCTCTCTCTCTCTCTCTCTCTCTCTCTCTCTCTCTCTCTCTCTCTCTCTCTCTCTGTGTGTGTGTGTGTGTGTGTGTGTGTGTGTTTTAAGAACACAGGGGACATTCATCTCATCGTCTGGAGAAATCATTTCCTGGTTCACACTGAGAAGCTATTTTTAAATGTCCCTGGGGATAGAACTGAGAGCTACTTAGAAAAAAACAGTGGAAAAGGCTGAGATACTAATATAACTGCGACTCAGCACCAGTTAGTCTTCCATCAAGAGGTAGCAAACAAGAGAAGTCCCTGCTCAAAAGCCAATGTTATTTAATGGGAAGTTTAAAAACAAACAAACATACAAACATACAAACAACAACAACATAAAAAAGCAGTGCTATTTGGAGTAGTCAGTGGCTGAGATGGAGTAGCCTTAGGCATTACTACAATGTTATTCACTCTCGTTCTCCAGGCAGTGAGATGGTTGCTTCCTGTATTCTTAAAACAAACAACCAAGTGATGCCTATTTTGTAGCATTTCTGTAGTATTGTTTGGTGGTATTAGATCTCCATTGCAGGTAGAGTGGGCTAGAGTTGAAAGTGCAACAGCCTTGTTTTTATCCTTGTGCAGGAGATTGCTACAATAACATAATTAATGTCTGGATTGCTAGGCTGAGAAAACAAGAGTGAGCTGTGTTTACAGAACCCGGACAATATATTCCATTGTCCACTTTGCAAATCAGAGGTGAGAATCGAGAATCGAGTCAGAGAATTTCCTGCCCCAAAAGCTCCCATCTCTCTTAGGGTTTAAGATGACATCTTGAGCATGCAGTCATACACAGAACCCTCATGATAGTGTGTATGCTTTCATACCGAGCAGGTCTCCATTTGAATCTGTGATAATTCCAAGAATAATTACAAAGGTTCCCACCTAAAATCCTGGAGAGCAGCTGCTGTCCACGTCAGTGGTCAGATCTCAGTGGATCAATGTTCTGGCTCACAATAATGGATCTTTCAACGTTTCTCATAGGATCTAGTCCCAGTGTCTTGAAATTACAGACTTCGATATTTTGAATAAGCTCCCAAAACCCTGATAATAAGACAAACTGTGCAGGTGTGTGTCTGTGTGGATTACTAGAGTCGTTCATGGCATTGAAAACCAAAGAACCAACTTGCAGAGAGACCAGGGATCAAATTTTATCAACCTGTTTTCTGACTCTTGGAACAAATATATAGGAGACAGGGAGTGAATAAATCTGTGGGCTGTGGTAGCTGCTAGCCAGTCCCTTCTGTTTAATGAAATAGCAGCCAAGCTTGGAGCAAACACCTATATATAATCCATTGACTTCCTGTCTGTCTGCAGATGCTGACAGGCTGTAAATCATTTAGTCCCCTCTGGGCCTGGCTCTACACCTGCATCCAAACCTTACCCATCAGATGTAGCTCTCCAGCTCTTCTAAAGAATGCAGCTCCCTTTCTGACTTGCGGCCTCTCATAAACTAACCTTGCCACATTTTTCTTACTTCAGTAGAGGTGGATTTAGAAGATTTTTCCTTTCCTGTCCAGGCCAGCCCTAATCCTGCCTGGGTCAAACACGGAATCAAACTCCTCAATAACGTCTTTGGCTCAGTTCTGTTCTGTCTCAAGAAACAGCATTTGGGATTTTCAGTTGCCTTGCAAAATCTGCTGGCCATCTCACATGGTTAGCTCCATCAGCTGTTTATGACCTACAGTGGCTGGTTATGTCAATATAACTGTGTAAACTGTCTGGCATGCTCAGAGAACTTGGGTAAAGGAGAGACAGGCTGTATTGCACTTTCTAAGAGTTTTGCAAGATCCTTAGAAGCGTCAAGACTTTTACAGTACAAAACCCAGCACAAAGTGCCAAAGACAAAACCTCCTCCTTATTTGAGCCTCCTGTATTGACTCAGGATGCTGCTGCTGTGGTGGGATACTTGCAGTCAGTGGCTGATTACAACAACATCCACACATTCCCTTGAGATGTTCACTCCTTGAAATCCCAGTCCTCTGGATTACCAGGGAAAATGTTGTTCCTCATTTCAATGTTGCATTTTGACTCCAAGAAAGGGCAGAAGAAACTCCACCCCGTGCTTCATTGTGGAGGAAATAAGCACACAGGCAAACAATGCAACCTTGGTATCTGCTTGAGGCCCCCTCATAGCTGGTGCCTACTTTTTCTCATTTAATCACAGACTGGCTTACAATGGGTCCTTACTATCCTATTTAATACTGTAGTATCCATGCCCTTAATGGACAGCAGTTTTCATTCGCAATAGCAACTATTTCTCCTTTGTGAGTGGACTCTGTCAGATCCAACTAGAACTAAGGGTGAGAAGTAAGTCCATTCCTATCTCACTCTTCAAATGGTTAAGTTCCTCTGGAATGTCTGTTTTGTCATACGTTACAGAAGGTTTCAAAGGCAGTTGCTTCACGTCCTTCCTCATTCCGAGATTACATTCATTTTATGATAACGTTGTTCATGGTCATGTGGTCTTATCCTGGTTTTGTCCCTGTTTCCAGTTACCCATGGGCATGATTGATGGTATCGTGACAACTGTTACTTCACGTCCTTGTTTTGTGACAATTTTTGTACTTCCCTGCCTTCGTTTTTTTTTTTTTTTTTGTCTGACCTTTTGTTTTTTGATATTTCAATTCTCCGTAACTTTGCCTTTCATGCATTAAGCGGCACACCTCCTGGTTTCATGCCTTCTTTCCTCTCTGTGATGCATTGTTTACACCATTGGGATTGTACTGTAGAATGCAACTTTGCACTCCTGCCACTAGATGGAGAATGTGTGCGTTGCATGACAAGTGTTACTTCACGGGCACTTGTCTCAAAACAAGAACCGAGACAAGAGAATTCCCAAAGCCAGGGAGAGGTATGGCTCATCACGCTCTGTTCCCAGTTCAAGGGGCGTGGTCGGGATGAGATTCCACTGTCATGCAATGGACATGGAGTAACCTTTTCTCATACCGGTCCCAAGCAGGACAGTGAGCCACGATGAGAGGGATGTGAAGTAACCATCAAAGATTTAGTGCTCAATCCTGGCCTCATGGCAGAGCAGTTACACCCCACCTCACACAGTATATTTTCCCATACCCACAAAAAGTAGGAAACAAATGCTATAACTAGATTTGTTTTGCTCTCTAGACATTTTAGTGAGTTTTAATATGGAAGGCTTTTACAGTGTTGCTTTCCTTCTCTAAATGTTACTGTGTGTTTTTTTGCTTTAGGATGAGGTTAGACATAAGTTTAAGGAAAGGCATTTTACTTGTGTACAGTCTCAGCAAGACAAGAAGGGGAGAATGCATCCCTCATACCAGTTTTTTTAAATTGTTTTCAGTGAATTCTTTTATTTTTCTGTCAAGGCTATTTATTGAAGGTACTGAAAGCACTGGGTTAACACCAAGGTAAGTGGACATCCCATCTCAGTGGTGGGATCTCTATAAGATTAGAAGGTAATTCAACAACAGGCATAGCTGCCATACTCCCCAGTTACAGGATAAGCAGCTCCTGAGAGCTCTATCTTCTTAGGTCTTAATAGTCTGCCGTCTTTGTTATGCGATTTGTAACAAAGACATTAACTAGCAGTCTGGTTGCTCAAAGCCTGGACTTTTGTTGCAGGGTCCATGAAGCTTGGTGAGCTTCAGCCTGTATGGCTGTGGTCATTTCTAAACTGTCATCCTCTTTTGTAGCTATTGCCTAACATACATCTCTGCAAATGCAAAGTTATACAACTTTGTGTTTTCGCTAATTTGAGCTTTACAGCAGGGCCACTGTATCCATGGGATCAGCATCTGCAGTTGTACGTATCTGTGATTTGAAAATGTTATATTGTATATTAAAAAAGAAAAAAATAAGAAATATGTACTTTCATGATGCATTTGCCAAAACAGGTCACTAGAGGAGCCAGACACCATTCTATGTATTTTCCAGTTCTAGTAACACAGGGTGAAAATACTTGTTTCTGGGATTTTTTTTTACTTTTATCGTGCTTACAGATGGGCACCTTACAAAAAATGACATACGTTCGTCATTTTGTAAAGTTTCAAAATGTTACAAAATGAAACAAAATGGCAGACAGTGTGTCATCATGAACCAAACTGAAATGATATTTTCGGTTCACTTCCTCCAAACTGGGAAGTCGACACCAGATGTCCCTTAAGGCAAGGGGCTGCGATCAGGATGCTGTTTCCCAGTTCTCACCACCGCCTCCCAGCTGATTTTGACAGCTCAAGCTGTCAGAAGAAAAAAACAGCTGGGAGGTGGTGGGGATGGGCCATTTTAAAAAGGCTCCAGCATTTGATGGCTCAGCTGGAGCCTTTTTTAAATGACCCCCCTCCCAGCAACAGTGAGCCTCTCGCTGTTGCGGGCAGGCAATTTTAAAAGGGCAGCACCAGAGCCAAGCCATTGCTGACCAATCAGTCAGGGAGGTTGGATGATGCATGTCCTTGCATAGCTCCTGATTGACCAGCGCCAGGGAGAGGGAAAGATGACGCATCGGAGGCTGTGTTCTGGTTGAAATTTCACCCAGCACGAACTGCAACAAGGTAAGACAGTTGTTGATTTTGTTCTGAAGGGTGGGACTGTGTTCTGAGCACCAGTTTTGCTGGCATGTTTTGTTTCGGAACCTGTCCCCTTCTGAAACTAAAGACCCATCTTTAATAGGGAGGCTTGGAACCAGACTCCCATGAATATGGTGGTCCTACTGTAACAGAGGAAAAATCAATGTAAACCTTTTATGAAGGTTTTATATTATATGAAGAACCTTCAGGGACAGAAGAGACTTGAGACTCCTTGCTTTAGAAGCTTGCCTTAAATACAATGAGGGCAATTAAAACAGCATCATAGAATGATGGACCAAGAATGCCTGCCTTCTTTCTTTCATGCCTCTCTAGGTAATGTTTGGAATGCTTGAAGAAGCTTCCATCTCAAACATTATTTTGGAATGAGCAATAGAAAGACCATTTTCCAGGAGGCCAGATGGATTATTACTGGATAATACCCAAGACTGCTGATGAGCAAAAAGTATTAATCTTGTTTATTTGCTCCAGTGGCCCAATCATCTCTGTTCTATCACACTTAAAAGAACATACAAAGCATCCGAATAATTTAATTATAGAATAGTTGAGTTGGAATTGAGTTGCTTCTGTAAGGCCATCAAGTCCAATCCCCTGCTCAATGAAGAAATACAAATCAAAGCAGATCTGACAAATGATTGTCGAACATTGATGCATTCACCAGTAATTGCTTCCAATTCCATACTGCTCTAATTGTTAATAATTAACAATTCAGCCTAAATCTGTCTTCCTGTAGTTGAGCCCATTCTTACATGTCCCACACCCTGTCTCTCCTCTGTATCACTACTTTACAAGCATTTGAAAAGTGCTATTATATCTACCCTCAGTCTTAATTTCTCAAGGCTAAACCAGTACAGTGGACCCTTGCATAACAAACAGTTTATATAACATAAAATCTGTACAACATAAAAAAATTCCGGAGATAGGGGAAATTTGCTTAACAGAATCGCCTATGGGGTGAATCTGTACAACATTAAAATGGGATTACTCCATTTTCAATGCATTCCTATGGGAAATTTGTATAAAGGAAAATTTGCTTAACATAATTCTGTTTGGAATGAATTAATTCCTTTATACAAGGTACCACTGTACTTGGTGAGCTTTAGCCTGTATGGCTGTGGCCATTTCTAAACTGCCATCCTCTTTTGTAGTTATTGCTTAGCACACACACATCTCTGCAAACCAGAGCCAGTTCTTTCAGTCTTTCCTCATGGGGCTTGGCTTCCAGTCCCGTGATCATCCTCGTTGCCCTCCTCTGAACTTCCTCCAGTGTACTGGCATCAGGTGTTGATATAAGTATTTCAGTGTGTGCAGATATAATAATCTGATGCAGAAAGATATTAAATTCACATTGCTTTTCCTGAAGTCAGACTCCATCAGTGTATCAAGGGAGTCTCGGCTGGTTTTGTTTGAACAACTGTCCACGATGTACTCTCATGTAGCCATGGCTGGGTCTTTGCCTTAACCCTGGCTAGTGTAAATGTTAGCTCAAAACAAAACAAAACAAAAACCCTGTACCAATTTTTCTCAATAGTCTCTGGCTGTCAGGGGTGCAAATATTGCTCCATTCTCAAAATGTTTTCTCCTACCTGGCAGCAATCCTTCCAAGTTCGAGCAAACACAGGCACACTTCTCTGGGCTGCTTGTGGAGAACTGCAAAGCAAAACAGAGACAGAAAGAATGTATAATATACTGTATTTTACATATCTGATATTTTACATATCTGCTGATATTTTGCTTTTAATTTTTTTATGTCAACCGCCCTGAGTTCCCGTCCGGGAAGTAGGAGCAGTATATAAATTTGAAATAAAATAAATAAAAAATAAAATCTGAATGGTGTATCAATCCTGGTTTGTTACATCTCAGACTCAGTACTTCAATCCTGAACTAGTGACATATGATGAAATAAAGGTTGACAGCAATGGTTTGTCAATTTTTTTCATTCATTCATTTGGATTACAAGGTTCTGCAAGAGGACTATTTTAATGATAATATAAAAATAATAGTCTTTTAAATACAACTACTGTACTTTAAAAAAGATTGACAAATGCCATTTCAGACATATTCAATCTTATTTCAAAAAAGGCAGGGATATCTCTTCTATACATTATGATATATGCAGGCATAATTTACATTTAGGTGGGGAATCTGTGGCGCTGTAAATGTTCCTCTAGTCTACAACAACTCCCATCATTCTTGATTGCTGGTCATGTATAACCTCGTTCTGACAGGAGCTGGAGTCCAGAAATATATGGACAGCTTGCAGACTTACCATTCCTGATTTTAAAGCAATGCATCGTATTTTTCACAGAGATACATTTTAAACCAGGTTAGAACTATAGGAATAACTGATTCTGATTTTTTTAAGGTGACAGACTAAAATAATATATGAAAAGTATTTCCTAGAGATCAGCAGGTTCTGGAAGAAGTTGTCAGCATTAATAATTGAGAAGGCAATCAATAGAAGCAACACCCAATTTTTAAAAACAGAACCATACTGTTATATCCTATGTGTGAACATTCAAAGACATACATCTTGTCCAAGCCAGAGGTACATTTCCAGACAGACTATAGTCTCTCAGATCTGATATATTTCAAATAATTCACACTCTTTGAAAACAATAGCACAATATAGCACTATTATAGCATCACCATTTCATTCAAAGCTCATTCAGGTTTATGCGTGAAAAGAGTTGCTTTCATGACCCAAGAGTCCAGCAGGGCCCTGGATATGAATTTCAAGACTGAGGAGATACTGGCTCCAGAGTAGGAGGTACACGGTCCAGTACTGATACCCCTGAGCCAACAACACTCTCCAGCCAATTAGACCTCTATGTCAATGATCACATGGACCCCTTCTTACAGTCCTGGGAGTTTTTGGACCACCATATCAAGCAAAAACTTCTGGAGAAGAAATAAAGTGCCAGGTTCTTTCAGGCTTTCTTCTTTTTGGGAAGACCGGAGAAGGTCTGAAAGGGGAAGTCCTAGGCCAGAAGTATAAGAAACTTACACTCAGTTCACCAACAGCAGGGAGTTATCTGTGGTATTGGTAACCTCCTGGCTGCCTTGCTAACTCTCAGCACAACCATAAATGTGACAACTGAGAAGTGCATCTGCCCCAACCTTATGTAAGCCACATCCCTCATATATCTGTGTTGAGCCCCTAATGTGCCTGTCACAGATAGTCTCACTGTGTGCAGTATCAAGGGAAGATTGGAATTTGGCTTTTTGTTCCTCTTGCAATTGAATTATCCTCCAACATGAGATAAAATGAGTGTCCCAATATTCTTTAGAGAAATTGGGTCTGAAACATCTCATGGGATATTTAGACGTACTGAATTCCTTTTTTAAAATGATGCAGAATTTCAACGGATGATAGAATGCAAAGCGATAGCAAGATAATATGAACAAGTTGAAGCATCTGTCAGAGTTTTTGGCTCCTCTGATGAAAAATAATGTGCTTCTGTGCATCTGGCTCAGAATATTCTAGACACATCTCATGCATTCCATGATAAACCATGTCAGACAGGATAATCATGGGTAGAACATGACAGATGACAGAGGCACTATAAACTCCTCAGCCCCTCTGTTTCTGGTGATACAATACAAACACAGTGATGCATTTAAACTGCCTGAGTTCTTCAAGATTACAGCCACTTTGCATGTGTAAATTTCAACCCTGGGAGGAGGGATCTGTATGCAGCAAAAACAGAAATGCAATTTTAAAAGAATACTGAATGGTAGGATAGACAGTTTCTCAGCTTGCTAGAGTTAATCTCAGGGGAAACTACCCTAAGCTCAGCACATATGTTGATGTGCTTTTAGACTAGAATTTGCCTTAAAAACAATAGCAGCATTAGTTTGTCATCTGGCCTAACAATTTTTCATAAGACTACAAATGATAAATCCTTACAATCAAGTTGGTGCTTAACCCTAGGGCTCCAAGGGCTTCATTCAGTATTGGGGCGGGGGGCGGGGCAACACATACCATTGTGTACAAGAACTCAGCCACTTAAATCTCATTCCTGGACACACATACAGACACGCCACCTGCGAGGCCCACTGTTGCACAGTCTCCCACCACTGGCTGCACAGTTTGCAGTTGGCAAGTAACAATCTTAGAAGCCCCTTTGCCCTTGGAGAATGAAAAGTGGGCAACAGTGATGGAAAGCTGGAGGAGAGCTGCTAACGGCTACCTGTGCCTCCAGGCAGGACTCCAGGTTACACAACCCTATCTTATACTAAGCTATCCCAATATAGAATCATCATAAGGTTGGAAGGGACCTTGGAGGTCTTCTAGTCTAACCCCCTGCCTAAGGCAGGAGACCTCATACCATCCCAGACAGATGGTGGTCCAATCTCTTCTTGAAAACCTCCAGTGATGGGGCGCCAACAACATTGGGAGGCAAGCTGTTTAATGGCTCTCTCCAGCAGGAAATTTCTCCTTATTTCCAGGTTGGCTCTCCCTCTGATGAGTTTCCACCCATTGGTTCTTGTCATACCCACAGGTATAACTGAGAATAAATCAATGCCCTCTTCCCTGTGGCAAGAGATTTATGTGTGATTTATACCACATCCTTTTATAATAATATCACTTTATTAATTCACAGACTCCTCTTTCCATGAGACTTATGAAATGTGGGTGCTAAACTAATAAAGAAGAAAGAATCCTTAATGGGGATCATAAGGATGTCCTCATAATCGTCTGTCCTCTGACTTTTACAGGATAGAATGTCCTTTCTTGGATGTTCAGCTTGCAGCTCCGGTGCCAGCTCTGCATTTGCAGAATTCCTGGAGAGCAACAATAGCGCCCATGGGACCTGGACACAGTGCACAGCAGGCATGCATTTCTTTTTGCCTCTTTCGAATGCCATCCTGCTGCCTGTGATACAGATAAATACAGTGAACATATAAACATCTGAAAAATGTCCAGAGAGCTGCACCAGGACTTTGTCAAACATCATTTCAACTTCAGTGTGTTGCTTCTATCTAATTATGATGCAATTGCACCAAAGGTTGACTGCTGAGGATATAGAAAACCCATCACCATTAACCGACCTTGGCTCTGTTATAGGGATGCTTCAATTTAGACAGTTACTTCATGTCCACTCTCGTCCCGGGAGGAAGTTTGTTGCGTGTTGATGTCGGTCATGGTCCCATGGTCTTCTTGTGGTTCTGTCCCTGTTCCCATGTACTCACGGGAGTGATTGATGATACTGGCATGGCTGTTTCCGCACGTCCTCATTCCGTGATGAGATGTGAAATTCCATGCCTTTGTTCTCCTTTTTTTTTTTTTGCCCGACCTTCCATTTTTCAATGTTTCGATTCTCCGAAGCCTTGCCTTCAATGCGTTACGGAGCTAAGTTTGAGGCATTTGCTTTTTAATCTCTCTGCTCTGCATTGCTGACTCCAGAGGGAATGTACTGATGAATGGCAGTTTGCACTCCTGCCACTAGATGGAGAATGCCACGTTGCATGACGAGCCTTACCTCACGGCCACTTGTATCGGAATGAGAAGCAAGACGAGGAGATTCCTGATGCAGAGGGAGGGGGGAATCTCTCATCCCACTTAAATCGCAGTTCAGGGGGCATGGTCGGGACAAACTCCCCTCGTCCCGCAATGGACGTGTGGTTAGATTTCTTCGTACCAGTCCCCAGCGGGACCGCAAACAGCGATCAGATGGACGTGAAGTATCATCCTTAGTCACAGTATCTCCAACATGGATATTGGGTGGATCAAGTCCAGATTGGTACCTGATCCATCCAATGCCCATTTTGAAGATCCTTCGACCCAATCTTTGTCTCGTCCTTGACTGTATTTTTGCACTTCTGTCTCTCTGTGGGGAAAAGCCTATTCCTGTGAATGAGGACACTGAAACATTTGAAAAAATGACACATACAAGACAGAATGATACATGCAAGACAGAAGGGCTTTTGACCAGTTTAGCAGCAGTCTTCAAAGCTGGATGCTCCAATTCATTATATTTTCCCTTCTCCTTTTCTTTTTCCAACTTCTAAGAGTAACATCCCTTCTTACCAATGAGTAAAGCACCTTCCCAAAGCAGTGACATGGAAGGAAATTAATAAGGAACTTTAAAAGGGCAATGAGCAGGGCCCCTTTGAGTACTTCTTAAAATACCAACGCAGGGAGCCTGCTCTTCTCTACATTTTCCAACATTTCTCTGCCACCTTTTCTTGGATTTCCAGGGTGGTGTATCCACATTAAAGACTTCAATTATTTGCAAGCCACAGGATAAATGAACTTAAATGTAAATGGGGTGATGTGTAGGGAAAATCATTTCGCACATCTTCCTGCCAAAAGAATTGGTGACAGCTGTCAGCCTTGACAGTTTTAAGAAATGATTAGACAAGTTTATGGAGAACAGGGATATCAATGGCTATCATTATGGATGTCTAAGGACAACCTCTGGGTTAGAGAGATAGGCAGGATATCTCTCAATACCATTTGCGGGGATTTGTAAGCAACTGAAGACATCCACTTGGGAATACCCTGAAGCAAATGGTGAGCCACTGTGTGAGACAGAATGCTGGACTGGGTGGGCTGTGGCCTGTTCCAGCAAGGCTGCTCTTATGTTCTTAAGTCTAGAGGAGTAGTTACACTGATATCTAAGAGGAGTGAATTTGAAACTCTAAAAGTGGATAAAGATAATCAGGGTAGGATGTTGATAATACAAGGGGGGAGAATATTTTACTCTTGTAAACTTGTATGTGTCCAATGACAATCAAGATTTCCCCCCCCCTGAGAAATGTGTTAGATAAATTTGATAAGATAAGGAAGGGATATGTTATTATGGCAGGAGATTTCAGCTTGGTTATGGCTGTTATTAAGGATAAAATAAAAATATTAAAAGAAGATAGAGGAGGTAAAAATCTATTTTGGGAACATTTGTATTAAAAATGATTTTAAGGATGTTTGGAGGGAGCTGAGAGGACACATGAGAAAATATTCTTTTTATTCACATTTACATAAATCATATTCTAGAATAGATTATATATTTGTGTCTAAATAATTACTATCTAGGATAAATAATGTAGAAATAGATATAATAACAATTTCAGATCATGCTATGGTAAAAATGGATTTTACACCAGGTTGTGATTATAGAGAAGCAAAAAGAATGAGGATTGATGAAAGGATTTATTTACATAAATCGATAATAGGAAAAAATTCATAAAAATTTGGAAGAGACACAGAGGATTGAAGAATGAGAAGTACAATTTGGGACACAATGAAGGCAGCAGCAAGGGGATATGCATGAAAAGAGTCTTGCATATTAAAGCAAAAGGCATATAACATTCAAGATTTGGAAAATGACATTAAAATTAGAAAGAATATTTATATTAACAAGAGATTATAAAGCATTAATGGAATTACAAGCTAAGAGGAAAGAATTAGAGGGAATTCATTTAGAAAGAGTGCAATGAAATTTAATGTATCTGAAAAGAGAACATTACAACCATAATAAAAATGCTAAGTTATTAGCAAAAATGACACAAATAAAAATAAAAAAATGAAAGGAGTCATACAGTATCAGAAAGGTAAAAGGTGTAATATAATGAAAGAAAGGTTGGAGGCATTTCAAGAGTCATTTATGATCACATCTCAACCTTCTTTTTTTAAGGCTAAACATTCCCAGCACCCTGAGCCATTCCTCATAAGACATTTGTCTCAGACCTTTAACCATCCTGGCTGCCGTCTTCTGGACTCGTTCAAGGTTGTCAACATCCTTTTTAAATTGAGGTGCACAGAACTGGATACAGTACTCCAGGTGAGGTCTGACCAGAGCATAATAGAGTGGTACTTTTACTTTCCTTGATCTAGATACTATGCTTCTGTTGATGCAACCAAGAATCACATTGGCTTTCTTGACCACCATGTCAAACTGCTGACTCATGTTCAATTTGTGGTCCACCCAGATGCCCAGATCCTTTTCATATGTGCTATACTCCACCCAGTTGTCTCCCATCCTATAGCTGTGCAATTCATTTTTTCCTATCTAGATGCAGGACCCTACATTTATCTCTGTTGAAACTCATTCCACTAGCTTTGGCCCAGCACTCTAATCTGTCAAGGTCTTTTTGGATTTTCATCCTATCCTCTAGGGAATTAGCCACCCCTCCCAATTTGATATCATCTGCAAATTTAAGTGGCATACTCTCTATTCCTTCATCCAAGACATTCCTAAAGATGTTGAATAGCACTGGACCCAGAACAGAACCCTGGGGTACCCCACTAGTCACCTCCCTCCATGCTGAGGAAAAGTCATTTATGATCACACTTTGGGTATGATCAGTCAACCCAAATGCACCTAATTAGTAGCACTTTCTAACCCACATTCTACTAACTTCTTTGCAAGTATATAATGGGGAACCTTATCAAAGGCCTTACTGAAATCAATATTAGCAACATCCACAGCTTTCCCCTCTTTTACCAGGCCTGTAACTCTGTCTAAGAAAGAAATCAAATTAGTCTGGCATGATTTATTATTAAGAAATTCTAGCAATGACAGCACTGCTTGTTAAATAATTACAGACTTTCTGCTTAATAATATGCTCTAGAATCTTTCCAGGAATAGATGTCAAGCTGACTGGGTGGTAATTATTTGGGTCTTCTTTTTCCCCCTTTTTGAAGATGGGGACAACATTTGCCCTCACTCAGTATATGGGGACTTCCCCAGTTCTCCAGGAATTCTCAAATATTATTACCAATAGTTCTGAAATTACTTCTGCCAGTTCTTTTAATATCCTTGGGTGTAATTCATCTGGCCCCAGAGACTTAAATTCATTAAGGATTTCCAAGTGTTCCTGTACTACCTCTCTACCTATTCTGTGTTGCAATCCCCACCCTACCTCATCTACTCTTCATCCTGACTGAACTCTTTTTTTCCTTTTTGTTGAGTAGTTCTGCCTTTTCTTTGTCTCCTGTTAGTAACTGGCTATTATCAGCATGTAGAGACCCTATCATTTCCTTATTTTTCTTTTTTCTGGGGACATAACTTAAAAAAAAACCCCTTTTTTAGTATCTTTAATCTCTCTGGCAAGCCTAAATTCAATCTGTGCTTTAGCTTTTTTACCATCCCCCTGCACATATTTGCTTATATTCCTCTTTTGTGCATTCCCCATTTAAAGTTTTTAGTCAACAATTGTGGTTTCCTTGGATATCTCCCATCTCTCCTTCTTTTGGAACCATTTTAGATTGTGCCTTTAATCTCACTTTTAAGGAATTCCCATCCATCTTGGACTCCTCTTTCAGGGTCTTGGTCCACAGAATTATGGTAATAATCCTCTAAATTTACAAAAATTGGCATTCTTCAAGTCCAGGATGCTTGTCTGGCTATACTAAGCTTCCCCTTCCAACTATATAACAAATTCCAAAAGAGCATGGTTACTTCTACCTAAAGATCCTACAACTTTGACACCATTTACAAGGTCGTCCCTACTGGTTAAGATCTCAGATCTAAAATAGCTGTTCCTTGTTGTCTTCTCCACCTTCTGGGCCATGAAATTGCCTGCAAGGGCATTAAGGAATTTATTGGACCTTGTGTTCTTAGCTGAGTTAGACTGCCAACATACGTACATCGGGATAGTTAAAAATCTCCATTTAGTACTACGTCTTTCCCTTTTGACTATGTGGCCGTCTGCTCATGGAAGTGATCATCCAACTCCTCCTTCTTGTTAATACAATAAGAAAAGAACGCAGAAGGCAGTTGGAGACAAGTGAGTAGCAATAAAAATGAAGGAAAGCTTAGGATGGGGTGATTCAGGATAGCTTTGTCAGGAACTAATAAATAAGAACTTATTTATTTATTTATTAATGGAAGGAGAATAGGAGGCTGGAAGGAAGTGGTGAGATCTAAGAAACATCATAAAAGAAAAGACATTTTTGAAGTAAAAATGGAAGATACAGATCAGATACATACCTGCAAAAGCAATCTGGCTTTTAACTTCCATAGTATATATAGATTTTATAATAATTTTCCCAACTGTTTATGTTCTTAACATTCTTGAGATTTTACTATAGAAACCTTTATTCTTCTTTAATACATAATCACTGAAATACAGTAGTAAGCTTCAACTAGAGTAGGTCAATTGAAATTCAAAAGGACTGGCTCACAAAATCTCTACTGATTCAAAGGGCCTATTCTAGTTGCAAATTACAGTTACATTTCAGAAAATGTGTAAGAAATAATTATTACTAGAGTTGGTAGAAATGATTTTTTTTCTTTCATGCGTTGAATGATTTCTTTGTCCAACCAACATACTTGATTTTAGAAAATTATACTTTTTTTCACAACTCCACCTTGTGAAAACTCATTGTTTATGATATGCGCAGCAGAAGAGTAATGACAACCGGACTTCTTTTCTTGTTAGGTTGAAATATTTCACCATAAATCCAAGTAGCTTTAGTTTGAAGAAACTACTTGGATGACTAGAGAAACATTTTGATCTAACAAGAAAAAAAGTCCAGTTGTCATAACTCTACTACCGGATCACTTCATCTGGATGACTTCTTAGACTTTCATGATATGCGATTCCGAAATCTTATTTTATTGGTTCATCAAATTTCTTATTTCTTATTTAACATAATTTAATCTCTTGACAGCATTGATTCACTAAATTTTAACCGTTGTTGTATGGATCTTATTTTACAAAATATCATCTGATAAATCTGGAAGTTGAGTCACGGCAACTGGACTTCTTTTTTCTTGAGAGATTGAAATATTTCACTCCTCATCCAAACAGCTTCATCAGTCTGAAGAAAGCTAGTTTCAAGTCCTCCATTTTATAGTTCATTTTGACCTCATGTCACCCTGGTCTGAAATAGGCTCATAAGATGAACAATGGCCTGAATAGGCTCATTAGGTGGACAACAGTTTCAATAGCCTTAAGGTGAACAATGACCTAAAGTGCTGAAACCCATAAAGTATGGGTTGTTAGCTATGGTCTTGGTGGTGATGATGAAGGCATGAAGTACTTTTGATTTATCCAAGTATTGTTGAAATCACAGCCTGACAAGTGGCAGATCGACTGTGCCTGAGAGAGGGGTTTTCAATGCTCACATGAATGGCTTCTCTTACCCCTCTCTCAAACCACCTAAATTCTCTAATATGTGTACATCTTCATATTTGAATGCGTGCCCTTTGTCCCTCCTGTTAATTCTTGTCCTGAGCTGTTACCCATCCATGTTGGGCCCTTTTGTTTAATGGCTGTTTAGTTTTTCCAATGTAGAGTTCTGCACACTCCTCATTGCATTGAACCATATATACTATATTGCTCCTTTGAATCTTTGAATGATTGCCCTTTGTCCTTCAAATGGAGGTACACTGCTTATTCTGCATATATTATATTGCTCCTCTTGTGTTTTGGTGTCGGGTTCTTTGAGTGAACGAGTCTCTGCCTTAGTATGTTTGTGGGTTTGAAATAAACAGGGATGTGGTGTTTGCCAAAACTCTTTTTAAGCTTCTCAGACACTCCATCCATGTAGGGAATGACCAGGTTCTTCAGTAGGATCTGGGTCTCAGACTGATCCATTGTTCTTCTGGTTCGGCACACTGCTTTGTTGAAGGCCCACTTTGGATATCCGCAGGCCTTAAGTGCTGTCTTCAGGTGTCTGTCTATGTTCTTCTTGGCTTCTGTGGAGGTGCTCTCTCCTCTGTGGTTTAGGGTCCTGATGATTCCTACATTGTGCTGTAATGGATGGTGTGAGTCAAACAGTAAGTACTGATCTGTGTGAATGGGTTTCCTGTAAATTTCTACTCCCAGGCCACGGTCGGGTCTGATGATGATTGACTGCACAATCCAGAAAAGCCATCCTGTTGTCTTGGGTGTCTTCCCTAGTGAACTTAATATTAGGGTCCACCACATTGATATGGTCTGTAAAGGCCTGTACTTCCTGCGTCTTGATTTTCACCCAGGTATCATCTATATACCTGAACCAGTGGGATGGTGTTGTCCCTGGGAAGGTGCCTTCTTCTCCACTTCTTCCATGTATAGGTTAGCAACAATTGGTGCAACTATGGCACAAGGCACAACTATGCTTCTTTCTGTAGAAGTCCCCTCTGTACATGAAATATGTAGTGTTCTGACACATTTCCAGGAGCCGGCATATCTGGTCTGGGTTGAGGCTGCTTCTGGAGGTGAGGGTGCTGTCTTCTGTTAGTCTTCTCTTTACAGTTGTTAGGGCATTGGTGGTGGGAATGCTGGTAAAGAGAGATGTAACAACAAAGGATGCCATGGTTTCATCTATATCCAATTTTATGTCCCTGACCTTAGAAACAAACTCTGAATTGTGCATGTGGTGGTCCGTAAGTCCAACCAGTGGTGTTAGGAGAGCCGCTAGGTATTTTGCAATGTTGTAAGTCATTGAATTTATACTACTGACAATGGGTCTGAGGGGGATTCCTTGTTTGTGTATTTTGGGAAGTCCATAAAAGCAGAGGCCAGTGTCTCCAGGATATAACTGGTGGTAAGTCACCCTATCAGTTGTATAATATATTAGACAGAGAAGATAGGTAGTTTGAGAAAGGTGTCAGGGAAGCCCTTCCTGTGAGCACTGAAAACCCTGCTCTCGACAGAGGTGGGGGACTCAGGCACAGTCTATCTGCAACTTATAAGGCAGTGATTTCAACAATATCTAGACAAATCAAAAATACTTCATGCCTTCATCACCAAGGCCATAACTAATGTGCCATACTTTAAGGGTGTCAGCACTTTAGGCCATTGTTCACCTTAAGGCTATTGAAACTGTTGTCCACCTAACCAGCCTATTCAGGCCATTGTTCATCTTATGAGCCTATTTCAGACCAGGGTGAAAAGATGTCAAAGTGAACTATAAAATGGAGGACTCACAACTAGCTTTCTTCAGACTGACGAAGCTGTTTGGATGAGCAGCAAAACATTTCAATCTCTCAAGCAAAAGAAGTCCAGATGCCATGACTAAACTTACAGATAAACTCACCTAGATGACTGAGAATCTTCACAGATATCATCTGATAAAATATACCAAGTAGAGACTTTAGAACTGTTTAGATTCTGAAAGTGTAGCAAAGCAGTGGGGAAAAAGAGACTGGTCATCATAATCACATAACTTTTATCCAGAGATGCTATTCACACAGTAATCAAATAATCAATAAGTTTTTATTGCCCTCAAAGGGACACGTCACACAGAACAATGTGGATAGTTTAATCAAATGGTGAAAAAGACAAATGGGGAAAACTTTTCCTGATGCAGCAATGGAGTAGGGCTTTGGAGTGAGTGTGTTTGTGAATTATAGCCAAATTTCTGTTCACTACATCTTTCACAAAAGGAACAGGGCTGAACTTGTACACCAAGCATGCTGATTGCATTTCAGTAGTGCTTGCATCACAGTTTCACACATGCTAACTCAAAATTAGGTCTACTTTTTCTTCCCTCCCTCTACTCCCCCAGCCAGTACTTCTAATGAAACTGGAACATGGGCCATTTTGACTTTCAAAGATTGATTTACAGTATTTGGTATTTTTAAGCAACTTGAAGTAGCAATATGAACATCAAGAACATACAATGATAAATTCGGGAATATCCTGCCGGTGTCTGATAATTACTTATCCAAGACTGTTATAGAAGGCTATTGGTATTAACCGATTGACAATTGCTCACAACTGCACGAACCTAAGACTCTATTATAATAATCGTCAAGTCCATTCTGACCCATGGCAGCACCTTTTCAGCACTTTCCAGGTAGAAAATACATAGAAATGGTTTACCATTCACTTTTTCTAGGGACATTCTGGGACTGTGCAGCTTGCCAGGAGCCATAAATGTTGGCTTTACCTGCAGGAGGCACAGTGGGAAATCAAACTCCCAATATCTTATATATGTAGAATTACTCTTCCTGGAGAAAAAAAGCTGGAAAAAAAGCTATCTTTGGTGGTTGATTTGTCTTTGGAGATAAATCTGATTGCATCTTAAAACCAGCTTACTGGCAATAACCTATACAGATAACCACCATTCCATGCGTTGCATCAGAATAAGTCAGTGTCACGTATATGTATGCAGTATAGAAGTGTAAGTGTATACTAGTGCTGCACAAGCATTGAGGATGGGGGTGGGTGGGAAATGGTCAAATCACAAACATTTGCATGCTGGCGTAATTGAAAGCAAACCCTTTTCTTGGCGAGTAGCTTCTTTGCAGAGACAGATGAAGAATGTTCAATGGCTCCAAGTCCTATAACCATTCAATAACAAAAGCAATTACAGTCATAGAAAATGGCAGGTTTTGACTATATTGAGTCTATCAAGCCAAAGTAAGCCAACTAAAGACACATTGGTTCTCCGCTGAAACCCTTCCAGTAAGAGTAACAATTATTTGGGGGGGGGGGGTTCTGCAGTCCTTTGAGAACTATGTGATACATTCAGCATAGGATGCCAACTTCTCCTAGCATTTTGCATTATTAACAATCACTGAAATGTCTAACTCATAGTTAGGGATGCTATATAAAGCAGGTGCAGAAACAGTTGATGTCTGCATGACTAAAAGAACAAACCCAGCCCAGATCAGCATTTATTTTTATAAAATGATATAAAATAACATCAGCCAAATAGGCCAAACTCCACAGAGAACGTCAGAATTGCTAAGGGAGCCCAATCCTGGGTCATCACATCACAGATAAATTGTTTCATTGGGGCCCTATTCAGGCATTTGGATTCCAAGTGTTCTAGTAATCATTAAAAGTAAAATTCTCCAGAATGTTAGCCCTAGTAAAAGGAACTACACATCACAAACTTCCAGAGCTTAGGGGTTATATGATGAGTCTAATGCAAAATGATTTTTGTCATTGTGTTACTTTCTTGTTTATGCACATTGTTAGTTTATATTTTTCCATTGTACTTTCAGAGGAATCTTTAAGACCATCAAGAATAAACTTGCAGAGTTCTTGTGAAAACAGTTCTTGCATTGCCCCTTTAAAGTAGTGTCTAAAAGTTACTGAAAACTTTATTTTGATTCAGAAAACTAAATTTCCTCTCACTCATTGTATTTTTTTTCAAATGTACCAATTTATCCTCTTATGAGCTAGAAGTAACTAATTATATGTAATGTTACCCAGAGGTAACTAATTATATGTAATTACTATTATAACCCAGTAATAGCTAATTACATGTCATCGTCATCAATCAAGTTCAATATAACTTGTTGCTTATGAACCCTTGCTTTCAAAAATAACAGGAAAACTCACATTCTCAGTTTAGGTCATCAGAATTAGCTGAAAACAAATTCTGCTACAGTAAAACAACTGCTAGTGTGACTCCACGGTTCTGTGCATTGTTATGATGTTATGTCATCCTCCTTGTGATATAGAAATCAGAATATATGAAAAAAATGTAGTGGACCTAATTTTCCACTTTCCAGCTATCACTGCAACCACAAAAGCAGAAACAACTTCCAGTTATAATGAAGATAGTAGATTATGTTTAGTTGGTCAATTTGTTTTAAGCAAATAACCACACAAAACTTCCAGGGCAGGGCTGCCTTTCTGCTTGCTACCCATCTGTGATTTGGAAGGTGCCCGTCTTTATATTTTTAGGCAGGAAGATGTCATTCTTCACATTGATAACAAACTAGTAGCTTATTCCAGATCTCAGAAGACTGTGATCCCTCATCACAAAAGCACCATGGTAAGTTTTACTTGTGTTTTCTGGAGGAAGAATGTAAGAAAGGATGTAACGAATTCTCAGAGCCCATGAACACTGTTCAATTGTGTTTCTGAAAAGTAGTACAGCATGTAACCATATAGCATGGCAAAACCTTTATTGAAACCAAGCAGAGTTTCGGGAGCACAAAAGGAGATACAAATAAAAGAAACAAATCAGAAGTTGTAGGATTCACCTGATATTTTGATATAATATTTGATATAACAGGCACCAAAAAGGCCAAAACAAATCTATTGAGTTTGTTTCCAAACAGAACTATGAATAGCACATTTATAGTTCCAGCTGAATACTGACCCAGGCAATGAAAGGTTGTTTCCATTATTCTTACTCTTCTGCAGGGGCCTCTTGGACTTACATCTGCATTGATTTTTTTCTATGTATTCAAGACGGGAACCTAAGTGCTTTGGCGATGCACGACTTAGATAAACAAGAGCTCCTGCTGCATCTGTGATTCATTCAATACACACATCACTGTGACCCAGTAGCAACCTCTTGTAGGCAGAGGAGGGGGCAAATTAAAATATCCTCTCCAAGGAACACAAACCCAACTCAGCAACCCTGATCCATAGCCAGAAGGCTAATGGGTCGGGATTCTTCAGCAAATGGGTGCACCTCTTTAACTGGAGCTGTACAGCACCATACACACTCTCCACCTCTGGCCTTTTTCTTTTCTTCTGGAAGAATATTTTCCTTTGAATATTGTACAATGACTGTAAAAGCCATTCCAAACAAGGCTTTTATGAGGCCATCTTCCTGCTTCATTCTCTGAATTTAATGAGCACTTCGATTAGGTCCTCCACTACTAATCCCCCCCTGGTTTTCCACCATTTGTTTTCCTTGGCCTGGTGGTTGTTAATTCAACTTTAATCTTCTTTCCTATTATTTTTAGAAAACCTCCCATTTATTCTTATTGTTATCATTATTATTTCTGCTGATCTAATGCAGCAACTCCGGACATCTACGGATGTATCCCAATCCACGTTTTCACTGCTAATGTTTATGATGTTGTTCAAATTATTATAAATGAAAAGAATACAGCCAAGACAAACATAATAATCAAGCAGACAAATACACGGCCTTAAAGAGTCGAGAAGCAAACAAACATTTGCTCTGGTCCCTAGAATTTAAAGTTTTTCACACCTTTTGGGCTTATTGTATGGGGGGGAGCTGGGTTGCCTTGGGAACTAACAGCATTTTTGAAGTATGAAGTCTCAAAGATACAAAGGTCTTTCAAAAAGCATTCCAAATATCATTTCAAGCATGTCACATTTTGAGGCACTGGTGAATAGAATCTTTCATACTTTGTCCTTCATCCATTTTTTTTGTTCTTATGTAGGTGGGAGTTGTATCTTTCCATGCTGATGGCTTTCTAAACGCATTATTATGTATCTTCATTTAAACAGAACTAGTTTCCCAAATGGAACATGTCTTCCTTTCAATAAGTGTTTGGTAGGAATGTATGGACGTGATATGCCAGCAAATCTGGAGAAGCCAGCAGTGGCCAGAAGACTGGAAAAGATCGGTCTACATCCCAATCCCAAAGAAAGGAAACGCCAAAGAATGCTCCAACTATCGCACAATTGCACTCATTTCACACACTAGCAAGGTTATGCTCAAAATTCTACAAGGCAGGCTTTAGCAGTATGCGGAAAGAGAACTTCCAGAAGTGCAAGTGGGATTTCGAAGGGGCAGAGGAACTAGAGATCAAACCGCCAACATGCACTGGATTATGGAGAAAGCCAGAGAGTTCCAGAAAAACATCTACTTCTGCTTCATTGACTATGCCAAAGCCTTTGACTGTGTGGACCACAACAAACTATGGCAGGTCCTTAAAGGAATGGGAGTGCCTGACCACCTTATCTGTCTCTTAAGAAATCTATATGTGGGACAAGCAGCAACCATCAGAACTGGATATGGAACAACTGACTGGTTTAAAATTGGGAAATGAGTACGACAAGGCTGTATACTGTCACCTTGCCTATTTAATGCAGAGTACATCATGCGAAAGGCAGGTATGGATGAATCACAAGCTGGAATTAAGATTGCCGGAAGAGATATCAACAACCTCAGATACGCAGATGAGACTACTCTGATAGCAGAAAGTGAGGAGGAATTAAAGAACCTCTTAATGAGGGTGAAAGAGAGTGAAAAAAATGGGCTGAAGCTCAACATCAAAAAAACTAAGATCATGACCACCGGTCCCATCACCTCCTGGCAAATAGAAGGGGAAGAAATGGAGGCAATGACAGAGTTTATTTTCTTGGACTCCTTGATCACTGCAGATGGCGACTGCAGCAACGAAATAAAAAGACGCCTGCTTCTTGGGAGGAGATCAATGGCAAACCTAGATAGCATCCTAAAGAGCAGAGACATCACTTTGCCAACTAAGTTCAGGATTGTCAAAGCTATGGTTTTTTCAGTAGTGATGTATGGAAGTGAAAGCTGGATTATAAAGAAAGCTGATTGCCACAGAATTGATGCTTTTGAGCTGTGGTGCTGGAGGAGAGTCTTGAGAGTCCCCTGGACTGCAAGGAGATCAAACCTATCCATCCTGAAAGAAATCAACCCCGAATGTTCACTGGAAGGACAGATTTTGAAGCTGAGGCTCCAGTACTTTGGCCACCTCATGAGGAGAGAGGACTCCTTGGAAAAGTCCCTGATGTTGGGAAAGACTGAAGGCAAAAGGAAAAGAGGACAGCAGAGAATGAGATGGTTGGATGGTGTCATCGATGCAACCAATATGGATTTGACCAAACTCTGGGAGGCAGTGGAAGATAGGAAGGCCTGGCGAGCTCTGGTCCATGGGGTCATGAAGAGTTGGACACGACTGAACGACTGAAGAACAACAAAGGAATGTATGGAAAACCGAACAGTATTGCTTAATCTTTAAATTTCTTCTTCAAAGTCATGCAGCCAATAGATAATTTAATTTAGGACATGAATTTCACATTTGCCCTAACTGAAATATCATCTTTGTTGTATAGGACATGATAATAATAACAAACAAATTGTCGATCGGTCTCACTCATCCTGACACTCACATTTAGCAGACAGATTTTTTTGCACTGGAACTCTGATACTGTCATATCCTAGAGGCACTTGAGAAGGGGCTTTTGTTTTTGGTAGACACCTACTTCAACCTCAGGCAGTGGGGTATGTCTTCAGCAGCACAAAAATATGGGTAGGTATGTTAGTCAGTCTTCCTTTTTGAGTTATACAACAAAATGGAGCAAACTCAAGCTCCAACCCGCTAAGAGCACCACTTTTGGTGCAGAGATCAGAGGCAAAAAAAAGAACAAGGTGGAAATCAAGTCCCAGAGTTCGGAAACAGTGAAAGGGGCAAGGCTTTTTCCAACTTGGGAGTGGGTGGGTGTATTTTTTTAAATGGGTGACTTCTTCTCTTTTTTAAGCCCCTACAAATAAACCAGAGGTAGAACTGCTAGGCAGCTCTGTAAACGTGGTAGGGGAGCTTGATCTCCCACTGTGTCTTCTATACAGGGGGTGGACTTGATGATCAATTGGGTTCCTTCTAACTCTGCTGTTCCAAGATTAATAGTATTACATTATTAGTATATTCTGGGTGGGTGGGCATCCTGGGGACCCTAACCTGTCCATTGGATGCTGTGCTATTTCCATTTTCAGATAGCTTTTTTTTTTTTACAGTACAGAGCAGGGTAGGAATCATGGAATTCACAGGGCACATGCAGCCTCCAGAGGTCATTTTTGCAGGTCAAAATTTCCACCACAAAAAAATAAAAAATATCCTCCTGGGCGCAGGGGGGGGCACATATCTTATCTGAAACAAACCATGTCCCTGAAAACCTTTGCTTAACGTACTGTACGACCTATGTGGGAGTTGGGTCATGGCAACTGGACTTCTTTTCTTGTGGAATCAAAATGTTTTGCTACTCATCCAAGTATCTTCTTCAGTCTAAAGAAGGCACTTGGATGAGTAACGAAATACTTCGATCCCACAAGAAGAGACGTCCAGTTGCCATGACTCACCTCCTGCATAACCTCATAACCACCTGGATGACTGAGATTCTCCACAGATGGAGTATAATCTGTTTGTTTCTTTAAAAAGAGGGCTGTTCTGCTCACTTCTGTTTTTATATAGAGGGGCTGGTGCAGCCTGCGGAGTTGTGCTCCGAGATTCCTTGCCCCTGGTTAGGCAGCACTATTAAAAATAAGATTTGAAATTAACAAAGTCTATTGCATTATATTTTGCAATATTGGCACACCGAGACTAAAACCTACATTGCAAAACCTTTGTTTCTAAGAGGGCTCACAACTTCCCTCACTCTCATGTCACTAAGGTCTAATTTTTGATGTCACTGACCATTTTAGTTTATATGTAATTATAAAATAATGAGAAAACTGCCTAAAGACATACATTTAACTACATCAAAGGACTTTGCCAATTATTTTATGTCTAACACATAGCTAGCATTTCCAAAATGGCAATGAGACTGACATTTCCATTCTGTTTCTTTCAGAGTTCACAGTCATGCCCTATCTCTTAACATGGTTATCTGTTACCACCTGACTTTTAGAAGTATTAGGGGTATAACAGAGTACATTTTTGGCAAAGTAACTTAAGGTCCTGTAACATTATTATTTTAAATGCAATGAAACAATAATTTAGAGGTCACTTTTTGAGATCTAAAACAGTGGAGATTACTTGGTGGTGTTTGGAGGTATTTTTCTATTTTTAAATGTACTTTTGAAATTAAGAAATGTTAATAAAATATTAATATGTTACTTCTAAAACATTATGTAGCGGTAAATCTGCTACATAATAGTTACCACATTAAACTTTAAAATAATATTCTAACCTCTGCTTTCTCTCTTTTTTAAAAGTAATAGAAGAAAAAATCAAAGATCACTAGATCTTGGGAGTGAGGTTGCCACATCAGTCTACTGCAGCAAAAACAACAGAAAGTTTTGTACTAGACATGGGCACGACTTGGCGAAATTCTCGTTTCGTTTCCGTTTCTCATTTCCGTTACGTAATGGAAACGGTAACGACAATTACTCCGCCAGAACTCAAACTCGAACTGCCTAAAGAAAAACTGGGTCTGATTTGTCGTTGTCGTTCCTGGCATCGCAGCGATCACGATGCCAAGCGGCACAGGAAAAAAGTTTTAAAAATAAAAAAAACCCCGATTCCTGGCCAAAAATGAGGCAAAAATATGCCTGCCTGAGGGCACCTACCAGAGGGGTGGTTTCTGGGGGGGGTCCCCGGCCTCCCCCTCTCCTCTCCTGGGCTGTGCAAAGTGCGCATCCTCGTTGAGTCACAACTCGCCAAGCGGCGCGGCAGAGAAAAAAAGTTTTAAAAATAAAAAAACCCGATTCCCGGCCAAAAAGCAGGTGAAAATATGCCTGCCTCAGTGAGGGCACCTACCAGAGGGGTGGTTTCTGGGGGGGGTCCCCGGCATCCCCCCTCCTCTCCTGGGCTGTGCAAAGTGCGCATCCTTGTCGAGTCGCCAACTCGCCAAGCGGCGTGGCAGAGAAAAAAAGTTTTAAAAATAAAAAAACCGATTCCCGGCCAAAAAAGCAGGCGAAAATATGCCTGCCTCAGTGAGGGCACCTACCAGAAGGGTGGTTTCTGGGGGGGTCCACGGCCTCCCCCCCTCTTCTCTCCTGGGCTGCGCATCCTCGTCATCTCGCCAACTCGTCATGCCATGAGGTGCGGGTGGGGGATCCAAAATGGGGTGACCGCAATATTTATTTTGAAATCGCGTGGTCCAAAAACACACCAAAGCACCACAGAAACATGTGAAAATAGCTATTTTAAAACTGCCTGAATTTTTACAGTGGCAGTAGTGGGTTTTTCTTGCAACAAAACGTCTCCATTGATTTTATTTTATTTTTATTTTTATTTTTTTACACCTGCGCAATGATGGGCTGGCCATGGGAGTGGACCATGCAAATTTTTGGAGCCATTCCACCAATTGCATGGCCATTAGGCCAGGTTTTGACCGAGACTTCTGGAATGTGCCAGTCGGGCATAAAAAGCCACTAAACCTAGCCCGAACCCGAACCCTAACCCTAACCCTAACCCATACGCCAGTACACTGTCCTTCT
The DNA here is from genome assembly GCA_029282475.1 of Phrynocephalus forsythii. Lineage (NCBI taxonomy): Eukaryota > Metazoa > Chordata > Lepidosauria > Squamata > Agamidae > Phrynocephalus > Phrynocephalus forsythii. The sequence continues at coordinate 119,194,582 of JAPFRF010000001.1, forward strand.
TAGTGGGTCAGAGAGGCACCCAGAGGTGCACCCCAGTAACTCACCCTAACCTTACCAGTAACCCTAAGCCTAGCCCTTGTGCTAACCCCTAACCCCAAGCCAGATCTGTGTACTTGCACTACAGCAAGGACACTTCCCTTCTTAGTGAGTCACAGCGGGCGCCCGTAGGAGTCCTCTGTCACTTCGTTCCCCAGCCCAAGTGCACTGCAGGCAGTGAGTCACAGAGGCACCCGAAAGAGAGGTGCCTCTGCCTGCTGCAACTGCAACTTAATGGTATGCATATCCAATTGGCTATGCATGCCATTTTGTAGCGGGCCAGAGGAGGCACCCACCCCAGAGAGGTGCCTCCAGGAGCCCACTTTCCCTTCATGGCGGGCCAGAGGAGGCACCCACCCCAGAAAGGTGCCTCCAGGAGCCCCCCCAAAACCAGTACTAACGACAGACGAAAAACCGACAAACGAAATGACAAATTTTTGGAAAATTTCGTGAAAAACGGAAACGAGCCGAAACGGGCCGGCTCCAACACACGACAACTCGAAACATAATTTTTCCTGGTCGTGTCCATCTCTATTTTGTACCATTTTCAAAACTAACACATTCTATTTGGTATAATGTTTTGTGGTCTACAGTCTCCTTCTGTCTCCTGTGGTCTACAGGAGATGAAAATATGTGCCAAATGTAAAGAATTCAATTCTTCAAAATGCTTCCACTTTATGAATATGGGATAGCGTCCTTCTGTATCCATGATTCAGGATGCCAGGACATGGCCCAATATTGCTGCAAAATAGCAAGTCTGCATTGCCAGTGGGGGTGGGGTGGGGATGTGAAGCTTTGCAAAGCAAAGGGTAGCCTGAATATTGAATGACAACATCAATGGCAGCAGTCAAGATGGGCTAGGGGAGAGAATTTTGAAAGGCTGTTCATGTCGAACTAGAGCTTTAATATCTAGTAAGATGAAATGCCCCAGAGGACTCAAAAGGTTGATCTGCATTTTGTAATACTAGGGTCATCGTAATAATCCTTATAGTCTTGTACTGCGTCTGAGCAACTAACATTTATACATATACTATATCTAGATAGAAAGAAAGAGAGGTGGATATATGGATGGATAAGTGCATCATAACTCAGTTTTTCTCTTTGATGGAGAATGTATCTTGACGTACAGTGATAGCAAAGAAATAGCAGCCAAAATCTTGTTGCTGATCACGTAAGGTTTCTAAAATGTGCTATCGTTAATTGCTGATAATTGAGGATATGCTGAAGTGCATCTTATCCATGTGCCTGCTTACAAGCCAAAGTGCACAAACAAGATGCCCCACTAGCATCAATTTGCTGTAATTAGCCATAGCAAGTTATAAAAAAATATGAATTCAGGCCATTCTGTAATAACAACTCTAAAGCTTGTTTATTTAACAAAAATCAGCAATGTTTGGAAACAGTGAAGAACAGAATGATAGTGTGATCTTCTCACACATAAAAACTCAAGGAGAAACACAGAGAAAAGAAGACAGGCAGATCAGTTACAAGGCAGACAAAAGTTACACACATTAAAAAAGCTTTTGAGCAGTGGAAAAACTGAAGCCTCTTGATGAAAATACAGCGAGCTCATTTAGTGCTCTGACAGCCTTCTCTGTCTTCCCTCACAGCAGTTTTTCTCTTTTCTCTGAATTCCAAATCCAGACAAACAATTGATTCCCTTCACTGTCAGATGAAATGCAATCTTGAGGCAAAAGGCTGTCCTAAATTTTGTACCAAAAGAAATTTGTGGTAAATAAGAAAGCGGGGGGGAAATATTATCAAGATAATGACTTTGCTGAAAGGGTTGTTTATTGGTACAGAGGGTGGGTCAAGCTACACATGTTGTGGCTTTCATTCACAGCCTCATTACATCAGATGCATCAGCGGTGGAAAAAGTCATTGTTGTTCAAGGGGAATTATGTCACTCCTATAGGTCTCTTTGTTTTACTGGTACTATGTGCATTTCTTTAATTATATGCATATCTGTGAGTAGACAGAAATTCCAGGATGTGAATACTATTGACTTTTATTCTCTGGATATGAAAAAGGCTAGGTTTTTTTACATGCTGTAGAATGAGACCCAGGAATAGAAAATGCCACAAAATGTATCCTATCACACAAAGCTGTAGAAAGTTGTGCATGTTTGCAAAAACAAATAGCCCTTGAATGTCATCCAAAGAAATAATGGGCCGTAGGATCTACAGAATTATTAGTAGCCCACCACTCATTGGTTGAGATGTTCTCAATGCCCCCCATGCCCCTTTGCAACTCTCTACATGCACTTCCAATGTTTCTTCTTGACGGTTGGAAGACAATCCAGATTACCAAGGCACAACCACATTGGTTGTGTTGGCAGAGAAAACAAGTAGATCCTACATCAAATTAAGACTGAACGCTGATGAAACTGAAGCTTTCCTACTTTGGGTGCATCAAGAGAAAGTAAGATTCTTTGGGAAATACAATACAATGATGGAAAAGTTGAAGGAAGCAGGAAAGCAGGAAGGCCAACCATGGGGTGCCCTAGAAAGAGTTGAGTAGGGCTGCTAATGGCAGGATATTTTGGAAGTCACTCACTCAAAGGGTGTCCATGAATTGGAAGTGATATGAAGACATGTATAACAACAACATGAACACCACAATCAACTACAACAAATGAATTAGTAGCTTCCAAAAAAACACAACCTCCTATCACTAGCATCTCTGTTTAAATCTTGCATAATAACGGCCTGAGATTTCCTATTTTAACTTTTCCCAGCATTATTTCCCAGTGAGCTTTGTGTAAAAATATAATTTAATCATCTCTAATACTGTATAGACAGATTTCAGGCTTTGATCTAACATCTATTTTGGTGTATTTCTGGTTCTCCATGGTATCTGGACAGCTCTTCCTCAAAACCATTTCCCCCCAAATAAAGTATCCAACTTCCCCCTTTCAGCTTTCGTCGTTATCCGCTCTCACTTCTGTACATAGAAACCAGGAACACCATCATATAGATGAGTTGGCCTCCAGTAATGCTTCCTTTTTCTTACGGATCCTTTCTACTTACTTCATAGTTTCTTTTTGGGTCTCAAGTCCCCTGATGTTTTTCCTGCAGCTTCCATTTGGATGAATGACTGAACAAAAGTATCTTTGTAACTATTTTGGTTTCTTCACTATCAACCATAAACTTGCATAATTCTTCTATAATCATGATTTTGTCTTTATAATGTTCAATTGTCAATACAGCAGTACGACAATGGAACCAATTACCTTGAGAGGTGGTGAGTGTTACAACACTGGAGGCATTCAAGAGAAATCTGGACAACCACCTGGCAGATTTCCTTTGATTTGTATTCCTGCCTTGACTAGGGGATTGGACTCAATGGCCTTATAGGACATTTCCAACGTCATGATTCTATTATCTTGCCTTTGCATTTTTTCCCTTTCATATTCATCAGCAGTTGTTCAAGTTTACTGCTGAGTTCTGGCAGTAATACATTGCCACCTGTATCAATTAGATTATTGATGTTATTTTTCCACACTCCTTCATTTGAAGTTCATCCAGCTATTCCTTGTAAAATGCATTTTCATCTGATCTAGTATCTTCTAGTATTTTTCAGGTACAGTAGTATCAACTCCATTTCAGTTAGGCAGTTTTTAGAAAAAGCTGCAAAGCGTTCTGTTATAGTACTACAGAGCTGTAGAAATATTTATGTTTCTGCTTAAATATTAGCTCATTCAGGATGTATTTTTTATTTCACACACATACACACACATGTATGTGTGTGGTGAAACACATATTAACAGCACTGGAAAAAAATCATAAAAGGTTACAGTGGGTCTATCAACTTTATGCTCAAGGTAGTTCTTAAACATAAGTGATGAAGTGGTGTTTGAGCTGTCCTACTCTTTAATTTAGTGAACCTTTTTGGTGGGGGGAAACTAGATCGCTTAGTGAAGATGTAATGAATTACAGAACTGTAGTAATTTTATAGCAAGTCTACCTAATTATTCATTCATTCAGGAATTTGTGTGAGTATGTGTGTGAGAGGGGGTAGGGTAGGGTTAGGGTTAGGTTATAATCCATAGTTGGCTTTTTGCAGCCATCACCATTCCATGCTTCTTTAGCTGAAATACGTGGATTATTAGCAAAGACTAAAGATATATAGGAGGTCCAAGAGAAAAACAATGGATCTGTTGTCATTAATGCCAGATGGGATTCTGAAGAGAGGGAAGAAGTCTGAACCATTGATCCTCACAATCAGATTTCTCTGCCATCACATATTCCAATGAGTTGTTACTTAATCTGTTAAATGAATGGGTAGGTAGACAAACAGCAACATACCGATTAGAGGAAGAAGTAGAGATGGGCACAAAATGAAAAGATAGTGTTTCATTTTGTTTCTTTAGTAGTTTTGTTTCATTTCATTACTAAAGAAATTTTAAAGAATTTTCATAATGAAAAGTAATGAAAATTTATTTTGTTTCTTCTTTCATTTTATTTCATTTCGTTAGTAACAAATTTTTGAAGAATTTTCAGAATGAAACAAAATGATATGAAATTATTCATTAATGGCTCCCCTGTGTCCTAGAGACACCAAAATTGCAGGGTAGCTTCTTTCGACTCTTCCCTGTAAGCTCCCACATTAGGAGATGTTTGGGGTTCAGGGGCTGAGTTATTAAACTCCAAACGGGGTCCCCCAGGAGAAAACCATTTGTAATTAAGGGAACCGCTTAAGGAGGCTCCCCTCACAGGGGGGGCTATTAGCTGCTTCCTGACTCAATTAGAATGGTTTTCTCCTAAGGGACCCCCTTTTGAGATTAATAACTCTTCCCCTGAACCCCAGACCTCTTCAAATTTGGGGTGCTTACAGGGAAGAGTCCAAAGAAGCAACCCTGTGATTTTGGTTCCTCCTCATTTCATTCCTAGAGGAAAAAAATAGTGTTTCATTTCATAACAAAATGTGTCCTACTGTTTCGTTTCATAACGATTCATTACTTAACAAAGCGACAAAACAGCATTTTGTTTTTCATTTTCTTCCCATCTCTAGTAAGAAGTTATGTTATGACTGAGATTAATAACCAAACAACCAGCTGAGATTTTTGGATAATTAGAAAGATAATAGTGACCAAAAAAGCATATTCCAACTTAGCTGAACTATACAGAGAGGAATCCTTTTTTCAAAACCAGCAACTTACAGATAAATATAAGTATAAAGTGGCACGTACTGGAAATTACTGAAGGATAGCTCAGTAGTTTAACTATCTGTCTCCAGAGCCAGAGGTTGAGAGATCAATCCCCCACTGTGCATTCTTTACATGGCATGGAGCTGATGATCCATTGGGTCCCTTTCAGCTCTACAGTTCTAAGATCATCCAATGACATTTATGCATTGCTTGCTCATTTGCAAGTTCAAAATATGACATTAAAATGCTCTGTGCAATCTAACCGAGGGTCAAACTCAAAATTGCAAAGGACATTTTACAAATTCTACTAATAGTGTTGCCTGGTTTCAGTTCTGACTAGATTTTAGACTCTCAAAGAATGGCGATGGTTCTGTGGGTCTCACAGAAGGGAGAAAAATCTCAAAACAAGAGGAGAAATACTGGTTTTACTGTGTGTGGTGACTTCAGTGTCTGGATGCCCATCGCCTTCTCACCTTCAACTGGTGCCAAGATCCACTGTTTCAGCACACAGCTGGTTTGCATGCATGTCACACACACAATGTATTCCTTTAGGTCAGAGACCCATATTTGCATAATAATTTGCATCTGAGATCTTAAAAAAGTACAAACAATGATCATTTTGCCATATTCTCTCTCTAACACAGTGAAAGTATTTTGCAAATGTTACACAAGGGTCTGCACGGGTTTTGATCCTTGAATATGTTGACCTGGCAAACCAAGTTATTAATACTCACATAAGTGATTCTCTACAGGTGATTGTGCATGAAAAGAGCAAGTTGAGTGAACTGTAGCCATCACTGTATCACAGCATGTTAACAATTATGAGGAAAATGGCAAGAAAAAGAGAAACAGTGGGCCCACAGAAATGCACGACATCTTGGGGCATCAAGTAGAGTTAGAGAAACATTTTAAAAGGAACTTTCTTCCCCAGCACATAAAGAAATATGCTAAGTGTTACTATACTTTATACCCTAGTGTGATTATGGCAGATCTGATCTATGCATCAAAGTAGTTGGAAAAATAAATAGTGCTACCTTTGTGGGATTCTACCAGGAGGAACTGCATGCTAACAAAAGGGAGCATCCTTTTGTCATGCCTTTGATGGGAAAGGAGGAGGGATAGTTTTTTTTTGGGGGGGGGTGTTTTTTGTTTTTTGTAATTCCAGTATTTTCAGCCCCATAAGTCACCAGGAAGCCTCCAGACAGGGACTAGCTGTTCTGGAACAAGGAGAAGGGGGATCAGAAGGCAAAACTGATGTTTATCTGCTGCACTCCCTGTGGCTTGGCTAGCGTAAAGAACAGAACAACCCCTCAGCCATATTGCTTTCTGGGAGTTGCTTCACTGCTCCATGGGAGGGTGAGGGGCTCTCTTTTCAGATCCTAATGGGTAGCAGAGATTACCCCACACACTGACCACTAGGATGATGTTTGGGATCATTGGTGTGTGTGCATTCCCTTCTGCTTACAGTGATCCCCCGCCCTTTCATGGCCCCCTGGGTTAAGGGGGGAAAGGCCTGTTTCAGGCCTCCCATAATTACCCCCAACCTGGTGCTGTCCCAAATGGGCCTGCAAGGGCCTTCTCAGACCTTCCGGAGGCCCCAAAAGGGCCTCCTTGAGAACCAGAAGTGACTTCTGGTAAACCAGAAGTGACTTCCAGATAACTGAAAATCATTTCTGAGGCCTCCTGTAAGTACAAGAGCCCCCCCAGCTAGGTGCCCCAGGGCCAACCTGACCTGCACCCGCATATCACGGATTTTCAATTATTGTGGGTCAGGTTAGAAAGACATTTCTTTTGTGATCTGTTTTCTTCCTTTGTTTCCAGAAATCTGCCTGCAGGATTCGGGAGTGGGGGTGGGGGGACTGGATTTCTGGAATTGTGAAAATTCTATCCCTATAAAGGAGCTATTGGCAGGGAAAAAATACATATATAGAGAAGCACAAGTTAGAAAGACATTTAAAATTATGTGATCTGTTTTCTTCCTTTGATTAAAATGCAGAGTAATGACTTGATTATCCTGCAGGATTCGGAAAATGGGGGGGGGGGACTGGATTTCTGGAATTGTGAAAATTCTATCCCTATAAAGGAGCTATTGGCAGGGAAAAAATCACACATACTTCCCGTCACCTCCATTCTGAAGTGGTACAAGCTGAAAATTATACTGTGTTTCTTCAGAAAGGTTTCATTAAGCATAATTTACAGCTAAGTGTGTATGAGATTACAGTCTAAACCAGACTGAGAAGACTCCAGCTAAAATTATATAAGGGCAGAGTCATGCTTTCTCATGTTCACTTTTCATTTGATTAAAATGCAGAGTAATGACTTGATTATCTTATATAATACAATATTTATTTTATTTTTGAATAAATAAAGGAATCACACCGCCTTACATCAAAAGCAAAACATTCACAATATACTTCAAAGAAAGTATAGTTTTGGAAAACAACTTCATTTTTTTTCATACTATCCAATAAAAATTACCAGAAATGTAGCTGAGAATTCAATATATTCCATTAAAAGTTTGATCTGTACAGTTTGGTACATACCCAGACCCTCAGATTCAAATAGACAAGTATCATCCACTCCTACATCTCTGCACCAGGATAAGAAATTTGCAGTATTATCTCTTGCAAAAAAAGATCCTGAGGGCGCATTGGCTTTGCAGGGAATTTTCCTCACTGGCATGATCTGTAATGCAAAGGAAAAGATCCTGTAAATGTACATTGGTAAGGCAATACTGCCAGTTGGATATACTGTAAACTTAAATGAAAGTGTGAGCAATAGCAGACACTTTGAATCAATTGCTGAACGATTACCAGATCTTACTGATTCATTGCATCTACTGTGGTAACTAGAGATGGGCATGAAATGAAAATATAGCATTGCATTTCGTATCGTTTCAGTCCATTTCATTTCGTTTCATTAATATCAGATTTTTAAAAGAATTTTCATCATGAAACGAAATGAAACAAAACATTCCATAAGGCTATAAATAATGGGGAGCTTTCCTTTTTTTATTTAACAGGGAGCCCACTGCCCTAAATCAAAGACCCTCAAACCTTCCAATCAATTTGCTTTCAAGCAAAGAACCCTCTGTAAACAAGCTATAAACCTAATGGCTAGCTGCTGCATGGAGAGATTGGAGAGATAAGTTCAACAGCTGATCAGTGGTGCAGCGAGGGAAGGAAGGAAAATAAAAAAATAACCCCCACAGTCCTACTTAGTCAGGAAAGCAAAACAATCATAAATCAACTTGTAGACATAACCATCGAAGGGAAGAGCTCAGCTCCTAGCTAGCTTCAGGCAAATCAAGATCAGAGATAAGCTATGTCAACAGCTGAGGTGCGGGAAGGAAGGAAAACAAATCAAGCAGTTTAAAAATAAACATCCTGTTCTCAAGAGGGCTGGATCAAGAGGCTAGGACAAATTGTTTCATTTCCAAAACAAAAAATGGTGTTTTGTTTCATTTCTTGATGGCACGCTGTTTGCTGTTTCATTTTGTCTTGTAAGGTTTTGTAAGCTTACAAAACAATGAAACTGTGTGTTGTTTTTCCTAGTAGGAACCCTTGGAAAAACCAGGTGGATTCATGTTATTATTCTTACTGCCAAGATAGTATGTTGCTGGAACATTCCTATTGCTGGAGCTGTTCCTATCGTGAAGACTCTTCCCATCTTACTGAAGCACCTTAGAGACCACCATAAAACCCACTCATGAAAGGCTTGAAATTCAGAACAGCCAGAAATTAGCAGACGACACTTCACCTAGAAGTAGTCAAATTCAACAGCTTCCATCTGATGCCTACTTCAAGGTACAGGCATAAAAATCTGCTGAGCACATATGTTATAAACAGTTAGGATGAGATAATCAATGTTTTCTCATCCTTCAGCAAGTGGGACTAAAATAAGTAGCTATAATACAGTTTGGCTATTAAAGTGATTTATTGAGTATCTGCTTCTGTTCTGGAACTGGTTGTTATTAATTCAAGATTTTATTTAAGCCAAGTACTAGGAAGCACAAGTGATGTCTGCAAAAGCTTCCAGTTTTGTGTCCAGATGTAGATTGTTTGGGGGAAAGAAAGAGGAAAGAACACGAAACAATCTCATACAATTCTTGGAAGCACCAGAAAACACTGGGGAGCAGGGTGAGCCAAACAACAACAGATAACTCAACAAATTCAACTTCATTATAAGTACCAAGAATCATATTACTGCTGATGTACTACTCTACTCGAAAGGGTCATTTGTAGCATTATAGTCATTTGGGTAATAGAATGGACACTGTTAGAGGCACAGTTTATTTATTTATTTATTTATTTACTTACTTACTTACTTACTTACTTACTTACTTACTTACTTACTTACTTACTTACTTACTTACTTCTATACTGCCCGGCTTTCAATGGACTTCTTACCAATACAAATTAGGCTGGCTCAATTGTTATCCTCTTTCTACAACATATTTATGGTTCCATTATGCCTTCTGGTTATCAAAAGTGGTTTTAATTTCTTTTTAAATAATTTTATTATAGCAGATCACTTTTGAGTGTTCAGGTGAGAAAAATGACTAATGTGACAAATAATTAAAAACAGGCTAAATTTTTAAAAACAGGCTACTGGTAATTGTTAATTCTAAAAATTCTAATTGTCAATCAATTAAACCTACATAACTTGACTTAACAAATTTCATGAATTCAGTAAGTGTCCTCTAATTGAGCCCAACAGTTGGAATTTAGCCCACTATATTTAGCATAGAAAGCTCAGGCCATGTTGCTAACAAACCACATGATGAGCCACTGCATGTGCATGCCACATTACAACGTGATTCCACAACTCTCCCTCTGACCACACATTTTGTCTGTGTCACCAGTGAATCAGATGTTGGTCTATGGACACAAATCATATAGGACTCACTGCCTGGAGCAATAAAGTTTGCACATTGTGAGAAATACTATTTCCTTTTATAGGTTGGTATTTTGTGTTTTATACAAAGCACAAAGCATGACATTCCAAGTGAGCAGAGGCTGACTGGGCCATTTGCCAGCTTGTGCATGCTACTGGGGTCCTTCTAAAGTGGTGGGGTTACAATCCAGGCAGAAGCCTAACCAGACTTTCCCTGGCGCCTCAGGCAACCAACCATTCCAGCAAGGAAATGGTACAGGGAGTCTACCCATGGCTGCCTGGGGAGGAGGGGAATAGCCAGCTAGACTCCTGCCCTGCAGAAGGGCCCTAGCAGTTTCCATTTCGACTGGAGAGGGTGGCAGGTGGGCTTCTGTCATACCTGGGATGCTGCACTTTGTGCTTTGTATGAAGCACCCACCTCTATTAGCAAAGTGTTGACAATGCACCTGGAAATGCAAAAAACACCCACTTAATCAACAACAATTTACAATTATGATTAACATGATTTCCTTTATACAGCTATAGACTGCCAATTGGATTCTGGACGTTGCCTTGGCAAACCCAAAAGGTTTCCAAGGGGCACTGAAAAATGGGTGTGTTAATGCCAGCCAGTGTCCATAAAGAGAGTGGTATAGGCAGCAAGGCTTTCTCTCCTTTGTTCATACACAAATCCCATTCAACTTTGACAAGCCATGTTCACTTCAGATGCCACAAAAGGGTTGGCCTTGCTCATACCTCCGTTACTTTACAAACAGAGTGTCTGAGGAGATTATCTGGGAGGTTCTAAGTGTGAGCCAGAAGCCCACTGGCTCAGTTCTTTTCAGTATTTTGGCAGGGGCTCTTCTTCAGCTGTCATTTTTGCATGATGAAAGTTCTGGAGGAAGAGATGGAAGCAGCATGTTCCCCTTATACACATAAAGGTCCTAATAAGGCTATGGCTGACCAGGCAGTTCAGTGAGTTGGATATCTGACCAGAGGTTAGGAGTTCAACACAGCATTCTTGTGTAGTCATTAGAGATGGGCACGGAACAAACATTTTTTCGTTTCCGTTTCCGTTAGTCGTTCCGTTACGTAACGAAACGACAAACAAAAATTGTGATGAAAATGCAATGAAATGAACAGAACCACGAAAATTGTGGTCATTACGTTTTGTTTCCGTTAATGGTGACGCGCAATGAAATGAGCTGTTTTAAATGTTAAAAAACGCCCTGGACATCCGTAAAAATGCAGCAATAATGTGATAATTATTTGAAATTATTACCTACAGGGGGTTGGGGTCCTTAAAACATTTGTTTTTGTCTTCTCCCATCGCAATGTATTTTTCTTTTCCCTTTAAAATGGATGTCGCCACCAGCCACAAAATGGAGGCAAGACATGTGATGGGATCATGTTCAACCAATAGCATGCCCAGGTTGCAGACTGGGCGGGCAGGTCTGGCAGCCACAGAGGGCATAAAAAGCGCTGGCAGCCCCCGTCCTCCTTGCAGTCTCTGGTGGGAGTTAGGGTGGGATTGCTGTCTCTGTGACTCTAGCTTCTGTCCTGCAGCCTCCCTGTGTGCGTGCATGCTGCGTACCTCTCGGTGAGTACCCTCCCCTGCCCCGCAGTGCAGTCACTCTGTGGCTGCCTTGCACCCTGGGCAACGCCCGCCGCTGCCTTTGCAGCCTCCCTGCGTACCTAGTCTATACTGTGTCTCTGCCAGCATCCATTTTTTTAGTGTTTTCCCTCTGGTCTGGGGCATTGGGGGATGCCTGTGCAAGGAAATGCTTTAAAAATCATGCAAAAAGCGGGTAGAAACGACAAACAGAAAAATGAAAAACGGAAACAAAAATTTTCCAAAAATTCACGACAAACGGAAACGAACCGAAAAGACCTCTCAATGACAAACAACCGAAACACCTTTTTTTTTTGTTTTGTGCCCATCTCTGGTAGTCATAGGCAAGCTATGTAGTCTCAGAGTACCCCCCAGAAGAAGGAAATGGCAATCCACCTCTGAATATATGTCAACAACCCTGAAATGGGTCAATGTAAATCAGAATTGACTTGATAGCACATACAGAAGCAAGCCATAGTGTCTCCAATGTACTTGGGGAAGAACTCATCCTGGTGATCTTAGGTTACAGGCATGCTGATACCAGGAGATAACGCTGCAGGTATTGGGATCCCAAGCCACTTTTGTTTTTTAGAAATAAGCACCAGGAGCTTGAATTTGTCTCAAAATTTGGTTACTGGAGCCCCTGCAAGATCAGCATAATATGATTATATCTGGCTATGTAATGAGAATTCAGGTTGCGAAACTCCACAATTACTTGTAGCTTCCAGGCAATCCCTTATGTTACAGGCATTAGGAAGTTACTCCTAGGAATTTACACAAGTGTGATTCAATACAGACAATCCTTGCAACTAGAGATGGGCATGAATAGAAAAAATGGAGTTTCGTTTGTCATTTGTCGTTTAGAGGTCCGTTTTGGTTCGTTTCTGTTTTTGCGATTTTTTTGCAAAGAATTCATTTTCATTTCGTTACTGTTTCATTACCATTTCGTTACCATTTATTCCAATTTTACGTGATTTTTTTAGCATTTGAAGCAGCTCACTTCATTGCTGTAACGGAAACGAAATGCACGACAAAATTCCCCGTGTTTCTGTTCGTTTTGTTTCATTTTAGAGACAAAATTTGTTTGTCATTTCGTTACCTAACGAAATGAAAACCAAAAAATGAAAATGAAAAATTGTTCATTCCGTGCCCATCTCTACTTGCAACACATATTTAAATTAAGCACTCTCCTAAAGATTAAAGCCATTTGATCTCACGAAGAAGTTACAGACCTGCTCTTTCAAACCTCATTTAGAACCAGCAGCTTATTGGACATAAGAACTACTTGTTGGAAAATTCAGCTCTATCAAGCCTGTTACTCAATTACAACCCCTTTCTGTGACCACACACGTTATCTTTGAGAATGGAATACTAGCATAAAAATCCAATTGATATAAAATGAGCATAAGAGTGGGCTCATATTTCTGTTGAGGCATGTTAATAATGGGATTAGCGACATTTGTGTCTTCATCATCATTATGCCTGTTTCCCACCCAGATTCTCAGTAAACTAATGCCATGTTTAGGGCTGTAACAGGAGCCCATAAGGCAGATTGTACAAAAAAAAGTATTAGAGGAACAATCCGCAGTCCAGTGTCTAGAGCTCAAACTTTTATTACTTCTGAGCACAGATGATGCCACCCCAGACTCCATTCCTCTAAAGCTTAAAGAGAAAGGCCTCAAGCTTGAAGCTTGATCTCCTCATGAGTTTCTGCGGACAAAACTGGTGCCACATGGGTTATGAGGATTATGGCTTTTCCAAATGGGATATTGGAGCTGGAGTCTGGAGCTATCTGCACTGGTCCAAGTTAATGGATCTTGAGGTTTTGGGGTCTGTAATTCTGCTGGGGCTTTGGCCTCCTCTGTTGTTATCACTTGTTTTTCTGCCTCTGAATCTTCAGCCAGTCACTGCTGGACTCTTTGGTGATGACACTCCAGGAATTAATTTCTAGGTAGTCTTTCCTGGAAAACCAGGATAGTCTTTTGTACTTCCATAACACAGGAACCTGCATGAATATCAGTTATCATAACTAACAACTCTCCAGGAGCATTCTGTGATCGCCCAATTTCCATGATTGTTTTGAGGTTGATCAACTTGATATTTCTACCATCCTGATATTTCTAGCCATTGTCACTTTCAAATCTAGCTGCAAATGCTATGATTTTGACAAGTGGGTCATGGAGGAACCCCTCCCCCAAAACCAGAGTTCTAGCCTCACACTCATTTGGAAATACCATGTCAGCTGACTTCCACATGAAGCTTTGTGGATAGACTAAATAGTCACTTTCTCTGAATGCTGTCTCCCTCACAGAGCTCTGACAATGATAGATTCAGATCTAAGATAATATACCCTCCCTGGAAGAAGGGAGATATGCAGTTGCCACTTAAATAATCACTCAGATGGCTGCAATGCAAGCAACATGGTTCCAGCATTACAGCGTGGAGGACAGAACTTGCATTATGCCATCAAATAACTTCCATCTTGTGTAACCTAATAGGGTTTTTTGAGATATGTGGGCATTTCAATGAGTGGTTTACCATTGCCACTCACTACTGAGTTCCAATGGGTGAGTGAAGATTTGAACCCAGGTCTCTTGAGTCTTAGTGTGATGCCTATTCATTACACAATGACACTCAAACTGCAACTTCCCCAAGATAAATAATACAGTCATCCCCCACCATTTTACGGTTCATATACTGCAGTTCCTGTATATCACAGGACTGTAGTATATGAAGTCAAGCCCCCCTGGGGCAAGCTACGTGGGCCTGTTTGAGACCTCTTGCACTTACCCCAGGCCTGGCACTGCCCCAAGAGGGCCTCCAACAGGCTTCCTGGCCCTGTCGGAGGCCCCAGAAGTGGTTTCCGGCAAACCAGAAGTGGCTTCCAAAAAACTGGAAGTTCCTTACGGGTTGCCTAAACTCACTTCTGGGGCCTTTAATGGGCTTCCTGGGCCTGTCCGAGGCCCCAGATGTGGTTTCTGGTGAACCAGAAGTCACTTCTGAAAATTGGAAGTGCCTTTTGGATCACCTGAAAACACTTCTGGGGCCTCCAACAGGCCCAGGAAGCCCATTGGAGGCCCATTCAGGGCAGCACCAGGCCTAAGGTAAGTGTAGGAGGCCCCAAACAGGCCCCCCAGTCCCAACCCGACCCAGCATCCACATATCACAGATTTTCCTTTATCATGGGTCACCTCAGGTACCTAAATTCTGCAATAAGCGGGAAATTACTGTATAAGCTACTATGGCAAAAATGCAACCAACATAACAATGGTTCTGTCCATATCACATTTTATATCAGCAGTACCTGTATTTGTAATATTTGTTTACTACCTTTTCTCATGATAATTTCTGCTTCTAACTACAGCAATACCTTGGTTTATGAGCATAATTCATTCTGAAACAGGTTTGTAAACTAAAACACTCTTATAGCAAATCAAATTTAACCATAAGAAATAATAAAAATTCAGATGATTTATTCTGGGGTCCCACAGACCACATACTATACACACAAAATGCCAAAACCCACAAAAGAAGTTGACTAGAAGTCCATGTCCACACCATGGTTTAGGTACCTAGCCGTGGAATCTGCTCTGCTTGGGACTAACTGGATTTTTCTCTGTGTTTTTAATGTAACAATAATAAAGTGAAATTTGTAGCCCTATACACACTTGACTAGCTGCCCCATGACCAGAAATGGTTTGAAACAATAAGAAAGAGTGTTGAAAACAAATTACCGTATTTTCCATGTATACCCACTATTACTTCTAAAATCATGATGCCAAAAATTAAGGAGTATGGTATATATGGAAGTAAGCCTTTGGGGGCAGGTGGGTGGAGGAGAACTCAAAGTCACCTTGCATTTTCCCTCAATGGTTTGTTTCTGGCATGATCGGCTCTGACTTTCCTTGAGTTCTCCACCCACACCTCCCCTGCTGTTTTCTTTCATTTCCCCATTCTAAATACTCCTCTCAGCTTTGGTGAGTTTGTTTTTTTCAGGATCAGGCTCTGTCGGGCTTGAGCAGCCCATTAAGAAATGTGTTGCTGAAGGAAAAGAAAAAAAAGGCACATCTTTTTTTAGCATGAAAAGGCATTTCTTAATGGAGTATTTAAGAAAGGCATTTCTTAATGTTATTTGATAGTTGATTATTCATTGTATGATTTACTTTGTTGTGAACCGCCTGGAGTTCCTTAGGGAAGACGGGCGGTATACAAGCCTTAAAATAAATAAATAAATAAATAAATAAATAAATAAATAAATAAATAAATAAATACTGAAGCCCGACGGAGCCCAATCCTACAAAAAACAAACCCACCCAAGCAGAGAGGAGTGTTTAGAATGGGGGAATTAAAGGTTACAGTGGGGGTAGTGAGGGTGGAGAAATCAAGGAGGATGTATTAATTTTATTTATTTGTGGGTCTAAAAAGTGGAGGGTGTCTAATAAATGGTGGTGTCTTATAGACAGAAAAATATGGTAAATAAAATTATGGATATAAAGAAAAATAAAGCCCTAACCTGCACTCCCCTTTGAAGATGTTCGTGGCTAGTGCAAGGGAGACTGCTATTCCTCTCTCCATCTGCTTTGGAGGCCGCCTTAGACGGAAAATTCCAGACAATCACCCACAATCCAGCAGGGGGAGGGAGGGAGAGAACGCCACCATTGGCTCACATGTGATCATATGACCTTCTCCAGTGCTTGAATATCAAGACACTGCTTGTTGATCAAGGCACAATTTTGAAAAAAATATTTGCTTGTCTTGCAAAATGCTCTTAAACCAAGATATTAGTGTAGTTTTATGTCAGTTAAGAATCTATAATCCACATGTCTTCCTATTCTGAGGTTAAGTTACCAGGCTTCCTTCCTTCCTTCCTTGCAAAATTATAATCTACCTTGGGAGATCTATCAGGTCTACCCATAGTTTTATTAACTAGACTAAAATCCAGGTAGCTTCCAGGTTCATTGGTGTCCCCCCCCCCCAAAAAAAATAAGGCCATTTTTGACTCAGATTTTACAATGAGCTGGATGACATTGTAATAATAGTGGCATTTTGATGTTTTCACTAACATTATATTTATTAGAACTGAATTTTGATAATGCCTGCTTTATTTAAAAAAACACTTTAAAATATAATTACAGCACTAGCCTGTTTGGTGTGAGGTCTGTTCTTCTTCCTGGTCTGTCTTTTGAATGCTTAATTGCTTCCCAATCAACCAAAGCATACATGAACTGACCCTTTAATTTGTCAGTTCTGATTGCATCAGCAGAAAACTTTAATTGCTGTTTTCTTCTCCATAGCCAGAATAACTGCTTGCTCATTTGTGAACATTTGTTATTATTTCAAACAACTATAACAGTGAAGTAATAAGGAATAAAATAAATGAATGTAAGACCACTCTGGTAACACAAAGGAAGCTGGAAATTATAAACCCTTCCAAGTAATGGAATCCGGTCCGGCTAATTAAAATGTCGATTTGGGATTTATGTAGCTCCACATGACAAGTGAGAAACTTCATAGAAATGATGAAATTACAAAGTCATTATCTTTGATGGACCTAAGAGACAAACAGGAAATGCACCTTGAAGGACCCCAGAGGAAAGTACCCAGAAGCACAGAAAAATAGGACCTTTTCTGAATGGGACTGATAACTGAGTAAATATGTCCTTGGAGATGGCTGCTGGAAGTGCCATACAGTACTACTACTTTTCTGTTTTGCTTCCACGAGCTCAGAGCTCCAGCAGCACTGAAGAATCCAACAGTAGAAGAAACCTATGGATCCAAATTATTAGCAACACGTGCTGAAATGAACAGGAACTGCCATCAAGCATTCTCTCACTTCACCCCTGAGAGGCTCTTACAAAAGGACTCCCAATGGTACCAATGCCAAACATCAAGAACCCCTAGTACTATTGTAATATACTTCCCCCCCCTTGAAAGGCCTATTTTCACTAGCTCTAGGGGAGAGGGGTCTCATCGTGGGTATCAGTACAGCTTGTTACTTAAATAAAAGTAAGATTAAACTTATACTGAAGGACTGCAGGGAAATATCTCCGTTTTCTTCTCACCTAATAAATTTCCAACCACCTAAAAATAACCAAGAAACTCCTTTTTATTATTCTCAAATCTGTTAACTGTACCTTCTAACTCTGAAATATGAATACTGCTATTTAAGGAAGGTTTGGTTCTCAAGTGCTTTTTTTTTAAAAAAACTTTTTTTCAAAAAAAATGACTCGAATTTCTCCAAAGTGTTTTGGAACAGATCATTGGGACATAATTAGGTTTCCATATGGCAAAAGTGACTTTTGTTGACATAGTCAAGTATGGCCACAGTTACTCTAAAACAGCAGTGCATACAATTGCTCCTATCGACTATCACAAAGAAAGTTTTTTTTAATGAAAAAAAAATCCCCAGTCTCACTCTTTTTACAGTCCTGTCTTACTGACGCGCATGCAGGAGGTTTAATGCAGGATGTGAAAGTGTGAGTGAAGCACATGATGTCAGCCTGGAAAAATGTGTTCAGGTTTGCTTCGGCACCCCCAAGAGGAGCTACGGTTCCGTGAAATCACATGGAAAAAGAAACATATTTCATATAAGCTTTTCCAAAAGAGATTCCATAATCTTGCTTTCAAATGTTTGCTTTGGGGAGACTGGAAGCGTATTTTAAAATCTCCCGTAAAGAGAAATAATCCTTTGTTTCGCTACAAATTCCTGTCAATACATAAATCCTGAAATAGCAAGGGTTTCGGGTTATCTAGGTAGTTGATCAGGAAAGGACTGTTTTTCCTCTCAGTCAGTTAGGTTGTTGAAATATGACAGTTAGTCTTTCCTCAGCATTGCCGTAATAATTAATACTGTGATGTAAGTAACTAATTCTAAAAAACAAAGACTTCTAGTATCTCAGATCTACCCCCTTTTTTGTAAACACATTTTACGTCTGAGGAATCTGCCTTTCTGGATTTCCTGAATCCCATCTTCATAATTTCCATTAGTAGCTAATCTAGCCATACAGCAGAATCAAGCATCTTTGGACTGTCCCACTTGAGGCAGCAGGGAACAATAAATGTCCCCCTTTTTATTATGAGAAAAAATCCTGTATACAGAAACCTAACATATCAGAGTGGGCTTGTCATCTCAGACAAGCCTATCTTCATACAGAGAAATGTACATATAATAAAGTAAAATGTGTATTAAAGTGTACACACCAGGAAAGTGTGTTAAAATATGCATAATAGAAAAATGTGCATTCTTTTAATGAATCTTGTCAAATTTGCAAATGAATCTAAATAGGACCCAAGGTGTCCATTGGAGCCTTGGTGAGGTAATCAATGGATGGGCTCCAGCACTATCCATGGCAGTCCAGATAAAGATATCCAAAAGAGGGGCAGTTAAAACCCTCTCTAAATGACCCAAAACTTAGGAAAAAATACTATCAAGCATTTTCCCCTAATGTTTAGGTAAAACCTTTTTTATAATCGGAAACCATTATTTTTTGCCTTTCCCTCTGGGGCTACTGAAAACAAGCTTGTGTCATCTTCTGTGTGACAGCCCTTCAAACATTTCATGAGTATCACAGCCTATCACATCCCGGCCTATCATATTTTGCTCCCTCAAGCATTCTTCACAGGGCTTGGTTCCCAGAGCTTTTACTGTCCTCGTTACCATGGTTCGGATATGTTCCAGCTTGTCTTTCTTAGACTAGAACTGGAAGTGAGATAGGCATAAATTTAGAATGTGACTTCAAGGTCAAATATAGTAGGGTCTGATCCACTTTTAAAACAGGTGAATTCAAAGTAATTTTTTACTAACTGCATGTCGCAAAGGCTGTTTTGATTTCGTCCAGTACTTCTTGATCCCGAAGGATTTTTTTCTCTGCCTTGACTTCTTTTTTAAGCAGGAGTGATTGCTTTTAATTATGATGCATTCTTATAAAGATGGGGGCATTCTGCAGGGGATGGTGTTGGTGACATAGGCAACAGCGGTGTAGCAAGACTTTGGGGCGCCTGGGGGCAAAGTTGTTTTTGCACCCCTCCAGCTCTTCCCAATCCCATTGCATCCACCCAGCAAGGGGGGGGCAATCCTGTGGGTGTGGGGCAGGCGTGGGGCACACAGGCGCATGTGTGTGTGTGTGTGTGTGTGTGTGTGTGTGTGTGTGTGTGTGTGTGTGTGTGTGTGTGTACGCGCACGCATGCGCACACACACGTGCCTTAGCTCTCCTGCGATGGCAACGAAGAGTTGGAGGAGGAGGAGGAGGGTGCTGCAGCCACGGCAATCGCATGCCTGCCTGCCTGTTTGCTTTGCCGCTCGCCTGGCACATGGTGGCAGGAGGGCACAGGGCTTCCTCCTCCTCCAGGTGCCCCCAGATTTCTGCACCAGGGCAAATGTACCCTTCTGCCCCCCTCCAATACACCCCTGATAGGCAGTTGAGCCATGATGTTCAGGCTCAGAGGCACAATAAAAAGGACTGCACCATGATTTTACTGTGCGGGATCAGGTGCTAGTCTTGAATCATGTCAAACACAGTAAGCTTTATGTAGGAAGGCCCTTTTGTTTTTAATGCTTAATGCTATTAATTACTTACAGTAACTGACAACTTTGAAAGTAGACTTCAAATTTTTATCATGCCAATAGTATGAAACCGTATCGAACCAGAGATGAGCCAATTCTTGCATGTATTATTTGAAACGAAGGAGAAAGAAAAACAGATGGGGAGGAGAAGGTGGTGGTACCTGGTATGGAATTATTCTGACCTGTGAATTATGGTGGATTTTTTTGCTAAATTACTGTTCAAACGTTTGATGGTCTGTAGTAGACTGTTAAGTGTCTTTTCATATTATTTTTCTATAGGAAAAAGTAATCTGAAGCTTTCAATAAAAAAAAATAGTGGTTCCCATCATAGTGGTTCCCATCATTGGAAAACCCAGGTGTTCTTGGTCTGTAGTTCCCAGAAGCCTTCACCAACAGTGGCACTGGCTAGGTTTTTCTGGATGTTCCAGTCCAAGAACCCCCGGGTTACCCAAAGTTGGAAACTAGCAATGGGCTTGAATCACAGTTCAGAGGCTCAGCCCAGTTTGGCACCATGCTCAGAAAGGTGTTCCGATGGTAGTGTGCACTCCCCTCTCTCACATCCTCTTCATACTCACCCATTTCCCAGGCAATGTATGCTTCCCTCCCTGCCTACTCCACTCAACTGCCCCACTCACCGATTGCATTGCTTCCAACGGAGGCCCACTCAAAAGCAGCACGGCAGGCTTCCCTGCCCCCCCCTTTGTCTGAGTGGGCAGCCACGGGAGGAGGTGGAGGAGGAAAGCATACGCCACCCAAAGAACAGGCCAGCACACAGAGGGGACAGGAGAGGGGAGCACCCGGCACCTTCTGAGCTGTATTTATATGTCCATCTCTATCGGAAACCACTGACATAGCCTGATCTCATGAGCTGTCCCCATTCTTTCTAAATAACCAAAATTTAATTTTTGGTTTGTTTGTTTTTCAAACTGCAGAGGCACTGAAATACAACAAAGGTAAAAACCCATGCAGATCCTGAGATGCCACTGAGATGAAATGAAACTTGCTGTCTTATACAACCTATCTCACCTCCTTCAGTTTCTCACTGTTTCTGTGAAGAGTGAACAGCCTTTTGCTATCCAAAAGGCAATGATTCCTCTCAGCTCTTCCACAAAATTAGTTCCAAATGGTGCTTTACTTTTTATGAGCCAGGCGTCAAAGAAGCACCCCAGAAAGAACCTCCTCCTCTTCTTCTTGTTTTGCATACTCCCTGTGCTGTCATTTTTCAGACTGACAGATGCTCAGAGATGTTGATGCTGTCACCCAGGACGCTCTCCTGGGAATTCATTCATGACTTTTCTGAAGCTTAGTTTGACATTCCTCTAAAAATGTTTCATTTTTGCCTCTGTGATAAAGCTCCATCCCACCTCTACCCCCTTCGTCAGCTCTTCCAATCAAAAACCACAAAGAAGCTGCTGAGATTTGGGGAATTTAAAGCTGGATTGGGTGTTTTTACATTTTTAAAAAATGAGCTGAAAAACCTGTTGGAATGTTAATGGACAATGCCAAATTTCCACACGGACCTTGCCTGCAATTCTCAGGCATGGCTTTTTCTATACGCTCATCTGCTTAGAGAGAGGTAGTTGATTCCTTGGTTTTTAATTTTCTTTTTTAATGTCTAACCAATACAAACACACTTGTCCTACAAACATTGTCTCTCAGTAATGTTTTTATTCATCAATGCTCTCTTGGCCTGGGAGAAGACGCTATGTCATCCTGACTCAAGGGGATGACTCTCTAGTTCCTAGATTCATAAAATTCTAGAAAAAATGAGTTGGAGGGGGGCTGTAAGGTTATTGGGTCCAACACATCTTCCTGTATCTTGAGCCCATATCTTATGTGTCCTGCACTATGGGGTGAATGAGAACAGATCTGGCCCTCCTCTGTATGACTACCTTTCAAGTATTTGAGAAGTGCTGTCCTATCTTCTCTCTGTCTTCTTTTAAACATCAGTTAAACATCACTAGTTCTTTTAGTTGTTCTTCATAGGGTTTGATCACTAGTCCTGCGTCATCTTTACTGCCCTGTTCTGAACTTATTCATGTTTGTTCGCATCCTTCTTTAAGTGCAGTGTCCAGAAGTGGGCACAATATTCTAGATGAGGCCAAACAGAGACGGACTAGTACTTCATAGTACCTCATGGGACATGGAGAATATGCTTCTGTTAATGCATTCTAAAATAGTACAGCATTTGCCTTTTTTAAAAGCCACATTGTACTATCATCTCATATTCAGCTTGCGATCTACAACAATTCAAAGATCCTTCTCACTGACAGTATTCCAGACTAAGGAGAGAATAAGATTATCTGGATGCTTCAGGGACAATTGGAAATTTTTGGTTGTCACTCAGATTGGAGCAGAGTGGCGGCAGGTTTTCGCCCATCCCACTGTCCCATTGGGGTGGAGCAGGGTGTTTAGTTACATCACGGGTCACAATGCTGGCATGTAGTGCAAGAGGTCCAGGGATTCAGGTATGCCCTAGGCAAGCTGCCCTTAAGGTGCTTGACAGCCCTCAGAGAAATTAAATGCCATCAGTAGGGTATTAGGATTAAACAAAGTTAAGATGACAATAGTAGGTGGAACTGTGGGCTGCCCTGGGCTAGTAGATTCCACGCGGGGAGGATGCTGAAGAGGTGGGCAGCATCCTTCAGAGAAGGGAATCTCCCTGAATCCATTTCAAAGAAGAGAATGATACAATGTAGCCCAGTACCTACTTGCACTACATTCCAGGTCCCCTTGACAGAATAAACACAAGTCAGAGTTAATTATGTGATCAATAAAATTGTGGCCCATTCTGAACCCAAATGAACATGTCTTGCCTCTTTATTCCGAGCTGGGTGGGCAAAGTTTGCTGGTGACATACTTCTTCCTCATTCATGGAATTGTAAAGGTGATCCAATGATCATTAGCATCCATTTGTAATAGACATGGGCATGACCAGAAAAAATGACATTTTGAGTTTTCGTTTGTCGGAACGGGTCCGTTTCGGGTCGTTTCCGTTTGTCGTGACATTTTTCAAAAGTTTGTCATTTCCGTTTGTCGTTTGTCGTTTCTACCCCAATTTAGCACGATTTGACTTCCCAGAGCATAGGGGTGTCCCGCAATCAGGGCCGGGGCTAGGTGTTTTTGCGCCCTAGGCGGGGGGGCGAGCGGGCGGGCGGTGGCCGCGGGCGGGCGAGCGGGCGGGCGGTGGCGCGGGTGGACGGGCAAGTGGGCAGTTAGGATATCACTTAGGATAGAGGTTTTGTTCTTGGCTTGCACCCCAAATGTGTGTGTGTACAAGCAAATTGAAGTTGGGAAAATAGAAAATAAATGGTAGTATATAATATATTTTTAAAATAAATCCACACCTTCCACTCCCAGTCAAACCTCCCCCTTTATCCAATATCAGAAAAAAATCCTCACAAACTGCCAGAGAAGAAATAAAGAATAAACTGCTATTCCCTTCAGCAGACAAAGCTGCAGGGAATCAAAGAAATTATTTTCTAAATTCAATTCCCTACCTGCCTGCCTAACTTAAATACTAAAGCCTCCAGCCTCCCTCCTCAATCTCAATAGGATCACACCAGCACCAGCAGCCAGCCCTCCTCCCTCAACCACATCCATACACCCGACTGCGATTTCTGGAAGGTGCCTCGGCTTTTTATGCCCTCTGAGACATCCAGAAGTGTCAGTCAAAAACCTGGTGATGCCATTGGTGGAATGGTTCAAAACATTTGCATGGTCCCATCCCATGCCCAGCCCAAATGGGCAGGTCTAAAAAAATAAAAAATAAAATAAAATAAAATAAAATCAATACGGCATTTTATTGCTATAAAAAACCCACTGCTGCTACTATTAAAATTCAGGCATTTAAAAAAAATAAAGTTCACATGTTTCTGTGGTGATTTGGTGTGTTTTTTGACCACAATTTCAAAAGAAAAATTGTGGTCGCCATTTTGGATCCCCCCCCTCACCGCATGGCATGGCGAGACGACGAGGATGACCTCCCCCAGCCTGGTGCAAGCAGCCCAGGACAGGAGAAGAGGGGGGAAAGGCCGGGGACCCCCCCAAAAACCACCCCTCTGGTAATTGGCAAAGCCTCAGGCAGGCATATTTTCGCCTGCTTTTTTGGCCGGGAGTCGGGGTTTTTTAAAAAAACTTTTAAAAACTTTTTCTGTGCTTCGCATCGCGCTTTCGCCGCGATGCCACAAACGAAAACGAAAAACCCGACCAAATTTTTCTTTTTTCAGTTCGAGTTCGAGTGGCTTAATTATCGTTACCATTTCCGTTACATAACGGAAATGATAACTGAAAACAGAAACGACAATTTCACCGAGTCGTGCCCATGTCTAATTTGTAACTATCCCATGTTTTCCTTTCATTTCTTGCATCTTTTTTTTCTGAGCAAACAAGAACCCATTAAAGAGAGAATGCTGGAATAGGTACACAATGTCTTTGATTCCTAGCGGCCCCTCCATCTGGATGCATGTTGTAATTCTAAATACCCTTAGCTCAACAGAACTCAACAGAACTGTTTCTAAGGACTATTAATCAAGAGTTTAATTTTAAACATAATGTAAGCATAAATTCATAGGAATTTCCCAGAAATTCAGGCAGAGCCATGCACCGATGCCCAGAAGCTGTAACATCATCCATTAATGGAGACTCCCCATGCACACATGCAGACTTTCACATTAAAACACGCTACACAGTTATAAAGCCATCTGAGGGGTTTTAAAGCACTTAAGAAATAACATGACAGTGATGTATTATCATATCTCTGGTACAAATGGGAACAGAAACCCTTACCAACAATTAAAACAATATGTCTCCATTTATATCTTAATACAGACCAGCTCAATCCCTTCCACAAGTGTCTAGAAAGGAGTGGTGATAAATCATGCAGCTGTCTAAGCATTCTTATAGTATTTCACAGGCCAATATTAGTTATCCATCTATAAAAGAGTCTTGAAAGCGTGGAAATGATTAACACTGAATATTTGTTAAATATCCCCTGTTAGATATTGAATAAAGGTGTAGGCTATAACTAACAGACTGTGTCCATCAACAATAGCGGGACATGGCAGTTGGTTCACTGTTCAATGGTAACTCCTAGCTCTTAAATACAAAAAGGGAAGAATCACATGTAAAGAGTGGAATTATTTGGAACAGATCCATAGGGTTCCTTCCAGCTCTGCAGTTCTAAGGGTCTAAGATTATCAGAGAATAATAATAATAATAATAATAATAATAATAATAATAATAATAATAATAATAATAATAATAATAATAATAATAATAATAATAATAATGATGATGATGATGATGATGATGATGATGATGATGATGATCATGATGATGATGATGATGATGATCATGATGATAACGACGACGATGATGATGATCATCATCATCATCATCATCATCACAGCAGACAAGATAACTATGCTGAATTATGCGAGCAGATCCCAGTAAGGTGGCTTTCTGCATCTGACTGATGGTGACTTTGTCAACTCCAATTTCTTCTAAGTACTTGCTTAGCTCTTCAGGCACTGCACCCAGCATGCCAATTACCACTGGGACCACCTGTACCAGTTTATGCCAGAGTCTCTGAAGTTCAATTTTCAGATCCTGATATTGGGTAATATTTTCAAGTTGTTTCTTTGTGACTCTACTATCACCTGCATAGCCACTTGAGCACGAGCAGCAGTACAGACAGCAGAAAAGACTGCGATTGGTTTCACTCACCAGCTTTAAATTACAGACTGTTTTTAGGGCCTTTGGAACATGCATGTAAGATGTTGCTGTCAACCCAGACAGAGAGGCCGCTTTATAATCTTGTCCAGATGGAGTTAAACATGTTAACACAGAGTTCCATCCTACCAATTCAAACCATACGTTGGTGACAAAGCTCCAATAAATGAATGAGATTGCTTGTAATGCACTGAATGTACCCATAAAACTAAGCATGTGCACTGACTTTGGACAGATGTGCAAACTTGGACCAAATCAGAAGTCTTTGTACATTTTTGAGATGCCTGGAGCTACGCCCATCAAAATAAGCATGTCTTCCTGTGTTGGTAAAAGGGACACAAAGAGCAACCATAATACATTCCAGACTTCAAAATACAATCCCATTTAAAGTAGTTTCCAGTCATCCAGTATGTATATAGCAAGTCAGCAAGGACTATGTAATTATCCCACTGTGCTTAATCCCAAAATGCATAATCACGGCAGTTAGCTAGTTGCTAGGGAACTACTGGTTGTCTCGCAGAACCAGAAAGCACTCCACACATGCTTAAGTGCACTCTTGTCTGTGTACATGATTCAGATCCAAACCACAGACTGAAGCTATAGTCTCTGGTGTTGAGCCATAATTTGGGGCTATGTTTATAGGGTCTATTATACATGGTAAAAATCATTAGAGCCTTGCACGCTGCACTCTGTTTCAGTTAACATGTGAAATGAGTGGTTTACATGTCCCTCAACAATGTTTGAAGGACTGGCGGAGAGCCTGTGATTCAGGCCCATTAGGAGGTAAAGTCTAAATTATGTTCAAGCTGAGAATGGTGTGTGCCCTTTTTTGTAGAATGTATGTAGGAGGCTGGCAGTTACAAAACATCCTGCAATCAAAGTCTCCTTCCATTGGAAAGGTCAAGGAGAAGCATTCTGGCCTAAATTCTTCTCTGATGGTACAGACTTCCTACGTACATGGAGCAAGACACAAATGTGAAAGTATACTTGACAGGCTGATTTAAGTGTGGAGAAAGTGGGAGAAAGCAGAAGTGTGCTCCATTTAGATGCAAACTGCCTTTCCCTCTCTCCGTGGAAATCAGCAGCAGAAAAGCAAGAAGAACTGTCCTGAATCTTTCAAGTTCCTGCTGTGCCTGCCATTTGAGATGACATGTTGCCAGTCTCCTCCTTTACAACCAGTCCATAGTCGTCAAATGTGTTTTTGTTAAGGTTTATACAAAATGGATTTAGAATTGTCATATTGCAAGGGATGATGCAATTGGAGATGATGCAATTGTGGATGATGCAAGACAGAGCAGTTTGGACATGCTCAGTTATCAAATTGCTGAGCAATGGTTGCATCAGCCACATGTATAAAAGTGAGAGAGTTTGTCCTGTATTGTGTGGGATGAGGTTGGAAGGAGCAGCACATTACTTTGTCAGTTTGGATCCCGAGAGTTTGGACTACAGCGGTGGTCCCCAACCCCCGGTCCGCGGACCGGTGCCGGTCCGTGGACCGGTCGGCACCGGGCCGCCTGGGGACGCGGGGGAGGCTCCTCCCCTTTTCCTCCGCCGCCCTCCTCCTCCTCCTCCTCTTCTCTCCCGTGGGCGGCCGGTGGAGGAGGAAGGCTGGAGGAGCGCAGGAGGAGCCGCCGCCGCCGCCTTTGTCTTTGCCTCCCTCCTCCGCCCGCCGCCGGCGGTGGCGCATCCTCCTCCTCCGCCGCCCTCCTCCTCCTCGCCCTCCACCACCAGCAGCAGCAGCAGCCATGGCGGCGGCGGCGGCGCCTCCTCCTCCTCCTCCTCCCGCCGCCGCCGCCGAAGGAGCAGCAGCAGCAGCAGCGAGGGCAATTGCGGAGGGGTGGCGGCGGCGGCGGTGGGACGGGGGCGATTGCAGCAGCAGCCACCCCCCGCAATCCCCCCCGTCGCCGCCGCTGCAATCGCCCCCATCCGCCGCCGCCACCCCTCCGCAATTGCCCTCGCTGCTGCTGCTGCTGCTCCTTCGGTGGCGGCGGCGGGAGGAGGAGGAGGAGGAGGAACCGGAGCAGGAGCAGGAGGCGGCGGCGGCGGCTCGTTGGTGCTGCGAGGGCACTTCCTGGCGCGGCCGGGCGGGTGCCGCGCGCGGGGCGCCTGGGCCAGGAGCCGCGCGCGGGTCTCACTGCTGGCGCCGCTGCCGTGGGCCTCCTCCTCCGCCGGGAAAAGCGCTGCTGGCATCCCGCTCGCTTTCCCCGCGGAGGTGGAGGCCCACGGCGGCGGCGGCAGCAGGAGCAAGCGGGGCGCCAGCAGCGAGACCCGCGCGCGGCTCCCGGCGCTGGAGGAGGAGGCGGGGGCCCGCCTGCCCAGGAGCCCCGGGTTCCCCCCCACCCCGCCCGTGTGGGGGGAGTGGCACCCCCGACGCCCCAAGCCGGTGAGTGCCGCCGCCGCCGCCCCTCTCGTGCCTCCCCCTCCTCCTTCCCCCATCCTTTGCTTTCACCCCCTTTTGCCTCCCCGACGGACCCCCTTTCGCATTCTCCCCCACCCCCCCACCCCCAGCTTCAGGCCACAGAAAAATTGGACGGGGACAAAAGGTTGGGGAGCACTGGACTACAGGACTGTCTATGAGGTATATGCCTGCCAATTTTGTTTTTGTGCTGGACTTGTATATTTTGTAAATACAGTTTATTTGGTGACGGGAATCACCAGCTGTGTTTGCGTCTTTATTTTTAGCACTGCTATCAGGCTTGTTAAAGCCCACACTCTTTTACACAGTTCTCACAGTCTTCCGCTGAACCACTCTGCGACAGGTCACGGGCCCAGAGTGAGTTTAAATTTTTGGCTGTGTGGTAAGGTGTGTAGGCATGCTAACCAGGCAACTTCCCAGATTGAATGGACAGAATTTTCTTGCGTGGTAAGTGAAAGTTCGGAATTTTCTGATCCAGCATGATCTCTGGGATATTGTAAATAACCCACCAGCACGTTTTGATAGTGATGATGTTAAGATAAATCAGCGTGCTTTATCTACTATAATTTTGTGCCTGGAGGATAGCCAGCTACCCTTGGTACGTAAGCTGGAAAGTGCACAACGTTGCTGGAGAACTTTGAGAGAATCACACGTGAGGAGTACAGTGTCTTCTCAAGTTACTCTGACAAGGCAGCTTTATCGTATGCGGTTGGAAACTGGACAGAGTGTAACAAAACATCTTGATAAGATGGTGCATTTGTTTATGCAACTGAAAGAAGCAGGCCTTGAGTTTACTGAGCTGCACAAAGTTTTCATCGTGCTGTCCAGCCTTGATGCCAGTTTTGATGTCCTAGCCACAACCATGGAGTCTGTCCCGAGAGAACAGCTCACCATGGCTTTCCTTACTGGTCGCCTGAGGGAGGAGGAGCTGAAGAGGGCTGACAACATGGAGGCGAGAGGGCAGCGTGTTTCTGCAGACAAGGAGATTGCATCAGCCGGCTGGAAGAGAAACCTAACAGAGATAATGGAAGTGTGGAGGTGCCACATCTGTGGGAGTATTTCACATTTGTGATGATCCTGCCCAGAGAGGAGAAATGAAGAACCGCTTCCAGAGGGACGTAACAGCCAGCAGAGGAGGAAAAGATATACCCAAGCCTCGGTGGTCTGCCAACCTGTGCCGGCGGGGGATATGTGCTTTGTTTTAGGCTCTGGGGCTATTTATTTATTATTTATTTATTTATTTGTTGCATTTATACCCCACTTATCTACATAGTGTACTCTAAGCGGCTAGTAATCATGTAATTAAAAATCCTCAGCTTCTGATCTCCAAGGACAGATCTCAACAACAATTTGTAAGTTTAGCAAATGGGCTTTGTTCTCCGGTGGAAGCGGAGGGGTTTATTTGGATTCCACGGCTGGGTGAGATAAAAGAAGTTTTGCTTGTACCACAGTTAAAACATAATTTGTTAAGCATTGCCTTATAAAACAAGGTTTTTAAGTTTTGTTTAACAAGGCAGGGTGTGAGATAAAACGAAGTGGTGAGATTTGTGCCAAAGCGAAAGTGAGAAATGGTTTTTATGAGCTGAAAACACTTGATGAGCCACAAACATGTGTAAATTCCTTGAATAAGCCAGTTCATGAAAATTGTATTCATTTGTTGCATAGAAGATTGGGACATATAAATTATAAGCTCATTAAGAAAACTTTAGAACACACAGTGGGGCTTAAAGTCAAAGAATGTTCAAAATATTTACACTGTGAGGTTTGTGCTGAGACAAAGTTTTAACGGGCATGGGGCTGTACAGACTGGCCTGCCAGATGGAGCCCCTCATCCCGGCCTGCTGCTTTCAATTGGTCTCCAGACTGGTAGGCATTGTATACGGCATCTCATTAAAAAAAAATCTGTTTGCCTGTAGATACAGTGTCCCCCGCCTATCGCGGGGGTTAGGGACCCGACTCAACCCATGATAATTGAAAATCCGTGATATGCAGATGCAGGTCAAGTTGGGTCGGGCCTGGGGGGCCTATCTGGGGGCTCTTGTACTTGCACCCAAACTGGCGCTTCTCTGAACAGGCCTGCGAGGGCCTTCCGCAGGTCTGTTCAAAGCAGCCCCAGTCCTGGGGTAAGTATGGGAGGCCTGAAACAAGCCTTTGACACTTACCCCAGGGGGTCTTTTTTCATATACTGTGGACCTGCAATATAGTGGGACTGCAGTATATGAACTGAGAAAGGGCAAGGGACCACTGTATTGTCTGCTTTGCATCCCTTCCTAGATTGCAACCACATCCAGCACTACATCTTTGCACGCCTAGGGCTGTATCACATGAATGTCTGCATTCTCAAGCTGCTCTTAGGCACCCATTCCAAGAGCTACAGGACCAATCCATCTCCCATTTGACTGTTGTTGTTTTTTAATTCTGGGGTCCAGTATTATTCATGAGTAATAGCAGCCTGAAGGTAATCCATCTTCAGGTAGAGTTGGAACAAGGCCCTGGATATTATCCTGATAACTATTAACACACATGTTATTTCAGTTTACTTTAATTTTGTTTTAAAAGAGGACTGTTTCTTTAATAATTCCATGCTAACGTGAACTCTGTGCATACCGCACATGCCTTGGTGCTTTAAATTTGTTTGTACAGCTGCAAAATTCTCAAATTAACTATCTGTCAGAAGAAGTAAAATATGGCCTGGAGAGCAAGGAGATGAAATCTAAGCCACTGGGAGAAAACTACAAAATGGACTCCTGCAATATGAATCACTTTTTCTACAGAATCACACTTGCTATAATAATAAACCTGCAGTTTTGAGGCCAGTAGGTCATTAGTTGTAACATGGATGGTTCCAGCCATTTACTACCATACAAATCCCCAGCATTTATTAACATAACTGTCACTGTATCTCCCTGTCCCTGAAATCTGCTGGAATATAAATTGACCTCTAATGTAAATACCACACAGTGTCCCATAGGTAGCTCTCCAGGCATAAAAAAATATATGGAACTATACCCTTCAGAAATGAGCAGGCTATTCCACAACTCCCACCCTACAGTTAAAATGGCAACCAGGTTAGAATGGCTACATTTTCTTGATGCTGTTTATGGTTCCACGTTCATCAGCAGTGATATGGTAATTGTTTAGGATGATAGTAAGCATTTGAGAAGGGATGCTTCTGAGATTTGTTTCAAAACTTTTGATTCTACCTATCCTTCAGGTCTTTTGAGTGTTAAAAGGCTGAGTATGAAAGTATTAGCAAATTATGAAAGGTAACAAAGTGTCTCTTCTTTTATATTTTAAAATGTCAGAATGTTAAGCCCAGATCATATAGATATTGTACATACTAAACCCCTATTTGTAAGTTCCTGGACGTCAAGGGATTTGCACCCAAAAGGTGATCATAAATGGCCTCTCTTCAGCTTGAAGAGACTTGACCAGTGGGGTGCCCCAGGGTTCTGTTCTGGGTCCAGTGCTGTTCAATATCTTTATTAATGACTCGGAGGAAGGAATAGAGAGTATGCTAATTAAATTTGCAGATGACACCAAATTGGGAGGGGTTACTAATTCCCTAGAGGATCGGGTGAAAATCCAAAATGATCTTGACAGATTAGAAAGCTAATGGAATGGGTTTCAACAGAGGGAAATGTAGGGTGCTGCATCTAGGTAAAAACTACAGGACAAGAGATTCCATTTAAACATTAGGAAGAACTTCATGATAGTTAGAGCTGTTCGGCAGTGGAATATGCTGCCATGGAGGGTGGTGGAGTCTCCTTCTTTGGAGGTTTTTAAGCAGAGGCTGGATGGCCACCTGTCAGAAATACTGTGATGGGGGTTCCTGCATGGCAGGGGGTTGGGCTGGATGGCCCCTGAGGTCTCTTCCAACTCTATGATTCTATGATTCTATGGAAGAAAGTCTCCTTAGGTCTCAAGCTGAGTTTAGCTCATGGTCCAAGGCAGAGGGCTGGGGCAACCTCACACCAACCAAAATGTTATGCCTTTCCTGTTTGGGTCATAAACTGCTGGTTGACTTGTACATTTTAATCCACAGGTCATTCCATATCAAATCAACCACTGTATGGAACCTTGATGTCATAGATTTAGTTCCTTTTTGGTACATTTGTACATTACCATGAGATGTCTAAAACATTGTTTTCAGAGTTACTGCATTTTGAGCCCTTTGAGCCGCTGTTTCATTTCCTGACCTGCCAATCCAATCATCTCTAGATCCCTCCCAGGATTGCCTAGTGCTTCTGATTGGCAGGAGCAAGCTGTCAGGCATGAGGGGAGAGAAAATGGGCAAACCAACCAACCCCCCCCAAGAAAAAGTTTCAAAAGTCTGTTGATTCGGTTTGTATTGGTTCATCAGTTCTGACAAAGCTGAACCGGCCTGAACCAAAGATTTTAGCCAATTTCCTGGCTCTTTTTCATAGAATCATAGAGTTGGAAGAGACCTCAAGGGCCATCCAGTCCAACCCCCTGCCATGCAGGAACCCCATCACAATATATCCGACAGATGGCCATCCAGCCTCTACTTAAAAACCTCCAAAGAGACTCCACCACACTCTGTGGCAGCATATTCCACTGCCGAATAGATCTAACCATCATGAAGTTCTTCCTAATGTTCAAATGTAATCTCTTTTCCTGTAGTTTGAAACCATTGCCCCAAGTCCTAGTCTCTGAAGCCATGGAAAACAAACCTGTTCCCTCTTCAATATGACATCCTTTCAAATATTTAAACACAGCTATCATATCACCTCCCAGCCTTCTTTTTGAAAGGCTAAACATTCCCAGTTCCCTATGCCATTCCTCATAAGACGTTTCTTCCAGACCTTCAACCATCCTGATTGCCCTCTGTACCCGCTCAAGGTTGTCAACATCCTTTTTAAATTGAGGCGCGCAGAACTGGACACAGTACTCCAGGTGGGGTCTGACCAGAGCAGAATAGAGTGACACTATCCCTTCCCTTGATCTAGACCCTATGGTTCTGTTGATGCAACCAAAAATTGCATTGGCTTTCCTGGCTGCCGCATCACACTGCTGACTCATGTTCAATTTGCGGTCCTAGTTCATATAAATTCAAAAATATAGCATTATAGCAAATTAGATTCTAATAGTTGTAAATTATGAGTTATTAGAATGAATCCATTCTATTTATATTTAATTTAAATAAAGGTTGTGGATTAGGGATGGGCCTTTCATTTCGGAACCAGTAGGTTATGAAACAAACCATGTGAGGCCAAGTGGTGCTTGGAACAGTCTGATACACGCGGAGCCAATTGCTTTACCTTTCTCTCTGCCACCATGGAGCTGAGCAGCAATGAGGAAGCATGGCACCTCACCACCCTCCCTCCTCCATGGGTGCTGGCCAATCAGGAGCTGTGCAGGGACAGGCACCATCCCACCTCCCTATCTAATTGGCCAGCACCCACGAATGAGGAAAGATGAGTTGCAGAGTGTTTCCCCACTGCAGCTTAACCCTGCACGAACCCAGAGAAAGGTAAAGCAATTGGCTCCATGTGTATTAGGTGGTTCCAAGCACCACCTGGGCTTGCATGGTTCATTTTGTAACCCACTGGTTCCAGAATGAAACACCCATTCTTTGTGTGGATATTAACCCTCTTGGGTTAGCAAGTGCATTATCTATGACCTTGCTGGGAAGTAAACCCTCAATTCCAGATAAAGAGAAAAAAAAAACCCAACAGCAAGTGAAACATTAGGTAACAAATGAATTCCACATGCAATATTAGGAATGACTAAAACTATATGGCTTTCTGGAAGTGTACTTTTCTAGATACACAAATGTATATATTAAGCATTGGCCAAAACCAGGAAGTGCTACCGAGAAAGTACAAATTAACCACTGAAAAAATGTTCAACCCATTCTTATTTTATGGATGCAAAATATTTAATTATGCAAAATCTTTCCTTCCTTACCCAGCACTATCCTACTTTAGACATAGCACAATGCAAAGATGAATGGCACTGCTACCTCAACATTCTATTTTCCACCCATTCCTATACACTTCTGATTCAACAAAATTTCTAATACTATTCATACAGAGGGGAAGCAATATGATAAATATTATTCTTCTGTACCTGTATCACAGTGGATATGGCACAACACAGAGCAAAGGGGTTGGGCCTTGATCCTATGGGACCAGGGTGAGCTGAAACTAAGGTGAATTGTAAATTGGAAGTGTCCCATCAACCTTCCTCAGACTGAAAAGGCTACTTGGATGAGTGGCGAAATATTTTGATCCCACAAGAAAAGAAGTCCAGTTCCCATGACTCAACTCCAGGATAGCCTCACCTGGATGACTCAGAATCTCCACAGACATCTTTTTTGTTTGTGCTCATCTCTACTCGTTGTTGTTGTTTAGTCATTCAGTTGTGTGCGACTCTTCGTGACCCCATGGACCAGAGTACGCCAAGCGCTCTTGTCTTCCACTGCCTCCATGTGGGTTGCATCAATAACACTATCCAACCATCTCATTCTCTGCCGTCCCCATTTCCTTTTGCCTTCAATCTTTCCCAGCATCAGGGACTTTTCCAAGGACTCCTCTCTCCTCATGAGGCGGCCAAAGTATTGGAGCCCCAGCTTCAAAATCTGTCCTTCCAATGAACCCACCCACACAGATCTGATACTTGTTGTGGCTACAGGCTGTTTTTTGGACGTGTTCTGGAAATTTTTCTTCCTGATGTTTCACCAGACTCTGTGGCTGGCATCTTCAGAGGGCAAGGAGATCAGGGAACTAGGAGTTCTCAATGTGCTCTGGGTTATAAAGTGAGTGAGATTGGGGTTTTTAAAGTTGAGGAAACTTGTGTTATGCAAGAAAATAGGTGTTAGTCATTGTATTGTGATGAAGGGATTAAGAAGTTTCAATGCAATCAGGGGTAGCAATGATCCTTTATGTGTGTTGTTAGCTGTTCAATCATGTGAACTGATCACGTTTGCTAGTAGCTGGGTGGGGAATCATTGAATTTTGACCTTTTGCACTCTGCAGCTTTTAGTACTGGAAGCCAGGCTTTGTTGATTTTTAGACTTTCTTCTTTTTGTTGAAACTGCGCTTATGTTTGTGGATTTCAATGGCTTCCCTGTCTAGTCTGGCATACTGATTGGTAGTGTCTGTGAAGATTCTCAGTCATCCAGGTGAGTTTATCTGGAAGTTGAGTCATGGCTACTGGACTTCTTTTTTGAGAGATAGAAACGTTTCGCTGTTCATCCAAACAGCTTCATCGGTCTGAATAACCATGGCCTGGGAGTAGAAGTTTACAGGAAACCCACCCACACAGATCAATACTTACTGTTTGACTCCCACCATCCACTACAGCACAAAGTAGGAGTCATCAGGACCCTAAGCCACAGAGCAGAGAGCATCCCCACCTCCACAGAAGCCAAGAAGAAAGAAGACAGGCACCTGAAGACAGCACTTAAGGCCTGTGGATATCCAAAGTGGGCCTTCAGCAAAGCAGTGGGCCATCCCAGAAGAACAAGGGATCAGTCTGAGACCCAGACCCAACAGAAGAACCTGGTCATTCCTTACATGGCTGGAGTGTCGGAGAAGCTTAAAAGGATTTTTGGCAAACACCACATCCCTGTTTATTTCAAACCCACTAACACACTAAGGCAGAGACTTGTCCACCCAAAGGATCCGATACCAAACCATAAAAGGAGCAATATAGTATATGTGGTCCAATGCAGTGAGGAGTGTTCAGACCTCTACATTGGAGAAACTAAACAGCCATTAAACAGAAGGATGGCCCAACATAGGAGGGGCAACAGGTCAGGACCAGAATCAGCAGTACACCTCCATTTGAAGGACAAAGGGCAGTCTTTCAAAGATGAGGATGTACACATATTAGACAAATAAGAGTGGTGGTTTGAAAGAGGAGTAAGGGAGGCCATTCATGTGAGCATTGAAAACCCCTCCCTCAACAGAGGTGGTGGGCTCCGGCATAGTCTATCTGCTACTTATCAGGCTGTACTTTCCAAAGTCCCCAGGCAAATCAAAAAGCCTTCACCACCAAGGCCATAGTTAACGACCCATTCTTGATAGGTTTCAGCACCTTAGGCCATTGTTCACCTTAAGGCTAAGGATACTATTGTCTCCCTAACGAGCCTATTTAGGCCACTGTTCATCTTATGAGCCTAATTCAGGCCAGGGTGACAAGAGGTCAAAGCTGCCTATAAGATGGAGGATTTGCACTAGCTGTATTCAGACCGATGAAGCTGTTTGGATGAACAGCGAAACATTTCTATCTCTCAAAAAAGAAGTCCAGTAGCCATGACTCAACTTCCAGACTGATTGGTAGTGTTGTCCAGTACCTCTGTGTCCTGGAAGATTTCATGTCCAGTTTGTTTCAGGCTGAGTTCTTTCTGGTGGTTTTAGTCTGCAGTGTTTTTCATATTCTTTGATTCTGGTCTGGATGCTGTGCTTTGTGGTCCCAATATATATGTGGACACAACTACAAGGTACAGTGGTACCTTGTATAAAGGAATTAATTTGTTCCAAATGAGATTATGTTAAGCAAATTTTCCTTTATACAAATTCACATAGGAATGCATTGAAAATGGAGTAATCCCATTTTATGTTGTATGAATTTTTCCCATAGGCGATTATGTTAAGCAAATTTCCACTATCTCCGGAATTTTTTATGTTGTACAGATTTTATGTTATACAAACTGTTTGTTATGCAAGGGTCCACTGTATCCGGTATCAGGTATCTTTTTTGTCCACATAGTCCAACACTGCCTTCTCTGAGGAACAGTAGCTGTATCACTTATAGGTCTCTTACTTCTCCTACCTCCTCATCCGTTTTTTAAAAATGATGTTGGGGATTGAATAAGTATGAACTTTGTCCCTGAAGTGAAGGACTTTTCCATGTGTATAATGTCACACTATCTGGGGACCTTGATCTCATTTATCAAGTGCCGTGACCTCAAGGACTGACATAGTGTAGTGGTTAAGCTGCTTACTGTAGCCAGAACTGTGCTTACAACTCAGGGTTCAATCCCAGATAGCAGGCTCAAGGTTCATTCAGCCTTCCATCCTTCTGAGGTCAGTAAAATGACTACCCAACTTGATAGGGTGGTGGTGGATTATGTAGCCTTCATAATTATTTGTAAATCACCCAGAGAGTGCTTTAAGCACCATGGGGTAGTAAACAAGCAACACATTTTGCTTTTTTTATGTGCATTAGTTTGCAATATGGTCAAGTCAATTTTTCTGTACTGCTACATGCTACCAGAAAAGCAAGGATGTGGTATGGAAGAAATTTTCCCATTTTCACAGAATAATAACAGTGCCAGATATGAAGACAGCATTGGCATAGGAAAGTGTGATTCAAGGAGGAGATGCTTGTTCAGAACAAATCAAAACAAAACAAAGCGCAGGGAGAACTCCTAATTCCCTGAGCTCCAGCCACAGAATCTGGCAAAACGCCAGGAAGAAAATTTCAGAACATGGCCAAACAGCCTGAAATACTCATGACAACTAAAAAACACAAGTATTGTCACATCTTTATTTTAGATTTTTATCTTCAGACTTAGGTCTCAGAAAGTGGATTCTAAGTCACAAACATTTCCCAGCGAAATACACCTCTTAGTCTTTGAAATGCCACAACATTCCTGGTTTGATTTCAATGTTGTTTTTATTATACATGCTGAAGCAGATTCACAGGGCTCCCTGTTTGAAAACGAGCAGAAGATGAGTCACACCAGATGCTTGAGCAGTTTTGTGTGAAGCAATGTGATATTGTAGGGTATGATAGAAGTGATGGAGGAGTGATATTGCCCAACTGGGAAGTGGAACAGCAGAAGCCCTATGAAGGAAGACAAAAGGGCATTGTAGTCCTGGGGGGGGACTTTAGAAAGCAATTAAGGGGAGGGGGGAAATAACTCGCAATAGATGTACTAACAGTCTCTTTTGTACTTGCAAAATATGTCTTCATGTCTAACCCAAAGACAGAGCTCCAGGCAGTTCTTCAGGCACAACCAAATGCATGCTACATGATCCTGCCAATTTCACGCCCCTAATATGAACTCCCATTTCTCCAGTTGCTATCCCAGATTGCTCACAATGGGACCCTTTATAGACTCTGTATCAAGCATTCGGTATATTCCATCTTCTCTGGGAACTATTTCCAGTGTTTAAAAAAAACTGCAGAGACCTAAAAACCGCAGAGACAGCAGTGATCCAATGGTTTTCGACAGGATCACTGTGCTTTGTTGCATGCCATCCTCCTGAAAAAAAAGGATAACGTTGCACTCCAGTGCTCTGATGACCTGTGAAAACTTGTCAGCAACAAGGGAAGTTGCAAATGGAAAACTGTCCCTCTTGGCTTTGCAGTCAAAGATCAAACCATATGAGACTGCACTAAATGCCAGCTGGTGCTCAGCTTACTGACGCTGAACAGGCCTTAAAGCATGACTCACTCTAAATGAGTCACTGTGCCGATGAAATACGAGTGTCATCCCAAAACTTTGTCAGATAATGTGCTATTCTCCAAGGATGCAAAATACCAAGCCCTTGATCCATAGGAAACACAAAAAGGACTTGGAAAGTCTTATCAACTTGCCAGTGCTGGTTCCGCTTACATTGCCATTTCCCAACTCTCTCCTTCAATATCAGCACTACTTTATCAATAATAGGTAGAAAATTCATTGAATGAGAAAGGCACAACCTGGTGAATATTTCATGGTCATGCTGATGTTAATAGGGCACAAAAAATAAACTAAAAGGGAAACAAAAACATGCCAGTAGTTCATTTTAAACTGCCTTGCCCCCCCCCCAAGGTGGCACTGAAAGACAACAAATAAATAATGAATGAATGAAGAATATTTCTGTACATTTCAATGGAATACGATGCATTTAAGTTTTTCCATTCTGAAAGACAACAGCATTTTCACTGTTTTGTTTATATCACTGCTATACTTAAAAGACTCTGCAGACTCCTGCTGAAGACCTTTTGTCCTGCCTGCACCATTCAGTCTGTAATCTAGACCTGGGATGGTGAACCTTTTAGAGACCAAGTGCCCAAACTAAAATTCAAAACCCACTAAATTATTCACAAAGTGCCAATACAGCAATTTAACCTCAATATAGGTGGCTGGGAAGGGTCGATGTCAGGTGCCCACAGAAAGGGCTCCAAGCTCCACCTTTGGCACCCGTGCCATAGGTTCGCCAACACATTCCATTTGCGTTCCCCCATTCCCAGGAACTGCAACCTCAAGGAAGGAAAATGGGAAACACAGAAATACAATGACAAACGGAGGCCCAGATCAAGTCAGAGTATCTCAAAGGGCACAAGGTGTGTCAGCCCCCATCTATGTGTCTTTATTTGAGCACAGAGGAGGTTAGGGGACTCTGCACATCCCTCCTTTGAATCGCGCTGAGTAGAGATGGGCAGGACCAAAAAAATGACGTTTCAAGTTTTCGTTTGTCGGAACAAGTCCGTTTCGGGTCATTTCCGTTTGTCGCAAAAATTTTCAAAAATTTGTCATTTCGTTTGTTGTTTGCTGTTTGTAGTTTCCACTGCCTGAGCCGAGCCCATTGTTAGCATTGAAAGGGGGAGAGATGGAAGTGGCGGGCCGAGCCCATTGTTAGCATTGAAAGGGGGAGAAATGGAAGCGGCGGGAGGGGTTACCTGGAGAGCTCACCGCAGATACTAGGCGACCCCAGCCGAGCGCATCCCTGTCAGGTGTTCCTTTTTCCTCCAGCTCCAGGTGCGAGCGCCCACCCCGCCGTCCTCGCCTCTTCCTCCGCCTCCGCCTCCACCTCTCCCCCCCCTCACGTGATCCAGGCCGTCAATCAGTGAGGGAGGCGGAGCAGGCAGACAGGTAATTGCCACTGCGAGGGTGGCAGTGCAAGAGGGTTGGTTGGGATGAATGAGCTGCAACCCAGGGAGGGCGGTTGCGCGCGCTCTCACGCCTTGCAGTATAACCAACCCGCAGGCGGGCCGAGCCCGGAGTCCCATTGATGAGCCGTGTGCGAACACGCACGTCAGCGAGGGGGGAGACTGGGATTGCTCATCCCTCCTCCCGTTGCCGCCACCACCGCCGCGGGTTCCTCGTCGTCGCAGAGGCTGGACGCAAGGCAGAAGCTGGACGCAAGGCAGAGGCTGGACGCAGAGGCAGGGAGACACAAAGGAGCCACAGCGCAGCAGCCCCGGCTGGAGTGAACACACATGCATGCGCACACATGCGCGCCCGGGCTCCGGCATGCACACACACCTCCACCATGTTGGGAGGAGGAGGAGGAAGGCGCACCACCCTCCCGCCTTGCGGGCTGTGGGGGGGCAGAGAGAGAGAGAGAGAGAGAGAGAGAGAGAGTGGCGATCAAAGATCTCCCTCCGAGCAACCCGCCTTCCTCGCTTAATCCTCCGCCAGCGCTTGGCGTTGCGCCCTTCCTGTCCCGCCGCCGGCATTTGCAGGGGGGAGGCTTTGGTGAGAAAAGGGAGGCCGGAGCTGCTCATCCGCTTTGCCATTAAGGCTTTTGGGGAAGGGGGGGAGGACAGAAGAAGCACCTTCACCAATGGGGGGAAAGCGAAAACAATCGAGGCTCTTTAGTAGGATTTCCAGAGGACACGATAGAAAGGTGGCAGTTTGTTTTTTTGTTAGGCAACAATAAGCATCAAGGGAGGTTGCCGCCTCCTGTGCGATTGCAGCGATGCCACAAACAAAAACGAAAAACCCGACCAAATTTTTCTTTTTTCGGTTTGAGTTTGAGTTCTGACGGCTTAATTATCGTTACCGTTTCCATTACATAATGGAAACGAAAAACGGAAATGAAAACGAAAATTTTGCCGAGTCGTGCCCCTGTCTAGCGCTGAGTATTTCCTCTTGTTAACCGTGAAACACCACATACTGCAAGAGATATTTTACTTTGAAGCATGTTATTGACATACTGTACACAAAACCAAGAAAGAATATGCATAGCTTCTTCCAAAATCTGCTTTTCATAATTTCATTCTCATTCTCATTCCCAAATGATATAATCACAATCACAACTATGGAAAGTTACCCTATAGTCAGAGAATTAAAAAGAAAAGCTGTCTTGGTATTTCTTGCCCATGGGTACTTACAAGAAACTTCAGCATAAATCCGGAGGAGTGGGTTCCCCTCAGAGAACTAACGTGTGGGTAACAGATTCTTAATATGCTCTCTGTGGTGATACATGATTTGGCCTCATGCCAAATCCAGAACCATGATTACTTTCAGTGGAATACCAAGGAGAGCACAGCAGGACTGCTTAAATTCATCTGTGGGGAAGGACTACAACTAGGGGCAGACATTGTATTCTGAGATTGAAATCTGCCATTTTGAAAATATCCAGGACCAGGAATGATCCCTCTTATCTTCCTGACTGGTATGAAGGAGCCTGGCTTGCAAATTTCCACCTCCCTTGTTTCTCTTTTTCTTTCCCCACGGCCTATTTCAGAATGCTTTATCTATTTTAATAGCAGCTGAAGTGTCTAAGAGGCCCAGCTGTCTACCACAAATGCTAGCTTCAAGGTAGCAGCTGGAGGGAAGGGAAGAGAGATGCTATGCCCCTTGATTTCTCTGCAGCACCATGGCTCCATGGTAGCACATATATTATGAATACAGCAGAGTGTAATGGTCCAGAGGAGTATTGTGGAATCCTTACTATGCTAAATTTCATACAAGAGCATTCTCATATAACGGTCCCTGGCACTGAGGCCCACATTTTCCAGTGATGGATTCTACTGCGTGAGACTTCTGCAGAGGGGATTACAATGTGAAAGGAAAAATGCCTCTACAATAGTTGGCAATGACACAAAGCAATTACATTATTTTGCGCTATTTCTTTGCAGTCTTGCACCACAGAATGTGAATTAATACGCATATGCATTGCATAGCTTTTGACTGAGGTTTTCTGATTTCCTTCACATGGCTCCTATAGTCGTTTGAGAAAGAAAATAACATTTCTGCATCCAAAAAACTCCTGAAAAATGGACGACCCCTAACCTGCCATGATGTGCCATATTCTAGCACAGAGGAGGCAAAAAGTACGACTCAAGAAGGCAAGAGAAATGTGTGAAGAGCCTCGTGGTGCAGTGGTTAAGAGCCTCGTGGCACAGTGGTTAAATGCCTGTACTGCAAGTAAAACTGTGCTCACAACCTGGGGTTCAATCCCCGGCAGCCAGGTCATGGTTGACTCAGCCTTCCATCCTTCTGAGGTTGGTAAAATAAGTACCCAGCTTGCTGGGGGGCAATGTGTAGCCTGCATACTGTAATTAATACTGTAAACCACCCAGAGACTACTTGGAGTAGTATGGGGCAGTATATAAGCAGACCACTTTGCTTTGCTTTTGTTTTTGAAGTCATGGTGTTCTCCTCTGTATAACATAATACAATTGATTCAATTTCTAACGTTGCTACAATCAAACTATCGCTCACAGTTGATGGCAAATGTTAATGTTGAAAGACATATTCTCTAGTTTCAAACCTAAGGAACCAATGAGCAATTTTCAGAACATAGACTTTTCAGTCCTTTTTCACTTTTTCTTTACTTGTTTTGACACCATTGATTTATCTGGTCACTGGCGCTTTTGTCTCAGCACTGTTTCCCCCAGTTGTTGCCTCTTGTTGGGCTTAACTATAACAGAGTTTGGAATTTTTTGGGGGGAGACAAAGGCTCCCCAAATCCTTCAGTTCTTTTGCCATTCGTCCGAGCTCTGTTCATAATATCATACAATGAATGGGATGATCTCAAGTAACCACTGTTGAGTGGGAAAGCACATGATTTGCATGCAGAAGGTCCTGCTGAGGACCTGTTTTAAAAAGCACAGAAAACAGGCCTGGCAGGACCTCTGACTTTTTATGTAACAGCTACTACTCTGATAAGATAGTTCTGAAGTAGACCAGCCTGATTTTACTCTGGATAGATAGGACTAGCCCTACCATAAAGCTATATAGATATTTTAGGCAGTAGATTCTGGGATGCAGGATCTCACTCTGCTTCTCCCCCAGGGTTACTGTGTTCAGCATTTGGGCAGGTCGGAGGGGTGGGGGAAGGCATTGTGTATAGGGAATCCCTTTATGTCAGCAGATCCGCAACGTTGGTGAGTCCGGGGTTAGAATGTCTTCACCTTGTGCTGGGCCA
Source organism: Phrynocephalus forsythii (assembly GCA_029282475.1). Classification (NCBI taxonomy): domain Eukaryota; kingdom Metazoa; phylum Chordata; class Lepidosauria; order Squamata; family Agamidae; genus Phrynocephalus; species Phrynocephalus forsythii. The sequence goes on from JAPFRF010000001.1 coordinate 119,238,088, forward strand.
GAGGAACATGTTTGGGATTGTGCTTGTGTACCGTGCTCCCCACGACCCTGCACTCTCCCTCCCAGAGCTCTCCGAGTTCATCTCAGCGGCACTTCTGAGGTCCCCCCGCCTGTTGGTGGTTGGGGACTTCAATGTGCATGTCGAGTCTGAGCTGTCGGGAGTAGCTCTGGAGTTCATGGAGTCCATGGCCTCCATGAACCTGTCTCAATTTGTCATCGGTCCCACTCACAAGGGTGGACATACCTTAGACCTGGTTTTTGCCTCCACGTCTGCGGGCTTTGATGTGGGGGTCGGGAGGTTGTGTGCCCGACCTGTGTCATGGTCAGATCATTATCTGCTGACCTTTTCCCTTTGAATCGCCAACCCCACCCCACGGGGAGCAGGGCCCTTCCATTTGGGCCCGCCCCCAAGGCTCCTGGACCCAGTGCTGTTTTCAGAGTCCTTCGGGGGTCTACTGGATGGTCTGGTTGACAATCCGGTCGACTCCCTGGTTGATAGGTGGTATGAAGATGTGACCGGGGTAGTTGACCGGATCGCCCTCAAGCGCCTTGTCCGATGCCGAGCCCGCTCTTCTCCGTGGTTTACCATGGAGTTGCGGGCGATGAAGCAAGAGCAGAGGAGGCTGGAGAGCAGATGGTGGAAGGCTCGGACGGCTTTGAATTGGGCTGTGGTTAAGGCGTTGACCGGTCACTATTCTCAAGCGATCAGGGACGCAAGGAGATCCTTTGTCTCCCTGAGAATTGGTGAGGCCTCGAACCGTCAGGCTGAATTGTTCCAGGTGGTTTGAGACCTCACCAATCCTGGTCCGCCGGGGCCTCCTCCTAGTGATTTCACTAGTGAGTCATTCGCAGCCTTTTTAAAATCTAAGATAGAGGCCATCCATTCTGAGCTGGATGCCGGTTGCATGGATCCACCCTCGGCTGTGGCCAGTGTCTCACTGCCTGGGTCACCCCGGTTTGTTGAGTTTGGGCCTGTTACACCAGTGGATGCCTCCAGGGCCCTGGGACATTGCAGGCCTGTGGCTTCTCTGTTTGACCCTTGCCCTTCCTGGCTGATTAAGACCGCCAGAAGGAGCATGCCGGAATGGGCTTCACTAATTGCCACCGCATCATTTAGAGACAGGATTTTTCCCAGTCGACTGAAAGAGATGGTGGTGAAGCCCATTATCAAAAGATCTGGCTTGGCTGTAGACAATATGTCTAACTACCGTCCTATAGCCAATGTTCCCTTCATGGGCAAGGTGATTGAGCGGGTTGCCGCCCTGCGTCTCCAGTTGTTCCTGGAGGAGAACCATGTCTTGGATCCTTTCCATCTGGGTTTAGGCCGCGTCATGGGACTGAGACGGCACTGGTTGCTCTGCACGATGATCTGTTGAGGAGGGCCGACAGGGGTTGCTCTACCCTGCTGGTCCTTCTCGACCTGTCAGCAGCTTTTGATACCGTCGACCACGGTATCCTCCTGGGGCGGTTTTCTGAGGTGGGGATCAGTGGTTTGGCCTTTGGCTGGCTCCGCTCCTTCCTTGAGGGCTGCACCCAGCGTGTGAGCTTGGGGGGTGATCTGTCATCCCCCTGGACACTCTCTTGTGGGGTGCCACAGGGGTCGGCTCTCTCCCCAATGCTCTTTAGCATCTACATAAAGCCGCTGGCTGAGATCATCCAGAGTTTTGGAGCTTGCTGTCATCAGTACGCTGATGACATGCAGCTCTATCTCTCCTTTTCCACCTGTGCAGTGGAGGCTGTCCAGACACTTGATCGCTGCCTGGCCGCAGTTTTGGACTGGGCCAGGGCTCACAGACTCAAGCTCAACCCTGGAAAGACTGAGGTTTTGTTCTTCGGGGTTGACCCGGATGGGTACAGTGGCCCTCTTCCCAGTCTGGGTGGGTCCACTCTCCAGCTGGCGCAAAGAGTGAGGAGTCTGGGCGCCGTCCTGGATCTGGATTTGTCCTTGGATTCCCAGGTGGCAGCCGTGACCAAGTCGGCCTTTTACCATCTTAGGCTTATCGCCCAGATTCGCCCGTACCTTGATGGGGACTCCCTGGGGACAGTGGTGCAGGCGCTGGTCATATCGAGGTTGGATTACTGCAGCGCTCTCTACATGGGGCTCCCCTTGAACCTTGTTCGGCGATTGCAGCGGGTCAAGAATGCGGCGGCCAGGTTGGTGGTTGGTGCGCATAGGTTTGACCGCATCACCCCAATCCTGGCCCGGCTGCACTGGTTGCCCGTTGCCTCCCGAATAAGGTTCAAGGTGTTGCTTTTGGTTTACCAAACCCCCATGGCCTGGGTCCTGACTATCTGGCAGAGCGTATTTCCCGACTATCAGATCTGGCCCGACCCACCAGATGTTCCTTGGCCCTCTCGCTCCAGATCCCCACTCCGGGGCCTTTTCGGTTGCTGACCCCGCTGTTTGGAATTCTCTGCCGAGCAAGATACGGCAAGCTCCCTCATGGGCATCTTTTAAGAAAGCTCTGAAGACCTGGTTATTTAGGGACGCCTTCGGTAACTGCTAGGGGTACAACTCTCCCCCCCCCGCCTCCTGCAAATACAGTTTTGCCTGCTGTTGATGTACTGTTAGTTTTTAACTTTTAATTTTTGTGTAAACTGCCCTGAGTTCCCGCTCAGGAAATAGGAGCGGTATACAAATTTGAAAATAAATAAATAAATAAATAAATAAATAAATAAATAAATAAATAAATAAATAAATAAATAAATAAAATGCAGGCAGCTAAGTTTACCTGTTGGCTACCAGGTGGTAGGTGGAGGTCCATCAGGAGTATGATATGAGTACAGTAAACCCCCACCTATCACAGGGGTTAGGGACCTTACCTGAGCCGCAATAATTGAAAATGCAGATGCTGGGTCAGATCGGGACTGGGCGGGCTCTCTGGGGGCTCTTGTACATACCCCAGGCCTGGTACTGCCCCAAACAGGCCTGCAAGGGGCTTTTCAGTCCCCCAGAGGCCCCAAAGGTGCTTTCTAGTGATCTGGAGGTCATTTCTGGTTTACTTTTGGGGCCTCCGATGGGCATAGGAAAGCCTCTCCTTCTTACCCCAGGGGGCCTTTTTTCATATACAGAGGACCCACGATATAGTGGGACCACAGTATATGAACCGTGAAAGGGCGGGGGACAACGGTATACCATTCATATTCCTTTTTGGGCCCATAAACTAGGCTGTTCCTTTGGGAAAATTGGGGAAGGATGACATACAATTGCTAGCACTGAAGTAAGTCAGTTGCCAGGCCATTTGACACCTATACATGAACTAGGGATGAGGCTGCCGTCTTGTCCTCCATCTCAGGCAGTAAAAAGCTCTGAGCCATCTCTGAGTGTAAGCCACTTGGTATTAGAGATGGGCACGACCAGGAAAAATGACGTTTCGAGTTGTCGTTTGTCGGGACGGGTCCGTTTTGGGTCGTTTCCGTTTGTCGCGGAAATTTTCAAAAATCTGTCGTTTCCATTTGTCGTTTGTCGTTTGTGTTGGGGTTGGGGTTGGGGTAAGTGGGCTCTGGGAGGCACCTCTCTGAGTGCCTCTGACGTCTGACCCACTAAGAAGGGAAGGGAAAGGAAGGGAAGCGTTTCGTGTAGCCGCCGCATACCATACATTACATTATGTTAGGGTTGGGGGGTAAGTGGCAGAGGCACCTCTCTGGGTGCCTCTGACTCACTAAGAAGGAAAGCATACTGGTTAGGGGTAGGGGTAGGGGGCTCTGGCTGGGAGGCACCTCTCTGGGTGCCTCTACTCTGACCCACTAAGAAGGGAAGCGTACTTGCGTACGGATCTGGGTTAGGGTTGGGGTTAGGGTAAGGGCTAGGCTTAGGGTTACGGTTAAGGTTAGGGTGGGTTAGTGGGCTGCACCTCTGGGTGCCTCTGACCCACTAAGAAGGACAGTGACTGGCAGTGTTAGGGTTGGGGTTAGGGTTAGGGTTGGGTTAGGGTTAGGGTTAGGGTTAGTGGGCTTTTTATGCCCTCTGGCACATCCAGAAGTCTCAGTCAAAACCTGGCCATGCGATTGGTGGAATGACTCCAAAAATTTGCATGGTCCCATCCCATAGCCAGCCCATCATTGCGCAGGTGTAAAAAAATAAAAATAAAAATAAAATAAAATAAAATCAATGGAGACGTTTTATTGCAAGAAAAACCCACTGCTGCTACTATAAAAAATCAGGCATTTAAAATACCTAATTTTCAAATGTTTCTGTGGTACTTTGGTGGGTTTTTGGACCACGATTTAAAAATAAATATTGTGGTCGCCATTTTGGATCCCCCCCCACCGCATGGCAAATGGAGACGACGAGGATGGCCTGGTACCAGCAGCCCAGGACAGGAGAGGGGGGGAAGGCCGGGGACCCCGAGAGAAACCACCCCTCTATGGTAGGTGCCCTCACTGAGGCAGGCATATTTTCGCCTGCTTTTATGGCCAGGAATCGGGGGGGGGGGTATTTTTAAAACTTTTTTCTGTGCTGCTTGGTATTGCGCGATTGCCGCGATACCATGAACGACAACGAAAAATCAGACCCAATTTATCTTTATTGGGTCGGGTTCGAGCTGGAGCGGAGTAATTCTCGTTACCGTTACCCGTTACGTAACGATAATTATAACCAAAAATGGAAACGAGAATTTCGCTGTTCCGTGCCCATGTCTACTTGGTATATAAGATAGTGCTGGGTCAACCTTTTCACAAGGAGATAATAAGCATTAAAAAGGGGGAGGTATGTTTGGACATTGCTCGTAAACTTAGTGAAACACGTCATTTCGAAACTGCATTATCATTGCCTCTGGTAAGGATGGGGCCTTTAGATTTCTACTGCTCCCACCCCAAAAATTCATCTAGAATATCCCTGGCAAAATTTTGGGAGTGAGAGAGCAGAAAGCAAAAGGCAAAGTAAATGCATCCTTAGCTCCATTATCTGCTTCACTCCACATGTTTCTGCTTTGCAACAGAAGAGACTCTTGTTCCTGGAGTCCCAATGCTGCCTGGTAGCCATCCCATTGCCCCAAGAGAGACTGGGGGACATTCCCTTCTGCTTCAAAGCAGAAACATGTGAATTGAAGCAGATGGTAGGAGGACTGATACTGTAGATATCTTTGCCTTCTTTTCTTCTTTTTTTGTTTTTGTTCTCCCATTCACAGAATTCCACCTGGAGAATTCTAGAGGAATTCTGAGATTTGTAGTACTAGATACACAGATGTATGATTCCTAGCCTCTGGAATGGATTAATATTTCATTTTAAGTAAGAAGGATAATAATGAAACAGGTTTCTATTCTAGAATATGGAATCATGACTTACAAAGGTCTGGTCATGATCTGTTGCAGCAAAAGTTCCACAACCCTCTTTGTAGGTAAAAGAAAGAAGAAAGACTGAGCGTGAAGATGAAACCATAGGAATCAGCATTATACCTAGAAAAATACAAGACTGCAAATCTCTTAAAATAACAACAGACTGCTGACAGATGTGTCATGAGCAACTTTGGGCTTCAGGAACATTTACCTTTCCAAATTTGTTGACCTCAATGCAGTTTTCTTTAAACTTCTCCTGTAAAGTTTCCGCTAGCCGACACAGCAAGGCACCGTTATCCAGTTTCTCCATGAATGTCTCAGCTGTTATTTCTTTTCCTGAAATTAAATAGAAATAATCCTAATCAGCATCATCTTGGGCAAAAAAAAAATGATTATCTGAAGAGGCATTGCTATACCACTCATTTCAGTCCTACTCAAGACATTATCATAGAAAGTACGGTGAATATGGTTAGAGGGGACTGCTAGTTTCACACGCCTTGGCCACAGATTTCTCTACCTAATCAAGAGGAGAGATTGCACTGAGTTTTTGCACACGGGCAAGAGACCAGATTTCTAAGGATTCTTGCTCACATGTATTCCCTAACCTACCCATAAGCAAGCACTAAAACCTCTACTTACAAATTTCATCAATCCCGAGAACATGCTCATAAGTAAAAACTTTTGTAAGTAGAACAGCGGTTTCCAATAGGAATGCATTGAAAACTAATTAATGTGTTCTGCAGGGAACAGATTTCCATGCACCATTGCTCTTGAACTGCCCCGCTCGGCTGAGACAGTGGGCTGGCAGACCCCAGAACTTTGCTCGGGCAGTTGTGGTCCTTGGGATGGTGGAGGGAGGGGTGGAGAACATATCCCCTCACTTTTTAAATTGATGGCCGGTGGGCTACTTTTGAACTCTTCGCGGGCTACCTGTTGGGCAGGCCTGGCTTAAATAATCCTTGAAACCCTTTTCAGTCATCCTGTGATCTGGAACCATTAGGAGGTTCATGTGGTGAGATTAGCATACCTGTCCTCTACATCTTGTTGTTCATGGGAGCAGTGACTCACCTGCAGGAGAAGACTTCCTGCTCCTTTGCAGGCTCTACACACACATTGATTCCTTCTCACACATAGAGCCTAAATAAGAGCAGGATCCTTCTTTCGGGCACATCATAAACATGTTGATGACTCTGGATTTCAGAATGACTACGGCTGTAATAGGGTTTTATTTTCTATTCCGACAGAATTATCATTGCTCTCCCTCAAGAGATCTTGGACCACCTTATGGTTGCCAACCGGTTTTGGAAACCAAGAGTATCCTTTATCAGGAGAAATCTCTCGTTAGAGGCACAATAGCTGATTAGACACAGCACAATATTATTTGGATATTATTTGAGTGATGGTTTCCTCCTTACGAATGAGATCATGCAAGCACCTGGTTCACATGCTCCCACTTCCCTTTCCTCTTCTCTTGCACTCACAAAGGAGAGATATGTTTTGCTGCTGAATTTAAGCAAATTACAGTTATTTCTGGCATAGTTTATTCATTTGTTAAAGGCATTCTCCAAGCATCCCTGCAGAGAGTCATGAACAGGAACACTCACAGAAAATCCAAAGCATAATGAAATACCATAAAACAATTGATTCTGCACCTCTTAGCCTGGATTCCTCTTGTGCTGTTGTCCATTGCCGGCAGGCCCTGATTAGAGATGAGCACGAAACAATTTTTTCCTGCATCATTATTCATTATTCATTTCATTAAGGAACAAATTATATAACAAAGAGACCCATCAAAGAAAAAGGAAACAAAACAAAATGGAAATGTCCGTTTTGTTCACTTTGTTTTTCGTTTTCCCGTAGGAATGCATTGAAGCAATGCATTCCTATGGGGAAAAGCAGGTGGTCCACCCCCCATGTGCCCGGGCAGGGAAAACATGGGCTCCCCCCACACCTGCTGCAGAAACCACTGTTGATCAGCTGTAGTGCAGGGCTTCGGTGGGGAAAAAAGTTTAAAAAGCCTGCCCTTTACCCCACCTGATCAGGCGCCACAGAGTTCGGGGGGGAATAAAAATTAAAAAAGCACACACACACCAACCCAGCCCACAGGCCAGCTGGTCAGTGCAAGTAAAAAAAAATACAAAAGAAAAAATAATAAAAAACCACACTGACCCAGCCCACAGGCCAGCTGGCCGGCACAAGTACAAACAAAATTAAAAATAAAGTTTTAAAAATGCAAGAGTTTAATAATAATAATAATAATAATAATAATAATAATAATAATAATAATAATAATAATAATAATAATAATAATAAAAAAAAGAAACAAACGAACAATAAAACTATTTTTTAAAAAAAATTGTTTCATTCTAAACAAAATGAAATAATAACAAAGAAAATGAAAAACAAAACATTTTGTGCCCATCTCTATCCCTAATGCAATTCCAGCAAGCTCCTAATCCAGGGTGGTGAGCCTTTGGCATTCCAGGTGCCAAAGTCCCATAGTCCAATTGTCTATCACATGGTTCCTGAAGTTGCCAAACTTTTTGCTACCCATGTCGTAATCCATCTCAGCCCCATGTTTGTGATGATGATGATGATGATGATGATGATGATGATGATGATGATGATGATAATAATAATAATAATAATAATAATAATAATAATAATTGGCAAGAGACATAAAACAACAATGGTAGGTACAAATCTCTCTCTCTCTCTCTCTCTCTCTCTCTCTCTCTCTCACACACACACACACACACACACACACACACACACACACACAAAGAAAGAAAAAATAAAAGAAAAAAAATCACAAGGTCTACACTATGGTCTCAGGTTTTGATATGACTGCCTTGGGGTGTGGGATGCTATTGATGACCAAGCAGGCCTAGTAATTATCTCTTTAATAAAGTACTACCTGCACCTCAAGTGGGTGGGGGAGTCGAGTGCCGACTAGCAACAGTAAGAGACCAGGAATGTAACATGATACAGTGTCTGCACAACTCACACTATTTATCAGTGGCAGGTTGTGAGAATGAGCTGCTGCAAACAGCCATGGAGACTGCATTTCCCATCTGTTTTATCCCAATGATTTAGACCTGTCAAGATGACATTTTCCAAATATTTTACTGCTCATTTTAACTGGCTCTTTTCAAGGAATGCTAATGTTCCCCAGAATGCCTATATTAACAAACGTCATTATGTGCCCGTGAAGACAGATTTATAGCAGATATTTTATTTGCTTTCACTGAATATTGGAACAAAAAAGCACAAAGCTGAGGTCTCAGGTTATTGTTTTCCTGATTGCAATCTTCAGCCTTTACATCTGCATTTTGCACAACACACTTGGTGAAATCCAGAATACAGTATAGTTTGCTACCTGCAGGACTGCAACTTCTATGTGTCACATTTAAATATGGCACCACAAATGGTTATGATGTCTAACTGATTGAGGGTCAGGATTACCTGAAGTTGTCCACAGTGCCCACCAACTGGTTAGGCACAACTGTTTGAATAAATAGTTTTCGGCTCTGGGAAAATGGAAAAAATGTCATGTTTGGGGGTTTATAAAGAGGGCCAATGAAACAAGGAGTGTTCAAAGGCAACTTATTCTGCAGAGGCAACTTATTCTTACAATACATTTATTTGGTATCACGGGCCTTTTGAAACCTGCCTGTCAAGTGTCAAGGGGCAGTCTTTAAACCACTAGCTTCTTTGCAGTGAAAAAAGGTCAATAAATTACAAATTCTATCATTACAGAAAAGAAGAAATTTATGAACACAACAAAATCCATCGGTCTCCAAGGCTTCTGTCCTGGGCACAATCATGTGGCAATAAATCTTGCTGAGCACATGAGTTACTTCTCACAGAAAGGCATAGTATGAGTGCTCCTAAAGGAGCTGAAGTCCCAGGATGGGTGGGAATGAGAGAATGCCTGGGCTGAAATCCTGTTAGCACAAGTAACTACCGTATTTTTCCATCTACAGTATAAGGCACCCCTGTGCACAAGATGCCCCGGTTTTCCCAACCCAGAATTACCGTTTTACAACCACATGGCTCTCCTCAGCTTACTTCCATGTATAAGATGACTCTCAATTTTTAGCCTAACAAATTTGGATCAGAATATAGTCTTATACACGGAATACTTTATTCCATTTAAGACTGATGATCAGCCACAGCAACCTCTGATTCCAAACCCTGGAAGGACCTGAGGTTCCTCGGGAATCCCTTTTATTGTCAGAAGCCACTGGGGTTCACAGGTTTGGAGAGTGGGATGTCTTTAATGTTTGAAAATAGCCAGTAACTGGTAAGTCACCCAGTTACATCTAAAACCTTCCTCTGTGGTTGCAGCATAGGCAGTAAGAATTCCTAAGTGTGATACATTGTTAAACACCTTCCCTGGAGGCTCACAAAAACTTCAGGTCAAGTTACAGTTGGTAAACTTATAGTATATAGCATAATATAATTTTTGTAACGTGATATATAATGCTGCCTAAATTGGTGCATGTTTGTATGCTTTATTTATGCATCTCTCCCATCTCTATCTCCCTTTCTCAATACAGTGGACCCTTGTATAACAGCTTGTATAACATAAAATTTGTACAACATAATTCCGGAGATAGGGAAAATTTGCTTAACATAATCGCCTATGGGGAGAATCCATACAACATAAAAATGGGATCACTCTGTTTTCAATGCATTCCTATGGGAATTTGTATAAAGGAAAATTTGTTTAACATAATTTCATTTGGAACGAATTAATTCCTTTTACAAGGTACCACTGTATCTCTTTCAATAATAATAATAATAATAATTTACACAGAGCTAGCAGAAACTGTCAGCTGCAAAGTCAGCAACTCAGTGGTTCGAACCCCAACAGCCAAGAAGCAGAGTGAGATCCCGATGTTAACCCCAGCTCCTGCCAACCTATCAGTTTAAACGCAAGTAAATGCAAGTAGATAAATAAGTACCACCATAAAAAGTGGGAAGGTATACAATGTTCCATGCGCAGAAATGCATTCAGCCATTCCAACCACATGGCCTTGGACTTGCACAACAGTGTCTTTTTGGCTTGAAAATGGGGATGAGCACCACCCCTAGAGCTGGATATGACTAGTACGCATGTGCGGGGTGAACCTTTCCCTTTTTTATATCAAAACCAGTCAATAGACTGAAAAGGTCTACAAAAAAAAAAACTTCCAAGGAAAAACTTTAGAAACCTTTGATGCAATTAAAAGATCAAGCTTTTGGCATGTATACCCATCAAACCATCCTCACGATATCAGAAACGACAATTACTGACTAACATTGCAAGTTAGATATAGCAGAACATTCAGGTGGACCAGTTTGTTCAATTAACTTACTGCTGATCTTATGCAATTAATTACAGGCAGCCACAAGTTACAGTGGTACCTTGTATAAAGGAATTAATTCATTCCAAATGAAATTATGTTAAGTAAATTTTCCTTTATACAAATTCCCAAAGGAATGCATTGAAAACAGAGTGATCCCAATGCTGATTCTCCCCATAGGTGATTATGTTAAGCAAATTTCCCCTTGGAATTTTTTATGTTTGTTATACAAGCTGTTTGTTATACAAGGGTACACTGTACTTAAGTTTTTGCCCATCCTTCTGGTTCACCACATTCTCCCTCAAACATATCTCTAAACACTTCCTTATCAGCCTTAAATTCCACGAGTGAGAGTGGAACAGCTTGATCTTTTAATTGTCTTAAATGCTTTTTTTAACATTTTTACAGTACTTGGAAGCTAAACTTGTTAAGTTTTTTGTAGACCTTGTCAATCTGTTGACTGATATTGGTCTATCTAATAAAATTCAGAATGCTCCAAGAAAGTAGGAATGTTTAATAATAATAATAATAATAATAATAATAATAATAATAATAATAATAATAATAATAATAATAATAATAATAATAATAATAATAATAATAATAATAATAATAATAATAATGTTTTGAGACAGGAAAACACTGACACATGCATGCTGGACATCAATGTTTATATATTCTGCATTCTGAACAAAATTGACTTCTATTTCTGTGACAAACATAAGTTCAATTCAATCTTGAAGCTTGAATTGTTCTAGGTCTCAGTGGATGGTAGGGACAAACATGCATAGATGTCCTTTCCTCATCCCAACCAGAAACCTTTCAAGCTTTTTTGTTTTTGTTTTTGTTTTGCATTTAATGCAAAGGGTCTAGAGCAGAGACAATGAGTGCATATAGCTGCACATGCTTCAAATGTTTGCATGATCAGGATGTCCTATCATATAAAGATCCATGAGATTTCCAGATGAGAGGATGGGGTGTAGAGGTGAGGTAAACATGCAGGCCCAAATCCCCATATGAGATGCTAGTCCTATTAGGAATGGAGAGTTGCGACACATACAACTTTTATAAAGAAGAAACTTATATAGGAATAGTTGGAGAGGTAGACAACACATCTTTTCATAAAAATGGTAAGGGACAAGAACAGAAGCCCTCTCAAATTGTATGAGCATGATTACCACTCCTAGAGTGCTGAGTATCAGCTGACAAAAACCAAACTATTTTGGTAGGGTAAAATGGTGGGCTGGCACTCTGAAGAGAAGATAAAATATTCAGCAACACAGGCTTCATTTCATGAAGTTATAATGTGTATCTGACTATTTACTTTAGAAGATCATACACTGGAAGTCTTTGAGGAGGAGCAGAAAGATGTGGGTGCATCCAGTGACAGAGTAGAGAAAGAAAACACCAGATGTTGTTGTCCATCCCATGACATTTCTCAGCCTGAGACAAAGCAGCAAATCGTACTTGTACATTTGTGTGAATGAGCTACCCCCACACTGACACGCCATTGAGCAGATGAGGTAGTGTGGGATTGCTGTCTCTGCGACTCTAGCTTTAGTCCTGCAGCCTCCCTGTGTGCGTGCGTGCTGCGTACCTCTCAGTGAGTACCCTCCCCTGCCCCGCAGTGCAGTCACTCTGCGGCTGCCTTGCACCCTGGGCAACGCCCGCCGCTGCCTTTGCAGCCTCCCTGCATACCTAGTCTATACTGTGTCTCTGCCAGCATTCTTTTATTTTAGTGTTTTCCCTCTGGTCTGGGGCATTGGGGGATGCCTGTGCACGGAAATGCTTTAAAAATCGCGCAAAAATCGGGTAGAAATGACAAAAAAAAAACAAAAAATGGTAACGAAATTTTTCAAAAAATCCCAACAAACGGAAACAAAATGAAACAGACCTCTCAATGACAAACAAAAAACCGAAATGCCATTTTTTGTTTCGTGCCCATCTCTACTCCTCATACCTGATAATAAAAATATACAGCAATGACAAACTAATTGTCCTTCTCAATCCTTTCGTGACACCTAGTCTCTGTTGCTCCTGGGAGCAATCTCCCTTTGGCTCATGGCTGAGAGGACCTTCCCTGAGGATTTCCTCATGTAAGACTCTGCAACTGGGGTGATGGTGGTGGTCATTATGGGGCAGCAGATAAGCAATGTGCTGTGTCCTGCCCAACACATCAGAACTGCCTTTATATAAATCTCCATGTAAAACCCACCTTTTGCCACTTCTGAATTACGGCAAGATCATGTTTTTTTCTTGCAGGTTCCCAGGCTGGAGAAAAAGTGCTAAAAATAACACATTGAAGAGGAGAGGAGGTAGTCTAGAAAGTAAGCCATTGATTTAGAGCCAGGCTTTCTCCTTGTGATTCAGTGACATGCACCTGAATTGAGCACCGTTGCCTTAGAAATATCAGAGCGCAATTACAGTGTGAAACAATAACCTTACCCAGCAGGTTTGTCAGCCACAGAGCCAGGTCCTCCTTCATGGGTAACAAATTTGCTTCATGTCTACTGGCCAACCATTGGCTGTACTGGTGCATATCAGAGAGGCCAGGGCCTCGAGCCTTTGGGCTAACAGCAGTGCACATCCTTCAACCACGGGTGCTACCTGTTTTGTGGAAATAGAAAAAGAAAAGGGAGGAAAGAATGACTTGACATCCCATGTGAACGTTTGTGTTTTTATTTACTGTATTACTTAAATCAATGCTTGGGGCATGTTATTTTTCTGGCTGACAACTCACAAAAATTCCCAGTCACATCGCTCCTGGTTATGCTGGCTGGAAGGTAATGGCAGTTCTACTCTGAAAAAGTTACTTCCCAAAATAATTTTCCCTTCTTAATGATTCTGAATGAGTGTATGGTAGAAGATGCCAGACGTATAAGAGAGTCATTCCATGAAAGTAACATATTTTAAGACAAACACATGTTGTTTTTTAAAATGGAATATTTTACCACTAGTGATTGAAGAAACACAGAAGAGGTGATGAATATACTTGTAGGACTTACCTGGGTAGACATGTTGTCAAAAATTTCTGCAAGCAGAGATTAAAATGCAAATAAAAAGGTGGTTAGACAAGCTAATAGAATTAATAGAAAAAGAGGCAGTATAGTCTACTGGTTAAGAGTGGTAGAGCAGAATTTGGGAGGCTCGTGGTTTTTCCTTATACAGTGGTACTTCTACTTATGAGCAGCTTGACTTAAGATAAATTCAACTTAAGAGCGAAAAACAGTTGCCGTTTTAACTGCTGCCTTACAATTTTCAGATGCGGTCTGCTCTACTTACAATTATTTTTTTACTTTTTTATTATTTTTGATAGGGCTGCTGTACTTAAGAGTAGTTCGACTTAAGAGCATGCATTCAGAATGGATTAAACTTGTAAGTAGAGGTACTACTGTAGTCATGTTTGTGTGTAATGGCTTCAGAATTTTAAAAAAACAAAAGAAAGAACAGAGAATTACAGGCTGGAAAAGGTGGAAGGAGAAACAGCAGCAGCCCTCTAGAGAACCTGTTGAGCCTCTGGACAGACTTAAGAAGGAACAACATCTGGAGAGAAAACCCAGCTGATCACCCCCATATACCTAAACAAAACAAGCCACTGAAATTTGAGTTGTAACTTCCCTTGGGATAAATCCATAACATCATTTCCTAAGTACCACTGATCATCCCAAGCATAATCTCAAACAGAAAGGATGGTGGATCTGAGAGCAGAAAGCACTAATTGTTCATATTAAATCTGATGATAATTTTACTAACAATGCCAATCAACTTTCTTTTAACAAAGGCAGGAGTGTGGATTTTGCATTGAGGTTCTCTGACCATCTGAAACAGAAGAACACTAAAAGCCAACACAGCGACATACAAGAGGGTAGGAAAGATCCTTTCATGTATCAGAGCCAACACAGCAAAGAGTCTTGGGGTGTCTTAAAAATGAACACCAGATCCTTGAAGCCTCTGAAGAACATGTCATCTTATATTGAACAAAATTTGTTCATTTTGAAAGTGCCATGAGACTCTTTCATGGTTTTTCCTAGGAACCAGACAAATGGCTGCCCTCCTGAAAAATTATTGGAGTGTTTTCTGGATTCTTTGTATCCTTATCTGCTTCCTTTCACTCATTAAGTAACCCTCACTGGAAGGAAAGTGTGTATTTGTCCTGCCTGGCCTGCAAAGAAGCTTTGAATCCCATATTCAGCATCACTGACAGCAAGCAGTTGTCTCTATCAGTCGTGGGCATTCAAGCAGGAGATAGATAGATAGATAGATAGATAGATAGATAGATAGATAGATAGATAGATAGATAGATAGATAGATAGATAGATAGATAGATAGATAGATAGATAGATAGATAGACAGAAGGATTCCATATGTCATTGGGAATTAACAGATAATTTCACTTTAATTCTAAAGACTCACCCATCTGGACACCTGGAAGTTCTCCCAGACAATGGGCAAAGTCCAAAAGGGAGAACAAACTGTCACCTTACATCATGAGTCAAACCTAATAATTTACTCATTATATGGCTCCAAGCAGGTGGATTTGTTTAGGGAGCCAGCAGTCTCTCACAAAAGATCAGTAAGATATGACACTGCCAGTGGGTTTCTTTGCAGGCAACAGCATGGCCTGTGCACCTGCCAAATGAGTGCGGTGGGGGGCACAGGGGGTGCAAACCACACCTGCTGAGCCATATAAGGGTTTGTTTGTTTGTTTGTTTTTGGCCTGGAAGAGGATGAAGCTGGCAAACAACAGAACGTTATGCGAGTAAAATGCCAGGGGGCAAGGAGGTTTGCATTGTTCCTTTTTCTCCATTAATTCTAAGGGATTGGTCTTCTTCTGCTAGCTTGGTGTGGTTCTAATAAAGGGCAAAGGAGTTGCAGGGGACAGGACATTCAAAGGACAAAGCTGGATACCTCTTCCTATGATAGCTCCCTGCTCAAAATAATGCCCACTGCTGACATAGTAAGTCCATTGTCCAGGATATGTAGGAAGGGGCATTTTAAGTACTAAATGGCTCAGGCAACCTGTTTTTAAAATAAAAACTTCAACAAATAGCAAAGCCCTGAACAGCCCTTCTGTGTTTAACAATCAGGAATGGTGGCAGCTCTTCACAGGAGTCCTATCACATCGCAATAGCTGCCAGCCCCCTCCCAAATTTCCAGAAGGGAACATCTGACATGACAAAATGAGTGATGAACTTACCGACAGAAGGCAAGAGTTACCATTAAAGGGTTGTATGTGTTTTTTAAAATGTTCCATAGTTTTTACTTTAAACTAATCTGAATATCAGAGCATTTTCTGATTCAGTGAACTTCCATCTGCTTCTTTTCTCTCCTTGTCCAGATTTTTAGCTTTTCTTAACTGGGCTAATTGGGGGGGGGGGGCTGAATTTATGCTAGAAGATGTAACAAGGGAAAAAAACTATGGCAAGATTTGTTTTTGCTGGATTTTATAGATATCCCAGGCAACAGATGCTGCAGGACATGGAGGGTTTATCTAGGGAGTGGAAGGGTGCATTTGCCCTGGGGCACAGAAATCTGGTGGTGCCTAGAAGGGGAGCAAGGGGAGCAGGAGGAGGAACCCATGTGCCCTCCTGCCAGCAGTCCTCCTTTCCCCTGGCTAAGGCTTGGCGACGGGACCCCCTCCACCAACTCCGTGTGCCAGGTGGCCGCAGTGCCCTCCTCCTCCTCCTCCTCCTCCTCCTCCTCCTCCTCCTCCTCCTCCTCCTCCTCCTCCTCCTCCTCCTCCTTGCCTTGCTTCGGGCCACTGCAGGAGAGGAGTAAGGTGCATGAGCGCTCACACACACACACACACACACACACACACACACACACACACACACACACACACACACACACACACACCTATCCACCTATCTGCCCATGCCCATGCACGCCCCATGCCTGCAGGATTGGGCCCCCGTTGCTGGGTGGATGTGATGCAGTGGGGGGTGGCTGGAGGGGCACAAAAATACCATTGTCCCCAGCTGCTTCAGACCCTTGCTACGCCATTGGGACATGGAGTGGGTGCATGATTGGGGAGGACAGAGCTACCCACCCACAACCTTCATCTGGTAAGCTGCCATCTGGTGTCCCACTGGACCTTTTGATTGGGTCAGCTTTTGTACATGTAACACAGAAAGGTGCCATCTTGTCCTTTGCCTCAGGCAGCAAATATCATGAGCCTACCCTGTTAAGCTACTAAACTTTAGTGTTTCACCATATACACATGGCCAGTTCAGAAAAAAAAACACAAGGTTTACCTTTTACCAGGCAATGAGTGTCAATGCAGGTGTTGTCATCAATAGAAGGCAACAAATGGGCCATTATATAACTCACAGTGCAACCCTCCTCCACGCCTACTGAAGACAACAGTTCAGTGACACTTCCAGATAGGAATGTGTACAAGAGTGTTTCTTGACAGGTAGCAAAGCTTCAAAGAGGTGACATAATGCTGAACATAATAGCTGCCTGAAGCTGGTGTCATTACATGTGTGTCTCTCTGTGTCCATTAAAATAATAAATAAAGTCAATATTTTAATAAAGCAAATATTCCCTTCTTGCCAGCTCCAGATAACAGGCATACTCCCAGGTAAGTATATATAATGAGCAAGAGGCCACCATGAGGAGAAAAGTCTTATCCCACGCCACAGAATAAAATAAACATTAAAAGACACTTACAGTGAGAGAAAGACTTTCCTAGTATTCCAAGCTTTCTAAATGACAATACTGTATACATTAAAGAAATATAATTTACAGTTTTGGGGATCTTTATGTTGCTGCCATAGTTAGATACCCATGAGTGAGAAGTCCTTGCCAATCTGCTGCAAGTCACCCGGAGATCTGTCAGCAGATTCAGGACTGGCGTCTGCCCACCTTGGTACTATACAACACAACTCAGTTTTCACTATAACTCCTTCACATGGACTTCCTAGCTAATTTTGCAGTGCAGGCAAAAACTCGGAAAGACTAGGATCAATGTTTGGAAGCTAATATCAAAACCATTTACGGTATTAGGTATTTTGTGTTGAATTTTGTCAGAAAGCACCAGTCCAGGCATTACTACCATCTTGTTTTCCAACTAAGATAAAGGCAGTGAACATATGAGTTTATAAATCCTGTTCTTGAGCTTATGATAACCCCAAAAAGTAGCACGAGGTAAGGTAGTCCAAGAGATAAAATTTAGTCCAAGGTCACAGACTTTAGTCCAAAGTCAAAATCGTAAAGGGATTTGCACCCCAATGAGTCTGGCCCATACATTGCGGCCTCCATACCATACTTTCGCTGGTTTATATATTCTTGTTAGTCTTACATAATGAAAGTGTCAGGAGGCAGCCCTTGAAGTGCTCAGCAGAAACACACACACATATCATGAAACTGATAAGCACAGTGGAAACTAGAAGGGATCCCAAACTTTAAGGTACCTTCTTGGGGTTCTGAATTTGGATTTTAACATAAACATCACTGCTATAAAATACATGCTACTTAGACAAAATATGTTATGTTTTTATGGAAATCATGGCATGTGAAAATCTACCTCAGTCTAGCAATGTCATATAAATGCCTCGAATACTTACCACGTCAATGTTTTTTCCACACTTCCTTCACAAGGTGCTTTCACTGGGAGCAAGGCTTTATTTACAGTCAGTTAAGCTGCAGTCCTATTTATGCAGCTCACTCACTCATTTGCTCGCTCTCATTCTCTGCTTCTATTTCTTCCCTCTTTCCCTCCCCAATAGAAATGAGACATCTCTAATACTTAGCCTTATTGTCTGTGTAAAAGATTCAGGGCAGGATAGTTTACAGTACACCTAATGGCATGTAACAGTTTCAACAAGCTGGAAGGTTGCATTCCGCACTAGTCACTCCCATTAAACAGTGAAGTTTTTATGCTCCTAGACAGTAGCGCTTTTAGCTGTCTGCTTATTGTTGCTCAGCCTGGTAGCTGGCCAGCCCTGCAATTTAAGCTCTCTGCTGATGTTTGTTTGTGATTTACTAGTGATAAGTAGGGGAGGTCAGGTAACCATTTGCTGCCTTGCAGACAGGTTTTGATGTTTTTCCTCGGTGACAAATTAGCAAAAATACTGTAATATTAACTGTGAATTAAAGACCCCTTTGGGTAGAAAATACTGTACAGGTTCATCCAAGGATTTGATAGCAGCAGGTATTGCTTCAAGAATGATTCCCCCCCCACCCGTTATGCAGCGATCAGGCACATTGTTCTGGTGCAGTGACAGTGAACCTTTTAGAGACCAAGTCCCCAAACTGTAATTCAAAAACCACTAATTTTTTTCAATGGGCCAGTACAGCAATTTCACCTGAATACATGTGGCTGTGAAGGGGTGATGTTGGATGCCCATAGATTTGCCAACACTGTTCTGGTACCATAGTTTGTGACCTTAGACCCACTTACCTGGGAGTAAATTTCTACAGAAGATAAAAGGGCTTAGTTCATCATAAACACTTCATTGCACTGGTAATTTCCTCCAAAGTTGTGCAACTATGTCTCACTCAAGCTTTCTATTTTGGAATCATAGGTGAAGCTTACAAAACCACCCAGAAGGCCCAGACTAAGAGAGCAGCTAGATGAGCATTTGTCCATCTATGGCAGTGATGGCGAACCTTTTAGAGACCGAGTGCCCAAACTGCAATTCAAAACCCACTAATTTTTTTTTTTTGCAAAGTGCCAATACAGTAATTTAACCTGTATACAGGTGGCTATAAAGGGGAGATGTCGGGTGCCCACAGAAAGGGCTCCAAGTGCCACCTTTGGCACCTGTGCCATAGGTTCGCCATCACTGCTCTATGGTGTGCTCCTCACTGTCCATTTTCATATTTATTCTGTTGATTGCATACTTCTGGTCATGCTGCTTCCTCTCACATATCAGTCCTTTAGGGACTTTGTTAGATGCATCGAGATGTCATCGGGGATGATATGCACAGTACAATGTGGTATAAGGCCAACCTTCCTTCTTTCATCTGCCCTATCTGCTACTAAGGATTACAACTATAATGCGACTGCAATGCAAGTTTTTCCCTACTTGAGTGAAATGGCACTTAACTGATACAACAGTGACCCAAATATTTACCATGTCTTGACAATTCACAGCTATTTTACTTGCTAAGTATTTCCAACACCACCACCACCCCCAAAAAAGACCACCTTATCCAAAAGGAAGACATTAGCTACAGACTAAAAGCACAAGACTTTTGTGTGTGTAGTATATGATGCATTACACAACACTTACAGCATGCGTATGTTATGAAACACTGGGATGTCTGCTTTCTAGCACGATGGCTGGTCATGTCAGAAGAAACATGACCACCCTATAAAACATCTCTATAAGGGGCCAATGAATGAGAGTTCTAATAATAGTAGAAAATAAGAGGTAAGGAAACTATGGAGATGTGGACACTTGAAATACATTTGCCTAGAATACATGTGTGTGAACAGCAACACCAATTAAGTGCCAGGTTGTGGTATAAAGATTTTATTTGCCCTATACAAACTTCCATGTGGTCACTCTTTAAAGCAAGTTAAATGCTGCAGACCTGCAATGAATTTTTAGGTGTCATCGGATCATGACCTACAATGGACTCTGGAAAATTATAATAGCATTTCTAATTAGCATTTAGGTAGCACTTTTGAGTCCAGAGGCTTTCAGACTCATTTGTTCGGCAATCTGCATAATATCATGAATAATGTGTGGCCCCTCCAGGTTTTGTTGGCCTCCAGTTCCTAGCATTCCTCATCATTGGCCATGGAATTGGAAGCTAGAGTTTATGGACCCCTTGAGAGGGCAAACAGTTCCCACCCCAGAATTAACCAGTGCTACCCTTTCTATTATATTCTTGGTATTGCAGGCACACTTCAGGAGGGATTAAGCTTGCTGTAAGGAATTTGCATGACACTTTGCAGGCATAACATGGATGCTGTACTTGATACAGGTCCTGCAGATGTAACTTTGGCCCCTTCCTGTCCCATTATAATGCTTTCGTTTCACCTGCTGCAGCCTTAGAATGTAACTAGGATTCTTGCATAAATGAAAACCACTGCATCCCTGTTCTTCTTGGCTTATAAAAGCAGGTAGATGAGGAATTCGTTCCGTTATGTAACGGAACGAATAACGAAGCCCAGAGTAATTTAGGAATGAACCGAACAGAACCGGAACAAATTAGTTCTGTTCGGTTTGGTTCGTTCTTCCCCGCTGAAGATGACAGCCCGGCTGTCATTGCCGGCGGGGAAGAGCCCCCTTCTTGCCTCGCAAGCGGAGGCCGGACCGGGGCTCCCTCTCCAGGGATCTCTGCCGCGGGTGGAAGACAGCCGCTGCCGCTGTCATGCACTCGCGGCAGAGGGTGGAGAAAGGGAGCCATGGTCTTGCCTCTGCACATGGAGGTAGGATCGTGGCCCCTTCTGCAATGATCTCCACTGCAGGTGAATGACAGCCAGGCTGGCTGTCATGCACTCGCGGCAGAGGACGGCGAGAGGGAGCCGTGATCTTGCCTCTGCGCGTAGAGGCAAGACCGCGGCTTGATCTCCTCCACCCCAGTCAGCTATCATCCGGGGTGGAGGAGATCGGCTGAGCCTCGCGGGGAAGCCAAGTCCCCCTCCTCCCCTCTGCACAGAGAGGGGTGAAGGGGGGTCTGAAAGGGATCTTCCCCACATGGGTCATGACAGCGCCTGGCCTGGTGCTGTCATGACCCGCACGGGGAAGCCGCGTCCCCCCTTCGCCCCTCTGCATGCACGGAGAAGGGCGAAGGGGGAGTCTGAAAGGGAACTTCCCCGCCTGGGTCATGACAGCACTGTGTGCATGCAGAGGGGCGAAGGGGGGTCTTGGCTTCCCCGCACCGGATGACAGGGTGCCCGGCACATCCGGTGCAGGGAAGGCAGAGGGTGGCGTTGGCTTCGGAACGATTCTGCGCACGGGGCCTCCACCGCTCGCTTCTGCTCGGATGTCCCTTTCTTCTCCGTGGCCTCTGGCCTGACTGGAGGCAGGTAGCGGCGCATGGGTGAAGCCGAGGAGCGTGGGGTAAAAGGTGGGGGGGAGGCGCCGGCCATGTCTGAGTGCTGAGGGGAGATGCTAGCAGGCCCTGACAGGTGGCAGGATGATTGGCAGGCCGGACTTAAGTGCGAGCCCAGCCTCCTCCCACTAGTGCGGGTTACCCGCTGCCGCCGCAGCCAGGCCCCACCCCCACCCCTCTTTGCGAGTTGGCCGGTGCCGCGGAGGGCACCCAATGGGGCCGGCCGTATCCTGACGCCGCGCTCTCTGGGTGGTGAGGAGGTGGGTTCGCATGAGGCCTTTCAGCACAGCACCCCTCACTCAGCCGGTCCATAGCGAAGGGCCCATGTCCCCCCAAAAATCAAAAAACCAAAAAATGAAGCGGTCCCCAGGGGCCCGAAAAACAGTAAAGAACCGAAGTGGAGGCCCTTGGGCCGAATAATGGAAACGAACGCCATTTTGGTGTATCATGCCCATCACTACTGAATAGGTAAGGGGAGTGGGGAATGCCTTCTTGCAGCAGGGTAGGATTCAAGTAAGCTCAAAGGAGGCAATAATAAGAACATAAGAGCAGCCTTGCTGGAACAGGCCACAGCCTATCTTGTCCAGCATTCTGTCTCACACAGCGGCTCACCCTTTGCTTCAGGGTATTCCCAAGCAGATGTCTTCACTTGCTTAAGATTCCCTGCAAATTGCATTGAGAGATATCCTGGCTATCTCTCCAACCCGGAGGTTGTCCATAATGAAAAAGGGCAGAATGAGTGCTCTAATAATTGTAGAAAATAAGCCATTGATACCCCTGTTATCCATGAACTTGTCTAATCCTTTCTTAAAGCTGTCAAGGCTGACAGCTGTCACCACTTCTTCTGGCAGGGAGTTCCATTGACCAGTGACCCTCTGGGTGAAAAAGTACTTTCTCTTCTTTGTTTGAGATCTAGCACCCAAAAGTTTCATGGAGTGTCCCCTAGTTCTAGTGTTGTTCGATAGGGAAAAGAGTTTTCCCTTATCTACTTTGTCCACACCATGTATGATTTTATAAATTTCAATCAGGTCACATCTTAGGCACCATCGTTCAAGAGTGAAGAGGCACAGCTTTTGCAGTCTCAGATGGTAAGGAAGGTGTTCCAGTCCCCTAATCATTCTGGTTGCCCTCCTCTGCACTTTTTCCATTTCCATAATATCCTTCTGGAGGTATGATGACCAGAACTGTACACAATACACCAGATGGGGCCTCCCCATAGATTTATAAAGAGGCAAAATGATACTTGCTGAATTATTTTCAATATGCTTCATAATGATCCCTAGAATTGAGTTTGTTTGTTTTCACTGCTGCGGCACACTGTGTTGACACCTTCAGTAAGATCATTATTGAAAAAGCCCTCCTTGAATACCGCTTTACTGACCAATACAGTCTAAGCACCAAGGGCTCCTGGATAAAGTGAATTATCTAGACCAGTCGTTCCCAGCCTTCAGTCACCAAATGTTCTTGGAATAAAACTTCCAGAAGCCTTTGCCATGTGCCTCGGAGTCACTCCGCCAGCACCTCCGATCTTTCTTGCCTCCTGTTGAATGCCAGGTCGGTCCATAATAAGATACCCATCATTCATGATACCATCGCCGATGGGAGGGCCGACCTGGCGTGCATTACTGAGACCTGGGTGGGTGCAGAGAGGGGTGTCCCTCACCCAGCTGTGCCCCCCTGGGTTTCTGGTACAGGGGGCGGGAAGGTCAGAGGGTCATAAGGGGGGTGGGGTCGCCATTTTGTACAGGGATACTATTCAAATCAGTAGGGCCTCAACGCTGGTGATTCCAGGGTTGGAATGTGTCCATCTGTTGGTTGGGCAGCGGGACAGCTTTGGCATTGTGCTCGGTTACCGTGCTTCCCGCAACCCAGCACAATCCCTACCAGAGCTCACCGAGTTCATCGCCGCTGCTCTGTTGAGACCCCCCCCACCTTTTGGTGGTGGGTGATCTCAACGTGCATGCTGGCAGTGACCTGTCTGGTGCTGCCCTGGAACTCATGCAGTCCATGACCTCCATGAACCTGTCCCAGCATGTTCTATGTCCAACCCACAGATCTGGACACACCCTGGATCTGGTATTTTCCTCCGCGTCTGAGGATTCGTGTCTGAGGGTGTGGGATATGGTTCCCACCCCCGTGTCATGGTCAGACCATCACCTGCTGTCTT
This sequence comes from Phrynocephalus forsythii, assembly GCA_029282475.1. NCBI lineage: Eukaryota > Metazoa > Chordata > Lepidosauria > Squamata > Agamidae > Phrynocephalus > Phrynocephalus forsythii. The sequence continues at coordinate 119,261,898 of JAPFRF010000001.1, forward strand.
TCTCTGTATCAATTGCCGCCCCACCCCGCGGGGACCTTCGGCCGACTGTTTGGGCCCGCCCCCGTAGACTCCTTGACCCAGATTGGTTTCGGGAAGTCCTCGGAGGGCCTCCTGGCGGACTGGCTGATGATCTGGTAGACTCCATGGTAGATCAATGGTTTGATGAAACATCCCAGGCTGTCGACCAGATTGCCCCTAGGCGCCTCATCCGCTGCAGAGCTCATTCCTCACCGTGGTTCACGGAAGAGCTTCCAGCGATGAAGCAAGAACGGAAGAGGCTGGAACGCAGCTGGAGGAAGAACCGGTCGGCGACTAAGAAGGCTGCAGTCATCGCACAGTCCAGGCGCTATGTTCATGCGATCAGGGTGGCTAGAAGATCTTATAACACCCTGAGAATTAGTGAGGCCTCAAACTGCCAAGCGGAATTGTTCCGCGTGGTTCGCGAACTCACTAATCCTGGGCTGTCTAGGCCTCCTCCTACTGATTTCAGTAGTGAGCATTTTGCAGCCTTTTTTCAATCAAAAATTGAGGCCATCCGCACCGGTTTTGAACCCTGTTGCCATAGCCCACCCTCGGCATCCCCGGCGGCTGCGCCCCCTCGGTCTTCTCGCATGGTTGAGTTTGGGCCTGTTACCTCACTTGAGGCCTCCAGGGCAATTGCCCACTGCCGACCCGCGTCCACCCCCTTCGACCCTTGCCCATCATGACTTATGAAAGCCGTTGGTGGGAACATGGCCGAATGGGCGTCTATCATCGCCACAGCCTCCTTCAGGGAAGGGATCTTTCCCTCTCGCCTGAAGGAGACTGTGGTAAAGCCCATCCTGAAGAAACCCAACCTAGCATTGGGCGATCTAACCAACTATCACCCGATTGCTAATGTTCCCTTTATGGGCAAGGTGATCGAGAGGGTGGCCGCAATCCGGCTTCAATCATATCTGGAGGGCGAGCACATCCTGGATCCATTCCAGTCTGGGTTCAGGCCCGGTCGGGGGACCGAGACAGTCTTGGTCGCTCTGCAAGATGACCTCCTCCGGGGGGGTGACAGGGGGTGTTCCTCCCTGTTGGTCCTCCTGGATTTGTCACCAGCCTTTGATACCGTCGACCACAGTATCCTGCTGGATCGGCTCTCCAGGGTTGGGACAAGAGGCACTGTTCACAGTTGGTTCTGGTCCTTGCTCGGGGACCGTCCCCAGCAGGTTCAGCATGGGGGCGAGATGTCGGCCCCTTGGATACTCCCTTGCGGGGTTCCACAGGGGTCGTCTCTCTCTCCCATGCTCTTCAACATTTACATCAGGCCGCTGGCTGGGGTCATTAGGGGACATGGAGTCTGCTGTCATCAGTACGCTGATGACACCAGCTCTATGTCTCCTTTTCTACCGCTGCAGATGAGGCTGTCCGGACCCTCGATCGGTGCCTGGGTGCAGTCATGGAATGGACCAGGGCTAACAGGCTCAGGCTCAACCCCGATAAGACCAAGGTTATGTTCTTTGGGGCTTCCCCATCCAGCTACGGTGGCCCGTTTCCCACCTTGGAGGGCATTTCCCACAGGCCATCAGACTCTGTCCGGAATCTGGGAGTAGTCCTGGACCCGGCGCTCAACATGGAGGCTCAGGTGTCCGCTGTGTCCAGGGCTGCCTTTCTCCACCTTCGCCAAATCGCCCAGATTCACCCGTACCTGGATGGGGACTCCCTCAGAACAGTGGTCCAGGCGCTGGTGATCTCGAGACTGGACTATTGCAACGCGCTCTACATGGGGTTGCCCTTGACTCTCATTCGGCGACTGCAGCGGGTCCAAAATGCGGCGGCCAGACTGGTGGTGGGGGTGCGCCAATTTGAGCACATCACCCCAGTTCTGGCCCGCCTGCACTGGTTACCTGTTGCAGCCCGAATTAGATTCAAGGTCCTGGTTTTGGTTTACAAAACCCTCCATGGTCTAGGACCTGGCTACCTGACAGAGTGGATCGACCAGCGGTCAACCTCGGCCCGTCCGACTAGGTTGTCGCGGGCGCACATGCTGTGCGTGGCCACACCCAGAGAGGCTCGGAGAACTTCCACTCGTACCCAAGCCTTCTCTGTGGCTGGCCCGACCTTGCGGAATCATCTTCCAGCAGAAGTGCGCCTAGCAGAGTCCCTGCCTGCCTTCCGGGAGGCGTTTGGGTGACCTGAACATTTTTTTTTAATTCCCGCCATCTGCATCTCTGGTATTACTGTTCTGTTTGCTTATTTTATTAGTTTAATTTATTTTGCTGTTATTGTAATTTGCTGTCCTGTTAATTTGTTGTAAACCGCCCGGAGTTCCCTTCTAGGAAGACGGGCGGTATATAAGCTCCATAATAAATAAATAAATAAATAAATAAATAAATAAATAAATAAATAAATAAATAAATAAATAAATATGATTACTGTAGTCCTAGAATATCTGGGGAACCAAGGTTGGAGACTGCTGATCTAGACCCATTTCTGTCTGGCTTTAGACCTGGCAAGAATATACAGAAGAATTATATCAGAAATGGCAAGAATATACAGAAGAATTATACAGAAGAATTATATCAGAAAGATCTGGATGTCCCTGATAACCAAGATAGCGTAGTTGCTGACCTGGAGCCAGACATCCTGGAAAGTGAAGTCAAGTGGGCCTTAGAAAGCACTGCAAACAACAAGGCCAGTAGAGGTGACGGCATTCCATTTGAACTCTTTAAAATCTTAAAAGAGGATGCTGTAAAGGTGCTGCATACGATATGCCAGCAAATTTGGAAAACCCAGCAGTGGCCAGAGGACTGAAAAAGATCGGTCTACATCCCAATCCCAAAGAAAGGAAATGCCAAAGAATGTTCCAACTATCGCACAATTGCACTCATTTCACACGCTAGCAAGGTTATGCTCAAAATTCTGCAAGGCAGGCTTCAGCAGTATGTGGAAAGAGAACTTCCAGAAGTACAAGCTGGATTTCGAAGGGACAGAGGAACTAGAGATCAAATCGCCAACATGCGCTGGATTATGGAGAAAGCCAGAGAGTTCCAGAAAAACATCTACTTCTCCTTCATTGACTATGCCAAAGCCTTTGACTGTGTAGACCACAACAAATTATGGCAAGTCCTTAAAGGAATGGGAGTGCCTGACCACCTTATCTGTCTCCTAAGAAATCTATATGTGGGACAAGCAGCAACTGTCAGAACTGGATATGGAACAACTGACTGGTTTAGAATTGGGAAAGGAGTACGACAAGGCTGTATACTGTCACCTTGCCTATTTAACTTATATGCAGAGTACATCATGAGAAAGGCAGGTCTGGATGAATCACAAGCCGGAATTAAGATTGCCAGAAGAAATATCAACAACCTCAGATACACAGATGATACTACTCTAATAGCAGAGAGTGAGGAGGAATTAAAGAACCTCTTAATGAGGGTGAAAGAGGAGAGTGAAAAAATGGGCTGAAGCTCAATATAAAAAAAACTAAGATCATGGCCACCGGTCCCATCACCTCCTGGCAAATAGAAGGGGAAGAAATGGAGGCAATGACAGAGTTTATTTTCTTGGACTCCTTCATCACTACAGATGGCGACTGCAGCAACGAAATAAAAAGATGCCTGCTTCTTGGGAGAAAAGCAATGGCAAACCTAGATAGCATCCTAAACAGCAGAGACATCACTTTGCCAACTAAGGTCAGGATAGTCAAAGCTATGGTTTTTCCAGTAGTGATGTATGGAAGTGAGAGCTGGACTATAAAGAAGGCTGATCGCCGCAGAATCGATGCTTTTGAGCTGTGGTGCTGGAGGAGAGTCTTGAGAGTCCCCTGGACTGCAAAGAGATTAAACCTATCCATTCTGAAAGAAATCAACCCCGAATGTTCACTGGAAGGACAGATTTTGAAGCTGAGGCTCCAGTGCTTTGGCCACCTCATGAGAATAGAGGACTCCTTGGAAAGGTCCCTGATGCTGGGAAAAATCGAAGGCAAAAGGAAAAGAGGACGAGAGAGAATGAGATGGTTGGACGGTGTCATCGATGCAACTAAAATGAATTTGACAAAACTCCGGGAGGCAGTGGAGGATAGGAAGGCCTGGCGAGCTCTGGTCCATGGGGTCATGAAGAGTCGGACACGACTGAACGACTGAACAAGTGGTAGATGAGCTTCACCCGGAGCTGGATGGGGCAGTATGTCCCTGTTGGTTGTGCTGGGTCTCTTATAGGCTTGTGACACTATTGACCATGATATCCTTCTTCACTATTTCCCCAGGATGGGACTTGGAGGTGGGGGGGACTGTGTTACAGTGTCCCTGCCCTTCCCTGAAGAGGAAAACTCAAAAGGCAGTGCTTGGGGACTCCAGTTATAGGGAGCATAAATCACTCCTGATACATTGACTACTCTGATCTCAATCTATTTCTAGGCTCAGCCTGAAGTCCTGGTTATTGCCTATAAAGTCGCATATGGTTTGGGTCCAGGCTGTTTGAAGGACTGTATCTCCCCATAGGAACCTTCCCAGTCCTTCAAAATTTCAGAGGAGGCCCTCTTCTCAGGCCTGCCATTGCAGGCATGTTTGATGCAGACACAAGAGAGAGTCTTACCTGTGACTCGTCCCAGGTTGTAGAACGTTCTCCCTCAGTAGCTTAAGTTACTCCTTCTCTTTTATCCTTTCAGCAACAGTTGAAAACCCACCTCTACATTCAGGCTTTTAAAAAGCATAACTGAGCCCCTGGCTGCTTTCTTTTTGGTTGGTTTTTAAAGTTCTAAATGTTTCAAACCACTTAATGTATTATTTTGTATAATCTTATTGTTGCTGCTGCTGTTTAATTCCTCTTTAATATGAAATCTATGATGCTTCAATTTTGCTTTTTTTAACATTAAGCTCCTCATTGGGAAGAAGGTGGCCTGCAAATGAGACCCAAAAATAAATTTAATAAACTGAACTAGCTGTCATAATGTAGTCTTTGTGCCTCTTGGCTGAGGAGCAGATTCTAGACTTTCTTCTGACAGATCACATTCTTAGTCAATACACAATTCATCAGCTTTAGCAACTAGGCAAATTGCAAATGAAGGATGACTGATTTTGGATGTCCTAGTTTCTCTCAGTCTTGGTTTCTCTCAGCTTCTCATATTCCCATCATATTACCAAACATCAATTTGCAGGTTGCTTAGAAATTTAAAAAGCCAACTGCCAAGACAGGGTGGACGACGTAGAAATAGTCTCTCCTGATATTAGTAACACATCTTAGCACAAGCATTTATGGAATACCAAGACAGTTGAAGACACATTTATGGAATACCAAGAAATAAGGTGCTGTGGACAAAATCTTATTGGGGATCTACAAGTATGCTTGTGGCACAGTAATTAAATGCCTGTACTGCAGGTATAACTGTGTTCACGACCTGGGGTTCAATCCCCAGTAGCCGGCTCATGGTTGACTCAGCCTTCCATCCTTCCGAGGTCAGTAAAATGAGTACCCAGCTTGTGGGGGGGGGCAATGTGTGGCCTGCATACTGTAATCAAAACTGTAAACTGCCCAGAGACTACTTGAAGTGGTATGGGGCGGTATACAAGCAGACCACTTTATGCAAGAGTGGATGTTGCCACAGTTAATTGTGGAGGTGACAACCATGTCAGTCATTTGTCTGATAATGCACCTGGCACCTTGTCAGTTAGCCACATTGTGCTGCAATTCATCACACCTTTTCACTTTTCAGAAAGACAATTCCTATATCTTGCTGCTCAACACAATGTACGGAAACAAACTAACTGCAGCAACTAATTGCATAGGTCAACCAGGGTTGCTGCTCTGAGACTTCCAGCACTTCTTTTTCATCAGCTACCCTAAGCACCCACTAACCACTTTAAATTGTGTTGTACTTACATAATTTAACACTACATTTATCCCTGTAAATATATTGCTTGGTCTATAGAGATTGTATGTCATAAATATACCAGGTAATATCATACTGGAAAATGTTGTATACTACTGGAAGCAAATTAAGCACTGTAGTTCAATTCTTTTTACAAGTGTTACGTAGTACTGAAAGATAATTAGAAACAAGCAGAAGCAATTTTAAACAAGTAGCTAAAAACTGAATGATAGCACCAGCAGCAAAATTCACTTAAGTAATGAGGGCTCCAGCTGTAACGGAAGACAACATTCAGATTTTACACATTTAACAGAGTAAAACTGTAGAGCAGCCATTTTGGAAATAAATGAACAGCTAGTGATCAGAAGCCAAAACTGAGATCTAGAGAGCCATAAGTTCCTGCTGTTGCTGCTTTTCCTCAATAGCATGGGGGGGGGCATTTTAAAACCCCCATTCTGCATTCTCATCTCCCATCTAACAAAACAGACTCAGGGCATATTTCCAAACAGGAATGAAGAAAAACAGTACCTTTTGTATTTCACACTATACCTTGCCAAGGAGGTTGCTGGAAAAACAGAAATGTTTGGAGATGAGCTCTTAGGCTGTGCCAGCAAATATATAGATTAACTCACATAATTACTGTTTGAAGCAGATGTGAGTCAACTTTCTGCAGACAAATGGAGGCTCACATATACAGGATAATACTCCCACCTTCTTCTGATGATGATGAACAAACTGGTCTTTCATTTATATAAAAGCAAGTTATACTAGTGTGCACACATTGTGTTGGATTCAGTTCAAAAAGAGATCCTCTTGAGAGGCAACCCTAATTACAACTGTTACCCGAGGTACTTTGACGCAGATGCACCTGAACATCTGCAGAAAGGCTCTGGTCCATGATCAAGGTGTGGACAGAGAGGCTAGGAGTATAAAGAGTCCCTCAAACAGGGGCAGGTGGTTGTCTTTTGCTGCCTGAGGCAACAAGCAGTCTTGTATATAGACTGGCAGCTGAATTGTTCTCTCTATTGGTGCATCCCTGGCAGGTTGATTTATAGAATACCTTGGGCATGGGGAACAAACTCTCGTAGATCCTGCTTTGAATATGTTTATTACTGTTTCTTAGAGGTCTTACTATCGCTTTGTCCAATTACTCCCCACAGAACAAATAATGAGTCACATTAAAGTCAAAAAGGTTCATTGAACTTTAAATAGAAAACAAATATTCCATATTAAACAGTCTGAATTGAAGACTGTCCCTATACTTGTTGTTACACCTTTCCCTAAAGCTGGATGGTATGCATGAAGGTAAGACTCTCCATCTCAACAGCCATGAGGAGAGATTAAAACTGTCATTTTCCTGCTTGTTCAGACCTTTCAGAAAGGAGGGGAAATGAAAGATTGTTTATAGACAGACCAATAGTAAGTCAGATCAGGGTGATTGACATACCACATTCGGAGACTATTGATCTGTCTGCATACTCTAACACTGTCAGCCTGGCCCACAGACAGATGAACACACAGAAGTAAGATGGGCAACTCCAGAAAAGAAATGGAGAAGAGAATGGAGTGGAGCAGCAGGCAGGGCAATTCAGAGGCAGACCTTCCACTTCAGCCCATAAAGTAAGTGGGAGGCCAGAAACTTGGAAGAAAAAGCAAAATGATAGCCAGAAACCCAATGAGCAAGTCAGAGAGCCATTAAAGACAAAGCTAGAGATCCTACCTATACTCAGAACTAGAAAGGAAAATTCAGTGTACAGTGGGGAAACAACAGACAGCAATATACTTTGTATTCTCAAAGGCTTTCACAGCTGGGATCCAATAGTTTTGATTTTTTCAGATTGTTTGGCCATGTTCTGGAAGTTTTTCTTCCTGATGTTTCGCCAGGAAATCAGGGAACTAGGAGTTCAGAGCACACAGATAGAAACTCTTAGTTCCCTGACTTCCTTGCCATCTGAAGATGCCAGCCACAGAGTCTGGCGAAACGTCAGGAAGAAAAACTTCCAGAACACGGCCAAACAGCCCAAAAAATTCACAACAACTAGCAATATACCTTGCTGCCAGTTGAAGGAAAAATGGCACCAACTTTTTATTTCTACAGCATCGTTCTGGACTGGCAGATTAATTATTCTTCAACAGTGGCAGTTGGTCAACATCCTCCATCACATCTGATGTCTGCAGGCCAGCTTTGGGGGTGTCTCAGTGTGAATTACATGGTCAACTGGACTTTCGTCCAACACCATGACCTGCCTCCCCACATCTCATACCTAAGGCAACAGCCTCAACCTGTCTAGTGATAGATTTCATCCCAAATTCCCACTAAACTGTGCGGCCATGCAGTTGGGCCAAAATTGTCATCCATTTGCTTCTCGTCACAGCAGGAGACCCACCTCATTGTAGCAGAAAATTAGAAGGGATGTTGGTTCCATCACTGGAAAGGAATATTGGAGAGATATTTTCCTATTATATCTTTTCTGTAATCCTGAGTTCCTTAACCCAAATACCACCAGCATGTAGACCAGGAGGTTGCCAGCACCACTCCAAAGAAGTAATATGCCATAAAATCCCAGACAGCCTTTGGAAAGCAGAGACATTGGTGGTTGTCATTCTGTGTGCAATGAGATCTGTGTGAGGCTGCTAAATCATTTTTGAAGCTTTACAGTGGCTTGGTATATTAGGATCCTGGCACAGAACTGCCTAGAAGTCACATTGTGTCCATTCAACCCACCAGTAAATTCAACATTCCCCACTTAAAATGACTTTGTGAATTGCACCTAATATGAAGCTGATGATAAAAATTTATGCTTGACTTAATCGGTTTCATTTGCCATAATATTTGGCAGTGTTCTTGAAGAATGTGCCATAAGCAACACTTCCCTATATCTAATTTCAGTAATATTAAGAAAATTTTGGAGGCACTAGTGTTGTAGCGAACCAACTAAGCACGGGAATTAAATTATGGCTTGGGGTGGACTTGACAGAACTATATAATTCTCTTCCATTCTTAAGTAGGAATGACTTGGAAAGGAGCCATTTGGCTTTCATTCCAGTCTGATTCACAGTCACTATTTCTAGCATTTGGGGGATCTGTTTTTAAGATCTGGAATTGTAAAGGTCTTTTAAACATCTGCTGTGCTGCTGAGAGTCTTGTTGCATTGGTTCCAGTCTTTGCTGATGAGTGTTTGTGCTAAGTTTTATATTTTGGCTTCATGCTTCTGGTTTGCATTTTAATATTTTAATATTCTTTTTATTATTTTAAGCCCAGATTGGGTGACATGTAAAGGCTGTTTGCTAAGCAAATACATAAATAAATGTGAACGCATCCGGTAAATGATGACAGGGCGGTAGAGGAAATGGGATTATTGAGTGGGAAGAGGAAGCTTGCTTGGACAGGACTTTCCCTACAAAACAAAGAGGCCGGAAGAAATCAAAAAGACCCCCAAACAATGTTCCCTGATTTGGTCCTCTGCAGTTGAGTCAGGGTTGCCACCCATTGGCCTCTTACATGGATAGAAAGCTATGATGGCAAAGCAGGTCTCCCACCCAATGCTAACAAGAATTAGAGGGAATGTTGCCCTTGGTCAGAGGTCCTCAAACTATGGCCCAAGGGTCAAATACGGACCCCAGGCTACTGAATCCACCCCCCTGGGAACAAATGCAGACACAAACACCCCGCTTTGAGAGCAAGCAATCAAGCCAGCCTCTGCGGCTGCTTCTATTGCTGAGGCAGTTCAAAGCGGTGGGCTATGTCGTTTCCCCCACTCCCCCACCCACCGCCAGATGATCGGTACACAGGCTAGTGGGACAGTTCAAAGCAGGGCCACTGCAAGGTCCCCTGCTTCCTCCATGGCCCCATGGCCCCATGGCCCCACCCCTGCTCCTCCTCCACCCCACTCACCTGCCTTCCTTGTGTGGCTGCAGCCTGTGTTATTATGGTTGTGAGGAAGGAAGGGAGCAGACAGAGGCAGTGCCAGTCAGACGGCCCAGCCGCGGCAGTGGACCAACAGAGGGGTGGATGGCAGGCAACTCAGGGGGAAACGGAGTGACTTCCCTCCCATCCAGCCACCTCCAAGCTGCCGCCTTGCTCTGGGGAGGGAGGGAGGGAGGGAGGGAGGGGAGGAGGAGGGAGCCCAGCCATGGCTGGAGACAGAGGCCACCACCGCCGCCACCAGGTTAAAGATCAGCAAGGAGGAGGAGGTGGTAGAGAAAGAAGAGAAGAGAAGGCTGATGGTGACCTGGGTCTGATTGCTGGGAGACTGGCAGGAATGCATTTGTCCCTGGTTGGTGACGGGCAGGCTGGCGAGCCACAGCCTGGCTGGGCTCAGCCAGTGAGTGCGCTGCAGGTGGCTTTGGGCAGGCCTTCCTGCCTCACCTCCCTCCTTCCCAGTCCTCCCTCCCTCCCTCCCTCACTTGCAGCAGACCAAGCTAGGCCAGGCTGGGCTGGGCCAGGCCAAGAGAGGAGGAGGCTTTCCCTCTAGGTCGCAGCAAGGGCATGATGGCCAGACCGCATGGCAGGACCGTGCATGGTGGCACCAGCCTTGTCACCCCTGCCATGGCTGCTGCTCCTTAAAACTGAGTGGTCATCCATGAGGCGGGGAGGGGCCCACATTTGCATGGGTTGCAGCCTCCTTCCTGATGCAATGAAAGGAAGGAGAGCAGCTACAGCCACCGCTGCAGGAGGAGGAGGAGGGGGAGGAGGAGGAGGAGGCAGTGCAGCAGAGGGATCCCAGTGGCAGTACCTCAGGACAGTTATTGGGAGCTGGAGGCATCACTGGGGCCCTGGAGATGCGCTGATCATGGTCAAATCGTGGGGGGGGTCTGCCCACTTCCCTCTCCCTCCCCCCTTTTTTCCATGTCAGCCTTTTTTTGGACTATGGTCCGGCCCCCAGCAGTGTCTGGGGGCGGTGCACCAGCCCGCTGTTTGAAAACTGTGAGGACCCCTGCCCCAGGAGAACTAAGGAAGACAATGATGACAACAACAAAGACAATGACAAAGACAACGACAATGAAGAAGAAGAAGAAGAAGAAGAAGAAGAAGAAGAAGAAGAAGAAGAAGAAGAAGAAGAAGAAGAAGAAGAAGAAGAAGAAGAAGAAGAAGATGACAGTGGAGGAACAGAACACACTATTTCTGAAGGAGAGCACCGCTGCTTGGCTGGAGTGCTAAACAGGAGCACATCTGAGTGCAATGTTGTGCCGCAGTTCTAAATCAAAGGGTTTGGAGCCATTCCAATTTAGTTCAATTGACTTCAGCAGAACTAAAGAGAAGTATTTTTATTTCAGCATGGAGGGTGAGTCTTCTAGGCAGGGGCTGCCTACCATATATTATTTGCGGTACTCTGTTCTCTGTTAATGTCAAATAAATATTCAAGGAGACCAGTGGAGGGTTTTAGAGGTTGAAGGCTTGATATATTTGCATTCATTTTATTGCAGACCTTATGCATATAATGTAATGATGTAAGCTGCCTTCAGGAATTCTGGCAATGGAAGATAAAGGTTCCCAAAAGGGCAGACTTTACTCATGATTCTACAACTTCAGAGTATGCATTTGTGTCTAACAGTGGGAAGATTTTCTGCCCAAATCACCCCAAACAGACTACAGGTGTGCTTGTATGAACTATTGTATCTACAGAAAATAAATGCTCGCATAAATGTGTAAAACTTGCTAGAAAGGCTAGAAAAAGGATACTGCAAATGTAAATCAGCCAACCTGGTGAAGTAGATATACATTGTTTAATTTTAATTTTAACTTGGAAGAGAATCCTGCTAGACCGCTTTGTTACTGTTATATGGTATCAAGTCAGAACTGTCCAATAGAGACCCTAATAGGATATTCAAGGTAAGTCGGGTATTTAGGGAGGGGTTTTGCCATTTCCACTCCCACAAGGAAAGTCCAACACTCTACCCACTATTCTAAAGTGAGTATTCCAGGGCTCTTTAGCGATAGGGATTGTTCTGTTTGGCTGCTTCCTAAAAGGTGCTGTAATTATATGAAAACAGATACTGACAAGATGTCTTGGACTACAGAGGATCTGTTAAGGTCAGGAGGGGAAAGGAAAAATATATCATTTGGCATGCTCTTCTCCCTTCTAGCCTGATCAGCTGCCCATTAAGTGGTTCCCCTGATTATCTATGGAGGAAAAACTACTTTCACCACTTATCTCTCCATTTGTCAGTGCCTTTCCTTTCACCCCCTCCCCCAATCCCTGCTTCTCTTCCTGTGTCTCTCCTCCCCCCCACCACTCCATACTTTCTCAAATTCTCTTTTGGAATCTGAAGCTGCTGAAGGCGGCTATCTCCCAGCTAACAAACATGCCAAAAAGAATCCATGCCCCACCCATTAGTCAGAAAGGTGCATGGCAGCTCTTAAAGGGAAAGGATGTATTATTCTAAGTAGAAAAACTTGCAGATGAGGTTCTCCTCCATCCCAAATCAAACTGTGCTCTCAGTGAGCCATATATCATATCTGTGGATAGGCTGTTAAACTCCTTATTGAAATTAATTTACCATTTGTTTGTGCAGAGCATATATGATTCTATAGGAGGCTTGCTCACAGTCTTGAAACATGGTGGCAGTGGTGACTGATTCGTAAAGAAGACAATAGCACCAAATGGTAATCTGAGGGGGGAAGTGCAAAAACAAAGCAAATCACAACAGACCTGGAAGCACCAAGTATATTCAACCTACAAATGAGAAGGTAGCTCATGCCTGGAAAACCTGCAAAGATGAGTTAAAATTCTATGCAGACATTGCAATGGTAGATAAAAATAAAGCTGTGAAAATCAAACCAGTTTTATACTTGACTGAAGAAAATGGAGGAGCAATATATGAAGAACTGCATACAAATATTCATCAAATACACCCTACATTGGCTGTATTAACAGATTGTTCTGATGCCTACTGCAGGCCAAGGGGGAATGAGCAGGTTTTCATAATGTATAATCGCACCGTATCAAAAGCAATGATAGAAAGCAAGAACAAAATTGATTTCCAAAGACAAACAAGAAATACAGGGCCCAATGTGTGGTTGCTGACAACAAAGAACCAGTATAAATGTTGAACCTAAGGCAGTCTGTGTGGCAAAACAGAGTAAGGTCCTGCATCAGAACATGCTGAATGTGGGCATTGGGATAATTAATAATCCAGATGGAAATGGAAGGTTGTCTCAACAAAGGATGTAGAAGGAATTCTGATATGTGCTTGAGGGAGCTGCGAGGCTGGGTAGTGTTTATAAATGGAGATTGGGGCAAGTATGAAGCCAGTTGGAAACGGAAGCCTTAGTACAGCCTCTCAAATAACTGTAAAGCTTAGAAAAGCTGGGAATTATACAGGCAATGAAGAAAAGCTCAGAGTGGCCTAATGCACATAGTGGTGATCAGAGAACCATCAGGAAACGTCAGAATATGCATGGATTCAAATTTTTAAAGGTTTTAGAGCACTGAATTTTTTTTTTTTTACTTATTATAGAAGACATATTGTTGGATCTGCCAAAAGAGAGAGGGGGAAGGGGGAGGGGAGGTTGTTTTCTATGTAGCAAATGGTGTTTGGTACATTGAGCTGAATAAAAGATCTAGATATTTGACCCCATTTGCAACATCCTTTGGAAGATATTGCTGGCTACAAATGCCAATGGATATTTGTCTTGTCTGCGAGATCTTAACAGAAGCTTGAAAGTGCTACTAGGAATCCAGATAACATCTGATAGTGGGAGAGGGGGTGACCTGGCATAGGCATAGCTTCACCTTAAATTAATAGCATTTCTGAAAAGATGCCACAAATTGAATCTGCAACTGGATAAAGACAAACTCAGACTGAAAGTCACACAGTCATACTGGTCACTTCTTTGTGAAGGGTCTTCTGGTAGAAAAACCAAGAAAAACTCCTATTTAAAACCAAGAAAAACTCTCATTAAAAACCAAGAACTGTTTTAAGGCATGCCATAAACCTAAGATATTAGGGAGATTCAGGGGGTTTGGGGAATGGCCAACCAGCTAACTAAGGGTCTATCCAGACTGGCTGTTTTAATACAGGCTGGATCAGACTACAAAGGGTCAGTTGAGGTTGGCCCATCACATACATCCATTTGGCACACTCCTCTAATCTGAATGGCATATTGACCTTTATGTCAATGAAATGCTTTCCCTGAGGGTTAGTGGAAGTGAATTGGTTTTTACTGCTAAATCATTACTGTTGTGATGAATCACTTCAATTAAATTTTAAAAAATATTCTCCTTTCTGTATATTGCCAATTGAGAAGCTGCCCACAGCTGTGGTTTCAATCAGCAATACACAGACAGGCAACAAACTGCATTTTTAAATGTAATCACTCTGATTCAGCACATCAGCAATGATCTAGCAGGTGCAATAAAAAAACAATTTCACTTCTCCTGTTCCTCCACAGACAATCAGAGAAAATGCTCCATTGCTACTATCCTGAAGTGCTCACAAACAACTTCAGGATATCAGAAATTGACACTGTAAGAAATTTCAAGGCTCTGGTTTTGTCCATGGCAAGCAAACACACTTAATGGGAACAGACTATATAGGAGCCCTCGAAACTGCACTAGAATAGTAGGAATCCCTGGCAGGGGGTCAAACAGGTGTAGGTTGGGGCAAATTGGTCCAGTGATGTCCATTGATAAAGTCAAGAAGTCTACCTTAAAATTGGCATTGGGGTGGTTCTTTATAAATTGCCAATGTACCATTGATGGTTCATCAAAATTGCCACGCTGAGTTAGTTATATAGCAAAAGGTTTATTAAAGACAGATAGAGATACAACACAGAACACATACAGTGCAGAAAATAGGTTAGTAGATATCTTAGCTTAAGGGTCCAAGGGCCCCTTAAGGTTCCAAGACATGGCACAGGCACATCTGCCCTGTTGTCCTGGACAAAGGACTAAATGACTTTCCATGGTTTTTATAGTTTTCTGTATGGTAAGCATGATCTAAGACTGACGTATTTAGTACGCCTCTACACGTGCCTACATGTGCTTTCATGTGCTTGTTCATCAGTTCATGTTCTTGGCCTATAGCCATTTGGCCATCAAAGCCTAGAATGACCTGACCCTATTTTCCTAGTTCAAAGTTGGTTCCTTATTCCTGGCTAACCGCCATATGTTGCTCTCAGCAAAATGACACCTCCGCACTATAAGAGATGCCAATAGTCTTAGAGGATGGGTCACCGTGACATAGTCTTGTCTCCTACTTCCTAGCTTGGCTTCATTCATAGACCCACGCACTGTAAGAGATGGTGCCAAGTCTTAGAGGATGGGTTATGCCAAGTTTGCTGGGTCATTTTGACCTATACCTTGGCAGCATTTTGGGTCTGTTAATGCTTATAATATATTTTGATTTTTCTCATGTTTATAAATCCTTATCACCATAGATGGATGCCAGGGCAATAGAAAGCGCCAACTCAAGCCATCAGCACACCAAACAATGGGGAAAGGGCCCATGTGGATAGTCTTTAAGTTTTATAATGCCTAAAAAAGAACTATGGCTGCCTTGAGGTATCAGGACACAATGTGGCAGCAGAAAAAATACCATGAAGACACTTTCCAAATGGTAAATATGGTACATGCAACAGCTTCCATCTTAAAACATAATAACCTGAAGAGCTATTAAAGATTCAGCATGGTGTATCTGACACAAGTCTTGAAGGGGTCTATGTTGCAAGGAAAACAACTTTTTGTCTTTGAAAGGACAGCCTTAACAGCAGCAGAAAGGAGTTGTGCCCAAATTGAGGATACATTTTGGAAGAGAGAAATTTCCTTTGTTCACATGCAGGCACATGACAGATATCCAAACAGAAGACAAATCTCTTCAAAACATGGCCACCCAGAGGAGAAGGATGGGAGGAGGAGCCAGAATGGGCAATGAGGGCAACAGAAGCATGTCTGATGTATGTTCATCTGCTGGCTGCTGGTGCTCAATAAATTTCAATAAATTTATTTTATTTATGAATTGAATTTTATTTTTCTGACCTTCTAACCTAAGTAGTTGCCAGCAATTTAACATTTGTTTCACATTTTGGATTATTTCTTATTTGCAACTTTTGTAAGATTTTTTTTTTCTCACATGGCTTAGACATTTGTATCTATAACTTTTTCTTGCATCTGTAAGGTTTTTGATGCTTGCTGAATTATTTATTTTTGAATATTTATGCATAGAAACAACTTGATATATAAACTTGTGAATAATGCAAAATGAAATCAGTTTTCACTGGAATCATTTTTATCTGCTTGGGAAAAGCAGAATGAATAAAATATGGATGTCTAAAAAAGAAATGTGTGTGCTTGATACCCAGCTGAACACTGATACAGCAGTAGATGAAAAAAGATTAAGGCACACTGAGATGTCACAATGGAATAAGCCTAAAGGGGATAAACATCAGCTATGAAGAACTTATACTGAAATTCATACAACTCTTTGTTTTGCATTGGGCTTAGCATGTTTGAAATGAATCTAAAAATATCTGACTATACGGATGTACAGCTAAACACATATTTTTGGCTGGAAAGTAGGGTGTTTTATTTAAACAGCCAAGATGGGTTGTTTTTTCTTTTGTTTTCGGTTTGTTTTTAAGTTTAACTCAATTATGATGATAATTGGTTTATCTTAAACCCTTTTGGCATATTGGAAAGCCTGTATCAAAATAAATAGTGTTGGTGAGGATCTGCAGGGTTTGATGAAATGGGTGCCACATGGGGGTTTGGACAGCGGGATGCCTGCATCTTTTGATGATGATGATGATGATGATGATGATGATGATGATGATGATGATGATGATGATGATAAACAATTTTCCGTTTCCGTTTCCGTTTTTTCATTTCATTACGCAACAAAACGACAAACGAATTTTATCTTTAAAATGAAATGAAATGAACAGGAACACCAGAAATTTTGTCGTGCGTTTTGTTTCCGTTACTGCAATATGAATGAATTGCTTAAAATCCTTTTAAAAATCACAAAAAATGAAATAAATGGTAACGGAATGGTAACAAACGAATGAAAACAAAAACGATTTTTTTCAAAATTCATGAAAAACAAAAACGAACCAAAACGGACCCTCCAAATGACAAACGACAAATGAAATGCAATTTTTTTATTCATGCCCAATAATAATAATAATAATAATAATAATAATAATAATAATAATAATAATAATAATAATAATAATAATAATAATAATAATAAATGTTTCTCTTTTTAGCACTGCATCAATCGAGTACTATCCCATTTCTAAGCAAATTCATATTAAATGCTGTATTAGTTTTTCAAATATTTAAAAAAATGTGAAGAACAAAGGTACATGGCCCATAGTGGCTCAATAAGATTTCCCTGCTAGGGAAAGAATGGGAAACCCATGTCTTTTTCCTCACCCTCTAGGATGGAGACAGGGGGAAAGAGGGAGAGGAGCGACACATACACACACTCAAGACTCAATCAGCCTCTTTACCTGCGGTATCTTGCAACAACCTGTTGAGCTGGAGTTAGATAAAGAAGCTGTCGGAGTCAGTGGTTGTGGCCATGGAGGAGGATCAGTCACTTGCATGACAAAATGGCAAAGACCAGTCTTTCCCCTTGCAAACACAACTGATGCATGTCATTGTCTTGCCCTCCTTGGTTTTGAGGCTCCTGCCATGCTCACCAGTGTCTCCTCTCACACCCCCTACAGAGGAGGTTATAGTTCTTGGAGATAGAAGAGTGGGTAGGTTACTAGGCAAAAACGAGTGGGGAGCTCTTTAGAAAAGCTTTCAAAGTGATATAAAACCCACATGTTAGACCATTTTTTTAAAACTCTGAACCAGATCCTGATTTTACTCAGCAGTGTAGTTGCACCCTGGCTCAAATTACCAAAGAGTGTTATACATCTTCTAGTGCTCCAAGGAGAGGCCATTAAGTGTATCAATAAAACATAGCTCAAAAAAGGAACATCCTTCATATTTATTTATTCCATTGGTTGTTTATTTTCTTAATCGTCTCCATCCTGTTTCATGGACCGAGAATGCTTAGAGAGCATGTCAATTATGCTCTCTACCCCCATACAATCCCCAACCGACACAACAGTATAGATTTTTTTTAAATGCCTTATTCCATTTCAGAAAGATGTGTATGTCAGGATATGGAGTTTGTCAAAGAAAAGAGAGTTGTAAAGTCAAGGGGCTGCGTCAGTGGAGCAGTTCTTCTTGTGAATCTAATTGGATTTCGGGGTGGGTGGGCGGTATGCTTCAGGGAGCATTCCAGGTTGAGCTAAAAATTCAAGATGGAGCATAAAGATGAAGGTGGACATTCAGCCATTGTAGGAAAAGACTGTTTATCCATTAAAATGGGGAACCATTGCCCTCTAAATGTTCTGAACTTCAACTTTGTCCTCTAGATGTTTTGAACACCAGCTCCCAGAAATCCAGTCAACTTGACCAAGTTGCTTTTCCTAGTAAGTAGCATCAGAACCCTTTATTGGCATCAGACAGACAGACATTAATATAAATAAATAATTGATACATGCAATCAGAAAAGGTATGTACCCAGTTAAATTATACAAAGTAAACATGTGAAGCAAGAAGTAATATAACAAATCACAGAGAGGCAAAATACAGTGGTACCTAGTATAAAGGAATTAATTTGTTCCAAATGAAATTATGTTAAGCAAATTTTCCTTTATACTAATTTCCCATAGGAATGCATTGAAAACGGAGGAATCCCTAATCGTGAACATTTTATGTTGTATGGATTCACCCCATAGATTCTGTTAAGCAAATTACCCTTTTCTCTGGAATTTTTTATGTTGTATAAATTTTATGTTATACAAATTGTTTGTTACACAAGGGTCCACTGTATAGTGCTTTCTTTATAGCACTTGGTTCTCAGCCTGCGGGTCCACAGATGTTCTTGGACTGCAACTCCCAGAAGCCCTCACCACTAGCTGAGCTGGACAGGATTTCTGGGATTTGAAGTCCAGGAAGATCTTGGGAGCCACAGGTTGAGAACCACTGCTTTATAGAGTATTTTATCATCCTCCATAGACTCTGACCCCACCTAGGGGTAAACACCCTCATCCTTAAAATGCGGGGCAGAGAACCCTGTTGGGTATTGTGAATATGTTTTCGTAGATTTTCACGGGTATAGGTATGCATGTTAGGGTGGATTCGGGTTTCTTCCCGTGTAGAAATCTGGTTGTTTTGGCGACGTTTCGACGAGGTCTCACTCGTCATCTTCAGGCTGGTGTTCTGGCTTCTTTCTTCTTGAAGCAAAGTGTGGTCTCAGTTGAAGTCCTTCTATAAATACTGCTGGGGGTGTGTGGTTTGCTTGCTCTGTTGCTGATTGTAGGTTCCTTTGTTCCTTTGTTCTTTTGTGATCTGCTGTGTGGCTGAGGCGATCGTTAAGGGATTAACTGCTGATGGCTGTTTAGATGGCTGTTTACATGCTGGTGGGTTAGATGGCTGGTAGATTCTGGCAGTATCCTGGGCTTTGGTGGAGTGGGGTCCTGTGTCTTGTGAATTCATTTTGGTCTGGCTACGTGTCTGTGGTCTCCCAATGTTTTTTTGGGGTGTGTGAGTGTGCTCCATGTGGTGACTGGAGTGGGGTGCCGCAGTAGATGGTGCGGCACTCACCATCGCAGAGACCAAAGTCCTTTCCAAAGGATTCAACTTTGCAGTCGCCCCCAGACACATCCCCACCGAAAACATCATATGCGGAGTGGAAGCCAGCCTAACCAAAATCAACCCAGATGAAGCCAACAAAATCAGACTCGAAGTCACCAATGTCCTCTGCTCCAGCAAACCACCCAGAAGCAATTTACACAAAGAAGAACAAAAAGCCCTCACCAACCTGAGGAAAGACAACAACATAATCATTCTCCCAGCAGACAAAGGCAATGCCACAGTGGTGATGAACACATCCGACTACCAAGCCAAACTATCCAACCTACTACAAGACCCTGCTTACATACCTTTGAACACAGACCCCACCACCTACCTGGAAAAAACCACCAAAGCCAAAATAAAAGCCTCTCCCTTAAGTGAAGAAATCAAGCCAAGCATCATCCCCAGAGAGAAATCATCCAGATGCCCCAAGCTCTACGGCCTCCCCAAGATTCACAAAGAAGGAACACCTCTCAGACCCATAGTCAGCTCCATAGGCTCACCTCTACAAAACCTCGCCAAATTTCTTGCCAAACAACTCCAGCCCTATGCAGAATCCATCACTTCATACGTACAAAACTCGCTCCACTTCATAGAAATTATAAAGAAACAAGACCTACAACCCAATGACCTACTCGTGAGCTTCGATGTTGTTTCGCTCTTCACACAAGTGCCCATTCAAGAAGCCTTGACAGCTATCCACAACAAATACAACCCCCCCCCCCAAACACATCCTAGATCTGACCAACCACTGCCTAACCAACACATACTTCATCCACAATGGACAAAGATACAAACAGATAGAAGGAGCACCCATGGGATCACCCCTCTCACCGGTCATCGCAAACCTATATATGGAACACTTTGAAACCAACGCGTTACAGAAGTCCGAACATAAACCCAAACTCTGGCTCAGATATGTTGACGACACCTTTGTTATCTGGCCACACGGGAAAGATAAACTGAACAACTTCCTCACACATCTCAACAGCCTACACCCCAAAATACAATTCACTATGGAAATAGAAGCCAACAACCAACTTCCCTTCCTGGACGTCCTAATCTACAAAAAACCCGATGGCTCCTTAGGACATACCATCTACCAGAAAAAAACACATACAAACCGCTACTTAAATGCACAATCACACCACCACCCTGCACAGATCAACTCCGTAGCAAAAACCCTCATCTCCAGAACCAAACGCCTCGCTGACAAAGACCACCTAAAAACTGAATTACACACTCTCTCGAATGTTTTAATTGCGAACGGATTCCAAAAAAACACCATCACCAAACTAATCCAAAAGGAAACACCCCCCCAAGAACCAAGAAACAGAAGAGAACAACAGCACCGCCCTCCTCCCTTACATCAAAGGCACCACAGACAAAATCAGCAAAATTCTCCACAAACACAATATCAAGACAGCCTTTTGCACCGACCAAAAAATAGCCAACATTTTAAGAAACCCCAAAGACAAGATTGAGCTAGAAAACCAAGGAGTCTACGAAATACCATGCAAAGTCTGTCCAGCCACATACATCGGACAGACAAACAGGAGAATAAGCGCACGCATCGCAGAACACAAGAACGCAGTCAAAAAAGAAGAAAATCTTCCTCTCTCTTCCAGCACATAAAAACAACAGGTCATGAAATTGACTTTGAAAGAACCAAACTCATCTCCAAAACTGAACACTTCAACAGTCGAATAATCATGGAAGCCATTGAAATAGAGAAACACCCAAACAACATGAATAAACGTGATGACACCTCCCGCTTGCCTGACATCTGGAAACTAGCCCTGGTCAACAGACGAGCCTCTGTCACAAAGACTGACACCAGGTCCAAAAGGACACAAGATGCCACCACCTTCCATCCACACCAAACACAAACCCAGACCCTTCCCACAGATGAAACGAAACCACCATCCAATAACAAAACCACGACTGCACCATCTACTGCGGCACCCCACTCCAGTCACCACATGGAGCACACTCACACACCCCCAAAAACATTGGGAGACCACAGACACGTAGCCAGACCAAAATGAATTCACAAGACACAGGACCCCACTCCACCAAAACCCAGGATACTGCCAGAACCCACCAGCCATCTAACCCACCAGCATCTAAACAGCCATCTAAACAGCCACCAGCAGTTAATCCCTTAACGATCGACTCAGCCACACAGCAGATCACAAAAGAACAAAGGAACAAAGGAACCTGCAATCAGCAACAAAGCAAGCAAACCACACCCCCAGCAGTATTTATAGAAGGACTTCAACTGAGACCACGCTTTGCTTCAAGAAGAAAGAAGCCAGAACACCAGCCTGAAGATGACGAGTGAGATAAACGTCGCCAAAACAACCAGATTTCTACACGGGAAGAAACCCGAATCCACCCTAACATGCATACCTATACCCGTGAAAATCTACGAAAACAAAAATCTAGAAAAAAAACAAATATATATATATATATATATATATATATATATATATATATATATATATATATATATATATATATATATATATATATATATATATATATATATATATATATATATATATATATATATATATATATATATATATAGCACAATTTGCCTGGTGTGGGCTTTATTCTAGCCTAGCAATACATTATGCAAGATCACCTCTTTTGATCGATCTGAAAATCTATAGCGCAATTTGCCTGGTGTGGGCTTTATTCTAGCCTAGCAATACATTATGCAAGATCACCTCTTTTGATCGATCTGAAAATCTTACAAGTGACAGCTCCAGATAGGAGACATGGATATCCCTATATACTGTATAGTGCAGTGAAAAATATATATGTTCCAGGGACTCTAAAGCCCCAGAGTTACAGGGGCAGAGCCATGCTTCCGATGGTTTGGAGCTAAATCTGCCAAGACTGCCATACAAAATATTTGATGGGAGTACGTTACATCTAACAACTTGCATTGGAAGTCAATGGGGAATCAGTTCACACACAGCCCAGAACTGAGCACCATGCTCTTTATTAACTTGCAGATGCTCAGATTTAATTTAAGGTTATTCCAGAAAACAAAACCTACAAAAATACATATTCACTCTCACTATATCATGAGTTACACAATATGAGCATTGTAATGCTCATTTTCCCCACAAATAGTATGAAATAACTAGATCAACCATAAGCTCACTCATAGGAAGCAAGCACTTTTATATATTTTTCTTTTGCAAGGAAATGCAATCTCCCTTTTTTGCCAGTTGTTTTATTATCCATTTAAACCATACCACAACCAATGTAGCCCAGAGTTTGGAACTTTCCCAGATTTACTTGGAGCATATTGTACATGTTACAGGGGCGGAGGAGTGGAGAGGAAGGAGGGACCCTGCCATCTGAAACTCATTAATCAATTAGAATTTTTAAGGGCTTACATCAAAATGTGATCTCTTCTGATAAAGCAAACTCCAGTTCACAAGCAGCCTTTTGTCCTTTGTGCTATGAATACATTTGATACAAAGTGTGGGGTGTGCTCGAAACACAGCAGGACAGGAACCTGGCACATGCCTGCACCTTGATACTTAGTACTTATATTATGCAAGTCTTCTGGGTTGGAAGCCAGCACTAAATGACATTAGCGAGCATATTTATCTTTTCTTGCAGCTGGTAATTAGAAGTGCAATACTATACGTGGCTACTCATAAGTAAGGCCCACTGAGAGTTCGTAGGGGCTGGCTGCCAAATAAATGAGCAAAGGATTGCAGCCTAAAGGGCCAAGAATTTTCTTCAATTCATGGCAGTCCATGTCCAAATGCTTAGCAGTGTGTGAGGCTGGATCAGCCCCTGTCTCCACCCCTCATTACCTGTCGTGTTAGGAATACTTCTCACAAACCCCTTTCTTCTGATTTAGAGCAACAAGGGCCATTTTTAATCTGAGCAAAGGGGCACCTCAAATTTGGGGGAGGGGGGCAGAGGGAGCCCCTGTACTGTTCAAATCATGGCTGCCTCTGCAAGTAATATTGAGCCTCGTGGCACAGTGGGTAATTGCCTGTACTGCAGGTAAAACTGTGCTCACGACCTGGGGTTCGATCCCAGGTAGCAGGCTCATGGTTGACTCAGCCTTCCATCCTTTCAAGGTTGGTAAAATGAGTATCCAGCTTGCTGAGGGGGGCAATGTGTAGCCTGCTTACTGTTATTAAAAACTGTAAACCGCCCAGTGACAACCTGAAGTGGTATGGGGCGGTATATAAGCAGAACACTTTAAATCAGGCCTACCCAAAGTCCGGCCCGGGGGCAAATCCGGCCCTTCAGGCCATTCTGAGTGGCCCGCGGCTGGCTGGCCCGCCCCTCCTTTCCCCCTCCTTCACCCACACATTCCCCTGTGGTGACCACAGCTCCCTGTGCTTCCTTTGGTCCCCACCTTCCTTCTTTCCTCCCTCCCTCCCTCCCTCCCTTCGTCCCCACCCTCCTTCCTTTCTCTCTTGGTTTCTACCTTCCTCCCTCCCTCCCTTGGTTCCTGGCTTCCTTCCTGCAGGTCGGGTTGCAAGGGGTCAGTGGGTGGGGCTTATGGGTCAGTGGGTGGGACTTGCAGTGGGGTGGCAAGGTTGGGGAGCAACCGGCCCCTGGCACATTCTCAGCCACCAAATCTGGCCCTCCTTACAAAAAGTTTGGGCACCCCTGCTTTAAATGGAGTAACAATCTGAGTGCCAGGGTGGGAATTATGAATGATAAAATGAATGATAATGGAACCACCAGTATAAGAGCTGGTGGGGGTTGTGATTGGGATGGGGATGGCAAGGAAAAAGTCAGTCCAGGGACTGGAGAATAGGGAGGTAGGAAAACAAGAGGCTGGGGAAGCCAGTGAGTTGGGTATCTATTCTATTTGTTTCTGGGGAGGGAGTATCCAGTATTTGTTCTATAGTAAAAGTAAAGCCCCCTCCCACATTTGCAAGCTAGTTGTGTCTGACTCTAGGGGTGGCACTCATCTCTGTTTTTAAGCCAAAGAGCCAGTGTTGTGCAAGTCTGTGGCCATGTGGCCAGCATGGCCAAACACATTTCTGTGCACAGAACAGTTAGCCTTCCTGCTTTTTATGGTGGCACCTCTTTATCTACTTGCATTTTACATGCTTTCGAACTGCTAGGTTGGCAGGAGCTGGGGTTAACAGCGGGAGCTCACTCCATTGCGTGGCACCCAGGATTCGAACCACTGAGCTGCTTTGCAACTGACAGTTTCAGCACTTTAGCCCGCTGAACCATCACACCCCTACAAACTCTTTGTTCTATACATGAGTACTATGTGGAGTAGGTTTGTTGGTTCTTTATATGAATATGTGACTGTTTTAAGTGTAAGGAACATTGTTTGTGTGTATGTGCAGTATGAGATATATTTCTTGTGTGAGTTAATTATGTTATATGACTGTCTCTGTGTACATGGGGTATCTGTTCTTCACAGGGTAACCATTTTGTACTTTATGTCTGAGTATGCATTTATCCTCCCTCTGTATGTTTTCTGTGTAGGGTATACAGTATATTTATCTACATGTTTTCTGTGTGATGTGGGTGAACAGTTTGGCTTCCATGTAGTGCCTGGTGAGTTTTCTGAACAGAGTGAATGTTTGAATTATTTAACTTTTCAGCTCAAACAGGCAGATGAGTGTCTTGTGACTGCTCATAAGATCCATCATAAGCATTTTGGTGTTCACAACACTTGTTTCTTGATGTGCCCAGCAGCAGAGGGGGAAATTATGAGAGCCATCTAGTTCATGAGTGGCCAGACTTTCAGCAGCTACTTTATTTTGTTCACCCTGGCGGTGGGGTGAACAGTTACAAGTGACTGTCAACCCAGGAATTTGTTCTGAGTTGAGGTGGGCACAAAGCAAATCACAAACAAGCAACAACAACGTGAAATAGGCTGGGTTATGGTTCATTTTGTGGGTGGTTCAGGGAACTGTGCTTTCACAAAGCAAAATAAAACACCAGACTTTTTCATCATTGGCCTTTCATTTGGCATGGTCTTCTCACATCCCACTTCATGGTCCCAGCCCCTCTTCCTCTGCTGCTGCCCACCTGAGTAAGGCAGTAGGTTGTCTGGGGCCTACTTCCTGTCCCAGTGCTTCCTGGGAGTTTGGGAGTATTGTTTGTAGTGTGGTTTTGCTGCCCATTGGACCATGTAAAGGGAACCTTCAAAGAGCTATATTTAGAAATGGGCCCAAATCGAATGAACCACGAAGTGATTCTTTTTGGACAAAATAATGGCATGGTTCATGGTTTGTGGACATTAATGAACCACAAAACATCACAAACCGCCATTGTTCTAGTTAATGCCCATTTCTAGCTTCAATCTCCTGAAATGAATGGAACAAAGTCCTTTGACACAAGATTTCACCTCTGGGCTTTTCCCCTAACAGCAATAGGTGAATAAAATCCTTCTCAAATTATAGCAAATCAGTACAAGATTTACCAAAAAATTGGGATCTATTTTCTCCTCCATCCCCGGGCCTAAAAATGTGTCTGCCATATGATGCATAAGTTTTTAAACCTCTAATTCATATTTTTCTCATCTCCCCTTAGTTACCATGTCAATCATTGTAGCCCTTCCCTTTAGGCCAAAGACTCCAGTACTGGTTGATCTTTTTGAGGTAGGTCAATCAGAAACCCTAGGACAGAGACCGAGTGCCCAAACTGTGATTCAAAACCCACAAATTTTTCGCAAAGTGCCAATTCAGCTATTTAACCTGTATACAGGTAGCTGTGAAGGGACTGTGTTGAGTGCCTGCTCACAGAAAGAACTCCGAGTGCCACCTTTGACACCCGTGCCATAGGTTCGCCAACACTGACCTAGGACTTAGGTCATCTGAGACAAGCTAGCCATGCAGTTACCAATGTCACTGACAATGGAACATGCAGGGATTATAACTAGGGATTGACCTTTTGTATTTTAGCAAATTGTAAAAAAAATGTATTTTTTTTTAAAATTGCATTTTTATGTTCTTTCATTCATTGCTGGAAGAAAGCCACTAAAATTAGAATGGCTCCTAATAATGAAAGAGGGGTACATAAAAGTACTGCTTCCTGCTTTTAGAGGTGATTGATTCTCTGCTGCCTTGCCTCTCTGGTTTCTTTTGAGTAGTGTTTTAAGGGTTGTATAAAACTTTTGGAGTGCCAGAGTACATGAATGTGAAACCTGAAAGGTAAGAACCCAAATGTGGATTTTCCTTTCATGTTAAATCGAAGAACCAGTACATTGAAAGCACAAAAGCTGAAGATGTACTTGTTGAAAAAAATTAATGGAATGAAATGTTTCAAAAATGTTATTTTTCAAATCAAATTTGATTTGATTTGAACCTTATTTTTATTATGTGGCCTAGATCTTCATAACATAATTCAGGGATATCTTGGATCCTCTAATGTAATTGAGCCTTTCTTCCTTACACCAGAGCTACCAGTACTTTCAGTGAGTCTTCTTACATTTGAAAGCACAGGTGGGGTAAATGTGGCCCCTGGACACCTCATCCCATAGGAAGGGGGAAATCTGAGGATAAGTCAACCAAGATGGCAGCAATAATAATAATAATAATAATAATAATAATAATAATAATAATAATAATAATAATAATAATAATAATAATAATAATAATAATAATAATAATCTGGAAAGTCTAGGGTGAAATCTAAAACTAGTTACCCTGAGCTGACTACAGATTCCATTTTGGAATTTATAGACAAGTGGGGCCAATTCCTCTGGCTATGAATTTTGGACATTTACCTATTACTTTACCTGTTACCCCCAACCCCACCCCACCCATGCCATACCTACTGTGTAATACCCAGCCTGATGAAGGCTCCTCCGGGATTCCAGTCTAGCTTCTGTTTGTTGGATGGTAGTGATCTAATAAAAGTATCACCCAGATAGTATACTGCTCCCTGGAAACATTAAGGAGCTCTGATTTTAGAATAAAGGAGGGGACAAAAATAAAACAAAAACAAAACTGGAATTCCAGCCACATTATCTTTTCCCATCCTCCCCCTTTTTTTTTTTTTGCTCCTTTTTGGAGCTGATGTGGTCTAGTGGCCGGAAAATTGTTCCCTGGACCCTTGGAAGCTGCTCATCCCTGTCCTGAAGATAGCATCAGAGCAGGGGAGGGCTGAGTGGGAAGAATGAGAACCACTCTTCATTTGCATAATTAAAACTAGTATGCCAGTTATGCCCAATTCTTGAGAAACCTGCTCTGGCCACTGTGACACATGCCCTAATGACATCCCAGCTTGACTACTGTTTTAGCTGTTTTTAACTGGAAATCGCCCTGAGTTCCTTTATGGAAAAAGGAGCGGTATAAAAGTGTACCAAATAAATAAATAAATAATGCACTCTCTGTGGGGCTACTGATGGAAAGTCTCAGGAAACATCAACAGGTCCAGACCACAGTGGCCAGATTGCTGACTGGGACAAGTTACAGAGATCACATTACACCCCTACTTAAGCAGCTCCACTGGCTGCCAATCACCTACTGGCACAATTCAAAGTGCTGACCTTAACCTACAAAGCACTAAATGGTCTAGGTCCAAACGATGTCAAAGATCAAATCTCGCTGTATGAACTGGCTCGGGTGTTAAGGTCATCAGAAGGGGCCTTTCTTTCCATCTTGCCACCTTCACAGGTGCATCTCATAAGAACCCATGAAAGGGCCTTCTCTGTTGCTGCTCTCAGACGTTGGAATTCCCTCCCGCTGGAGGCCAGGACTGTCCCATCTCTGCTGTCTTTCCGGAAGCAGGCAAAGACCTTCCTCTTCAAGCAAGCTTTCCCTGAATGATGGATTACCTACTGTGTGACTTTTAGATGGATTGCATCCACTGATCTCATAAGAACACCAGTGTTTTCCACGCTAGCTTCCATCCCTCATAACAGACTTTTTGCTTTTTTGCCTGTTCTTGTTAGCTTTAATGTTACCTTTTAATATTGTAAGACGCCTCTTCTAATTCCCTGTTCTTAACTTGAATATGTTTTTGAATGCTCTGGGCTGTATGTTGTCCCTCATTATTGTAAGCCACCTTGGATCCCTTTCCAAGGAGAAAGTTGAGGTAAAAAAAATCTAAATAAATAAATAAATAAATAAATAAATAAATAAATAAATAAATAAATAAATAAATACTGGCAAAAAAATGGATCCCAAGGCCTGGAGGCCAAACTCCCTGGCACCTCCTGTGCAATTCAGGGCAGAAATTTCCCTTCTCCCCTTAACAGCAAGGCTTTCCTTTCTTGTCATTCTCTAAAGTCTATGGAAATATGACCCCTCCTCTCCCCCCCCATCCCCCAGGGAGAGCGACGCTTTCCCTACTGCTTCTGGGCTGCATATCTTGCCCAGTGCGCTGCAGGTAAAGTCTAGCTCACTGACGCTCAACCCAGCCTAGCCAGGAAGTTTGGCGCGGCCCCTCCTCGGCATGGGGAAGGGGGACACCGCTGCAAGATTTAATGCGCTTGAGAGGGGCGGCGGGTCCCGATCGCTCTCTCTCCCCATCTCACCCCCACCTCAAACCCGCTGCTCAGCCCCCCACCCCCACCCCAGGTCTCCGTCTCTCGGCTCCTTCCTGCGCTTTCCGTCAGGCGCAGACCTGCCTCGGAGGTGGCGGGAAAACCCTGCAATGCGACGGAGGGAAGGGAGGAGGAGGAGGGCTGGGGAGCGAGAGACGCCGCAGCCCACTCCCCCCCACTCCCCCACCAGCGGCGATCCAAACTCAAGGAAGGCCAGAAAGCAAGAAGAGAAGGGGAAGCATCCCTCCCCTCCTTCCCTTCCTCCCTTCCCCCGAGATCCCCCGAGCTCCAGCGTAGAGAGTGGGGGTCGATCCCACAGCCGGCCCTGGATGGGAAGGAGAGGGGGTGGAGAGAGCGCCGTCCGAAGAAGCCAGCCGGCGGTAACACGATCGCCGCCGAACGCCCCTTACGTCGCGCCCGTCTCCTTCTCTTGGCCGCCGCTTATCTCTTCCGCGGGGGTGAGGGGGGTGAGGGTTGGGGGTCAGGAACAGAGGAAGGCAACGAGGAGGACGGTGCTCGCCGCCCTGCCCGGGTGGCTTGGCTCACGATTCAAATCAAAATCTGCAGAGAGGGCGCCTCGATCGAACTCCCAGCGCTTTCAGAAACGTTACGCCCAGTTCCCGGAAAGTAACGTTCCCAAGTCCTGCAAACTCCCCCGACCACCCTTCGCCAGGGCCGCCCCTCCCCCCCCCACAAAAAAAACTTTCTGAGGACGTTTTCAGGGAACAATGCAAGAAAAAAAAACATACCATATATTAAACTCACAGACATAGCTATGACCATAGCAACCCCACCAGCCCAGCAGAATCAATGAAGAGGGAATGGAGCTATCACATATTACAAAGGTGTCTGTTCGGCTTCCGTGCCTGGGTGTTTATGCTTTGTCTGCCTGCCCAATTCAAGTCTTAAATTTGAAAATCTCAAGGCAAGAAGGACCAGCCTTGGCTGGCAACCCTCTGCCGTGCAGGACTGGCCTGTTGCAAGGTGGGGCGGGTGGGGGGAAAGAAGCCTTCAGGATGTCAGCACCTGAAGCTGCAGTCTTATTAGACAAGCATCCTCCTGACAGAGCAGGCAGGTATAGGATGATGCTGTCAGTCGCTGATTTCTACAGGAAGCTGAACCCCTGGCCCAAGTCCGTTACCCATTAGGGAGTGCATGTTTCTGGTCTCTTTCCCATCCATTAGAGCCAGATGCGGCTACAGCCTCTGATGGACGACCGATAGTCGTTCGTCGCCCTTTGGAACAACAGCATAAAAGGAAAATCAATTCGGCTGGAATCTTGAAAGTCTATTCCAATTTGATAATTTATCCCATCCTCCGCACGATTTCTGAAAACGTGAGGCGGGGAGATTTGGGGACTTGCAGGTGTTGTTGGACTCTACTTCCCATCCTTCCTTACCATTGGCAAAGGTTCATGGGAGCTGGAGTTCAACAACATCTGGAGCACTACCACGATTTATAAGCCGCAGGTATCCAAGTTCTGTGCAGGTGTCGTAAAACGAGCACAGCTGATTTACTCGCCGCGTGAAGGGCACACCACACGGCTTTGCTACCGGTGAGGATCCAGATTGCCGCCTCGGTAAGGGGAAAAAAAGCCGGTGCCGGCTTCAGCATTGTGGACTTTCCTCGCCGACAGAAAGCCACTGCGAGCAAGTTCCCAAACTCGGCAGCCAGACCGAAAAAGCCAGACGCTGCCTTGCACGCTGGTCTTGCAAACTTGGCCAGCCGGTCCCAGACAGCCAGCCCGGGCTGCGCGTGCTTGCTGCTTGCACGCTCTTGGGCTCCTGCTCGCTAGAGGAAAAGCCAGGTGCACGGCTGGATCGGGGCGGTGGGGTGGGAGGTGGAGAGAGAGGACTCGATGCAGGGGATTGCTCCCCAGCACCATAGCGCGATCGTCTCTTTATTCTGCCCTCCCTAAGAAACAAAGGAAAGGGAGCTTGCGCTCGCGCGCACAGCCCCTTGTTTACATCAGCTACAAGAGAGGAGGGGGGGCAGCCCGTCCCTTGTTTTGCTAATGTCATCAAGAGAGTCCTTTTGCCCCCACCCCACCCCACCCCACCCCACCCCACCCCGCCTCCTCCGCCCCGATGGCCATTCATTAGCAGCTAGCTCTTGCTAGCCTTTCGCGCCTGCCTCCTTCCCTCCCTCTGGCTCGGCATCCGCACTCACTTGCTCCGCGCAGCGCCCCAATGCTCCTCGCCTTCTCGCGCGGCCCGTCCTGCTCTCCCCGCCTGAGCAGCCCAGCAGCAGCAGCCCTACTGCCACACTTCATACTCCTGATCTCGCTGTACTACTTGGTGATCTCTTTGGGAAACATCGGAGAGTGTGTGTGTGTGTGTGTGTGCGTGCGCGCGCGCCGTGTGTGTGGTGGTTGTGTCCCCCCCCCTTCCCCCGCACCAGAAACAGATTTCCTCCATTTCATCAGTCCACATAGACCGAACGGAAGTTTAACGCTTACTTGGGGCAGACAGGGGTGGGGTGGGGGGTGGGGAAGGAGGACGACGACGCTGGCAAATACAATTGACACCGGCTTACCCTTGCAATGCAGAGGTATTGGGTTACAAACTGTTGGCAGGACCTTTGAGCTTGGGGGTGGGAGAATGGGGGTGGGAGAATGACCCAGCTCTTATTTATCTGGCTTCCAATACTCCCCCTCGATCTGAAGAGGAGAAAAATGACTTTTAAAAAAAGATGCAGGCTGGGATTTATTGGAGGCACTGAATGGCTCCATTATAAGCTGCGAAAATGCTTAGATTTCTTGGACCCCTGAAGGATTGAAGTTTTAGCTTTATTCCTTAAGACTTGTGGGGTGAAAAACCCACCTCATTGCAAAGGCAAAAGTCCCCACTGATGGGAAAGACCAAAATAAAGGGTTGTGTGCACTTTATTTCATCTTTCTCTTTCAAGAGCAACATGTTTATGTCGAGAAACCTCAAGCCACATTAAGCCACATTGATTAGCATGGCAGGAGATGGTGTGATCAAGTGGGCAGAGTGTAAGACCTGGATTTAGATCAGGGTTAGGGTCAGGGTCAGGGTCAGGCATGTCTTGATGGCACAAAGCCTGATACAGCTGACAAGGTGTTAACTTTGGAGTTTGGCAACAAGTGTCAAGTTCAAGTACCCACTGGACAATGAAAATTACTGGCTTAATTGACTACCTCTCAGTCTCACCTATTGTACTTCTACTTCACAAGACTGCTGAAGAGATAAAGGAGGGATGAAGGCAGCCATGGACTCCAATTTAAGTTCCCTCAAGTAAAAGCAAAGTATAAATGTAACTTACAAGTGTACATATGAGTCCAGACATCTCAGTCCCAAGATGGACCATCCCAATAAGACCATCTCTGTCCACTAATATCCTGGGCAAACAATCCTAGTCATTTCTTTTGTGCACTAGTCCTGTGAAATGAACAGCTGTGAGATTTGTACAGGAGAACAGACCGTGAAATCACCTCCAAGTCCAATCTGTTTGTCTCCCACTTAAGCATTCACCATGACCACAAAATGGACCTCTTCAAATTGCTTCATGGAGGTAAGGCTACTTGTAGAGTTCTACAGAATAAATCCCATGTTGGATCCAGTTGGACACTCTCCCAGGAAACCTGAAGTTTCCAAGATGCTTGCTTGTTTCTCAGATGAAAGGCACATGTTGAGTTTTAGCAGGGTTGGGTTTAAGCTGATTGTGCCAAATTCTTCTAAGGTATCTGTTAGAAGATGTTCTACCACTGAAAGCTGTCAGACTGAAGAGCATATGTGAGATTATCAGACCAAATAAAAATCTCTGTACCTTGAGGAAGTGGTTGATCATTTATGGAATTCAGGGTTCCCAACCTTGGGTTCCAGGTGTTCTTGGATTACAAACTCCAGATGTCTTCACCACTAGATGACAATGGCTTCTGGAAGTTGCAGTCCAAGACTGTCTGGGGACCAAAAGCTGGGAGCCACTGAAGCAGATGTTAAAATGGGAGCCAGAGATGTATGCTGACATCCAACTAGATCATTGTTTTCCCCCCACATACCTAGGTACTATTTTGGATTAGAGATGGGCACGAATCGAAAAAATTACGTTTCATTTTTTTGTTTTTCATTGTGGGTCCGTTTTGGTTCATTTTCATTTTTTTGTGAATTTTTTTGAAAAAAATTTGTTTCATTTTTTGGTTTTTTCATTTTTTGTTTTTACCTGCTTTTTGCGCTGACTTAAAGCATTTCCACGCACGGACATCCCCCAATGCCCCAGACCAGAGGGAAAACACTAAAAAAATGATGCTGTCAGAGACACAGTATAGACTAGGGAGGCTGCAAAGGCAGCGGCGGGCATTTCCCAGGGCGTAAGGCAGCTGCAGAGTGACTGCACTGTGGGGCAGGGGAGGGTACTCACCGGGAGGTACACACGCACACAGGGAGGCTACAAGAGAAATCTTTTCTTTCTCTCCCCTAAGAGCCAGGTTGCAGCCAGCAGGAACACAGAGACACATACCTGTCTGGCTGGCCTAAAGTAACGAGTCGCAGAGACAGCAATCCCACCCTAACTCCCACCGCAGACTGCAAGGAGGACGGGGGCTGCCAAAGCTTTTTATGCCCTCTGTGTTTGCCACACCTACCCAGTCTGCAACCTGGGCATGCTATTGGTTGAAATTGTCCAAGAATTTACATGATCCCATCACATGGCTTGCATCCATCTTGTGGCTGGAATCCATTTTGTGTCATCCTTAAAGGGAAAAGAAAAAACACATAGCGATGGGAGAAAGACAAAAACAAACATTTTAAGGACTGCAACCCCCTGGTAGGTAATAACTTCAAATAATGATCACTGCTTTTTTACAGATGTCCAGGGCGTTTTAATACCCAAGAAATCAATATTAGGCATCTGGGAGCCATTTTGGGTCGATGTCCCCTAAATCCCCTTAAAGGAAAAAAAAATACCCCAACCCCCGGTAGGTATTATCAGGCAGAATAAATAATTATCGCTGGGTTTTTACAGATATTCAGGACGTTTTTTAACATTTAAAAACAGCTCATTTCATTGTGTGTCGCCACTGACGAAAACGAAACATAATGAACCTAATTTTCATGGTTTTGTTCGGTTTGTTCCAATTTAATCACAATTTTCGTTATTCGTTTCGTTATGTAACAAAATGAATAACGAATAATGGAACGATTTTTTTTTCGTTTCGTGGCCATCTCTATTTTGGATCATACACTGACCTATAAGAAACACTGCTAAAACTCTAAGTGAAAGGGCTCTTCAGGGAAGAATACTCTTAGAAAGATATTGAGAATAATTTGGAGAGCATAACCATAAACACTGAAAACTACATCCTTGGCCTTCACGTGAATATGCCAGCCCGATGTAGGACATTTCAGTCCATGCAAAACAAGTTGATGTAGGTCCCAGTGAAAGCTATAGAATCATTTATGTATGTTTGAAGCCAATCAATTACCTCCCAGGAATGGCACTCAGAACAAGGAAATGTAGTAGTAAAAGGCTCACTTGCACATTCAATCTTTGGCTATCATCTTGGAACTCCCAGGTTAAAATCAAGGAAAAGGTGTTTGTTTGTAATGTCTATGAATTCTAAAGGATCAGCAGAGACTAGCAGGTGTGTAATGTGGGGAAAAACTACCCACCTCTTTAAATGGATGGATCCCCATGAAAGTCAAGACCCTGATCACAAACAGAACTGGGTTTCTAGGAAATCACTTAACAGACTCTGGAATGGAGTTTGTTTGCTTGTTGAAAATGTTGTTACCTTGCTTTCATCCTTAAAAAGAATCCAAGGTGGCTTACATATCATTAAAATACGATGTTTAAGACTAAAAACAGTAGGTAAGCAAATATAAAAACAACCAAACAAATACAACACAACAAATGGTCGTTGTTTTTTTTTGCAAGGTGTTGTACACCACCCTGAATTCCCGTGGGAAAACTGGGCAGTTAATAAGCATAAAATCAAACAAACAAACAAACAAAAGCAACACCAAAAACACGTTCAATGCAGTGAGGCTCAGCAATCCATTTAAAATCCCCACTTAGGCAGCCAGCCACTAAGGGAAAGCTTGCCTGAAGAGAAAGGTATTTGTCTGATTGCAGAAGGACAGCAAAGACGGGGCCAGCCTGGCCTCCCGTGGGAGGGAGTTCCAAAGTAATGTAGCAGTGATCTCTTCCTCGTCCCTACGAAACACACCTCCGGAGGTGGAAGGACTGAGAAAAAAAATCATATCCAGATGATCTTAAGATGTGACCAGGTTCATAAAGGGAGACACAGTCCTTGAAACAGTTGGAACCCAAATTGCATAGGGCTTTATAGAAAAGAACTAGCATTTGGAATGATGCCAGAAATTGTTTGGCAGCCCGTAGAGCTGCTATAAAAATGGGGTTATGTGATCCCTCTAACCAGCCCCAGTTAGCAATCTGGGTGCTGTGTTTTGGAGCCAGTCAAGTTTCTGAACACTTTCCAGAGGCAGCCTGTAGTAGAGCACATCGCTTTATAGTAATACAGCCAGGATGTAACTAAGGAATCTGTCATTGTGACCAGGTCAGACCTCTCCAGAAACAGGTGCAGCGGATGCACGAGTATTAAGTGTGCAAAGGCACTCTAGGCCTTCGCTGAAACATGGGCATCTGGACTCAGAGATGAATCCCAGAACACCCCAAAAACTGTGCACCTGTGTTTTCAGGGGGATTGTAACCCTACCCTGCACAGGCTGCATTCCTGTTCCTTGATCTGCCTTGCAATTGACCAGGAGCACTTCTGTCTTGTATGGGTTAAGTTTCATTTATTCATCCTCATCCAGTTGCAAGGAGGCATGCACAGCACCTACTATCCAATTAACCAGTTCCTTTCTGGCACCTTTTATAAGCCAGGAAGGGAAAGGGCCCAGCCCTTCAGGCTGCAGAATCTGAAATGCACCCATTAACACAGGGCAAATATCGGCCAAGCTACAGTCACAGGACCTGTATCGATTTCAGCATCCAGATCTGAGCAATTTTACTTCCAAGTGTTGTGCAAATTCTATACTGCCAATGACAGTGTGGTTTGTATTCTCTTTCTTTGGACCATGGTGTAATAGACCATTGGCCACTTGCTTGAAAGAGTTCTACCAGATGACTCTGTACAGATGCAATGGTGGCAGAGAATAATTATTTCTATGCCTCTGCCACTGCTGTGGAATAGGCATAGGAGTTGGCAGAACCAAGGAGAACCTAAGAAAATGGGGATCTCACACACAGTCTTTTGGCTAACAAAATGTGCATTTAATGTTAGCTGTACCAAATGCATTTGATGCTGAAAGAGCCTGATAGTGCAGTGGCGAGTGTAATCCCAATGGGTTCAGGGGACCAACTCATGCAGATATGATTGAGATGTACAAAATAATGCAGGGCATGAGTAAAGTGGATAGAGGGACACTCTTCTCCCTCTCACAAAATACCAGAACATCCACTCAGTTTGAGGTTTGGAAGACTGAGAGCAGACAAAAGAAAATACTTCTTTACCCAGAGTGTTGTTACTTTGTAGAACTCCCTGCCATAGGAGATGGTGATGGCATCTGGCCTGGATACCTTTCAAAGGAGATTGGACAGATTCCTGGAGGAAAAGTCCATCACAGGTATAAAACCATGATGGAGATGTGTAATCTCCAGATTTAAAAACAGGGTACTTCAAAGGCCAGGTGCAGGGGAGTGGTATCAGGAGGCAGATATCTAATCTCATGCACTCCCAGATGCATTTGGTGGGACCACTGTGAGACAGGAAGCTGGACTAGATGGGCCCTTGGCCTGATCCAGCATGGCTCTTCTTACGTTCTTATGTTTTTATGGTTGACTCAGTCTTCCATCCTTCTGAGTTCAGAAACTTTAATGCCCAGGTCACGGGTGGGTGTAAGCGGAGGAGCAATTTGTAGCTTGCAACTGTAGAATTCGTCACACTGAGACAAACTTCAAGGTAAAGGACAGTAATTGTGTGTGCAGAAATTCTTTTTCTTTTCTTTTTTAATCTCACAAAGTGACTACCCCATGACAACATGTGAAACTGTGCCAGTGTGCAATTCCTATGTATTCCTGGCCTGTTTTCTTGTTCTGTTTTTCTATTCATGATTGTATTGGGTTCTGCTGCTAAATGTTTACTATGCTGTTGGAAGACCACTAGGATGACAGTTGATTCATGTGGTGAGTGATGACAGTTGATTCATGTGGTGAACTTTGATCAGTTGTTAGAGAACTATTTTGCTTTTAAATGTATTTGTAGCATTGATTCGAATTCACCATCTTGAATATACTACAGTGGACATAAAAAGGTTACATGCCCCTGTTAAAATGTCGTGTCTGTTATCTAAATAAATGAGACAAAGATAAATCATTTCAGACCTTTTCCCACCTTTAATGAGACCTGTGAACTGTACAACTCAGTTGACCCACATACTGAACACTTTTAGGTGAAGGAAGAAAAATTAAAAAAACGGAAATAATACGGTGGCGTATGTGTGCACACCGTCTCTTATAACAAACTGGGCATGTAGCTGTGCTCAGCAGTAAAAAATCACATTCAAACTCATGTTAAGTAGGAGTCGGTACACAGCTGCCATCATTTAAAGTGCCTATGAGGAATCCCAAGTAAAGATCTGCCATGCTAGTAGGTCTTTACTGACATTTTCTTAGTCACATCCTACAGCAGAAGCCATGGTCTGCAGAGAGCTTCCAAAGCATCAGAAGGATCTCATTGTTGAAAGGCATCAGTCAGGAGAAGGGTACAGAAGAAATTCCAAGGCATTAGATATACCATGAAACACAGTGAAGACAAGTCATAATCAAGTGGAGATAATATGGCTCAACAGTGACATTAATAAGAACTGGACATCCCTGCAAAATTGATGAAAAGACTAGAAGAAAATTGGTCAGGGAGGCTGCCAAGAGGCCTACAGCAACATTAAAGGAGCTGCAGGGATATCTGGAAAGTACTGGCTGTGCGGTACATGTGATAACAATCTCCTGTATTCTTCATATGTCTGGGCTATGGGATAGAGTGGCAAGTCAGAAGCCTTTTCTTGCAAAGAAAAACATCCAAACCCAGCTAAATTTTGCAAAAACACATGTGAAGCCTCCCAGAAGCATGTGGGGAAAAAGTGTTATGGTCTGATGAAACCAAGGTCAAGCCTTTTGGCCATAATTCCAAAAGATATGTTTGGCGCAAAAATAGCACTTCATCTGCACTCTCCTGAGTTCTTTTCTGATTGAAACTCAGAAGAATGTGACTATTGCACATAACTGGTTAGGAATATTGTAGCTTTTTGGACCTTTGCCCTATGGATATTTTTAGGACCTCTGAAAAAACCTGGGTTCCTGCAATCATAAGTCATAGTACTAGTTATAGTGTTTTTATTTATATACTTGTGCTTATGTTATATTATATTTTACTATTTATGGTTTGATTTCTGTTCAGTTTGTAAACTGCCCAGAGTAGCCATGTAGCTAGATGGAGCGGTATATAAATTTAATAAATAAATAAATAATGAAACCTACCTTTTATTGTTCAATGCTCCTCTTTCCAATATAGTCTTGGTAGCATATACCACCTGCATTCACAGTTAATAAATAAGGCATGGCAATGATGACATTATGGCTGAATACCCACCTTTAATTATTTATGATTGATTCCCATTGAATTCAGTACAAATGCATGGGATAACACTCCATATTGCTCATTTAGTGATGCAGGGATAGCTGTGATGTTTAATCACCACCAAGCCTTTACACTGTAATTCTTCATAATGAGAAATCTGTGGTAAGCAGTTGAGAATCAGAAGTACAATCACCATGACTAAAGCCTGGGCTCCCAATAACTTGGTATGTAGATTCAATTTAAACAATTATTAAGGATTCTTGACCTGTGTGCTTCAAATTGACTGCTTGCTTCTCAAGCCAAATAGAATTAATGGCCGAGGTTAACTATTTTCCTTTATAACCAATCAGAGCTCTGGAAAGTGAAACCGTCTGGTAGATTCTGGATACTGTTAAAGCACAGCATTGAGGTTTTTTTTTTTTTTTTTCAAAAAAAAGCTTGCTTAGATTTTAACTGTTGTCCATGCTGAGAATTAAGAATCAGAAGGATGAAATTTTCCAAACTATACAAACCCGGTCATTAATCCCAGTCCATTTGACAGTATCAGAAGATACCAAGACTGGAGTCCTCTGTGGTCAAAGCACAGGAATGCCTTACCCCAAATTGCAGGGACATCTCCTGCAAAGAACACAAACTACCTGAGAAAACTGCACAGTCAGGGGATAAGAGGGCAGATCCTCCTATGGATTGAGAACTGGTTGAGAGATGAAAAGTGGTGTGCCCCAGGGATCTGTCCTGGGACCAGTGTGTTTCAATCTGTTCATTAATGACCTAGCGACAGGGATCAGCAGTGAGGTGGCCAAGTTTGCGGATGACACGAAACTTTTCTGTGTGGTAAAAACCAGAGAAGATTGTAAAGAGCTCCAAAAGGATCTCTCCAAAATGGGGGAATATGCTGCCAAATGGCAAATGTGTTTCAATGTAGCCAAATGTAAAGTAATGCATATTGGGGCAAAAAATCCAAACTTTATCTATCAACTCATGGGCTCTGAGTTATCCATGACGGATCAGGAAAGAGATCTTGGTGTGTTGGTGGACAGCTCCATGAAGGTATCTATACAATGTATGGCAGCGGTGAAGAAGGCCAATTCCATGCTAGAGATTATCAAAAGGGGGATTGAAAATAAAAATAGGCAACATTATAATGCCATTGTAAAAGACGATAGTAAGGCCACACCCGGAGTATTGGGTACAGTTCTGTTCACCGCATCTCAAAAAAGACAGAGTGGAACTGGAAAAGGTGCAGAAGAGAGTGACTAAAATGATTACTGGACTGGGGCACCTCCCTTATGAGGAAAGGCTACACATTTGGGGCTCTTTGGTCTGGAAAAAAGATGCCCGAGGGGGGATATGATTGAGACGTACAAAATAATGCAGGGCATGAGTCAAGTGGATAGAGGAAAGCTCTTCTCCCTCTCACAAAATATCATAACTAGGGAACATCCACTCAAATTGAGGGTTTGGAGAGTGAGAACAGACAAAAGAAAATATTCTTTTTTACCCAGCATGGTGTTAAGTCTGTGGAACTCCCTGCCACAGGAGGTGATGATGGCATTTGGCCTGGATGCCTTCAAAATGGACAGATTCCTGGAGGAAAAGTCCATCAGAGGTTACAAACCATGATGGGGATGTGTCATTTTCAGGCTTAAATCCAGGGTACTTCAAGGGCCAAATGCAGGGGAGTGGTATCAGCAGACAGATATCTAAGTCTTGTGTGCTCCCAGACGCATTTGGTGGGGCCACTGCAAGATACAAGAAGCTGGACTAGATGGGCCTTTGGCCTGATCCAGCATGGCTCTTCTTATGTTCGTATACCCACCACAAGGCCCATTCCATTGACCCACTTGTGACCAGCTGCCTTTGGATAATTGTCCTATAGAAGTTCTACTTGGCCTTTATGGAAAATTTTCATTGCATGTTAACTGTGCATCACTTAATTTCCTCTTTCCTACTCCTTCTTTTTATTAGATTTTATGAGACTGCAAATCTTTTTGGCAGTGACTCCTTTATAGGCACTGAATAATTTTGA
Organism: Phrynocephalus forsythii; assembly: GCA_029282475.1. Lineage (NCBI taxonomy): Eukaryota > Metazoa > Chordata > Lepidosauria > Squamata > Agamidae > Phrynocephalus > Phrynocephalus forsythii. The sequence goes on from JAPFRF010000001.1 coordinate 119,302,536, forward strand.
TACATATATAGGGCCACTTACTTTCCCCTTCTGCAGCTGGCTGGCCTGGTTCCAAAGTGCTTCAGATCAATCAGACAGGGCAAAAAAAAATACACCCCACTGATTTAAATGCAGAAGGTAGGATCCAGTGTTTTCACTCCCTTAATGGAAGCACTACATATGCAGTCCCATGCCAAACACTCTGGCAGGTGGAAAGGGTGAAGAGGTACCATTTTGGCCAATTCCCTGTACAGTTCAAGGACAACCTCTCACCTTGTTCTGGGGGTGTCCTCCAGTCATTCAGAGCAAATCTGTAGAGGGATGACATAAAGAATAGGAAGAGAGGTGGGATTCTATAATGTTCTCCTGTGTTTTGCCATTGGACAGCTTCTGATGGATCTGTTAAATGATAAAAGCTCTTCCATCCATCTTACTAGATGGAAAACCAATCCACCTCACTGTATGACCAGGTGGGGCACCTCATCTCAAAATGGTGAAGGCAGAACCCTAACTACCCAGGCCCTGAGCCACATGTGCTATCCAGTTTGTGCTAGATTAAACTCATTACTGTAGTACCTTTCAGATTTTCAGCAGTCAAATGAATGGATCAGAAGACTGAACCATTGTGTTTTTAAAAATAGATCTGAGAAGATAGTCAAAACAAATGTCTTACAATGGTCCAATCAGCTATAAATAATATCTCCACTGTAGGTCCACCTCACTTCTGTGGACTAATCTCCCATCTGATGTAGCTGGCTGGAATAGCTAAAATGCCAGCCAGCTACATGGTCCAAGAATAATACAGAACCACCGTTCTTTGAGGTTGAAGCTGCCTGATCTCCTTGACCCTGAAGAGACGCACTAGACCCAAACCCACATGGAAATACATGAGACCTAATTTAAAAGGACTGAGCCACAAATGATACCTTAAGAGCAGAACTGAAATTAGCTTTGTGGATAAGAAACCAGTATGGCCCCTGTCACTATCCATGCAATGTCTTGTTGAAAAGTTAAGGCACCAACATATGCCACAAGAAACTTAAATCATTGAATTAAAGGTGGTAGAACATAAAGTGATAGCTAGGTGGACCCAGGATTTTAATTCCCTATTGTGTTTGACCATTGGCAGTTCTGAACATTGCTAGATTGCAACTTCCTCCTTCAAGAGGTCAGTACAGCTCTTGCTCTCCTGTTTAGAATGAGGTTATACATGGGGTTTGATTGCTTCTAGCACATACTCATGCACAGAAACCAGCATTTCTTTCTTGCACAACCCAGAATGGATTTCCTGAAATAATAACATATGAGTTTTCTCTTTTTACCTGTTATGAGTTCCCAGAATACTTACTCTTTTTTAATAGTTGCAGGTTATTAAGCCTACTGCACTCTGCTGGAATAAATACCAAATCCTCTTGAATGACAGCACACAAATACAAGTGCTTTGTGTTATGGAGTTGATACACAATTTCTTTCACTTGATCATGTGTACTTTGCTAAGCCACAGGTTCAGGAAAACCCTGAATTTTCCAGAAAATGTATGACTTCAGACTTTCTCCAAGAGAAATCCTGCATTTGGAATGAAGCTCTGAATCTATTCCAGATTCCAAGCTATAAACTAGCCAGTTATGTAGATGTATATTTTGCTGCAGATGACTTTTTGGAGTAAAAAAAAAAGCCTTGGAGAGCTTGTGCAGCCACATAACACATTCCCTTTTCAAACAGCGGATAATGCATGCCTTAGACAATGGTCCAAGACATATGGCGGGGAGAAAAAGATGCCAATTTGTCTATATTTAGTCAGTCTGCACTGCTTTCTTCTTCTTTGCATGTGATACATTTAGTGAGCTTTAATACTCGGTGTATGTTATTTTCCCCGAACAGCTATCAGATGCTAATGTGTTCTGCAAAAGATAGCCTTGCAATCAAAGCCTATTAAATCTGTATACTTCAGAGTAAACTCTATGGAAGAAGGCCTGGTGGGGCCTGATTGCCAACCATCCAGCTGAAATATACATTATAAACTACAAATAATGGAAGGATTTGCACTTCAAACAAGCCATGCCCCTTTTCTGCTTCACACTTGTGATTGAATTTTTGTCTCCACGTTTGGCTTCTTCTTCAAAGAACAGATTTTTAAGAAGGATTGTGGAAGATTTTTTTAAAAAAAGTTATTAGAAATGCTTTCTAACATCTTGCCTCACATTTCCATGGGCCCTCAAGATCAAATCCAACATTTGAAACTTTCAAGAATTATAGAGTTGTTACTAGATGGCCTGGTCACAGGATGGGCCGAGCATTTGCTTGAGGAAGTGCTTCCCAACACAAGAAAGAATCTCATAAACTCGAGTTCCATCATAGTTGAGATCTCCTCAAAACCTATGCCAATGTTTTGCAATCCTTTTAAATGTTTTGCAACAAAGTCCCAATTATGTTCTGAGCTGATGAAATCCATGAGGTGGTCATCTAGATCTGGGCTGTCCAACTTTGAACAGGCCGAGGTCTACTTTTTCTGGCCCAAAGTGCCTGATGGCCACTACACTAATACCTCTACTTACGAATTTTACCCATTCCAAGCACATGCTTGTAAGTAAAAAAAGTTCTAAGTAGAACAGCAGTTTCCCATAGGAATGCATTGAAATCCATTCCCTCCGGAATGGATTAATTGATTTTCAATGCATTCCTATGGGAAGGCTGATCATGCACACACTTCCCTTGCACTGCTCGATCATCTGGCTAGTGGGAGGAGCAGGGGACCACACCATGGCCCTTGAATTGCCCTGCTTGGCTGAGAGAGTGGGCTGGCAGACCCAGAACTTTGCTGGGGCAGTGGTGGTCCTGGGGATTGGGGAGGGAGGGGTGGATAACTTATCCGCCCACTTTTTAATTAGTGGCTAGCGGGCTATTTTTGAACCCTTTGTGGGCTACCGGTAGCCCGCTGTCTACCTGTTGTGCAGGCCTGGTCTAGACCAAATGTTGTTGTAACCACCGTTAAAAACCCTAAGCAACAAGAGACCCAGAATTGCGATCAGAAGAGGCAAACATAATTGTTCCTCAGTGGTTATTTAGTTATGGAGGCTTTCTCTGTGTGCCTTATTAATTAAAACATATCTTGATCAACTTGATTCCTCTCTCTGTATTTGAAGTGGAAGAGAACAAAGGCAGGGTGAAGCAGAATGCCTTCACTCGCTTAGAGATTAGATCTAAGATGTGACCAAATCAGCATTTAGCCCCCTGTTTAGTCCACTGTGGACATGAACTGGTTTGTCCCTTTTCCAGTGACCCGAGAACATAATTACTGGAGCAAAGCAAATTGTCCCCAGAGAGTTCCTACCTGCACCTCTCTGAGATATCAAAATAACTTTGAGTATTCTACATCTTCACATGAGATGCAATGTATTTGCATCTCCATATCAGAAACATACAAAAATTTAGGCCAGACCTGCATCAAACTCCTATTGACCTTAACAATGCTTCACCACTAGCAAGCAAGGTTCTCCATGCCTATATTTCCATTCTAGCGATGACTATTTTGACTGACCTTGTGGAGCTGCTGTGTCAGCTAGTGACAAGATACATGTAACGTGCAGCCATCTCCAGCAGATGCCCTCCAGCTGAGTAGGACTCCATGCTCCATCATTCCCAGTTAGCATGGCCGACATTCAGGCATATTGGGAGCAAAATTCCCACACATCTGAAGCTGGTTTAGTAAGTTTGAAATGTGCTACATATGTATATGTAGATACTAGAGATGGGCACAACCAGAAAAAATGACGTTTTGATTTTTCGTTTGTCGGAACGGGTCCATTTCATTCAGTTTCCGTTTGTCGTGAATTTTTTTGAAAATTTTTCAGTTCAACGTTTCGTTTGTTGTTTGTCGTTTATACCGCGATTTAGCGCGATTTGACTTCCCAGAGCATGAGGGCGTCCCGCAATGACCCAGAGCAGGCGGAAAGCACTTTAAACTGGGTGATGAATAAGATATTTAATAAATATATCATAGCATAAGACTGCATCCTATGCAATAAAGCAAACAAAGTGGGCAGAATGCAACATTCTTTTTTTCTCTTGGGCAACGCTGACTGAACCGGCCACCCTACTTGATCTGGCTGCCTGTTATACTTTTGTTTTGTTTTGTTTTGAAGCCTTTATCCATTCCATTTCCCCTCCACCTCTCAAAGACAGCAGGAGACACAGTATTCCGTTCCTCCCCCAAATCTGGATGAGGGTCTACTCTACTCCTCTCAATGTCCCCTCCCCATGACACTCCTTGTAAAGGCAAGCAAATGTCACCCTGGTCAACTAGCGGTCAGAGATTCAGATGCTTCCCCCCCCCCCCCACTCATCCAGATGAGTGCCCCTCAATCTCTCGGGGAATCATCGCCAGTTGGAGTATCCCGAGGAGCCCGGTTCGCTCATGGAGCGGAAGTGGTCTCGGTGTTGTCTCAGGCGGCCACGGGTGGAGGCTTACCTCCCGCTCAGCATGATCCGGAGGACATGTGGGCCCACCTTCAGCTGCTCTTTTCTGCTTTCAGCAAATCCACGAAGCCAGAATGGCGGGGAACAACGGGGAGGGATACTTTCAACCACCTGCTTTGGAGGCCAGTTTTTCCAAACCAGGAGACCAGTTCCACCAACCCAGTGGAGACATAGTCCACACACGCATGCGGCAAAGCCATGAAGCCCGAACGGCGGGGAACAACGGGGAGGGATTCTTTCAGCCACCTACTTTGGAGGACAGTTTTTCAAAAACAGGAGACCACTTCCATCAACCCAGTGGAGACACAGTCCACGCACGCGGCAAAGCCACAAAGCCAGAACGGCGGGGAGCAACAGGGAGGGATTCTTTCAGCCTGGTGCTTTTCTCTCTCGAGGAAGCCTCGGGAGGAGACCACTTCCACCAACCCAGTGGAGACAGAGTCCACGCACGCGGCAAAGCCACGAAGCCAGAACGGCGGGGAACAACGGGGAGGGATTCTTTCAGCCTGGTACTTTGCTCTCTCAGCGAAGCTTTCAGGGAGGAGACCAGTTCCACCAACCCAGTGGAGGCACAGTCCACACACGCGGCAAAGCCACCACAAAGCCAGAACGGCGGGGAACAACGGGGAGGGATTCTTTCAGCCACCTACTTTGGAGTCCACCAAGCCAGAGTTTTGACTGCCCACGTGCCCAGCGGTCAGAGATTCAGATGCTTCCCCCCCCCAACTCATCCTGATGAGTTCCCCTCAATATCACAGGTTATCATCGCCAGCTGGAGTATCCCGAGGAGACTGGTTCGCTCATGGAGCAAGCAGAGTAGAAGACCTTCTCTCTCCTTGACCACGACCAGGTTGCGCATCTCAAGGCCCATCTCCAGGGCAGAGACACTCCGCTGCCCTCCACCCCGTCCGGTTTCCCTGCCGTGTCGCCGGAAGTGGCCTAACCCTAACCCTAACCCTGTAACTGTTTTCATTTGGGCCCTACTTGCAAGAAGGGCCACCTGGGAAGAAAAGGACCCCACCCCCCGGGACTGCCAGCAAAAAGGGACCACTGGTTTTTCAAGAACTGATTGGCAAAGACAGCCATTCAGAGAGCAGGAAGGATGGGTGGTGGGGTTGGACCTACTGCCTTGAACAGTTGGGGTGCAGGCAGCTGAGCCCGATTTGTGACAGTCCACACAGCAAAGCCATGAAGCCAGAGCGCAAGGGAAATTCTCTTGGTTGGGGAGGAATTGTTTCAGCGGCCTCCTTTGGAGGCCACAAGGCCAGAGCTTGGACTGCACTGTGCATACACAGTCTACGCACGCACGCAGCAAAGCCATGAAGCCAGAACAGCGGGGAACAACGGGGAGGGATATTTTCAGCCACCTACTTTGGAGGTCAGATTCCCAAAACCAGGAGACCACTTCGAGTCCACGCGGCAAAGCCATGAAGCCAAAACGGCGGGGAACAACGGGGAGGGATTCTTTCAGCCACCTACTTTGGAGGCCAGTTTTTCAAAAACAGGAGACCACTTCCACCAACCCAGTGGAGACACAGTCCACGCACGCACACGGCAAAGCCACGAAGCCAGAACGGCGGGGAACAACGGGGAGAGATTCTTTCAGCCACCTACTTTGGAGGCCAGTTTTTCAAAAACAGGAGACCACTTCCACCAACCCAGTGGAGACAGAGTCCACACACGCACGCGGCAAAGCCACAAAGCCAGAACTGCGGGGAACAACGGGGAGGGATTCTTTCAGCCTGGTAATTTTATCTCGCAGCGAAAGTTCCAGGAAAGAGACCACTTCCACCAACCCAGTGGAGACACAGTCCACGCACTCTGCAAAGCCACCATGAAGCCAGAATGGCGGGGAGCAACGGGGAGGGATTCTTTCAGCCTGGTACTTTTCAGGCCAGTTTTTCCAAAACAGGAGACCACTTCCACCAACCCAGTGGAGACAGAGTCCACGCACGCGGCAAAGCCACCACGAAGCCAAAACGGCGGGGAACAACGGGGAGAGATTCTTTCAGCCTGGTAGTTTTCTCTCTCAGCGAAGGTTCCAGGAAGGAGACCGCTTCCACCAACCCAGTGGAGACAGAGTCCACACACGCATGCGGCAAAGCCACGAAGCCAGAATGGTGGGGAACAATGGGGAGGGATTCTTTCAGCCTGGTACTTTTATCTCGCAGCGAAGGTTCCAGGAAAGAGACCACTTCCACCAACCCAGTGGAGACACAGTCCATGCACTCTGCAAAGCCACCACGAAGCCAGAATGGCGGGGAGCAACAGGGAGGGATTCTTTCAGCCTGGTACTTTTCTCTCTCGAGGAAGCCTCGAGGAGGAGACCACTTCCACCAACCCAGTAGAGACAGAGTCCACGCACGCATGCGGCAAAGCCACGAAGCCAGAATGGTGGGGAACAACGGGGAGGGATTCTTTCAGCCACCTACTTTGGAGGCCAGTTTTTCAAAATCAGGAGACCACTTCCACCAACCCAGTGGAGACAGAGTCCACGCACGCACGCACGCGGCAAAGCCACCACGAAGCCAGAACGGCGGGGAACAACGGGGTGGGATTCTTTCAGCCACCTACTTTGGAGGCCACCAAGCCAGAGTTTTGACTGCCCAGTGGAGACACAATCCACTCAGGAAAGCCACAAAAAAACAGAGTGCAAATGTTAGGGAGGGATTGTGTTTTCCGCCTTTGGAAGCCGGAATGCTAGTTGGAAGGAATCTCCCCTCCTTCTGCAAAGGGATTTCCCAACCTAGACTGTAACCGGTGGGAGTGAACCCCTCCATGTTGGAGAACAGAGTACCCCAGCTCTGGTAAAGTTGGTCTCCTCAAGTGATTTTCCGCCTAGAGGCGGGGGCAGCCGGGGTTGCTGCCTGGGGAAGTCGAGGAGAGTGGCCAACAGGGTGCATGCTGGCTCGGAGGCTGAACTTGAAGCACTGAACCACTGATAGGCTGAAGGAGAAGCACCTGGAAGGCCTCCTCCAAGCCGGGAGTCCTGGGAGCCTGACAGGCAGGCAGGTAGGCAGAGGGGCGGGTGGGCAGCCAGGCAGGCAGGGAAGCAGGCAGTCTGACTTACAGGTAGGAAGGCAGGCTTACAGGGTACCCACCCAGGCTAGGGAAGGCACAAAGCCAAAGTGCCAGAAGGGAGGATTGCTTCTGCCTTTGGAGTTTTGTCAACCCAGGAGACAGAGTGGATGAAGGAGAACAGGGCTATTTCTTTAAGGCTGTAAGGACTAGGCCCCTGCTAATCAGTCTCTGAGGTAGGTTGTTGTAAAGTGCATCTCGACCACTTTGTAAGCAGAGTGGCTCCAAAACCCCAGGGAAGCGAGGAACGCATCAAGGAAGGCAGGTATTAGGATGTACTACACTCAGACCAGCCGTGGTCAATGTGGAAATATTGGGCCTACACTGACCCTAGAAAAAAATATTCCTGGGCTGCTATAAAGACCAGGGAAGCCCTATAAAAACAGGGCTAATTATGTAGCCCTTATTAGATCCATACATGCAGCGGAATTACAGGCATTCAGGCAGACAAAGGTGGAAGGCAGGAAGGCAGGCGAAGCATTCAGGCAGGCAGTCATACAGACAGAGCAGACAGACAGGCATAACTGTGTTGCGCTGGTGGAATGTTAGGATGCGAGGCATACAGGCATTGGTTCGATGGGGTTAGGGTTAGGGTTAGGGGAAGTTGCACGGATGCAACCCCAACAGTCTTGTCTGGTTCAAAATTATAAACATTGAGTGGTCCTCCCTGGTACGGAGCCAGGAAAGGGCTAGACAAATTGGGCCTACACAGACCCTTCCAAATGACACATTGAGTGGTCCTCCCTGGTTTGGAGCCAGGCAAGGGCTAGAAAAATTGGGCCTACAGATACAGTATGATTCCCTTCAAATGACACATTGAGTGGTCCTCCTTGGTTTGGAGCCAGGCAAGGGCTAGAAAAATTGGGCCTACAGATAAAGTATGATTCCCTTCAAATGACACATTGAGCGGTCCTCCCTGGTTTGGAGCCAGGCAAGGGCTAGAAAAATTGGGCAGTAATCGAACCCTTCAAATTGAGTGGGAATGCAGGAAGGCAGACAGACAGGAAGGCAGGCAGTTAGGCAGGTAGGCACAGGGCCAGGCAGGCAGGTAGGCTGGTAGGCAGGTAGGCTGGCTGGCAGGAAATTGGGCTTGCAGGGAGGAAGCCAAGCTGGGAGGCAGGCATAATTGCAGGCAGGCAGGCATAAGTGTTGCTCTGGTAGTGCATGTTAGAGCAAGGGAGGCCTGTTTGGAAGGAACCGGTGGAAGAACGACTGTGGACCTAGGTCTTGGAGTGTTGGGGTAATCCCAACGTGGAAAGGTTGAAGCGGATGAAAGTCAACCTTTCCATGGTCTCCGGGTCCAGACGAGAGCGGCGTGGCCTCAGGACATCTCCCACGTGCGAGAAGACACACTCACTCTGGACACTGGTGGGATGGACAAGAGGTTCAACGCCAGAGTCGAAAGAGTGGGCCAGATGTCTGCCTTTCTGGCCCAGTAGTGAAGTGGGTCCAAGGTGAGGGGTTGGAGGGGCTCTGCCTTGTACTCCCTCACCATGGTCAGAGCGTGGTCCGGTTCTTCTTCTTCCCTTGTCTCCACTGAGGAGGAGACTGCCATGGCTAGGGCAGAGGCCAGGTAGTTTGCTGGTGGTGGTAAGGAACCTGGTCTCTGGGTGTACACTCCTGAAGTAGAGGAGGAGGAGGACCCTTGCAAGGATTCATCTTCTGCATCGCTCTGGCTTCCGTGCACCCTCGGGAGCACCTGGGCCTGATTTGAGGCAGCCCTGCGGACTTGATGGCATAGCTCCGTCTTCCAGGAGTTTAGGTCTGCAGCGCTGCCGACCAGGGAACCCTTGACGTGAGGGTCGCACAGGCATGCCATCTGGTACACCTTTTCCCTCCTCAGTGGGCTAAGGCGGGTATCCACGCCGGTCAACAGCCTGTCTGCCAAGGCCCTGCACTTTCGGAGAAGATCGGCTTCTTCCCGGATACTGGCCTCTAGGCGTTGGCGAAGGGCATTTACCAGGGGGAGTACATGGCCCAGGCTGGCGTTGTAGCTGCTGAGGACGTGGGTGGTCTCCTCAAAAGGCTTCAGGATACCCACCATCTGGGAGAGGACGAGCCACTCAGTAGCACCAATGTCCAACACCCTTCCCTCAGGCAGGACGGGAGTGTGGGACATGACATAATCCATCACTTGCCTATGCTCCACCAGGTGCTTGACCATTTCGTTGGTGGAGTTCCACTGGGTGGTCACATCCTGGATCAGGACGTCCTCTGGTCGGCCCGTCTCCGCCTGCCTCTCACGCATCATCCTGGATACCTTGACGCTGCGTGAGAAGTGACTGACTATTTTCCTGCACTTGTCCAGCAAGGCCTTGGTCTCCAGGGTCCCCTCATCCCAGGAGTCCTTTGGTGCTCCCAACCCAATGGCATCGACCACCACTAGGTGTAGTTTGTGTGCTGCGCACATGATGCCCTGGAGCCCTGCCCTATCAACCGCGTTGATCATGTTACGGCCTGCGTCAGTAACCATGAATCCGCGATTGACCTCCCCCTCAGGTGCCCACTCTCGCAGTGCCGTCTTGAGGACCTCAGCAATGTGGATGCCTTTGGCACTGTCCTCCGTGCTTTGTGCCTGGAGAAGCACCACCCTGTACCCTCTTGGGGTGCTTCCTTGTGGCTCCCCCTGCAGCTGTTCATGGGATGCCCTAGTGTCAAGGACCTCCTTGGGTTGCCACCAATGAGCCGTCAGACAGAGGTATCCGTGGTGCCCACCGGTCCAGAGGTCGGAAGTGAAGTGGATCTTCCTTCCTCTGGCCACCTGCAGCAGGGCCTGGACCATGTCCCTGACGGACTCAAAAAGGGAGGGAATCACCCGCCTGCTGAAGATACGCCGGGATGGAGGCTCGTACCATGGAACCACGTGCTTCATCAGGTGCCTGAAGCCTGATGACTCCACAAAGGAGAGGGGCAACCCGTTCATGGCCACCATTTCACCAACCATGCGAGTGTTGGTCTCCTGTGCCTTGGCCCTATTTTGTTGGCTGACAAAACTCCCACACAGTGGCACCACTTCCTGCAGAGTGGCCTGCCTGTTCCCACTCTCAGCGGAGCTGTCTCTGGACTCTGAGTCCTTCCCCATGCCTGCTTCCCCTCTCTTCCTCCCTGAGGACACTGTTCCAGGCAGAGTCCCAGGGTGCCTTTGTATGAGGTGGCTATGCAAGGCACTTGAGGAGAGGTGTTTGGGGTCATTCCCTCTGCGCACGACCACCCCACATTTCTTGCACACCTCCCTCGAGTCTTCTGGGCTGTTATCAAAATGCTCCCAGAGAGAGCCGCGAGGCTTATGGAAAGTACTGCCCCCTCTGGTACTGCCTGCCGCTGCTGTGCTGGTGGTGGTGTGGCATGTACCCTGCTGGGACAATTGACTGCTGCTGTCACTGGTGGTACTCTGGGTGGAAATAGGGCTGCTCCTTCCATCACTGCCTGAAGCCTGCCTTTCGTCTGTCCCTGCCAACAGGTCCTCAGAATCCGGGATATGTAGATGCAAAGAGCCTGTTTCTGATTCCAAGTCCTCATCTTGTTCCTGATAAACGGGGGGGGGGGGGTGTCCATGTCAAAGCCTGGTGGCGATGGGGCTCGCATGCAGTCATCCATGCTTCCCTCAGTGACAGAAGATGGTCCGGTCGTGCTGGTTGTGCAGCTGCTGCTTGGAGACGGAGAGGGAGTGGCAGCAATATCACTACCTGCACTACTTCCTGTGCCTTCCTTCAGAAATGTGCCCCTATTTTAGTGGGGGTCCCCCTGCCCTTCCCTCTGGCTCTGCCACCCCTCCTCATTTTTTTTATTTCTCAAAAGTATTAGAAATATATTTTCTTTTTATATTTGTGTTAAGTAACAAACTATTCTAATAAAGTTATCCTTTTGACCCACAAGCTTACTCTCACACTGTGTTCTTTTGTACGAGCTTTCAATGTTGCCCTGCTGGCCCTTGGTATAAGTTTCTAATTTCGGAATTCAACTTGATCCACTGAAATGGAGGAAAAACTAGAAAACAAATGGTAATATTTGAAATGAAACTAAATCCAGACCAGAAGTCCGGAAGAACTGCTCTTCCCTTCTTCAGCACTCAGTCATCAAAACTGCAGTGCATGCAGGCACATTCAGAGAATAAAATAAAAATAGTTTAATAATTTTCTGGATTCAACTTGTAGTTGTAGTCAAGGAATAAACTGAAAATAATTTTCTGAATTCTTCTGATCCACTTAAATGGAATGTGTCTGTGTGTTCAAGGGCACACACACAGCACAACAAGTTTAAAAACAAACAATGAAGTAAGTCATTATTTAGTAAACTAAATAATATTGTAATAAAATATTCTCCACTTAGGATAGAGGTTCTGTTCTTGGCTTGCACCCCAAATGTGTGTGTGTGCAGCTGGACAGGTGGCTTCAGCCAGGCCCCAAAAATAAGCCTGAAGAGAAAAGACAGTAGTGTGGTACTATGCCTCCCCAGAAAGATATCAGTGTGTAAGTACAATATAGTTTAGTATTTGTAGATCAGGGAATGAACTAGAAATAATTTTCTGGATTCAACTTGATGCACTGAAATGGAATGTGCCTGCCTGTGTGTTCAAGTGCACACACAACAACACAACAAAGAAACAATGAGTAGTTCTAGTCAGAGAATAAACTGAAAATAATTTTCTGAATTCTTCTGATGCACTTAAATGGAATGTGTCTGTGTGTTCAAGGGCACACACATAGCACAACAAGTTTAAAAACAAACAATGAAGTAAGTAATTAGTAAACTAAATAATATTGTAAAATATTCTCCACTTAGGATAGAGGTTCTGTTCTTGGCTTGCACCCCAAATGTGTGTGTTGTGTGTGCAAGCAAATTGAAGTTGGGAAAAATAGAAAATAAATGGTAGTATATAATATATTTTAAAATAAATCCACACCTCCCACTCCCAGTCGACCCTCCCCCTTTATCCAATATCAGAAAAATCCTCCTCTCCCCACAAACAGCCAGAGAAGAGGACAAATAAAAAACCCTAACTGCTTCCCTTCGCCAGACAAAGCTGCAGGGAATCAAAGAAATTATTTTCTAATAAAAAATCAATCCCCTCCCTGCCTGCCTAAAGCCTAAAGCCTCCAGGCCTCCCTCCTCGAATAATCTCTGCAGTGCATAAGCACCACCACCAGCACAGCACAGCACTCCTCCCTCCACATCCAAGACCCGACTGCGACTTCTGGAAGGTACCTCAGCTTTTTATGCCCTCTGGCACATCCAGAAGTGTCAGTCAAAACATGGCCATGCCATTGGTGGAATTTTTCAAAACATTTGCATGGTCCCATCCCATGCCCAGCCCAAATGGGCAGGTCTAAATAAAATAAAATAAAATAAAATAAAATAAAATAAAATAAAATAAATGCGACATTTTATTGCTATAAAAAACCCACTGCTGCTACTATTAAAAATCAGGCATTAAAAATAAATAAATTTCACATGTTTCTGTGGTCATTTGGTGTGTTTTTTGACCATGATTTCAAAAAAAAAATTGTGGTCGCCATTTTGGATCCCCCCCACCGCATGGCATGGCAAGACGACAGGGATGATGCCCCCCCCAGCCTGGTGCCAGCAGCCCAGAACAGGAGAGGAGGGGGGGAAGGCCGTGGACCCCCCCCCCCCAGAAACCACCCCTCTGGTAGGTGGCAAAGCCTCGGGTAGGCATATTTTTGCCTGCTTTTTCAGCCGGGAGGGAGTTGGGTTTTTTTAAAAACTTTTAAAAACTTTTTCTGTGCTTCGCATCGCGCGATCGCCGCGATGCCACAAACGGAAACGAAAAACCCAACCTAATTTTTCTTTTTTCAGTTCGAGTTCGAGTTGTAACGGCTTAATTACTGTTACCGTTTCCATTACGTACGGAACCGAAAAAAATCGTAACGGAAACGAAAATTTCGCCGTTCCGTGCCCATGTCTAGTAGATACTGTTCTTCTGCTTTCATATTAATCTTCTGAGAATATGAAAGATCCAGATGAATTACTTTTCAGAAAGTTTAAAACTTATTCCTTTTAATGGCTGTGATCAAAGATAACTAGAAAAAGCATTTAAAATGTTACCATGCTAAAAAAAGAATGCAACTTTTTAAGACTCACAGAAAACGTTAGTACAGCCATTTTGCTTGCCCATCTGTACTTCCTTATCTATAATCCCACATTTCTGCTTTTTATGTTACTCTACAGTTTCTTCCGTGTAGGATACAAATCTAAGTTTCCCATCAATTCATTAATGTTTTCATTTCAGCTTCCTTCCCCAGTAACATATTCCAAATGTTTGCTTGCTCTTGTGTGAAATCGACCTTGTATTTGCAGTATTCTAAAATATTTTTTAAAGAAAACACTGAAAAATAAATCTGCTTCTAATGAAGTGAATGAAAAAAAGTATTAATTCTATCATAAGGTAGAATCAGGTTTTAGAGGGGTTTTTTTTTAGTCTTTCACGTATGTGAGCCAAAACGCTAACCCCATTTGGATCCCATTTCCATTACGAAATGGAGTAACCATCCTGTTCTATATTGCCGAGTAAAAAGAAGTCCTTCAGCACTGGAGCTCCTACTGAAGATTTGAGTGGAATTTTCACCCACCTTTATCTTTATCTTTTTAACTAGCAGTAGGACCTGCTTTAGGGGGCTATAGCTCAGACATCCCAAATCCAGTCTTGGCCAAACTTGGAGGGAGTGGGGAGGAGAGTCAGCCCTAGGCTCAGCCCATGTTGGAGCTGGTATGTCCACATTATAGTCCGTGTATGAATCACAAATGCCAATAAAAGTTTGGCATTTCATTTCATTCTGGGCAGGTGTATTTCCCAGAATCACCCTGAAACAAGCAAGAAATGGCCCAGTTCATGGGATGGTGTTGGTTCATGGTTCATTTCATCCTTACCTCTGTTCGCTATCATTTACACTTGTCAAACAGCTCAGACAATTGATTTCTGTTTGGGTGGCTAACTGGTGAAAAAATGAGTCAGCTTCTAGGATTTTCCACTGCTTGGTGTTGCTTGGAATGATAGTAAGCAGAAGAGGCTATCCTATATAGACCATATTGACTGCTACCTTTTATGTTATTAACATTCAGGCTGCCCTTTACTATGTAAACCTTGGCACCCTCTTTCCTGTTAGCTATGTAGGCACAATATTGTGCCACAATATTGAGTAGAAATGGGCATGAAATGCCAAAATTGGGTCAGTTTCCGTTATTCGGGCCCCTGGGGCCCGCTTTGGTTCTTTACCGTTATTCGGCTGCCTGGGACCTGATTTGTTCTTGTTGTTTCGATTTTTGGACCCAGTGGCATGCAGGCCGGGAGAGCGTCCCCACAGCCGCGGGAAGCTCTCCCAGGGCCAGGCGCCATCTCTTTGACAACCCCCTTCACCCCTCTGAGTGCAGAGGGGTGAAGGGGGGACTCGGCTTCCCCACGCAGGTCATGACAGTGCCAGGCGCTGTCATGACTCCCACGGGGAAGATCCCTTTGACACACACCCCCTTTGCCCCTCTGCATGCATGCAGAGGGAGACAGGAGGAACTCGGCTTCTCTGCACGGGTCATGACAGCGCTGGGCACTGTCATGACCCGCGTGGGGAAGGTCCTCCTCCGCCCGGGCAGAGGCGAGACCATGGCCAAAGCTCAGCTGATCTCCTCCGCCAGGGATGAGAGCTGTGCCGGCCATCACCCCGGGTGGAGATCGAGCCGTAATTCCGCCTCCGTGCGCAGAGGCGAGACCACGGCCGAAGCTCAGCTGATCTCCTCCACCCGGGATGACAGCTGAGCCAGCAGTCACCCAGGGTGGAGGAGATTGAGCCGTGATCCCGCCTCCACGCACGAAGGCAAGACCACGACTGAAGCTCAGCTGATCTCCTCCACCCAGGATGACAGCTGTGCTGGCCATCACCCGGGGTGGAGGAGATCGAACCACAGTCTCGCATCCCCCTTCTTCCCGACTCCGCGCGCGGAGACCGGATGGCAGCCCCTTCTTGACTCCACCCCCGACTGGACCAGGAAGCTGGAAGCTGGAAGACTGGACCAGGGAGGCCAGCAGCACCAGGTAGGTCATTCTCATTCCATCGTGCGGCCATTAATGAAAACGAACAGAACCGAAGAAAATTTTCTTGGTTCTGTTCGGTTTGAGCCTGGCCCGTCCAAATGGTAGTTATTCGTACCATTACGTAACGGTACAAATAACAGATAACGGTAACAAAAAATGGTTGTTTCGTGCCCATCTCTAATATTGAGCCATTTCCTGACTTTTTGAATTGTGGGTACAGAAGGCACAATATCCCACATTCAAAAACCAGATAGTTTTTTGAATAATTCAATATGGATAATACTATGCAGCCAAACTATGCATTTGGAACATCAAGAACCATGGAGTTTTTTACCACTGTAACTTGAATAGCCAACCATGAGTTCCTTCTCCAGAAGAAGTGACTGAACGTTAACACTACCAGCACAGTTACCACTGCTGTTGTTACTGCTGTTATTAATTCCCAACCCTATCATATTGAAAAGCTTCCTAATATTTCTCACCGTGGATCACATGAATGGCATGGAAACTCATTGGCTTAAATCCTGTTGTGCAATTATGCAAATGGCATAGGTTTTGGATGTGAATTGCTACAAGGAATCTCTGTTAAACAGCATCTGCTACATGCTGAATCACATGGTGCCATTGTTTCCATCTAAATGGACCCCCATGTACTCTCTGCGGACTTTGTCAGCCGGCCTCTCAGAGGGGGTCGCGGACCTGTGGTTTCATTCTTCAGGGAGGGTGCTGTTTGTTCTATTCTTGCGGACCCCCTCCCGCAGACCTCTATGGACTTTTTGCGCCCCCAGCTGGCTTCCTGGCGGTGGTCTTTTGAGGGGGTCTGCCATTTGTTCGATCAGGCGGACCCCCTCCTCATGGACCTCCCACGGACTCTCTATGCCCTTTGCTGGCCTTCGGGAGATGGGCCACTGTTGGGTGCACTCTCCACGGACTTTTCTTGCCATCTGGCTGGCCTGGAGGCTTCTTGGAGGCGGCTGCTTTACCTGGCTACGGTGCTGTGGAGGCTTTTGTATTGACTCCAATTTTTCACTTGTAGTTCTCACAGCGGCGATGTGTCCCCTTAGAGTGCGTTGCTCCACTGCCCTACTGTTTCTTTACCTCCCTGATGTTGATCCCTCTTATTTCCCCCTCCCACCCCCATACCATCTTGGACCACTGGCTCCCAGACCTTAATTGTTTATTTTACTTTTGCTTTTCTTTTGCCTGTTGCCTTGCGTTATTTTGTTACAGTTGCTTTCTATTTGTATTTTGTATCTGGTATTTTGTATTTTGCATTTGTTTTATTGCTTTTGCTTGTTTTGTTGTTGTTGTTGTTGTTGTTGTTGTTGTTGTTGTTGTTGTTTTCTTTCAGGGGTCGCCATGCTGGCAGGGACTTCAATTCCCGTGGTGTCTGGCTGTGGGAGGTACGCTTTGAGCGGGGGGATTAGTCGGGTTAGAAGAACTCAGGTCAGGCAGCTGAGGCCTGTCCCCCGTTCTGATCCCCCTGTTCACCGCCACGTACCTGGGTGTGATTCCGCCAGCACCTCCGGCCTGTCCTGCCTCCTGCTTAATGCCAGGTCGGTTCATAATAAAACACCTATCATCCACAATGTTATCGTGGATGAACCAGCCGACGTGGCTTGTATTACTGAGACCTGGGTGGGTGCTGAGGGAGGGGCTTCCCTCTCTCTGCTTTGCCCCCCCCCCGGGTTTCAGGTCCAGTGGGCCGGCAGGTCCGAGGGTTGGGGTGGGGTGGCCATCGTCTACAGGGAATCCCTTCATGTTAGCAGATCTGCGGCTTTGGTGTGCTCCGGAGTTGAATGCCTTCATCTATCGGTGGGTCAGCGAGATAAGATCGGTATTGTGCTGGTGTACCGTGCTCCCCACAACCCAGCTCAATCCTTTCCAGAGAACTCGGAGTTCGTGTCGGCTGCCCTGTTGAAGTCCCCCTGCCTATTGGTGGTTGGGGACTTCAACGTGCATGCCGAGGAGGAACTTTCTGGTGGAGCTCTGGAATTCATGGACTCCATGACTTCCATGAATCTATCTCAGCATGTTGTTTGCCCCATCCATAGAGCAGGCCATACCCTGGACCTGGTTTTTACCTCCATGTCATCAGATTCTTATCTGAGGTTTAGGGGTATCTCCCCCATACCCGTGTCATGGTCGGATCACCATCTGCTAAAATTTTCCCTGTCGATCACTACCCCTCCCCATGGGGAGTGTCAGCCATTCATCTGGCCCCGCCCCCGTAGGCTCCTGGACCCTGCTAAGTTCATGGAGGCCTTCAGGGAGCTTTTTGGCGGTCTGGCAGACTATCCGTTTGAAGTCCTGGTGGATAGGTGTTATGAGGGTGCCACCGGGGCGGTTGAACAGATCGCCCCCAAGAGCCTCTTGCGCTTTGGAGACCGCTCCTCGCCGTGGTACACAGCTGAGTTGCGATTGATGAAGCAAGAACGCAGGAGGCTTGAGGACATTTGGAGGAAGGATCGGACGGCAATGAGTAGGGGTGCTCTTAAGCAGTTGACCGGCCGCTATGTTCGCGCGATCAGGGAAGCTAGAACCTTTGTCTCCCTGAGAATTGGCGAAGCCATGAACCACCAGGTGCAATTGTTCCGGGTGGTTCAATCCTGGTAAGCTGGGGCCTCCTCCTAGTGAGTTCACTAGCGAGCAATTTGCAGCCTATTTTAGATCAAAAATTGAGGCCATCCATTCCGATCTTGCTCTAGTCCATCCTCGGATGTCCCTGGGGCCTCACTCCCTCTGCCTCCTCGTCTGATTGAGTTCAGGCCAGTGTTTCCAGTGGAGCCTCCAGGGCCATGGCTTATTGCCAGCCGGCGGGTACCCCTTTTGACCCTTGCCCTGCCTGGCTCGTTAAATCTGCCAGGGGGGAACATGCCGGAGTGGGTTTCAGCCATTGCCACGGCCTCCTTCAGGGAGGGAATTTTCCCTTCCTGTCTGAAGGAGACCATGGTGAAGCCCACACTGAAAAAGCCCAGCTTGGCGTTGGATGAACTACCCAACTATCTTCCGATCACCATTGTTCCCTTTCTGGGCAAGGTAGTTGAGAGGGTGGCCGCCGTCCAGCTTCAGTCATACCTGGAGGAAAATTGTGTCCTGGACCCCTTCCAGTCTGGGTTCAGGCCGCTTCAGGGGACCGAGACTGCCCTGGTCGCTCTGCAGGATGACCTCCTCAGGGAGGCTGACAGGGGGTGTTCCTCCCTGTTGGTACTCCTTGATCTGTCAGCTGCCTTTGATACCGTCGACCACAGTAACCTGCTGGTTCGGCTTGCTGAGGCTGGAATTGGGGGCCTTTCTCTGGGCTGGCTCTGTTCCTTTCTCGGCGGCCGATCTCAGCGGGTTCAGCTGGGTGATGACTTGTCGGCTCCTTGGACTCTCCCTTGTGGGGTGCCCCAGGGGTCGGCAATCTCACCCATGCTGTTCAATGTTTACATGAGGCCACTGGCGGAGGTCATCAGGAGATTTGGAGTTTGCTGCCATCAGTACGCTGATGACACACAACTCTATCTCTCCTTTTCTTCTTCTACAGAGGAGGCAGTACACTCCCTCGACCTGTACCTGGAGGCTGCCCTGGAATGGACCAGGACTAACCAGCTCAAACTGAATCTGGAGAAGATGGAGGTTCTGTTCTTTGGGGCGTCCTCGTCTGGGTACAATGGTCCCCTCCCTAGACTGGGGGGGGGTCCCTCCAGCCTATGGACAGGGCCAGGAATCTGGGTGTGGTCCTGGATTCAGCCCTCTCCCTGGAAGCCCAGGTGATGGCGGTCTCCAGGGCTGCTTTTTTCCATCTCCGCAGGATCACCCAGATCCGACCATACCTTGATGAGTCCTCCCTCAGGACAGTCGCGCAGGCCCTCGTGATTTCGGGGATTGACTATTGCAATGCCCTCTATGTGGGGTTGCCACTGACCCTTTGTCCGGAGGCTCCAGCGGGTGCAAAATGCGGTGGCCAGACTGGTGGTGGGTGCTCGCCGATTCGAGCACATCACCGCTGTTCTGGCTCGCCTGCATTGGCTACCCGTTGTCCTCCGGATTAGGTTCATGGTCCTGGTTTTGATTTTCAAAACCCTTCACGGCTTGGGACCAGAGTATCTGTCGGAGCGTATCTCTCAGAGATCAACTGGGACCAGGCCCACGAGAATGGTGCAGATGCACTCACTTAGGGTGGCCACACCCAAGGAGGCGCGGAAATAGCTCACGTGTAACCGCACCTTCTCTGTGGTGGGTCCCACGCTGTGGAACCATGTTCCTAGTGAGCTGCGCCTTGCACAGTCCCTGCCCACCTTTAAAAAGGCTCTGAAAACACACCTTTTTAAGGAGGCATATGGCGACCTCCTTACTTAATTTTTTTTCTTCGCCTGCTTTATCTTGATGGAGGGATTGTCTCTCCCATTTTTAATTGTATCTGCAGCCTCCCCCCCCCCCCCCGATTTTAAATTGTTAGCCGCCCAGTGTTCTGTCAGGAAGATGGGTGGGATACAAATACAATAAATAAATAAATAAATAAATAAATAAATAAATAAATAAATAAATGATGTAGTTGTGAAAATTACCACAAGGATACTCTACTTCACACTAAAAATAAGATATCAGTCAACTGGTAACATGCTGAACAGTGCTGTGACTTACTGATTGGTTGTAAAACAGAATGGGGTACCACAAAGTGTTCCATCAGATGCAGTCTGACAAGAGCAGGAAGCAAGTACAAATGTGGCGTCCTCTTTAGACTGTGGTATTTGAAAGACATGCATGGCTACATATTTAAATGTAGCTCCTCAGTTTTGCCCCTGCATCTTGATATGTTAGCTTTCCATACCCATCTTACTTTTTTATTACATGGAGAAACATGAAAAGAGCATATGCATTTCCTGATAAATTATATTTGCATCCGGAACAGATTCTAGCAGTCACATGAACTAGTCCCAAGATAGTCTGATGATGAGTATAAAGCATCTTTGCAAGATGTACATATTTCATTCTCTCTCCCTCCCTCTCTCCCTCCTGTCTCTCTCTTCTGCTAAATGGAGTTGTTTTTCTGCATATTAAGAAACGTACTTCAAACACTTTTAAAATTTGCTGCTGGTTGAGAGGCAGCTGTTATTAAGATGACTTACAAACAAAACCTAAGCTGGTTTCCCCACTCACATTAGTAGCATGTGCTGCTTCTGAACGTATCAGCGTCAAATTTCAGACCAACCTTAAAAGCATATGTCCACAGAAGCCAGGCATGGGGAAAAACTGAAAGCAACCTGGAATATAATCAGCAGATTTAAAAATGAGAAACTGTGCTCCCACAGTTTAACACATTGACTGAAACACTTTCATTGAAACTACTACTTGATTTTTAATTTACCCGGAGTACATTCAGTCTTAGAATTTGTAATGCCATCAGATTGAGAAGCAATCATACATTTATGAATATAATTATGGTGCCACTTGACTGAAACTAAGCAAGTCCCATTAATTTCACTTGGAACGTTAAGTGTGCTTGAAGATATTAGGAATGATGACAGGAGATAAAGTTCAAACTATACATAGGACACTTAAGAACAAAATTGTGTGGCTTGTAATTACTTAAAAATATTATGAATGGATCGCCCAAACACAGAGGAGTCCCTTCAACTTCAGCTTTGCATAGGACTTTGGGTTTCAAGTTGCCTTTTTATGTTGCTACTTGATTTCCAAAACCCTGTATCATAGTTTTCAACTTGCTTTCTCCCCTTAATCTGGAAGCGGAGTCATGACAACTGGACTTATTTTCTTGAGAGATTGAAACGTTTCGCTTCTAGTGGCAAGTCCTCCATTTGCTTGGATGAGTAGTGAAATGTTTCAATCTCTCAAGAAAATAAGTCCAGTTGCCATGACTCAACTTCCAGATAAACTCACCTGTATGACTGAACATTTTCATAGACATATTTTCCCCTTTAATATTTTTTCAAACCATTTTTTCATAACAGCTTCCCCATCCCATTTTCAATTTGTTTCCCCCTCCTTAACTGGTTGCTAAAATGCAGGGTGAAACTTTGGCTGCTTGGTCACATGACTCAACAAGCGGCTATTAAATCCTATAGCTTGTATTGCCCTGATACCATTTCTAAGGTGGAAAGAAAAAAACCTAAGATGGGGTTGGTCTTTCCAGATATGTTTCTCAAGCCCTCAAGGACTTCCTGATTCTATACCTGAAGTCACAACAATTTGCTCTCACTCACCGCCCACATCCATGAGTTTTAGAAATGTACCATAGCCAATTGGGCTTTTTACTGACACCTGTCTCCCATTGATCCCTGATTGAAACATCAAATCCAGTATGTTTTATTGGTCTATAACGTAGGCTGTTTTATGTCCATCAGATTTCAAATCACGCTGTATTGCAACCATATATCATCTTCCTTTTGCTCTTCAACAGTTATAAGCAAAGAAACTTAACTGGCTGGATACTAACTGACCTCAGTGTTAACCTTTCATATGTTTAGCAGTTCATGGGGTATAGTGATGAAAGAAATGGACTGGGAGTTGGGCGATCCACGTTCAAATCACCACTGAGCCATGGAGCTCACAAGGTGACTTTGAGCTAGGTAATGTCTCTCTACCTACTTCAGGTATGAGGATAAAAGTGGAGAGGAAGAGAACTAGGTCTGATGCCTCAATTTAAAAATTAATCTAAAAATAAGGGCCATAAAAACAAAGTGTGAGGGGGAAATTAAGCATCTCCGTAACACGAAGTCCACTCCTCTCTCTCCGTCTTTCTTTCACACATATACACACAAGCGTTCCGTTTTAGCAGCAACACTAAAATGGAGGGGAAAGGTATCTTTTGGCCTACTTTTTTGTTAAACAGAAGTCCTAGTTCACCTATGGAGAGGGTCCCAGTGATGTGTATAGCTCTTAGTTTACCTTCTGTCAACTCCTAGTTTGAATTAAACCTCAGGCCCAGCTTTACAATTAACTGCTGCAATCTCACATAACATTTTAAACGCTAGCATTCTTGGACCTTCAAATGCAGTCGAGGCCTAAATGGTTCTTTATTCCACCAGCCATCTCTCCTGTGTTGTATTAGTTCATGTCATTGATTTCGCTCCCCCCAAAAATCTCAGTTCTGAGGACAATCAAAGGCATCATTAGATTTTTTTTTAATAAACACCATGAAAAGCACTTCTCAGCTTTCCTTGAACAGGTACAAGCCTTTTCAAATTGCGCATTACTGTGATCCAGCCATTTAGGTGATTTTGCACAGAGCCGTCTTCTTGATGTGTGAGGATTTGTGCACATAATACCCTTTTTATGGTTAATGAGATTAACATACAAGCCCTGCCTCCAAATTCAGAGCATTCACTTAAGACCTGAAACGCACGCCAGCTGAAATGATCTCAAACCTCCTTATCCTGTACGTTTGCCCTGCAGTGAATGGATGTTAATATGGAAAGTTGAATTCCCCAGCAAACAAGAAACCAATGAGCTCTACAGCATAGGCTAAAAAAGCTGATGTATATATTCTGTGGTTTCCATTTCCTTGGCTTTATTGTTCTTATGTAAATTCTCCCAGGACATTTCGGGTTATATGTCTGGAAAGCTTAGCTATCCAGCAGAGGAAAGACTGAGAGAATAATGAGAAATGTGCTGGAAGAATGCATATAAAAAGCTTTAGAGAAATGAAAATGGAAACAACAGACACTTAGAATCTTATTGCACATTAATAAAAAAATCTGTCTTTTTGTGTCTGTGGGTGGGGTGTGTGAGAACGCAGAAGCATTCGCCCAACTACAGATGCTATTAAGGTGGTTGTGAGGCTGCAGGACACTGTGCTTCTGAGATATTCAAAGCATATGAATAGAATCAGAATCAAATCCAAATAGTCTGTATCATAAGACTCTCCAGACACTCCCATAAAGCATGTTATGTGCTGCCTTTTCCCTCGAGGGGTGAGAAGCCAATGTTAAAGTATTTAACTTCCTTTGGAAGAGAGAACTGGAGACTTCTGGGATCTTTGTATTATGTCTTTTTCCATTGAAATGCACAGGGCAGTGTAGCAGAAGGTAGTGGAAGCAAACAGACACCTAGAGAGGCAGTAAAAAGGCTGATTGTGATTGTGTATCCAATTCCCAAGCCACCAGTAAGGGTCTTAAGTCTAGTTTCAGTGCTTCCAGAGCTGTAGTTCCCAACCATATAATGCTAGAAACGTTCAAATTGATTGCAACGTATGTTTCTGTGATATAGAGTGTTCAATAGTGCTTTACCATTCTCTTTTTTCTGGGGGCAGTCTGGGACTGTGCAGCTTCCCCAAGGCTACACAGGCTGGCCTTCTCCTGGGATGCACAGGGAAGAATGAAACTCTCAATTTCTGGTTCTACAACCAGATGCCTAAGGGAGCTTCTACACGACCCCTAAAATCCGAGGCAAAGGGCTCCCAGATCCGGAGCTTAAAAATGTTTTCCCACCAGCTCCGGACTTTTAAAAAAATTAAGTACGACCACACTCACCTAAGCATGTCCCAGCACACTTTTCAAGTACCTGGCCTCCAGGAGGTAAAAAAAATCTTCTGATGCGGATTGTAAAGCTGTGAATGCCGGGCTCCCTCGCCTTCTGTTTGTTTTTTTGTCCCCACTGCCCCTTTAAGAGACAGGAATCACTATGAGGCTGCTCAGGGCTGCTTTGACTGGCAGACGGAGGTGAGCCTGCATTTTTTTCTCCCTTTTTTTCTCCCTCCCCTCACGCAGACAGGAACAATGGAGTGTGGAGGGGTGGGAACACAGGAAGAGCGACAAGACAGCTAGGCTTAAATGTTACTGGGCTGCAGTTCCAAGGCTCCCTGGATGTTAGCATATCGGCAGGGACTTCTGGGAACTGAAGTCCAACAATATCTGAGAGCTGCTCCTCCAGAATCCAGCCCAGTTAAACTCATAGATACAAACTCTTAAACTCTCCAGCTTGTCAAACTTCAAGCTACAACCATGGCACGGGAGGCAGGGGGTGGAGGGGGGAGGCAGGAATTCATTGGGAGGAAAAGGAGAAGCTCATCCACCTTCTTTTTGGAGATGTGGAGGCGGCAGCAGCTGCCTTTTCTTTATTCCTCCTCCTCCACCACCACTTCTACCCCGCCCCCATTTCCTTGGCTCAGCAACAGGGCACTGCAAAATGCACACACATAATACAGAGAGAAGGATGAGCGAGGCAAAGCAAATCAAAGTTTTGCAAGCAGTCTGAGCTGCAAAATGGCTCATTTTCTGGATTTCAGTTGACACTTCCTGTGTGCATGCACCCTGATACAAGCGAGTGGCCAGGCAAACTCTCTCCATCTTGGACAGAGAAGGAGGAGGGACAAGGTTCCTCCCCTGCTCAAGGGAGAAAGCAATCTGAAATGAGAGAAAGAGCATACATTCCCCCGCTCATACGACTGTTTTGGTGCTGTGTTTGCTGCGAATGACTGCGCAGCAAAAGATCGTGCCTCCACTCCAAGGCACAGCATTTTGGCTCCCCAGGAGACCACGCCCCATGAAGCGCACTTTAACCGCATCATCCTATGCCATCACTAGGGGGGGTCAATCAAATTACCCCTCTGTACGCAGTTTTTGCCACTGTGCGCAGTTTTTGCCACAGTAATTGCAGTGCGACCGGTGAACATCTGCACCATTTCAGTCCCCCCCCTTTTTTTTCTGCCTCTTTCTGCTGTCCTACTTTAATCAATTGCTGGCATTTCGGTAACTGAGCACTTCTCACAAGCTGCAAATTACCTGGTTCAGTGACCAATGGGAAAAGAAGTGAGAGATGAGAAAAAACAAAGGAGTTACTATAGAGGCGCTCTAGTACTAGGGATACACTGCCATGTTCTTAAACCTTTGCATGAACTCTTGCAGTAATACTAGAAAGCCGACATGCAGGTAATCAACAAGCAAATCACTTTTGTATATATCTATCTATCTATCTATCTATCTATCTATCTATCTATCTATCTGTCTGTGTGTGTGTGTGTGTGTGTGTGTGTGTGTGTGTGTGTGTGTGTGTGTGAGAGAGAGAGAGAGAGAGAGAGAGAGAGAGAGAGAGTATGACAGGGAAAAGATGTGCATTTGGCAAGACGGGACACACCCCTGCCGTCGGGGCATTAACTGCACACCAAACGTCACATGATCACCCACGATTTTAGTACGCACCAAAATATGATGCACAGTTAATAGCCGTGCAACCGAGACCTAAGAGATGTGACAGGAGGTGTGTGAAAAAATAGCCAGTTGGAGGCAGAGACTTCAGGTAGCTCATTAAAGAATTTGTATGGCTGAAGTGATCTTTTAGACCAGAGGCTGAGCCAATAAGAGACTGAGCCAACAAGAGAATGCTAACTGTAGGGAAAGTGCAAGCATGTTTAACCTTGCAACCCCATGGGGTGACACAGCTACACCTCTGGGTTCAATCCTTACCCTTGTGTATAGATTCTCAATGAATGGGCATCCTCCCCTCATCATTGTTTGCCTTGTGATCTTCATTCACTGTTCTCAAGCAGCCATCTTAACAAAGATCATTCTGCTGCTTTATTCATAGTTGGCCTGCCTTGTATTTTATATAACCAAAACTTTACAGCATGAGTTCCAGAGTAAAATTACATTTAAATACTAGGTGAAACCTCCTGTGTCTAGTATAAAGGCTTCTGTCACACACAATAAGAACTCTCCCTCAGCCTTCCTGTCTACAGCTTAGTTTCAAGACCATTCAGAATGCATTATTCTTTGGCCGATAGATCAGGAGACACTTACTAAAAGCAGCACATTTGTTTACTCTTATATCACTTTAAATGGACCAGCTAATGCCAAGATATTTTAAATTGGCCACTGATTTTGATGTATGTCTTCTGTTGCTTATGAAAAAGAAAGCCCTAGAATGATATCCTTTAAGAAGACGTTTATATATATGTAAAGGTAAAAAAGTATAAAACTAATGGTCTCATTCACAGCTCTGTTGGCTCGGGTGAGAAAGGAAGCAAATATGACAAAAGACAGATTCAGAAAGCACTTTCATAGTTTCCATGTTTCAGAAAACAACTTAAAGTTCAGCCAAATTGGGATTTCTCTGGGAACGTCTATGAGACTTAGTGTTTGGACAGAAATTCACTTCAGAGTGTCCCAGGCACTTTACACATAATGCTTTGCTGCTTTCCAAAATTCAGTACTCTTATCCCATGTTACTAACAGGATAGTACTAAGGCAGGGAGTGGTTTTCTAACACTAACTGTTAGGAAATTCTACCCAAGTAGAATAAAACTATGGCTCAGCCGAACAGCCCCCAGATTCTAGGCAACAGAAAGGGATTGTGAGAGGAAGGTAGATGAAATTAATGATGCAAAGTGTTGCAAAAGTTGTTACAGAGGTCAATTTCATGTTGGACATAATTTGAAAAGGGAAGAAGACTAACAGTGTTAATATTGTATATTGTGATTATGTGAACCCATGGAGTGCCAGATCTGGAATATTGTGCACTGTTCTTGCTCACAGTGACAAGAACAGTATAAAAGATATATCTTGTACAATTTCAAAGGAAGATATGGAGGTAACTTCCTGACTCCCTTGGGAAGTGCTGTTGGTCAGAATACACAGTACTGAGCTGCTCAAATGTAAGGCAATATCCTTTCCTTGGCGGCAAAGCTTACTACACCTGATCATAGATAGTCTCTCACAGTTAGGCAATATGTTACATTCATTTTCCCCAACAGCTTACCCAACCCAAATAGGCAGCTCTTTTATGATGTAAGTCATGTAGGCATGGGTACAACTATTTTATAGGGACCACATTAAAACAGGAGTGAAGTCTAGAGCAATAATAATGTTGACTGATCCCTGACTACAACCAACCATTTCTTTCTTTGCATGCTGGACTGATATGCAGTAGAAAATACACCACAATTAAAAGGAGTCCTCTTGCTTCTTTGGTAGAAGGCAAAGAGCACTCTCCCTTTTATGCACTGACTAAAAGACTACATGAAGGGAATTTCGAAGGGCCAAGTAGACCAGTTCCATTTCTTGCCAAAATACCCAGCAATCTTCCACGTTGCCCATGCATTCCAAGCACATGAATGCATTAGTACATATGTTGCAATTTATGCAGGTAGAGCTCCATCTTACCTTGACTGCTGCAGTGTTCCCCTTTGCATGAAGGACCCCTGTGTGAACATCTGCTCTGAACCCTTTCCAAGGTGATTCAAATGCAACAAATAGTGGATGGGGAAGGGCACAACCTCCAAAGTCATCAGTGACAATTACATGAAGTAAAGACACCATAAAACATGATTCTTTAGTTACTATTCCATCTTTTAGAACAGTGTTTTTCAACCACTGTTCCGCGGCACACTAGTGTGCCGCGAGATGTTGCCTGGTGTGCCGTTGGAAAAGCTGAAGAATATCAGCTTTGTGTTCAGCCAAACAGGCCCAGGTTGCGCACTGAATAAAGTATTTTATAATTTTTCATATTTCTGTTTACTTACTATTTCATAATAAAGTAATTATAAAATACTTTCTTTGTGTTTATTTGATTCCTATTCAAGAGAATTACTTTATATATAGTCAATATAGGCACAGAGTTAATTTTTTTAACATTTTCTAATGGTGGTGTGCCTCGTGATTTTTTTCATGAAACAAGTGTGCCTTTGCCCAAAAAAGGTTGAAAAACACTGTTTTAGAAAGCTTGAAATGTTTCGCTACTCATCCAAGCAGATTTGTCAGTCTGAGGAAAGTTAGTGGCGACTCCTCCGTTTTATAATTCACTTTAACTTCACACACACCCTGGCCTGAATAGGCTCATGAGTTGGACAAAGGCCTGAATAGGTTATTTAGGTAATCAATAGCCTAAATCGGTCCATAGGTGGACCATGGTCTGAATACGCTTGTTAGGTGGATGAAGGCCTAGGGTGAGTGAAAGTCCCACCTATGCAACTTTTCCCAACACCCATTAAGTATGGGTCATTAGCTATGGCCTTGCTGGTGGAGGTGTGAAGTGCTTCTGATTTGTTTGGGAATTGATGAAAGCAGACATATTGTGTCTGAGGCACCACCACCCCCAACTGTTGAAAGAGGGGTTTTCAATGCACACATGAATAGCTTCCTTGACCCCTATCTCAAACCACCTCTCTTCTCTGTCTAATACATGTACATCTTCATCTTTGAATAACTGCCCTTTGTCCTTCAAATGGAGGTACACTGCTGATTCCGGACCTGAGCTGTTGCCACTCCTATGCTGGGCCATCTTCCTGTTTAATGACTGTTTAGTTTCTCCAATGTAGAGGTCTGCACACTCCTCACCTAATGAGCCTATTCAGATCATGGTCCACCTATAAACCTATTCAGGCTATTGAGCACCTAACAAGCCAATTCAGGCCTTTGTCCAACTCATGAGCCTATTCAGACAAGTGTGTGTGTGAAATCAAGGTGAACTATAAAATGGAGGACTCGCCACTAACTTTCCTCAGACCGACGAAGCTGCATGGATGAGTAGCGAAACATTTTAGTCTCTCAAGAAAAGAAGTCCAGGTGCCATAACCCAACTTCTAGGTACACTCACCAGTTCAAATTTTGGGCTATTTCATGCAGTGCTACAAGACTGTCTTCCCATGACTGTAGCCTGAATTGCTGCCACAACATTTGAGGAAGGTCAGTCAGAAGGAGCCATGTCATTTTAATTGTTGTTATTAAGGAGAGTTGTTGTTATGTCATACAGTTGTGACTGACTCTTCATGACCCCATGTCCCTGGAGTTTTCTTGGCAGGAATACTGGAGTGTCTTGCCAGTTCCTACTCCAGGCGCTACAGCACCTGACATTCCCTGGTGGTCGCCCATCCAACTACTAGCCAAGGCCGCCCCTGATTAGTTTCTGAGATCAGGCGAGATCAGATGTGCTCAAGGCATCTAGGCAGCTCTATTAAGGAGAATAACGGGGTGTAAATGCTCCATGTAGCTTCCTGCATATTTGCATCTTTAAGATATTGTCATAGGAAAGTTCTCATGCCACTACTGTAATACAGTACACAGGAGTATAACTCCGGAATGAATTCTGTTGGCTTTTGTACAAAGTGATAAAACTTAAAATTATCCAAAGTGTATTTGACTATTTTCCTTGAAACTCAGAGTTAGCATGAAGTAGAATGTGGGAAAAAACCCACCAAAGTAACAATGTTGCACAAATGAATTTGGTTCTACAGTAGTCCTATTTGCTGGATGACAAGCTCATTAATTTTTACAGCATTGGAATTGACTTTCAAGGCCTCTAACTGACAGCAGTCTCTGATTCAATGGCTCTCTTGGGAGACACACATTATTTAACACATATTCTCCCTGCCCATATATTTGGAAGCATTCAAGCAGTACTGATAAGCCAAACACACTTTTGCAGAGTAATCAGACCTCTCTAGGGTTACAACTATGTCTTGCTCTATTTGACAATGCTTACTATCAGATGAATGTACTTTTTATTGTTAAAAAAACCGGATAAGGGACCTTTTTTATTTATTTATTTATTTATTTATTTATTTATTTATTTATTTATTTATTTATTTATTTATTTATTTTATTCATACAACTTATATGCCGCCCACTACCCAAAGGTCTCTGGGCAGCTTACAATCAAAGAATTAAAACAGTTAAAACATCAAATATCAATAAATAATTAAAACAATAATAAAAACCTTACACTAAAATCATTACACTAAAATTGCCATCAGAGGACCCACAGTCTATGTTGTATCAATTAAAAAACTTCTGGAACAGGAAGGTTTTTACCTGGCGCCAAAATGTCATCAATGTTAGCTCCAGGCAGATCTCACTTGGGAGGGCATTCCATAGCTTGGGGGCAACTGCCGAGAAGGCTCTGTTCCTACAAGCCATCCCTCTCACCTCCTTGAGGGATGGCTCTTTCAAGAGGGGCCCCTGGCTTGATTTTAATTGCCGAGTAGGCTCGTATGGAAGGAGGCGGTCCTTCAGGTATCTAGGTCCTAAGCCATTTCAGGCTTTATATGTCAAAACAAGCACTTTGAATTGGGCTCGAGCAGCAACTGGTAACCAATGAAGGTTATACAGAATCGGCGTGATGTGATCCCTGGCAGCCCTACCACTCACCAGCCGCGCCGCACGATTCTGAACCAGTTGCAATTGCCGAACCGTCTTCAAAGGCAGCCCCACGTAAAGCGCATTGCAGTAATCAATACGGGATGTTACCAGTGCATGCGTAACTGTCATGAGGCTCTGCTTATTTAGGTAGGGGCGGAGCTGGTATATTTTCCGCATCTGAAGAAAGGCACCCCTGGCCACCGAGTCCACCTGGGCTTCCAGAGTTAGACTGAGGTCCAGGACCACGCCCAAACTATGGACCCTGTCCCTTAGGGGGAGTGCAACCCAATCCAAGACAGAAATATGGCCCTCTAACCTGTCCAGCGAAGCACCCATTAACAGCACTTCTGTCTTGTCTGGATTGAGTTTCAATTTATTAACCCTCATCCAGTCCATTATCTGGTCCAGACACGAGTTCAGCACAGAAACCATCTCACCTGGATTGGTGGAAAACAAGAGGTAGAGCTGAGTATCATCAGCATATTGCTGACTCCTCAGCCCAAACATCCTGATGACCTCTCCCAGTGGTTCCATGTCAATGTTGAGGTCTGAATCATAAACTGTTCATTTGGTGACAATATTTCTAAACTCAAACTACAATCCATATAGAGACCAGAACCCAAACATAGCAAACATATTGAAGAGATCAATACATACTGAAAACTGAAAGCCAATGAAGTTGGCTCTTTAAAAACATGTGCAAAATGAAGGCAAAGTTAAATGGGAAAATAAATATTTCTGTGGTATCATACATTTTGAACAGAGCAGCAGACAAATCTTCTGCAGATAAGCTAGAAATTCACACTGAAAAGAGAGACTGACAGCTTTTAAGTTCCTTGCAGAATAGCCTGTGCACCATTCACAACTGTGAGCAAGGATGTGGCTATTGCAAGGTCAGGGGAAACATCTGAGCATTATTTGTTTGGAACCAGATGAAGCTTCTAATAGGGCTTCCTCCCTGGCCTCCTCCTTTTGCATTTTGAAAAAAATAACTTGAACTTCTTGAAATCCCTTTGTTTTGCTTTTGCATTTTTGGTTGCTTGAGGTGTATTTATCCCCTAATTTGAAAGCACCGGCACAAATATCAGTTATGCATTGTCCCATGGCTGTTGGATACTAATTTCAACCGACGAACAAAAGGCCTAATTCAAATATCCACACACATTCTGAGTTCAATGTCAGATTGGATTCATATGATAAAAGTCCTATAATAATCATCATGTTTTTGTCCAGCCAATTCTGACTTATGCTAGCCCTTTCCAGAGTTCTCTTGGTAGCAAATACTCAGAAGTGGTTTAACTAATCATAAGTGGTTTACTTACCCTTTCTTCTGGGCATACCCTGGGGCTGTGCACCTTGATAGCCCAAGGACACACAGACGAGAGCCTGTGGGGAATTGAACTAATCTCTGGCTCTGCAGCTAGATACCTAAATCACTGAGCTACCCAGCTAGCTGAGAGTTGCTACACCTAACCAAAAAGACATTGAAATCCTAGTTGAATAGCACACATATTATGAGTAATGGAAAATGATGTGGGGCCTCTTAAACAGCAAATTGCTTAGAACCACTGGTCCTCTTAATATGACCTCTTAAATCACTCCATTTTACATGCATTTCTAATTAACATCCAGACTATCTAACAGACATAAAAGAATCAAGTTTTACAATGGCCCAGTCGAAGTCCAGACCTCACCCCAAGTTATTCTATTTAATGCTGTGGCAGGACGTAAACAGAACTATGCATAAACAAATGCCCTCAAACCTCAATGAACTGAAGCAACATTGTAAAGAAAAATGGGCCAAAATTACTTGTAAGAGATTGCTAATGACATACAGAAAATGATTACTTCATGCTATTACTATTAATGGTGATCTACTCCAGTACTCCTGCCAAAAAACCTCCATGGACATGGAGTCACATAGAGTCGGTCACTACTGTAACGACACAACACACACACACACAAACTATAGAATCATAAAGTGTACTTAGTTTTTCAGATATGCCATAAATCTTAGCAAAGTGCAATATGCCATTTGTTGTTGTTCATCTGAGGTTGTATTTACCTAATTCTCAGACCTGCTAAGGACCAGATGATTTTTATTATGTCCTGAAATATCATACCACAGAATTCAAAGAGGGTGTATTTTCTTTTTCACGTGACTGCATCTTTAAAGTGCAAACATGTATAAGGAATTATGAGTAATGGTAATCAAGAACAAATTCAAACTTGTCTTTGTTTTAATTAATGTTTAAGCAAACCACACAAAGCAACAAGTCTGCTGGCTCATTTGGAAGTGTCTTCTCATTTCTTTGCCTTGCATATAGTAGCGGTACCAGAAGTTATCACTTTGGTTGCAATGCTTTGATCTAGACAACCCAACAAACCTAATTTCATACTGTATAGGTATTTCAGAAAAAAACTTCTTGCACCAGGCTGGTTTACTACACTTAGATGCTGCAAGCATAGTGTTGTTTTATCCAAATAATGAGGCCTGTTATTTTCCTGCTCTCCCTTGTGGGCCGATCAACTGCACTTTGAACAGGTGTTTTTGTTTGCTTGTTTGTTTGTTCTTAATATATTTTAGAATTACAACTCCCAGAATCCCCATATAAAGCATGGTGAGCAACTATATTACCTTGGGGATACTAGGAACCATAGTTTAAAATCATGAGTTTTGAATTACCCATATTTTTCCACCTATAAGTCACACCCATGTATAAGACAGCCCCCACTTTGCCAACCAAAAATTATAGTTTCACAACCACACAGTTCTTTCCTCAGCTTACTTCTGTGTATAGGACGACCTTCAATTTTTAGTCTAACAATGTGAGGCAAAAATATAGCCTTATACACAGAAAAATACTATAGTTTTTGAGGTGCTTTTGCATTATATTCTAGGCCTGCCTTGTCCCGTGAGCCTCGATTATTGCCAGTTATCCCTGGTTAGCAAGCAGAAAAATGGTGAACCTTAAAAGATTTAATAGGCTTATTTTAACATATGATTTGTGTGTTGCAAGCTACTTTTCCCCACACTCCTGCCACACCTCTGATGAAGTCGACCTGTAAGATTTATTTTAGAGTTCTTCCCTAAATTACAATCCACTTCATATGTCAAGTGTGTCTGAGAAATGGACTGTAATCCATAAGAACTCACCCTGAAATCAACTTGTTGGACATCTCTCAATATTTTTGGAAGGGTTGATCCATCAATCCATCTGTTGATTCATTGGCCGCCTTTCTCCAGATAAACAGATAAAGGGACTCAAGGTGGCTCGCAATATTACAAATGTAAAAGCATTTGAAATAAAAAGGGGGAACAGTGTTGCCACTGAATGCAGTTCAAGGCATTCAAGTCCTGCATTGAAATCTAGTACAGTACTGCTTTTTTAAAAGCTTGCCGTGATTTGGCATGTGTTTCTCTGCGGTACAGTCTAGTTACATACACATCAGACGACCTAGCTTACACTCCACGCAAACATGACGTGCCATAATTAGGAACCTTCAAAGGTCCTGCCCGCGTGTCCGCGAAAGCGCCCCTACCTAGATTTCACCTGGAGTTAAATACTGTGTACAGTATGCCACTTTACCCAGAGTGACATGCTCACTGTCCAATGGAGACTCGGCGAAAAATGGCCTCTGCTGATTGGCTAGGCCCGTTCTGGAAAAGGCGGGCTTCCTTCCCGTTCAAACCGGGGGGCGCCAAGCAAAGCAGGGAGCGGCGGCCCGAGCGAGCGGCGGCCGGCCCCGTCGCCATGGAGACGCTGCTCTCCCGGGCGGAGCAGCTGCCCAGCCTTTTGGCGGCCTCCCGCTCGGAAGTGGTGCAAGGCTGGGACCCGGCGACCCTGACGCGAGCCCTGGGCTGGGCCCGCTTCTATCAGCAGCTCCACCGCCGCCTCGGCGCCCAGCCAGGCCTCCGGGCCTCCTTAGAGCGGCGCCTGAGCCGGGCCGGCCTGTTGGGGCTCGGCCATTGGAGGCGCTGCCCGGACCTGTTGGCCTCGGCCCTGCTGGAGAACCGGGCGCTCCCTGCCTCGGCCCGCCACCGCCTCCTCCGCGGCCTCTTCTTGCCCCCGTCGAGGCCCGGAGAGGAGGAGGAGGAGCCCTTCGTCCACCTCCTGGCCAGGCGGAAGGCGGCCCTTCAGCTGCTGCTCCTTGGCTGTTGGCCTCGGGGGACCGGGCAGCCCGACGACGCGGAGCGGCGGGATGGCCTAGTGGTGAAAGCCCAGGCTCAGCTCCTGCTACGGCGGCTGCGAGAGGAGAGCGAGGCGGCCGGACCCAAGGCCTCTTGGGCCTCCTCCGCCGCCCTCCTGGAGCAGCTTCCCTGCGGCCCGACGTTGTACCGGGCGGTGGCCGCCGCCTTGCTGGAGCCCGACGGGGAAGCGGAAGCGAAGGCGACCCTGCTGCCTTGGCTGACGGGGGACCCGGCTCGCCTGGCTGCTTTGGGCCGCCTCTTGCCTGCCCCTCGGGTGGCCTCGCTCTGCAGGCGCCACCCTGAGCTGAGCGCCCCTTACTTGCGCCTCTTGTCCTCTTGGGGAGCCCGCCTCGTTTACGACCCCTTCCGCGGGGAGTGGAGGGCCAGCAGCGGCTGGTTGGAAGAGGGCGAGGTGCCTTGGCAGGAGCTGAGGGAACGAGTCCGCTGCCTCTGGCAGGAGCCTGGGCCTCTGGGCAGCGCCGTGCGGACCCAGCTGAGGCTGTGGAAAGCCCAGGAGGGGGACTTCGAAGTCCCAGGTCTGAGTGTTTGGAGTGACCTCCTGATGGACATGGAGACCTCTGCATCAGGGAAGGGGGGGAACACCACCCAGTGACGTTCCTGCCCCGAAAGGAACCGAACCCTTTGAAAGCCTGGAACCAAAACCAAAAATATAATCCTTTAACTAGCTGAAGACGGCTTAGTCCTTATGTTTGACTTCTACCCCATTGCCTTAACTAGGGGCAGACTTTCTAAAATACAGGTTTCTCAGTTTCTTGCTCTTTAGGAGATGTTGTAAGCTGAGGGATCTTGGTGTAAGATGGTTCCTGATTATTTCCCATGGTGTTTTTCACTTGGTGACTTTCCTCTATGTTCTTCCAACTTCCATGCCTTCCTCCTTTTGCCTAGTAATTATTTTGTTTAGTGTCCTTAGCTTAGGATATTGTTCCACAGTCTAAAATGTAAAACAAATCGTAAAGGGAAACTATTGGTGGTACTCTTGTATGTACAAAGCTCCATATTGAAAACCAGATATGCTACTAGTTTTTGAGTGTCTGTTTCTCAGGCTTATTAAGACAAACCAAAATGTCACAGAGTAATGAGGAAGTGCACTGGAGAAAGGATCCGAAGAAACGTCTCCACTTGTCATGACAACTTGCTCATTTTTGGTGACATTTTGGTTTATCCTAATGGACATATTAGCTGGACGTAGTTGACATTTTGCTGAGTGACCTAGCTTATACTTTTGCATTTAATATAGATAAGTATACAGCTTAATAAAAAAAGAATGAAAAATTGATCTCTGTGGAAGTTTCCTTTACAACTATAGATTGCACCCAAAATAATTCCAGTTGCTAGCTATTTTAACATTGCTATAAACTTGCTGTGTTGGGGGAAATATGGAATAAAATGGAATTTGATGTGCTTGTACTTCTGCAATCGGTCACCTTGAGCTTATGTGACATTAAAATATGACACTGTCACCAGTTACATAGATGACATGTACTTCAATACTGTAAAAGCTGAGTCTTGTCGTAGTACATTTATTTAAATAAATAAAAACATGTATTGGTTTTCTTGGCCCACATTACATAAATTTCTTACGTGCATGTAGTGTCTATATGTCTACTTTCAGCATGTTTAGATGATACCCCATGTGCAAGGCAGAATTTGAGCAGTGTCATAATGAGTTCCTCATATTTCATAAAGTCAAATAGATTTAAGTTTGATTATCATGTATGGTGGTTCAACATAACATCTACATGGATCAGGAGTGGATAACTGGCCCTTCAGATGATGTTAGGTTGGTATTTGCATCAGCATTAATCAATGAAGCCAGAGGAAAAGAAAGAGGAGTTTCAGTCTAAAACACACATGTCCAAACTTCGGCCCTCCTGATGTTTTGGACCACAACTCCCAGAATTCTAAGCTTAGAATTCCAATGGCAAAGGACTCTGGGAATTGCAGTCCAAAACATCTGGAGGGCCAAAGTTTGGACATGCCTGGTCTAAAACATCATTCAGAGGGCTATAGTCTAGTCACTGTTTAGAACATATGGATATAATGTCTGTCCTTTCATTTCCAACTCTTATGTTACCTTCAACACAGCAGCAAAATATATACAGCTCCGATACATAAAGTTAAAATCATTTTGGCGGCCTGGTCAGCAGATAGTTTTGGCTTGCCCAGTTATTTAGAACTCATCATCATACTTGTTTCTACTTGTAATTTTGTTGCAATCAAATGGTGTTTGATGAATGAGGGATCAGAAGCAATAAAATGAAATTTATAAATGACGCTTTTATATTTTTCTTGAAAATCTATTCTCTCTTTCTCAATAGTGAAATCTGGGCCAGATAGCTGAGGCATTCATTATATCTATTACTGTATATACTTTTATTGATTGACTTACATCCTGCCTTTCCCGTAAGACATACAAAGGTCTTGTTTGAGATGTATATACACACTGTTGCTGTGCTCAGAAAATCATTTTATAGTGGGTCAGGTTAAAATAGAGTTTGAAAATCATTTAAAAATAGGATCAGTGCACAAATTTATGTCCAGTAACAGTTCATACAAAAAAATATAAAATAATGTGCCATTTGATCTATATTTCTGGGCATGTGAATTCCCCCCCCCCTCAAGAAGTCCTAGTCCAGCTTTTTGGCTCTATTGCATGGTCAGTAGAGCCCCTGTTACAAAAGTTTAAAGTGTTCTGTTGGCTAGCTTCATGAAACAGGAACAATAAGCTAAAACATGCAGGTAATTTTCATCCCACCCGTTCCAAACCGTTGACTCTTAGAATATGCTTTCAATAACTTGTCTCAATCCCCTCCTCTTATCTATAATGATGTAGATGCAGTTGTACTTGTAGAAGCAGGATGTAATTGATGATTTAGTGATCTGTTGCCTATGTTATTTGTACAGTTAACAAAAGGATTAGAAATAAACAATAATAAGACTATGGAAGGAGCATGTTTGTAAGAATAATATAATTCTGTCCATATTGTTATATAGACTTTTGGAGTAATAAATAAATAGAAATGCATCCCAAGGATTGCGCTCATTCATATCTATCTTCAACAGTGCTTGGGTTAGAGGCACCAGAACCCTATGTAATTCAAAATCCATGTATAACTTATGCCCCGCCCCCCAATGTAACCAGAAACCATAAATAGTTTAT
The DNA here is from genome assembly GCA_029282475.1 of Phrynocephalus forsythii. Taxonomy (NCBI): domain Eukaryota; kingdom Metazoa; phylum Chordata; class Lepidosauria; order Squamata; family Agamidae; genus Phrynocephalus; species Phrynocephalus forsythii. Next base: position 119,340,563 of record JAPFRF010000001.1, read on the forward strand.
GTACAAATAAATACAGAATAATTCTCTCTTTGGGGGTTTTCATCCATAGTGTTAACAATCCTTTCCATACAGTATTGTGTGTAGTAAGCCTTAGAAGTCACTATGACCCTATGATTTAGAGGCTAAATTAGAGATGTTGTGTTTGGAAGCAAATTGACCGCTTCAGTGTTAAGACTCATGGGGTTCTGGGCAGCAAGGGGCACAATATTGATATATTTATTTTTTTAAAAATCCATGCATAACCAAAACCATGTTCTTCAGACCCATGAAATTCAAGGAAGAAATGTACTATTACTTCCTCACACACCCATACATTACCACTGGTGATGCATTTAACTAGCAGGCAGGCTTTAAATGCACTTGAACCTTGAGGAGTATCCAGCTATTTTTTCTGAAGTACACTAGCAAGTCACCCATCCTGGTGTGATTAATGATAGGTAAGTCTATTTTGAGCAATTGTTGGAGCCTTTACACTTCCTCTGATATATTTCGTAGAATTGTCCCACAATAGTATGGAGAATTTTGAAAGGTCATTTGTAGTGGTATTGTAGAAAACATGGATTTCTAGTTAACCCAGAGTGGCTTTCATGCTATCTGAACTCACAAATTCATTGATTATTTGGAAACAAAAAATAATGAGGCAGACTTTATATTATATAAAAGTCAAAAATAATATTTGATGCTAGATTAGAGAAAGTTAATGGAAAGTGGGAGTGGGAATATAGTTTAGCTTACTGACTCAATCTTTGCAAGGTGCTTCCTGTCTCCTCCGGTTGCCCTTTGCCGAAACATTGCTTGAATCTCTGGCTGAGTTTTGCATATTTCCTTTGAAAGTTGCCAGTATCGGAGCCAGATATTCTAGGGTGCGTTTACCTCAAATCACTCTCTAGGTCAGTGGTTCTCAACCTGTGGGTCCCCAGATGTTCCTGGCCTGCAACTCCCAGAAGCCTCCACCACTCACTGTGCCGGAAGGGATTTCTGAGAGTTGCAGTCCAGGAACATCTGGGGACCCACAGGTTGAGAACTTCTGCTCTAGGTCTAGGGCAATTCCCTGCTTTCCTCTCAGATTTAGTCAGAAAATACCTTAGTTTATTTCTCCCATGAAACCCCCAGTTCTCACATAGAGGACCCCTTTGGAAGTTTCTTGGGACCTTTGCCCAGGATCTCTCTCTCTCTCTCTCTCCCTTAAACTGATCCTAACTAGTTGCAATGCACTCGGGTTGTCTTTAGGAAATTCCAGCAAGGCTAAGGACTGGCAACATCCCTCTCCTCCAAATCCATCCTGGTGGTGTGTATGTGTGTGTGCCGGAGGGACTGAATGTGTCTTTAAGGGTCTTCAGTGTTTTACAGCTGCTTGTGACCCACTTTTTCTTTGCCTTCCTGCAGTATCTGAACTCCACCTTTCTTAGTCCCATCCCATACCACCTCCTGCTATATGAATCTTAGCTGTCTGTGCCATACCCAGGCCTTGAAACAATGCCCTGGATCTCAGAAACCTATCAGCCTTGCAAGTTTTTTTCTTTGTGTTAGTCTTTTCTCGTGATGAAGTATTCTAATATTTAGTATGCTGTTTTACTCCTTTATGGCCAAAATCCTGTTGCACAGAGAAATGGTATAACTTTTAATGGCAAATTGCTGTTAATTAATGAGACCCCAGTTTTATGCCTCATTGTATACCTGTCAGGTGGCTTGGCACATGACTAGGAATCAAAATGAAGACTTATTACATGTTGGTAATTTTCCAGTGTGTTATCCCATTTTCATTATCCATCATAAATATCCAACAGAACAGGGCTGTTCAACTTTGAACAGGCCAAGGTCTACTTTTTCCAGCCCAAAGTGCCTGAGGGCTACTACACTAAAACCTCTACTTACGAATTGTATCCGTTGCAAGCACATGCTCATAAGTAAAAACTTTTGTAAGTAGACCAGAGGTTTCCCATAGGAATGCATTGAAAACCAATTAATCTGTTCTGGGGTGAACAGATTTCAATGCGCCATGGCCCTTGAAATGCCCCACTCAGCTGAGACAGTGGCCTGGCAGACCAGAACTTTGCTGGGGCAGTGGTGGTCCTTGGGATGGGGGAGGGAGGGGTGGAGAACGTATCCCTTCGTGTTTTTTTATTGATGGTCAGCAGGCTACTTTTGAACCCTTCGCAGGCTACCAATAGCCCACGGTCTACCTGTTGGGCAGGCCTGCAATAGAACTTTGACCATTGATTGCCATTTATACACCTTTGGTAGCTCTGCTATATTATTGGCTGGTCCCCAATGCAATCATTGTGTATAGTTTGATTCTTGCATTTTCAGTGAAATTCACCTTATTAGAAAAGTTTGTGTGGATGCGGGTTACTTGCTTGAACTTATTTTAAAGCATTATAGCCAAGGTTAAAAAAAATCCAGTACATGTACAGTGGTACTTCGGTTTAAGTAAGTAATTTGTTTTCCGGGCCATTTCATATTGTGAAATATTCCTATACTGAAATGCGGTTTCCTATAGGAATGCATTGAAAACCAATTAATCCATTCTGGAGGTCAGAAAAAAGGCAAACTGGGGCATTCCATTTAAAATTTTCTTAAACTGAAGCATCCCCATTTGGTATATTGGGGGTGAGTGATGTGTAGACTGGATAGCACTCTTTAATTTTGTTGTATTTGCACAATGACAATAAAGTATTGTTCTATTTCCAATAATTTCTTAAACTGTCTGTGAAGATTCTCAGTCATCCAGGTTCATTTAACTGGGAGTTGAGTCATGGCTACTGGACTTCTTTTTTGAGAGATAGAAACGTTTCGCTGTTCATCCAAACAGCTTCATCGGTCTGAATACAGCTAGTGCAAGAGACCGTCTTATAGTCAGCTTGACCTCTTGTCCCCTGGTCTGATTGGCTCATAAGATGAACAAAGCCTGAATAGGCTCGTTAGGGAGACATTAGTGTCCATGGCCTTAAGGTAAACAATGGCCTAAGGTGCTGAAACCCATCAAGAATGGGTCGTTAGCTGTGACCTGGTGGTGAAGGCTCCTTGATTTGCCTGGGTACTTTGGAAAGTACAGCCTGATAAGTAGCAGATAGACTATGCCGGAGCCCACCACCTCTGTTGAGGGAGGGATTTTCAATGCTAACATGAATGGCTTCCCTTACTCCTCTCTCAAACTACCTCTCTTCTTTGTCTAATATGTGTACATCCTCATCTTTGAAAGAGTGGCCTTTTTCCTTCAAATGGAGGTGTATTGCTGATTCTGGTCCTGAGCTGTTACCTCTCCTATGTTGGGCCATTCTTCTGTTTAATGGCTGTTTAGTTTCTCCAATGTAGAGGTCTGAACTTCTCAATGAGAGGATCAGACAAGTCCACTTTACCTTAGACACACTGCAACACAGAAAAGACCACATTCACCAAGAACTACTCTCCACCCTATCCAAACCAGCAGTGGATGCAGTCATAGAATTTGTCCAGAAAGCACAACTGGCTCAGCATTGCAAAGGCAAAGAGAGGCAAATAAAGAAGTTTGATCTTCTCCTCTGCCGGAAAGAGTCAGTCAAAGAGTTTGGCAGGAGGAAGAAGGAGGAAGGGACCATGACAGGAGATGTAAAAGACAAATGGGTGAAGAACCTCTCAAACAGGGAACTCACCCAGACAGAGAGAGAGGTCCTATCCAAAGGCCTAAATTTTGCCATCACACCCAAACAGGTTCCTGTTGTGGATTTCATCACAGCGACAGAATCAGCCATTCACAGCAACAATCTGCCAGCAGCAGAAGCAGAACTACTCAGGATAAAAGTCTCTGCTGCACTGTCCAGTGCTCAACCACCACCATCCAACCTCACCAGCCAAGAGAGAAGTGCTGTGACATCCCTCAGCAGGGATGAGAACATCACAATTCTGCCTGCGGACAAAGGAAGGTGCACTGTCGTCCTCAATACTGTGGATTACCACAAGAAGGTTATCACACTTTTAGATGATCAAAACACATATGAAAAACTAAGAAGAGATCCCACCAGCAATTACAGGAAGAAAGTAATAAAATGCTTAAAACTCTTGGAGCAGGAAAACGCAATTGACAGGGTGACCTACCACCAGTTATATCCCAAAGAGACAGTCCCCTGCTTTTATGGACTTCCCAAGATCCACAAGCAAGGAATCCCCCTCAGACCTATTGTCAGCAGTATAAATTCAGTGACTTACAACATCGCAAAATACCTGGCAACTATCCTAGCCCCACTGGTTGGACACACGGACCACCACGTACACAACTCAGAAGAGTTTGTTTCTAAAGTCAGGGAGCTCAAACTGGATACAGAGGAAACCATGGTATCCTTTGATGTTACATCACTTTACCAGCATACCCACCACTGATGCGCTAATAATGGTAAAGAGAAGATTAAGAGAAGACAGCACCCTCACCTCCAGAAGCCGCCTCAACCCAGACCAGATAGGCCTGCTCCTGGACCTGTGTCTGAACACCACATATTTCATGTACAGAGGGGACTTCTACAGACAGAAGCATGGCTGTGCCATGGGTTCCCCAGTGTCACCAATTGTAGCAAACCTATACATGGAAGAAGTGGAAAAGAAGGCACTCATCACCTCCCCAGGGACAACACCATCCCACTGGTTCAGGTATGTAGATGATACCTGGGTTAAAATAAAGACGCAGGAAGTACAGGCCTTTACAGACCACATCAACGCAGTGGATCCTAATATTATGTTCACTAGGGAAGACACCCAAGACAACAGGCTGGCTTTCCTGGATTGTGCAGTCATCATCAGACCTGACCGTGGCCTAGGAGTAGAAGTTTACAGGAAACCCACCCACACAGATCAATACTTACTGTTTGACTCCCACCATCCATTACAACACAAACTAGGAGTCATCAGGACCCTAAGCCACAGAGCAGAGAGCATCCCCACCTCCTCAGAAGCCAAGAAGAAGGAAGACAGGCACCTGAAGACAGCACTTAAGGCCTGTGGATATCCAAGGTGGGCCTTCAACAAAGCAGTGGGCCATCCCAGAAGAACAAGGGATCAGTCTGAGACCCAGACCCGACGGAAGAACCTGGTCATTCCCTACATGGCGGGAGTGTCGGAGAAGCTTAAAAGGATTTTTGGCAAACACCACATCCCTGTTTGTTTCAAACCCATGAACACACTAAGGCAGAGACTTGTCCACCCAAAGGATCCGATACCAAACCATAAAAGGAGCAATATAGTATATGCAGTCCAATGCAGTGAAGAGTGTTCAGACCTCTACATTGGAGAAACTAAACAGCCATTAAACAGAAGAATGGCCCAACATAGGAGAGGTAACAGCTCAGGACCAGAATCAGCAGTACACCTCCATTTGAAGGAAAAAGGCCACTCTTTCAAAGATGAGGATGTACACATATTAGACAAAGAGAGGTGGTTTGAGAGAGGAGTAAGGGAAGCCATTCATGTTAGCATTGAAAATCCCTCCCTCAACAGAGGTGGTGGGCTCCGGCATAGTCTATCTGCTACTTATCAGGCTGTACTTTCCAAAGTACCCAGGCAAATCAAGGAGCCTTCACCACCAGGTCACAGCTAACGACCCATTCTTGATGGGTTTCAGCACCTTAGGCCATTGTTTGCCTTAAGGCCATGGACACTAATGTCTCCCTAACGAGCCTATTCAGGCTTTGTTCATCTTATGAGCCAATCAGACCAGGGGACAAGAGGTCAAGCTGACTATAAGAAGGTCTCTTGCACTAGCTGTATTCAGACCGATGAAGCTGTTTGGATGAACAGCGAAACGTTTCTATCTCTCAAAAAAGAAGTCCAGTAGCCATGACTCAACTCCCAGTTTTCTTAAACTGATTTTTTTGTTAACCCAGGCATTCTTAAATCGAGGTACCACTGTATTACATTCAGAAAACATATGAGTTCATACATGTCATCATGCTTAGTAACACATTGATCCTAGTAAATTGCATCATGCTACATCATTGGATCTATCCTTTAAAAAATAGCATATGGACTATACTGTCTATGTAGTATAACAGATTTCATTGAACACATTGGGGCTTACATTTAAGTATACATTTGTGTTATTGACCTGTTAGGTGCATATTGTTTTCATTTTTAATGGTGCTACTGTATAATGGCTGAGTCACTCTACATCTACATAGCAGTCCTAAACAAGTAACTTTCTTGTGTTCGGAAAGTATCACACGTTTTACATGTTTGTATGAGATGCAGTCCCACAAAATTTACTGTTTGTTGACTGAAAAGAGGGTTGAAGTCCAAGTCCTTGGCAAATGTGTTTAGGATTTAAGCCATGATATATTGTTTGTGGGGCCTAAGGCCCGCAGCATCTAATTTAAAAACTTCCTAATGTGACAAAATGTCTTGTTTGTGTCAACTCATTTTGTCTTCTTTGATATCATTTTCGTAATTCAAGCTATTTTTATTTTTTCTATTAGAAATTTTCTTGCTTTTATTCTTATAATGTTGTGTTCGATGACGATCTGATCAAGAAATCTAGCACACGCGCAGCTATGTTAGATCTTCCATCATTCCAGCTACTGCTAGAGCTGTGGGGGTGGGGTAGGGGAGCATCTACCCTTCCATTGTTCTTAGATTCAGCTTCTTGGCCTGCTGAATCATTACCTGCTAAACTAATACTGAGTTTGGTTCCCCCCCCTGCTCATTCTCAATCCCTATTCCTTTTGTCTTCTGTCTTTTCAGACTGTAAGCCTGCCAGCAGTCTTATTTCTGATCTTTTAAGGTCTTCTCGGGAAGTCTTAGCTGAAAAGTGAGGTAAAAATGCAATAAATTGAAGCTTCAATATGCAGTTGAACTGCCAGTTTGTTTGCTCTACAGAATTAGAATTCAGACTCTTTAATTTAATCAAAGCAGTGTTTTATTTTTATTATATTGATAATTGGGGGGGAGTTATACTGAGTGTTGAATATTTGATAAAGTGAAAACTCATTAATGTTTCTGCCAAAGCAAACTCAATTGATTTCATTGAGTTGTGCTCGAAGATAAATGTGCACAGAAATATCCATTCATTCTTCTCCACCACATCCCACCAAAAGCTTTAAATATATATTCCAGAAATTTGCTTTAAAACGAGACTAGAAAATAATTCCCTCACTCCCTATACCTACCCACAAGGCAAAACTATACATGGATCGAGTGCAAAATGCATATGCACTTTATATGTTAGTAAATTTCTCATTAATATAAAGGGTCTAGGAAGGAACAATTGGCTTCTCTTACACCTTAATTGGACATGATCCATTGTGAATCACAAGTGGGACAGCAAGGTCATTCATCAGCTGCTTAATGTTGTAATGGGCTATGCTTGCCCTTTCAGCTGCGGAGAGATGGAGTGCCCTGAGGGAACGAGATTTAAATCATGGTGCTGCTGACAATTAAATGTGTGTACTGCTGTCTGTTCCAGCCTCATTATTCTTAATACTGGGGAGAAAGCTGCTGAGTTCAGGAGGGGTTTATACTGTGTTAGGAGAGCTTTGTAATTTAGTCTGTGCTCTCGAGAACTGGAAATCTCCCCAGTGTTCATTATGTAACAGGGCGATAGGAGAGATGAAATGGACATTCAGACAATACACCAGACAACAGCCGTTAGCTGTGCGCTACATCTAGCTGAGTTTCATAGAACTAGATCCAATTTGAATTAAGCGTCCACATGAATGTGTCCTTGGTTTAAGCAAAGCATCAAAGAAGCAATATTCATCCATACGTGGAGAGTTAGATCCTATTCATATTATAGATGCACATTGGTGCTTGATGAAGCAACACTGTCGTGCATATGCCCACGGTACATAACACACATTATAGACAGAATTAAGGAAGCTCCCTCACTACCATTATACAACAAGGACAGATTATTTTGATTGATAATCTCTCCTTTGGAAAAGGAAGACCTTTGACAGTTGCCACACTACAACAACCTGCCTACGTTTGATCTCTCAATATGACTCCTGTGGGTAGAACCAGCCTGTTTGTCCTTGGACTAGCTGCATAGTCCCAGGGCACCCCCATAAAAAGGGAATAGTAAACCACTTCTGAGCATCTTATACCTAGAACATTTTGGAAAGGATTTTCTTAAATCAGAATAAAACTTGACAGGACATAATTAATGAATTGAGAGTAATCTTGTTGCAATTGCTATTTATTTATTTATTTATTTATTTATTTATTTATTTATTTATTTATTTATTTATTTATTGGATTTTTATACCGCCCATCTGGCAGCGAAGTCACTCTGGGCGGTTTACAACAATTAACAAATTCAAACAATTCATACAATAAAACCATAAAATAGTAACACAATAAAATAAAAATAAAAATAAAAATAATATTAAATTGACATAAAACAATGCATTATTATTGGCAGGCTAATCAGTTAAAAATCAAGATTTAATGGGTGAACACCGAAATTGCATTCTGTTTGAGGGAATGCCTACTTAAATAGCTAAGTTTTAATAGCTTTTTAAAGGCAGCCAAAGAGGGGGCAAGGCAGATGTCTAGTGGATGTTTATGCCACAGGTGAGGGGCAGTGGCGGAAAAGGCCCTATTTCTTGTTTTTTCCTTTCGGGCCTCTCATGGTGTTAGTTGCCTCAAACACCTATCCTGGGATAATCGGGTATTATGGGTGGTTTTCAATGAGAGAAGGCACTCTGACAAGTAGCGAGGTCCTAAATCATTTATTTATTTATTTATTTATTTATTATTTACACTTGTATACCGCCCCATTCCCACAATGGGGACTCTGGGCGGTTTACAGTATCAAAATTAAAACAGCAAGAACAATTGTGAACTACAATAGCAAAACAGCAATGACCAAAAGTAATTTGGCGGGATAATAATATTAAAAAAAAAAAAAAACAAATGGGACCTTAGACATTGCCGTAAGCTTCTCGGAAGAGGATAGTTTTAAGATTCCTCTTAAAAGCTTCCAGCGATGGAGCCAGCCGTAAATCACTAGGGAGTTTATTCCAGATGGACGGGGCCACTACCGAGAAAGCCCGCCCCCGAGTACCCGCCTTATGGGCGTCCCTCGGTGTGACCGTCCGCAGTGATAAGGCCGCCGAAGTTTAGGGCTTTGTATGTCATAATTAAAACCTTGAAGTCAGTGCGGAACCAAACTGGAAGCCAGTGCAGGGCAGCCAGTGCTGGGGATATATGATCATATTTTCTAGTCCCAGTCAGCAATCTGGCTGCCGTGTTCTGGGCCAGCTGCAGTCTCCGCATCAGCCTCAAGGACAGCCCTGCATAGAGATAGTTGCAGTAGTCCAGTCTTGAGTCTACCAATGCATGGACCAGAGTGGGGAGAGCCCCCATGTCCAGATATGAACACAGTTGAGCAATCTGCCGCAGATGGTAATGGGCAGAACGGACCACCAATGCTACCTGAAATTCCATAGATAGCGCAGGATCCAGGAGAACAACCAAACTGCACACCTCATTCTGAGTCACACCCCCAAATGACAGGGAGTTTCCCAGCCCACTGACAGTAGAAGACCCCACCTGCAAGACTCCGTCTTGTCCGGGTTCAACCTCAGTCTGTTTGCCCTCATCCATCTCAGAATGGCATCCAAGCAGCGCTCAAGGCACGGAACAGCATCCACTGCAGAAGATGGAGAGGAGAGATAGAGCTGGGTGTCATCAACATACTGATGCCACGAAGCTCCAAAACTCCTGATGACCCCTTCCAACAGCCTCATATAGATGTTAAATAGCATTGGTGAGATGATCGACCTCTGCGTAATGGCCATGCTGAATTGGAGACCAATGTGCCCCAAAGGGCAACAGGTTTAAAACGCTGGTACAAGTTTTGGACGTTTATAATCACAAGGTTGATGCAAATGACTGAAACTTAAGACAAGACTTCTTTTTCTCCAAGTCTGCAGCCCTGTACACACTACTGGAAAGTCAAACTGAGCTGAGTGGGACTTTCTTCTAAGCAGATCTGTATAGGGCTGTGTTGTATTCTGTTTGCTGGTTTCAGGGAATGAGTATTTTCCTCCCCTGTGCAAAGACTCAAGGGTGTTACTTAATCAAAAATATGGGGGAATCATTGACATTCCATGCCTACAAGTATTAAAAAAATGCCACTGACATGATCCATCCTGTTACAGTTATACAGCTAGTTCTATTTTTAGTGACGTCCAATTTGCTGGATGTCGAAGTAGCCTGCAAGTCAGCAGAGACATTGTTGCATCTGGATTTACTATAATAACCAAAGCAAATGGCAACCATGCCCTTTTTACTAATTACAAGAGGAGGAACACACTGAGTCTTGTGCACCCCACCAGCAAATTGGTCCCAGTAGTATCTGTTATTTTACTCTGTCATTATAGTCTCTAGCAAAATCACTATGTTTGAACGAAGTATGGTATCTGCAACCTATTAAGGATGCTGTACCCTTATTTTATAGCTTAGTTCCATGAACAGACCTCTCCAGCAGAAGATCATTTACTGCAGAAACTTTGGAACATAGAATTTTTAAAGTGCAATTACATTTGGTTTATGAGCCAGCTGTTGGAGGGAGGGGAAAATGATTAGAGTTGTTTGGGCAGTTTTTTGGATTAACCTTTCATTTCATCCTATACAACTTGTTCTTTCAGCACCAAAAGGAATTAAATTTAGATTTACAATGTGTAATCTATTAATATATGTGCAGAGCATAATCTCCTAATGCTTGCATGCATTTATTCTGTGCAATGGTTTTAAAAATCTTGACTTTTATGGTAGTAAAGCATGGTATTAAAACATTTATTTATGTTGGGTCTAACCATCCATTGCAATGCAATTTATACTGAGAAGCTCCCCCCCAGGTGCTCTTTTGTGACCAAATGATTTGAGGTGCACACCAGTTACAAATCCTTTCCTTAAAATATTTTAATTTAATATCACTTTTAGTATCTAAAAATGAACCACGTACCATGGAATATAAAGGGTTTATCATATAGATGACGTAGGCGCGGCGCGGCAAAAAAAGACCCGGGCCGGCCTGCGCGCCGCCCCCACCTCAACACAGGCGCGGCGGCGACCCGGGCCGGCCGGCCTGCGCCGCCCCCGCCCACCTCAACACAGGCGCGGCGGCGGCGGAAAGACCCGGCCGGCCTGCGCGCCGCCCCCGCCCACCTCAACACAGGCGCGGCGCGGCGTAAGGAATGGCGAAAGGCCGGGCCGGCCTGCGCCCCCCCCCCACCTCAACACAGGCGCGGCGGTGGTGAAAGACCGGGCCGGCCTGCGCCGCCCCGCCCCCTCCGCTCACCTCAACACAGGCCGAGGCTGCACCTCAAGGTGATTCCGCGGCCCGGGGTTGAGGACCACTGATATAGATGACGTATACCTCAAATACCTTAGCAAGCTATGATTTCATCAGTATTGATAATTTCTTTACTAATATAGACTACAAATATTTTACGCTTTCATTATGTTTGCAATTGCTGTGGCATGTCAGTCACTTAGCAGGTGACCTGCTGGCAAGCCTCAACATTAGCTACATGGGCTCCTGAAAGACAAATGTTCAGTCTGCTACCAAGGTCATACTCAAAGCCTCATGAGTTTGGTAGAACCTGCCCGAAGCTGGTTTCCACTAGCACAGCTTTCAAAGGCCCAGAACTGTTATGAGGTGGCAGTGGAGGACTTTGCAGAGGAAGGATGGTGTGTACCATGAAACAGATACACACCTGCTAAATTTGTTCATCTAAAACCCCAAAGGTACTGAAGTTATAAAGTGGGCAGGAAAAATATTTTGTCAGCTTTAAGAGCTCAGAGGATGCTGTACTGGACAGGGGGCATGGAAGGAGCCTCCCCAAAGAATGAGATGGCTAAAAACACATTTGGCCAATCCCTGGGCAATGTCAGTGGCAGGTAAGACCCTAATCTTACAGATGTCCTTAGATATTCTTGTCTGGGTTGCAAGCCACTTATTTATGTGTGGCTAACAATGTATATCCCAAAGCAGACCATTATATCATTTTCATTCTATGAGGCCATTCAACATTTCCTATTTTGCCTTGGCCTTTCTCCACCTGGTGCCCTCTGACTGCATTTGACTATAACATACTCTCTCTCTCTCTCTCTCTCTCTCTCTCTCACACACACACACACACACACACACACACACACACACACACACACACACACACACACACTTTTTTTTTGAGGGATGAGATTTGGATAGAAGATGTGGCCACAAAGGTCCATGGATGGGTGGAAACAGAACCAAGGTATCTGGAAATTGCCTACTCCCAGGTCTAGAAGGTATCTCTTGAGAGCCAGCAAGATTCTGATTGAATCATAGAATCATAGAGTTGGAAGAGACCTCAAGGGCCATCACAGACTTGAAAGATTCTGTGCTCCCAAAACTAGAGTAATGCCTTGCACTGGGGAGAACTAAACCCACATGACGTCCTGTTTACTCAGAGTAGAGCATCAAAAATGCAACCCTTTATTATATGGGAAGCTATGGCAGGGTACTACCATTTAGAAGAAAATTATTAAGTTCCCAATGTTTATGATTCATTAACATTGCAGGGAAACATGTATAGACCTGTAAATCTTATCTCAACCAGGCTCCTATGCTGTTGGCTCAGTTTTGTTGAAAAGTAATTAACTCTACATCATGGTTTTAGAAAATAGTAGCCTTTCAACTATGATGAAATGCTTAAATCTGAAAGAGTTATGGGGCTTGGGAATTAGTGGCACATTATGGCAGTGAACTGAACGGGTGACCTGCCCTGAAGGAATATAGAGAACTAATAATGTTTAGGTCTCATCTATCACAGAGGTACAACAGACATTTCTTTTTACCCAAAGGCTGTGTCCCTTACTGGAATTTTAAAAGGATTAAAAATACCTAGCATAATTTACCTACAACATCATGATTCTGAACCTAGACATTATTTTTCTCCCCCGGCTAATCACAATTATGTTCAGAACCATTTATTTGGATTAAACAGGTAATGTAATGGTATACTGGTATATTAATTCAAGAGCCTCATAATAAGGTTGTTAAAAATAACCTGTATTTCCAAGCAGAAAATAGATTTGAAAACCCAAATCTTCAGCATTCGAGAGAGAAACCTGCTATCAGTAATGACCTAAGTATTATGAGAAGTCATCAAAGTTTTCTCTTTATGTTTTATTCCTGAATTTTTCTCTTGTAAACGTCATCTTCTGCAAGCATTACAAAATTAAGAGATTGCTTATATCAAGAAGCAGTTACCTATGTAAAAAAAAGCTAGATCTTAAGAGAGAAGTAAGTGCAGTGGCTACAACAGGAGCTTCTTCTCCCTTGTAATATGGAATAAGTAAATTTGCTTCAACTGATATGGCTTCATTGTTGCTATCCCTGCTTTGAGAAGCAGCAAACAGTGGTGGCAAACCTTCGGCACTCCAGATGTTTTTGGACCACAACTCCCAGAATTCCAAGCCTGTATGGCCAATGACACTGTGGGAGTAGTGGTCCAAAACATCTGGAGTACCAAAGTTTCACTACCACTGGGTGTATCGAGTCAGCATATACACCACTGCCACCTATCATGTAATCATGGATGGAGTAATGAGCTAGGACTCAGGAAACCTGGGTTCATTCCTTGGTTTTTGTATATTAATGGCATTAATCTGGATACAGGTTGCTGTATTTGTTCAGAAGCAAATTCTGTTTAGTTCAATGGGCCTTGTTCCAGATACGACAAGGATTATAGGGGAGAGGATTGTAGCCTTAGTAAAGTGTTCTGTTTAGTGTTCTGCTTATATACCTCCCCATAGCGCTTCAAGCACTCTCTGGGTGGTTTACAATTTAATTATGCAGGCTACACATTGCCCCCACAGCAAGATGGGTACTTATTTTACCAACCTCGGAAGGATGGAAGGCTGAGTCCACCATGAGCCAGCTACCTGGGATTGAACCCCAGCTCATGAGCACAGTTTTACCTGCAGTACAGGCATCTAACCACTGCTCCACAAGGATCCTTCTAGTACATAAACACATGGTGAGGCATTATGAAGAAGAGCTGTGAAAGCCACATATGTAACTTCTTACTTCTGGCCTTAATTCAGTCATATTTTTGGCAATGTGTAATCGCGAGCCTTTATGTCAATATCAGAACTTCTCTTCCATCTGTTATCTATAATGTGCTATACATAGATGCTACTTTTCCTTGGAACACTTGAAGCCTTTTATGTGGAGTTCCAGGTGGTCTTCCATCCAGGAACCGTTCAAATCCACCTCCATCTAGTATTGCTCTGATTGTAGCCTCATAGAATGCACTTCCGTTGTTTGCTGCCCTGAACGTAATAGACTTCTCCCCTTGCATCTTGTTTTGGTTTCCTTTGAAATAAAGCATTCTAGTAGAACATGGTTGCTCTTACCCAGAGTGCCCACTCCCTCAGCCAAGTCATCTCTATTGGTTAGAATCAAATCAAGTATAGCTAGTCCTTTTTGTAGGATAAAGTTATCAGACACACAAGCCAGGAATTTCTTGGAGAGGCCATACATGCCAGAATTTGCCTCTCCACCGATATCAGGATGATTGAAAATTCCCATTACTATTACATTGTGCTTCTCTGAAATCCTTACAATTTGTTTATCAAAATTTTTGTGCACATCCTCTCCTAGAGCAGTGGTCCTCAACCCCCGGGCCGCGGACCGGTGCCGGTCCGTGGAGCAATCTACGCCGGGCCGCCGCCCGAGGAACTTCCAATCATTCCCCTGTGGCGGCGGCCCGGCTCGGTGGAAGCGCGCGCACTGCTTTTATCCCAAGGCTGGTGCTTGCCTCCTCCTTGGTGAAGCTGCCCAGCGCCCAAAAGCAGCCCCACGTCTCGGGCGAGCGCGAGAGAGAGAGAGAGAGAGAGAGAGAAAGGAGCCCTGCTCGGAAGGGCCGCTTTCTCCCGGCGACTCCCGAACCCCTCGGGCTCTTGGCTGGCGGCGGCGAGGCAGGTATTCTTTGGGGGGGGGGAGGGGGCGGCTCAGGCCGGGCCAGGCTTTGGCCGGGCGGCGCCGTGTGTGCCTCTTTTGGGGGAGGGGGGGGGCGGCTCAGGGGGCTGGGCGGCTCAGGCCGTAGAATGCAGGCCGGGCCGGGCGTTGTTTGCCGGCTGTGTGCCTCTTTTTGGGGGGAGGGAGGGGGGCGGCTCAGGCCGGGCCGGGCTTTGGCCGGCCGGCGCCGTGTGTGCCTCTTTTTGGGGAGGGGGAGGGGGGCGGCTCAGGCCGGGCCGGGCTTTGGCCGGCGGCGCCGTGTGTGCCTCTTTGGGGGGGAGGGGGAGGGGCGGCTCAGGCCGGGCCGGGCTTTGCCGGCCGGCGCCGTGTGTGCCTCTTTTTGGGGAGGGGGAGGGGGCGGCTCAGGCCGGGCCGGGCTTTGGCCGGCCGGCGCCGTGTGTGCCTCTTTGGGGGGGGGGAGGGGGTGGCTCTTGCCGGCCAGCGCCGTGTGTGCCTCTTTTGGGGGGGGGGAGGCCGGGCCGGGCTTGCCTCTTTTGGGGGGGGAGGGCGGCTCAGGCCGGGCCTCTCTTTGGGGGAAGGCGGGCCGGGCCAGGCCGGCCGGCCGGCGCCGTGTGTGCCTCTTTTGGGGGAGGGGGAGGGGGGGCTCAGGCCGGGCCGGGCTGGCCGGCCGGCGCCGTGTGTGCCTCTTTTTGGGGGAGGGGGAGGGGCGGCTCAGGCCGGGCCGGGCTTTGGCGGCCGGCGCCGTGTGTGCCTCTTTGGGGGGGAGGGGGCGGCTCAGGCCGGGCCGGGCTTTGGCCGGCCGGCGCCGTGTGTGCCTCTTTTTTGGGGGGGAGGGGGGAGGGGGGTGGCTCAGGCCGGGCCGGGCTTTGGCCGGCCGGCGCCGTGTGTGCCTCTTTGGGGGGGGGGGAGGGGGCGGCTCAGGCCGGGCCGGGCTTTGGCGGCCGGCGCCGTGTGTGTGCCTCTTTTGGGGGGAGGGGAGGGGGCGGCTCAGGCCGGGCCGGGCTTTGCCGGCCGGCGCGTGTGTGCCTCTTTTTGGGGGGGGAGGGGGCGGCTCAGGCCGGGCCGGGCTTCAGGCCGGCCGGCGCCGTGTGTGCCTCTTTTTGGGGGGGGGGGGCTCAGGCCGGGCCGGGCTTTGGCCGGCCAGCGCCGTGTGTGCCTCTTTTTGGGGGGGGGGGGGGGCGGCTCAGGCCGGGCCGGGCGTTGGCCGGCCGGCGCCGTGTGTGCCTCTTTTTGGGGGGGGGCGGCTCAGGCCGGGCGGGCTTTGGCCGGCCAGCGCCGTGTGTGCCTCTTTTTGGGGGAGGGGGGGGGTGGCTCAGGCCGGGCCGGGCTTTGGCCGGCCGGCGCCGTGTGTGCCTCTTTTTGGGGGGGGGGGAGGGGGCGGCTCAGGCCGGGCCGGGCTTTGGCCGGCCGGCGCCGTGTGTGCCTCTTTGGGGGGGGGGGGGGGTGGCTCAGGCCGGGCCGGGCTTTGCCGGCCGGCGCCGTGTGTGCCTCTTTTTGGGGGAGGGGAGGGGGGCTCAGGCCGGGCCGGGCTTGGCCGGCCGGCGCCGTGTGTGCCTCTTTTTGGGGGAGGGGGAGGGGGGCGTCTCAGGCCGGGCCGGGCTTTCGGCCAGCGCCGTGTGTGCCTCTTTTTGGGGGGGGAGGGGGGCTCAGGCGGGCCGGGCTTTGGCCGGCCGGCGCCGTGTGTGCCTCTTTGGGGGGGAGGGGGCTCAGGCCGGGCCGGGCTTGGCCGGCCAGCGCCGTGTGTGCCTCTTTTTGGGGGGGGGGGCTCAGGCCAGGCCGGGCCGGGCTTTGGCCGGCCGGTTATGTGTGCCTCTTTTTGGGGGAGGGGGCGGCTCAGGCCGGGCCGGGCACCGGCCGGCGCCGTGTTGCCTCTTTTTGGGGGAGGGGGAGGGGGTGGCTCAGGCCGGGCCGGGCTTTGGCCGGCCGGCGCCGTGTGTGCCTCTTTTTGGGGGAGGGGGAGGGGGCGGCTCAGGCCGGGCGGGCTTTGGCCGGCCGGCGCCGTGTGTGCCTCTTTTTGGGGGGAGGGGGAGGGGGTGGCTCAGGCCGGGCCGGGCTTTGGCGGCCGGCGCCGTGTGTGCCTCTTTTTGGGGGAGGGGGAGGGGGCGGCTCAGGCCGGGCCGGGCTTTGGCCGGCCGGCGCCGTGTGTGCCTCTTTTGGGGGGGAGGGGAGGGGGGGCTCAGGCCGGGCCGGGCTTTGGCCGGCCGGCGCCGTGTGTGCCTCTTTGGGGGAGGGGGAGGGGGCGGCTCAGGCCGGGCCGGGCTTTGGCCGGCCGGCGCCGTGTGTGCCTCTTTGGGGGAGGGGGGGGGGCGTCTCAGGCCGGGCCGGGCTTGGCCGGCCAGCGCCGTGTGTGCCTCTTTGGGGGGGGGGGGGGGGCGGGCCCAGGCCGGGCCGGGCTTTGGCCGGCCGGCGCCGTGTGTGCCTCTTTGGGGGAGGGGGCGGCTCAGGCCGGGCCTATGGGCGGCCAGCGCCGTGTGTGCCTCTTTTGGGGGAGGGGGGGGGGGCGGCTCAGGCCGGGCCGGGCTTTGGGGGAGGCCGGCCGGCGCCGTGTGTGCCTCTTTTGGGGGGGGGGCGGCTCAGGCGGGCCGGGCTTTGGCGGCCGGCGCCGTGTGTGCCTCTTTTTGGGGGGGGGAGGGGGTGGCTCAGGCCATTCTGTGCGGCGCCGTGTGTGCCTTTTTGGGGGGGGGGGAGGGGGCGGCTCAGGCCGGCCGGGCTTTGGCCGCCAGCGCCCGTGTGTGCCTCTTTTTGGGGGGGGGGAGGGGGTGGCTCAGGCCGGGCGGGCCGGGCTTTGCCGGCCGGCGCCGCATGTGCCTCTTTTTAGGGGGAGGGGCGTCTCAGGCCGGCCTGGGTCTTCCCCGCCGCGCCTGTGTTGAGGTGGGCAATTTGTTTTCCCGCCGCCGCGCCGCGACCCCCAGCAATCGCGCCGCCGCCGCCGCCGTGACCCCCTGCCATCGCGCCCACCCTGCCCCCGCCATCGCCGCCACCATCGCCGCGCGCCCCCCGCCGCTGCCGTGACTCCCGCGCCACCACCGCCACCGCAACCCCCCCCGCTTTTTGAACGCGCCGCGACCACCCGCCATCGCCCCCGCCATCACCGCCGCCGTCGCAAAATGACCCCCACCGCAAGTGGGCCAGGGAAAAATTATCAAACATTTACCGGTCCCCGGTGATAAAAAGGTTGGGGAGCACTGTCCTAGAGTAATCCTCTTCTCAACAATAAACTCCTGCTACCATGTTCCCTCTGTTTTTCACCAAAACTCGCGATGGGGCAGCCAATCTCCTGCTCTTTCCATCCCTGACAGGGCAAGTACATTATTTCCTATTCACCTTGGACACTATCTGACAGACCAAAAGATTACACTATTTTTAATTATTTAGCAGTTAATGCCAAATAGCATTCATATTCTCCCTTTTAAATTGGCTGTGTGGCAATTTGTCTCCTCAACCTTGAAAAGAAGGAAGGAAAGAAGGAAAGAAAGAAAGAAAGAAGAAGGAAACTCATATTTCCCTGATCTTTTTCTTTCTTTTTAAAAGAGAACACTGGGATACAGTATTTCATTTGTCTTGTCCTTGTGACGATCCCAAAATTCCCTCACTGCCACCACCAGGTTACTGGACATTTATATATTAAAGAGGGAGTCAGATAACAAGTTTTATGGTTTTTTAAAAAATAGAAAAGTTTATTGTTACACAGTCAAATGTTCAATGTTCTTGTTACAGCATTGGCTGACATAATCACATGCTTTAATAAAATTAAAACAGTTTCTTATTAATAACACAGTGTCTTATTTTACCTGGACCCTAGCCAGTTACTGGGCTTGACACCAGACTAACTGACACTTAGCTGTCTCTCAGCTAACTGACTATTTATTTATTTATTTATTTATTTATTTATTTATTTATTTATTTATTTATTCACAACAATGGTCTGTACGGTACTCGTTTATCATGGGGGTTATTTATTTATTTATTTATTTGGAACACTTTTATACCACTCCTTTTTCCACAATGGAACTCAGGGCGGTTTCCAGATTAAAAACAGTTAAAACAGCAAAACGGCAGACAACAACACATAAATAAAGTTGCAGAGTAGCAAGAGTGGGCGAACCCTCAGCAGGGAGCAGCAGATTTAAAAAAAATTAAACAGAAATTAAACAGAAATAAGGTCACCATATGCCTCCTTAAAAAGCAAAGTTTTTAATGCCTTTTTGAAGGTGGACAGGGACTGTGCAATGCGCAGCTCACTCGGAAGATGGATCCATAGGGAGGGGCCAACAACCGAGAAGGTGCGGCTGCGAGTTACCGACTTCCGCACCTCCCTAGGAGTGGCCATCCTGAGTGAGCATGCCCGCGACAATCAACTGACCTCAGTTGATCTCTGAGAGATATGCTCCGCCAGGTATTCAGGTTCCAAGCCGTGGAGGATTTTGTAAACCAAAACCAGGACCTTGAACCTTATCGAGAGAGCAACGGGTAACCAATGCAGGCGCTCCAGAACTGGGGTGACATCGTATTTACGGGCACCCATCACCAGTCTGGCCGCCACATTTTGCACCCGCTGGAGTCTCCGGACAAGAGTCAAGGGCAGCCCCACATAGAGTGCATTGCAGTAGTCAATCCTCGAAACGGTCTCCTCATTAGACATTCCAACTCAATCTGTTTTGTGAGATCCAGTATGACATTTATGGCCAACATATACGTTAAAAACAGAGTTCTCGAAGTGCTGGAAATGATCATCAAAGCAATTTTTCATGCTTCCCACAATTGGCAAGTTATCTTGTGATTTTTTTCTGATTGTTCGTTAGAAAGTGAGCACATTATTCATTTGCAAGTGTGATTGCTCAGCAAGCAATGAAGCTCTGATAGAATCCTGTCCATGAAACATTAGCAAATTTCATCTTACGATGTCCTGCTGTCTGTAATGTATTGTTTGGCTTTTAAATTCCAACACAACCTGAGGTCACCAGTTTGAGGAAGACTGATCTATACAGTAAAGAATGTATACAGATGGAGTGGTACCAGTTCATATGTTAAGAATGCAAGACAAGCTGTTTTGGATCACACCGACGACCTGTTTAGCTGAGTGCATGCCTCACATAGTGACCAACCAGTTGTCAATGGAATGAACACAAATGGAATGCTAGTGCATGTATGGCCTGGTACTTTGTGCATGTCATACCTGCATTTGCTTGCTTTCCTTTCCCATCTCCCAGCTGTATTATGTTGCTTAGATTGCATGTCTATGGCATGGAAATCTGCCTTCACACATCTCCACAGAGGAGTCTTGGAATATGCTAGGTGTTCTATAAATGATAAGCCACACAGCAATGACTAACAGGCTCATATGCAACTGTGCAACCCTGGCTGCATCAAAAGATGAACCCACCCAGACCAATAAAACTTAGAAGAACACAACAATAAGGGTGAGAACATGTGGTAAAGTATTCCATGGATCTTGCTACAAAACAGCAAGCCCCACAAAAGACAGATGACATAGTCTTGCTGCAAGGTGACCATTGTGACATAGTCTTGCTGCAAGGTGACAATTGTTTGAAGTTCCAACTCTTTTCTTGCAAGTGGTGTCCTGGAATGTTGCAGACTAGCCGTGATTGTCTCTGTCCTGCTGGAAAGTAGATGGCTGCACTGACAAGGTTACAAGAAGCCAACCAACACTTAACACTCACCAGGAAACATCCAACATGAACCCCAGAACTAGAGTACACTTCACAAATATTGCCTTTTTAAATGGAAACTATAAAAGCCTCTTAGAAGTAATGCCTTGTGAAGGGTATGCTTTCAAAGACTCCATGTTTCAGCCAACTTTTTTTCACCTCTTTGAAGCTTGCATGCTTAAATGCAAAGCACAGATACAGTATCCCCCCCCCCCACTTACAAATGAGAAGTAGCAAAAAGAGGAATGATGGAGGATAGGCATTCAATTTCTTCATTCCTATTCCAGAAACACACGGTGAATGAATTGTATGAGAACAGAGCATTGCACAGAAACAGCCAATATTTGCTCTCAGAACTTTACTACCAAGGTTTTTAAAGGGGGAATAGAAAAAAAGACAGATGGGAAATCTTAGCATCTTTCTCAAAAGCCTGCACTTTGATATGAATCATGTTGAAGGGTATAGGGTCATGCCACTTGGAGCACCAGAGGGTTAAAACCTTAAGCCCATATATTTGAAATGTTCCTTGCTGTTTTAGAAGAGAATGGAGGCTCAGCTAGGCAGAGCCTGAATAAAAATCGGCAGCAGAATGAACTCATGCTAGCCAATGAATGTTACACTACAACTGCAAAATTGTAATAGTTGAAAAGTTATGGGCTCCCACCCATAGGTCCAGGCATACCCTGGACCTGGTGCTTTCCTCCACATCTGTGGATCCCAACCCATGTCATGGTCAGGTCACAATTTGCTGACTTTCTCCTGGGCAGTTGCCACACCTCCTCGTGGGGAGCCTGGCCCTTATGTTTGGGCTTGCCCCCAGAGGCTTCTGGACCTGGTTCGGTTTGCAGAGGCCTTTTGGGGCTGTTCGGATGGTCTGGTCAACGATCCTGTCAATGCCTTAGTACAGGCCTGCCCAAACTCCGGCCCAGGGGCCAAATCCGGCCCGTCAGGCCATTCTGAGTGGCCCGTGGCTGGCTGGCCCACCCCTTCCTCCCCCTCCTTCACCCCATTTTTTAAAAAAATATTCCGCCAACTCTGACACCGCCGGGAAGCTTGAGGGGCTGGGTGGGCCGGCTGGCCGGTGAGCAGAAGCTTGTGGGGCTGGGTGGGCAGGCGAGGAGGTGGGCCACCACCACCAGCACTGCTGGGAAGCTTGTGGGGCTGGGCGGGCTGCTGCCACCGGCACCGCTGGCAGCCGTGTGAGGCTGGGCGCGCGCACGGGGGTGGTGTGGGGGCAGGCCGCCACCACCAGCAACACCGGGAACCTTGTGAAGCTTGGGGCATGCAAGGGGTCAGTGGGTGGGGCTTATGGGTCAGTGGGTGGGGCTTGCAGTGTGGTGGCAGGGTCAGGGAGCAACCAGCCCCTGACACATTCTCAGCCACCAAATCTGGCCCTCCTTGCAAAAAGTTTGCGCACCCCTGCCTTAGTAGATAAATGGTATGGGAATGCCACTGATGCTGTCAACCGGATTGCCCCCAAGCACTTCATCCATTACCATGCTCGCCCCTCACTGTAGTTTACGGTGGAGTTGTGAGCAATGAGGCAAGAAAGGAGGAGGCTGGAGACCAGATGGAGGAAGGATCGGATGGAAAGTAATAGGGTTGCAGTTAATCTGGTGACTAGACGCTATGTCCAGGCGATCAGTGAGGCTAAAAAAATCTCATGCCTCCCTGAGAATTGTGGAGACCTGGAACCACCAGGCAGAATTGTTCAGGGTGGTTCAGGAACTCTCCAGTCCTGCTTAATGGAGGCCTACTCCTAGTGATTTCACTAGTGAGTCTTTTGCAGGCCATTTTAAATCTAAGAGGCCATCCGGGCCTATCTGGGCTCTGGTTCCACTAGTTTGTCCCCAAGACCTGTTTGTGCCACACCCACAGTCTCTCCAATTTGTGGAGTTTGGGCCTGTGGACTCCAGCTGAGGTCTCCAGGACACTAGCTCATTGCTGGCCAGCAGCTTCTCCATTCAACCCTTGCCCGTCCTGGCTGATTAAGACCACCAGAGGGAGCATGCTGGAATGGGTGGCTGCAATTGTGTCTGCCTCCTTCAGGGATGGAATTCTTCCCATCTGCCTGAAGGAGACTGTGATCCAGCCCATTCTTAAAAGACCTGGCTTGGCTGCAGATAATTTGTCCAACTCTTGTCTGGTAGCCAATGTTCCCTTCACGGGCAAGGTGACCAAGTGGGTTGCCATGGTTAGTCCCCAGTAGTTCCTGAAGGAAGATCATGTCCTGGATCCATTCAAGTCGGGGTTCAGCATTAGGGTTAGGGAAACAGCCCTGGTTGCATTGCAAGATGACCTCCTGAGGGGGGCTGACAGGGTTCAAGGTCCTGGTTTTGACTTCCAAAGCCCTCCACGGCTTCGGACCAGAGTACCTGTTGGAGCGTATCTCCCAGAGATCAACTGGGTCCAGGCCCACGAGAATGGTGCAGGCACGCTCACTGAGGGTGGCCACACCCAGAGAGGTGCGGAAATCACGTACGTGTGACCGCGTCTTCTCTGTGGTGGGCCCCACACTGTGGAACCATCTCCCCAGTGAGCTGCGCCTTGCAGAGTCCCTGCCCGCCTTTAAAAAGGCTTTGAAAACTCACTGTTTTAAGGAGGCGTTTGGTGACCTTTCCACTTACGTTTTTAGTTTTTTCTTTTCTTTTTCCCTGCCGCTTGTGTTACCCCGCTGGAGGGTTGCCTCCCCTCCTTTTTTATTACAATCTGTGGATTGGCCTTTTATTGTTCTGTTTTATTGTTAGCTGCCCAGAGTTCCGATTCGGAAGATGGGCAGGATACAAGTGTTCTAAATAAATAAATAAATAAATAAATAAATAAATAAATAAATAAATAAATAAATAAATATTTGCTCTACCCTGTTGGTCCTCCTTGATCTGCCAGCAACCTTTGATACCATCAACCATGGTATCCTCTTGGGCAGGATGTCTGAGGAAAGTATTGGGGTCATGCTTTGTGCTGGATCAGGTCCTTCCTCAATGGCTGTACCCAGATAGTAGAGATGTGGGGGAGTGATTTGTCAGCCCCATGGACACTATCTTGTGGGGTACCCCAGGGGCGGTGATCTCCCCTATGCTCTTTAACATCTATATGAGGCAACTGGCTGAGGTGCTTCCGAGTTATGGAGTCTGCTGCCAGCAGTATGCTGATGATATGCACTGCAACTCTCTCTCTCCTTTTCCACCTCTGCAATAGAGGCTGTACAGATCCTTGACTGCTGCCTGGCCACTGTAGTGGAATGGACCAGGGTTAACAGGCTCAAACTCAACCCCGGGAAGAGCAAGGCTCTATTCCTTGGTGGATCCCCAGATGAGTACAGCGGCCCTCTCCCCAGCTTGGGGGGGGGGAATTGACCCTCCAGCTGGCGGATAGAGTGAGGAGTCTGGGTGCCATCCTGGATCCAGCTTTGCCCCTGGAAGCCCAGGTGGCAGCTGTTTCTAGGGCAGCCTTCTTCCAGGTTAGGCTTATCACCCAGCAACTGCAGCAGGTGCAGAATGCGGTGACCAGGCTGGTGGTTGGTGTGAGCAGGTTTGACTATATCACCCCCATCCTGGCTTGCATGCATTGGCTACCCTTTGCCTCCCAGATAAGGTTCAAGGTACTGGTTTTGGTTTACATAACCCTCCATGGCCTGGGACCTGACTATCTGGTGGAGTGAATCTCCCAGAGGCCAGCTTCGTCCTGACTTACCAGAGCTTTGCTTGCCTTCTCACTCCAGGTGGCCACCACGGGAGAGGCCTGAAGGGTTTTTACCTGCAATTGGGGGTTCTTCGTGGCCGCCCCAGCACTTTGGAACAAACTGCCCATGGAAATTAGGCTGGCATAGTCCCTGCTGGCCTTTAGGAGAGCCCTAAAGACCTGGCTCTTTATGGAAAGCTTTGGTAATGATCACTGAGTGTACGACTATGTGTTGTGAGCAGGGCCAGCGCGTCCATTAAGGCGAACTAGGCAGTTGCTTAGGGCGCCAAAATGGAGAGGGGGCGCCGCCTGTCTGCCACGCGCCGCCCCGCCTGCCGCCGCCGCCCGCCCGCCCGCCCGCCACCCCACCACCGCCACCGCCGCCCGCCCGCCCGCCCGCCACCCCCACCGCCTAGGGTGCAAAAAACCTAGCGCCGGCCCTGGTTGTGAGTTGGTTGTATTGTTTTGTCCCAGTACTTTTCTTGTTGGATTTTCTGTTGCTTTATCATCATTGTTGTTATTGTTTTTATATTTTTATTCTTGTCTTGTTTACTGTTGGGGTTGTGCTTGGGCAAATTGTTTTGCAATCTGTTGTATATTGCCAAGAATTCCTGAGCAAAAGTTGGGTGGTCAATAAATAAATAAATAAATAAATAAATAAATAAATAAATAAATAAATAAATAAATAAATAAATAAATAAATAAATAAATGTTTTTGATGTATCAACTCCTGGGCTTGGCCTCCAAATATATTTACTGCTTTCCACAGTCTAGCCCCACATTTGACAATAAGCTCTAACATCCCCAGTCACTATGGCCAATGTCCATAGCCATAAAGAACCGAGTGAAGAGAATAGCTTTGCTCTGTGAATGCTATGAATGCTAGGAGGTACACTTGAACATATTGGGAGAGCAGCCGTTTGGGAGATGCTGAGGACAGGAAAAAACCCTGCAAAAAACATATGCATAATTACTTGAGAATACACAAAAGGGGACTTCTAGGTAGACATTCCATTGTTGAGATTAACTGAAGGGCAGAAAATAGGTACTTTCTATATTTCCTTAATTTTGCACTCAGGTGCAAAAATAGATGTTATCTGACACTGTTATGCACCTCAAAGTAGCTATTGTTGAACAAGGGAACTACAGAGGGAGATTGTAGATAGATAGATAGATAGATAGATAGATAGATAGATAGATAGATAGATAGATAGATAGATAGATAGATAGATGATAGATAGATAGATAGATAGATAGATAGATAGATAGATAGATAGATAGATAGATAGATAGATAGATAGATAGATAGATAAATCTTTATTGTCATTGCCCTGAGTAGAATGAGATTGTAAAGGAAGACAGATGACATAGAGTGCATAAACAAATTACAGTGTATGTGTAAGTACTTAAATAAAGATTAAGGCTTCTTATCATACCAGATATGTTATTAAGTCAATTTTCTGTAGCATCTTATGTGTATAAGTGGTTTTCTCCTCTGCCCTATGTTAACCTCTACCCTAGCAACAGCTCCCTAAATTTCAATGGCAATGAACCTTAGCTGGAAGATAGCCAACCAGATGGCCTACATTTTAAACTAATTAACAGCTCAGTGTTCCATTCCTGTGTTAGCTGTGCATTGCCACTTCATATCCAGTATTGTCTTCATCCTCATCCAGTGTTCCTTACCACCATGCAATAGAGATGGCATGGTATGTGTATTATTTGAGCCTGAAGAAGTGGATTTCAGTTAAAGAAAACTCACATTGAAACAGACCTTTCAATCTATTAGGTGCCATCATATATTGCCAACCCTGACAGAAATAATGAGGCGAACCAAAGTTTGGGTTAATATGGGCCACAATTTATTGATAACAAGTATAACAATATTTAACGATAAACCTTTTAACTGGAAATAAAAGAGGACCTGTGCCATAGGGCAAGTGGTTAACATCTGTAAATGTTCTTAAGAATTACCCCTCAGAGGTTAGGTAAGATTGCTCTGGATAGGGGACGATGGTGTGTGTCTGTGCAGTGGGCCTGATAAGTTCAACCCTTGTACTGGGCAAGGTTGTTCAGGCCTAGCCTGGCCTGGTGCCTGCCCTCCCTCTGTGCTAATCCCTGTCCCTCCTAATAAGTAAATAATAAGGTTTGCCCACAGGTACCAATCCGTGCGGCTTCTCTGTTGTGAGAGCTGAGAGAGGAGCAGTAGCAACCGTTGGAGGTTCAGGTCTCCAGCTGGCAGGTGTGGTTGCTGCTGAAGGAAGAGGCAGGGAGTCTGACAGTGCTGACCTTTATCAGTGCGCTCTCTTGCATGCGCAGCGCTACGTTGTTGGTGCAACTTTCACACCTCTTCAGCTGGGCGACAAAGACGCCCCGCTTCTCAACTGGTGAGTACAGAGCACCATTGTTCTTTGTGTTTTGATTTATTTATTTCTCTCTCCCCCATCATTATACATCATTTCACACTGATTTACATGGAATCAAACAAAATATGGGCACTCACATGCTGAAGATCCAATTGGAGGTCTTCACAATCTGTTTTGTTCTTACTACCGTGAACGCCTGAATATCATAAGCAAGCATACACACACCCACTACCTGCCCCTAATTCCAGGTCTTGCATGCAGAGAGACTCTGTTCCACAAGTTTGGTTATTCTTCATGTTATGCATTTTCTTTTGAAAACAGTTTTGCTGTTGATTTATTATTCTATGGTTTCTTATGTATTTAGCTCATTAAAGAAGCCATTGTGGAAACATAGCCATACACGGGCAAAATTTGTAATGACCTGCCTGTCTGTCATGAGCCCACCTCCCCTACCCCTGGAAACAGTTCTGGAGTCTGGGATAATCAATAAGAATGAAGTCAGTGTAGAAGCTATTTCCAGACTTCAATTCAAGCAAAACAAATGATGGCATTTCCTCTGAAATGATGGGGAGGCGGTTTGCTGTCGTTTCGTCTGTCAGAGGGTAGGATGTCTGCAATGCTGTAGGCAGTTCTAGCAGCTGCAGCAAGCACCCAAGACAGTCTACCACTCTGGAATTTTGCTGGGCTAGCTCTAGTTGTGTTGTACAACTAAGTCTGTAGCTATGGTCCCATTAGGACCACCTGTCCACTGAAGAATTAAGTTCAGCAGCTGGAGAGGCAGTGTAGGCTTTTTCTATAACATGGCCTCCACTTGCTGAGCCAGTACTAAAAAAAGGCTAGTTAGCAGCTACCGTGTTGAGTGAATTCTAAATTGAGAAGAACTGGGGCAGTTTATGCCTTTCGTTCTTGCTCCACAAACGTGCAGCAATAATCTTGCACTTGAAAAGCAAACCAGCATTCTGCAAGACAATTCTTAAAAAAGGTGCACCCCAAACAACAAATTGTAACTTTTAAAAAGGTAAAAGGTAAAAGTTCCCCCAGCACATGAATGCTAATGGTGTTTGACTCTAGGGGCAGTGCTTATCTCTGTATTAAAGCCAAAGAGCCAGTGGCCGGCATAGCTGCAAGGAAACATTGTTTTACCTTCCCGCTTTTTGCAGCAGTACCTATTTATTTACTTGCATTTACATGCTTTCAAACTACTAGGTTGGCAGGAGATGGGGTTATCAGCGGGAGCTCGCTCCGCTGCGTGGCACCCAGGATTCGAACCGTCGAGCTGCTGATTTTGCAGCCACCAGTTTTCAGATCCTTAGTCCACTGAGCCACCATGACCCTATATGAGCCACCATGCCCCAATAGTAACTTTTAAACAGGGGTTCAAATCAGCACCAAATTTGTTACAGTTGTAGCAGGCAGGCTGATCTTGTGACAAATTTGGAGAAATTTGGAAAGGGGTTTTTGAGGTATGATTTTTTTAAAGGAGCAAGAGCTCCATTACTTGTGGGGGAAAAGCATTTTAATCGCATTTAGCATTTTTGAAATGATTTTTTAAAAAACATTCCTTCCTGCGAAGTGTGTTTTATGGTCAGTTCAGTATTGTTATTATATGTGCATAGTAGGATAGCTTTAGTTAGCTCATTTTTGCTGTAGTAAGAATTCAGACTTGAAATGATGGAGCACTCCCAAAACTACATTTCAAATGAGTTAATCTTTGTCCCTGTCTTCTTGATTATGATGATGATGATGATGATGATGATGATGATGATGATGATGATGATGATGACGACGTCGACGAAGACAATGATTTATTTATTTATTTATTTATTTATTTATTTATTTATTTACGTAGTATGGATGACTGTGATGATTTTCATTCATCCAGGTGAGGCTAGCTGGAAGTTGAGTCATGGCAAATGGACTTCTTTTCTTGTGAGATCGAAACATTTCGCAACTCATCCAAGAAGCTTCATCAGACTGATGAAGCTGCTTTAATGTTATTTAAATGACATTCAAGTGACATTTATTTCAAATGACAGTCAAGAACTTTGTTAACTCTAAGTCCTCTTCTTTTTATATATATTAAAGCTGAAGGGAGATCTTTTAGAATACATGCACACAAATTGTACCTTTATACCTTTTTATCCTCAGGTTGTCTATCCCAAGAAATGGCCTTGAAAATGGGAAGATAGCTTTCTAGTCTGAATTCTGCAGAGTGTTCATGCATGGCTAAAGGATGTGTATGATTCTCCATTGTATGTGTTGCACTTGCTCACCCCTTTGCTTCCCCATTGATTCTATCCAAAAGAGCTCTCGAAAAGATCTGGGCATGGGGCATGACAGCCTGTTGTCCCAGCTGTTCTTGCTTCTGTTGTCTAGCAGCAACCATAGTATAGATCAGTGTTGGCAAACCTCTGGCACGGGTGCCAAAGGTGGCATTCGGAGCCCTTTCTGTGGGCAGCACCCGACATCGCCCCTTCACAGCCACCTGTACTCAGGTTAAATTGCTGTATTTGCACTTTGCAAAAAATATTAGTGGGTTTTGAATCGCAGTTTGGGAACTCGGTCTCTAAAAGGTTCACCATCACTGCTATGGATCATGTGCTCATCTTGTGGCATCTTCTAGCATTGGGTACCTATGTGAGGGGAATTTCTGTTGAAATTTGTATGTTGTGTACATATACTTGAACTTCCATTTCTAAAAGCCTGGAAGTTCAACTCTTCAATAAACTTTTTTTAAAAAAAATGAATGTGAGGTATTGTGCTTCTGCATCCATGATTTTAAAAAAATCAGAAAATGGCCTGATATTGGTGCATAACATTGTTCCTCCATCTTCAGCGGGGGAGCAAGCTTCACATAGCAACACTAATGGGAGCAACCACAATGATTTATAGAATACTTTCTGTGCTCACTGCCATTCAAATTTGTGAGAAAGCAGCCCCAAGGATGGCTTTGGATTTCAGTATGATGTGTTAAACTAAGGAAAAAAGGAATGACCCTCCTGGATTTTCCTTTGCGTGGTGTCAGTTTGTGAATACGAGTGAGCAGAAGAGGGCAGTATCTTGCCTGGTGCCATTGGGGTTATCAATTTTGCCATCATTTTTCCTGCTGGCATCGCAGTCATAATATTGTGCAGCAATATCAGGCCATTTCCTTGCATTTTGAATTATAGATATAGAAACACAATATCCCAGATTCATAAAGCTGAGGGTTTTTGAAGAACTGAATTCTATCTGAAATCAACGTGCCTTTTGTTATTCTTATGATTTAATTTAGACATCCGCAGCAGAGAACATGGCTCAATAATGGAAGCTATGGCCTATAGTTTATAAGAGTTAATCAGGGCTGTTATTGATATAACCCTTTGGAGGTCATTAATTTAAGGGATGCCAAAAGTTAGATGGAACCGTACAGGAAGAAGAGGAGTCCAAGGTGGAAGGTGGCAATTCGCATCTGAGGGAAATAAAGATCTTGGGTTCCAAACCTGTTCTACAAGCTTTGGATGCCATTATTTGATGTCATTCATTTAATATGTTGGTTTTAGACATACAGTGTATCATATGAGTGAGTATACCCCCTCAGATTTTGTAAATATTTTAGTATATCTTTTCGTGTGACAACAATGAAGAAATGACAATTGCTTACAATGTAAAGCAGTGAGTATGCAACTTGTATAACAGTGTAAATGTGTTATTCCCTCAAAATAACACAACATACAGCCATTAATGTCTAAACTGCTGGCAACAAAAGTGAGTACTCAGTGCTTTGCATTGTAGCCAAGTGTCATTTCATTGTTGTCAAATGAAAAGATATACTAAAATATTTACAAAATGTGGGGGCCTGTGCTCTCTTCTGTGATATACTTTACATTTTAATCTGATATAGATCTTGCTGCACCATAATAAGGAAGGGGTAGACTTGGTTTCTTTAACTCTTAGGACTATCTGTTCCACTACTGATTTTGCTAGGCACTGGGGAAATATGAGTAGGCTAAAACTGGGGTAAGTCAACATGTGGTATTTTAAAATTTCATTACAAATCCCATTTATAAATTAAATTTTAGTATTTTTCACATTTGGAGGCCAGTATTATCATATTCTTTATCACCACAGGGGAGGCTTTGGGGTTTTTGTTTCTACATTTTCTGAAATAGAAAAGTGTCTCCATGTGTATTAAATAAATGGCAGTGACTGGAGAAGTAGCCACGAAGATAAGAGGCAACTGAGGTTTTCTCCTGCTTTTAATTGGATTGTTTGTGACATATATTTTTAAGGAAGCCGGTCAGTGGTCTGTTTTCCCCAGTGCCTGTTCTCCTGGCATTTAAGTGTGAGATTGGCTTCAGCCATTAGCAGCTTTAAGCATCTCACAAAGAAGTTATGAAAATGCTCCTGCTTTTAAATATTAGTGACTGCTGAACAATACAGTGCTATGAGGATTTCCTCTTCTGCATCTAATCATGTTATTTGGCATACTGCCTATACTAAGAAAGGGATACCATCTGTTATGTGCTGGTGATGGCTCTGTCTAATGAGCTGATTTATTTATTTCTTGCAACCTTAAAAATTAAGTCAATATGCAAACCTTTAGCATCCAGAAAACCATTTCTCTCTATTTTGTGTGTGTACATGTGGGCATAAATCCCAATTTGCTATTTGTTTACTATGTTGTATAACCAGTTACAACATGATAGCAAATCATTAAATAAAGGTTAAATAATGGGACTACTTCTAGTTAACTGAGTTTTCTTGGTACTGCATTTTGTTTTATGTTTGTTGAGTAAAAGTAGAAATGGGAGGCCAATTTTTCTGAAATAAAAAGTAGGATTCTACTGTGCACTCAACATGGATATGTTGGGAGGATAAGACCATTTTCAATTCCAAATGATAAGCATTCTTAAATCAGACAAATTGTTCTTAAATCATGGGGGGTATACATCATGCTTGCAATTCCAGCTGGGATATCTCACTGAGTCAGTGGATCTACACATTTGGAAGAATTCAAAGTAGGAGATGGCAACACTGATGACCCATGCTGGCTGTAGGATTGTGAGAAATGTGGTTCAGAAACATAATTGGTTCCATAAGATGAGATTAGTTTACCAATATGTTTTCCACATGACTCTCTCCTCCATGAATATCCATAAAGTTGGTACAACAAACAGCAGCAAGACTGTCGACGGTCTTCATAATTACCCACTCATGTCACCCCCAACAAAAACCCTGGACGTGCAGCTTGTGTTGTGAGGTTGCCGTTCTTGTTGGGCTACACATTTTAAAACCGAAAAGTTTTCCTTACTCTGCCTCTACACTGAAATATCCCTTGAGGCACCAAGCAGTCAACCTGGCTTTCTTATCTGGATGCTATTTATGTTTGGCAGTCACTTTTGAAAATCACATATGTTATTTCAGGACTAACCTGGCAGCCCCTTTTTCCTGCTGCCATTGTTTTTACAGCCAGCTCTTTGTTAGTCTTCAAACAGATGCAGCAGGATTTATAACAAATGTCTTTCCTGACTTCCTCTACTTTCCTCCCCCCTGCCCAGTTTTTTATCTTATAGAAAAATGTCTAGATTTTCAGAGAACCTTGAGAATAGCCCTTAGTTAGTCACTCTGCAGATTTGCCTTTTCCTCTCTTTCTTCTTTTCCCTTGCCATTCTTTTTTATGTGTGGAAAAGGGACGGAGTGAAAGAGTGTATGCATGAGAGAAAGCAAAGCACAAAATCGTAGTAAATTCACATTGCGTTCTGGCTGCCAACAGCAACAAAAATTAATTGCATTAAGGCATAAAAATAAAAGTGAGGATGCTCACTAAATATCAAAACTCTGTAACTATTGTGGGATGATAAAAGACTAAATCACTTTTTTGCAATGGTAAAATTACTGCTAAGCATTGATCTCATGGTAACCCTTTTTCTGTGCCCGGAATGAAGAGCGCAAAATCCTGGATCAGCGTGTGATGCTGTGTTTCAACTATTGATTGCTGAATGCTAAAATTTGTTCTTTCATTCTGTTTCATCTTTCTTCATGTGCACTAAGAGATCGCATTTGCAGGTAGCGTTTCAAGCTATTGTTGTAAATACCACTCTGTGGTGGAAATTCATTTTTTTTTCATACTGCAGAATTGCTTTTCAAACTGTACACCATTTCTACCACTAGAGAGCACTACAATACTAGAAGCTCCTTGTCTTTAACTAACATTTATCATTTAATTATTAGAAGATATGACAGGGTGCCTTCAAGTTCTGCTCTTAATAAGACTCTGAAATATAATAAAATTCCAATCCTAATAAGAGTTTGGGGTTCTTTTCTTCAGCAAAAGACACCATCGAAAAGTCTAGGCTAAATACACATTCACCTGATATTTTCACTTCAACATTTCCCACTATTCAATTCAGTTTTAAAGTGGCTTCCCCTCCCTCAGGCAAATGAAACATCAAAAGAAGCCTCAGTTGAACACACCACTCATTCCAACCCACCCACCCCGAGATCTTTGAATTGTACTCTTAGCAATTACACAGTTGGCACATCTAAAGTCGCAATGTTTTCTCTACATGTTGAGAAAAACACCTGACTCATCGTAGAGGTTCCAATGCAGGTTGAATTTCAAAGTAATTAACAAGGTGTTGGGTGTGAAAGAAAGAGATTTTTTGTGTGAGTGAGGGATCAAAAGAGATATTTTCTTAGTGTATATTACTGGCCAAAACTTTGGGATTTCTTTGATGATTCTGATTTATTCTTGTTCTGTCCACCAAATATGCTATGCTTAGTGTTTTCATTTGGTTGGTCTTTCTAGATACCCTATCCACACATCCACTTAAATTGTGAGTTTTCCATTCTCACTGAGGGAGGGAGGGAGGGAAGGAGGGAGAGAAAACAACTGTAAGTGACCTAGCGTGGATCATTTCCAGCAATCAGATGCATATTTAGGGATCTTCCAAATGAAGTGTGTGGCCTCTGTGATGTCTCTGGTTGGCTGTTGCTGATAGTATTTTTTCCCTAGCACCCCCATGCCAATGCTTGTCTCAGTATGTTTAGGGACAAAATTTGTGTGGCTGTTCTAGTTTTGGTTTCAGTTTGTACTGGTGGGTAGGGACACTGCTATTAGTGCTGCTAAGCCAATATTACAAAACAAAACACAGCAACAGGGAACAGAAGATTTCCATCACAACAAATATAACTAAACACATTGTTGGTGTGGAAAGTGGGTTCATTAAATTTGAATCTTACTGATATTTGTATTGTAGCTAATCAATGAAGTGCCAGGATGCACCTCAGTTGCTTGCCTTGTCATATGCCTGATTTCTTTACCTTGTCAGTTAGCCACTGTTAACCAAAGCAAGTTACGTGAACACCAGTAGGATTTTGGCCAATACATTGGTGCATGGATCTGTATGATGTGATTGACCTGGGGAAGGGCATGTATCAGGATTTTAGGGTAGTCAGGAATATGTGTATTTTGAACAAATATGTTTAATAATGTCTGTGAAGATTCTCAGTCATACAGGTGTAGTGATCTGGAAGTTGAGTCATGGCAACTGAACTTTTTTTCTTGTGAGATTGAAACTTCTCACTACTCATCCAAGCAGCTTCGTCAGTCTGATGAAAGTTAGTGGGGAGGCCTACAAATTATAGTTCACCTTGATTTCACACCACCCTGGTCTGAACAGGCTCATTAGGAGGACAATGGCCTGAATAGACTCATTAGGCAAACAATGGCCTGAATAGGTTCATAGATGGGCAATGGTCTGAATAGGCTCAGGTGGACAATGGTCTAGGCTTCCTGAAAGTCCCACCTATGCAACTTTTCCTAACATCCATTTAGTATGGGTCATTAGCTATGGCCATGCTGGTGAAGGTGTGAAGTGTTTTCGATTTGTCTGGGGACTGATGAAAGGGCAGGATAACTGGCAGATAGATTGTGCCTGAGTCCCCACCTCTGTTGAGATGGGGGTTTTTAATACACACATGAATGGCTTCCCTGAGCCTTCTCTCAAACCACCTATCTTCTCTGTCTAATGCATGTACATCCTCATCTTTGAACGAGTGTCGTTTGTCCTTCAAATGAAGGTGCACTGCTGATTCTGCTCCTGAGCTTTTCCCCCTACTGTGTTGGGCCATCCTGCTATTTAATGGCTATTTAGCTTCTCCATTGTAGAGGTCTGTACACTCCTCACTGCATTGGAATACATAGACTATATTGCTCCTTTTGTCTTTTGCTTTGGGTGGACGAGTCTCTGCCTTAGTGTGTTTGTGGATTTGAAGTAAACAGGGGTGTTTAAAATCCTTTTAAGCTTTTCAGACACTTTAGCCGAGTAAGGAATGACTAGGTTCTTCCATTGGCTCTGGGTCTCAGGCTGATCCATTCTTCTTCTGCGTCGTGACATTGCTTTGTTGAAGGACCACTTTGGATATCCACAGGCCTTAAGTGTTGTCGTAGGGTTTTTTTTTTTTTGTCATAGGTGTCTGTCTTCGTCCTGGCTTCTGTGGAGGTGGGGATGCTCTGGGGTTTAGGGTCCAGATGACTCCTAATTTGTGCTGTAATTGATGGTGGAAGTCAAACAGTAGATACTGATCTGTGTGGGTGGGTTTCCTGTAAACTTCTATTCCCAGGCCATGATTGGGTCCAATGATAACTACACAATCCAGGAAAGCAAGCCTGTTGTCTTAGGTATCCTCCCAAGTGAATTTAATATTTGGGTCCACTGCATTGATATGGTCTGTAAAGGCCTGTACTTCCTGAGTCTTGATTTTCACCCAGTTGTCATCTACATAACTGAACCAGTGGGATGGTGTAATCCCTAGGAAGGAGTTGAGTGTCTTCTTCTCCACTTCTTCCATGTATAGGTTGGCAACAATGGGTGACACTAGGGAACTCATGGCACAACCATGCTTCCGTCTGCAAAATTCCCCTCTGTACATGAAATACAGGGTGTTGAGACACAGGTCTAGGAACAGTCATGCCTGGTCTGGGTTAAGGCCACTGTCTTCTTTCAGGTTCTTCTTTATATTTAGTAATATAACTTTAATGTAAACAAATAACATCAGAATAAATGTTTTAGTTTACAAATGCTTTTTCTAGTTTTGTCATGGTATTTCAAATTTCAGATACATTCATTGCAGGAGACACATTGATAGGCAACATGATGGCTTCATGTCTATTAGGAGGAGACATGACTTTAAAAGGGACAAGAGACACTGATATATATTGTGCTTAATATCACTAAGTAAAAAGCTTCATTTTTATTCCTTGTAATGCAAGATCAGTGACTTTTTCTTTCATAATATGTGCATGGTATTATGGGAGCTGAGCAGAGAAAAGGACAACTGACTTGTGTGCCCTGAGTCATATTATTCAAGCTGTTCTCCAAACCAATATGTCTCTTGGCTGTGTCTTAATACCTCACATCTGTGGCAATAAATATCAAATGCATGGAGAAAAACAGTGAAGGAAACTCCATTTTGGTAATGAGATTACTCTGAAAATAAAGCGTGGGATTACTGAAATCTAATTTGGAAGTGACAGAGTATATGTGATTGCCAAGTAATTATTTCTGCAGAGTCCTTTTCCATGGGGAGAAGGCTTCTGATTAGACATTACTCCATATTAATGCTGCTGGAGCTTGACCTTCATCTCGATGGACAGGATATTTTGTGGAAAATGTCAACTCAGGTCTCAAGACTGGAGGAAGAATGTGCATCCAAGGTTCACCATCTGAGTTCTTGGCCAAAACATGAGAAATATGAAATAGATCCTGGGGATCAATTTTACTGAGTCAACATCGGTTGACTCAGGGAGCTAGGAGCACAGTGAAACTGCCTGGTCCCAGATTGCTAACCAAAAACTGAGGGAACTGCTTTTCTTCTCCTGGCAGGAATAAAAACCCCATGGCAAGCATTGCTGGCGGATAAGAAAGTCTGATCTGAGTATGTTACATGGCTATAAAGTCTGGGCACCCATCTCCATCCCTCCCCAGACTGGCTCTATGTCCTTGGGTGTGTTTCATTCCAAGATAGCACAATGGGATCAAGTGTATGCCCCCCTTCTGTTATTTCCTATTACGTCTGACACATCAAAGTTGGCCATTATTATTATTATTATTATTATTATTATTATTATTATTATTATTATTATTATTATTATTATTATTATTATTATTATTATTATTATTTAACCACACAG
Organism: Phrynocephalus forsythii; assembly: GCA_029282475.1. Taxonomy (NCBI): domain Eukaryota; kingdom Metazoa; phylum Chordata; class Lepidosauria; order Squamata; family Agamidae; genus Phrynocephalus; species Phrynocephalus forsythii. The sequence goes on from JAPFRF010000001.1 coordinate 119,377,394, forward strand.
CTATCTACACTGGATTTTATATTACCAATCACTAGTCAAACGCTTCCCAAGCGTTTAGGACTCAGTGATGTATCAGCAAATTATGCGAGCAGATCCTAGTAAGGTGGCTTTCTGCATCTGACTGATGGTGACTTTGTCAACTCCAATTTCTTCTAAATACTTGCTTAGCTCTTTGGGCACTGCACCCAGCATGCCAATTACCACTGGGACCACCTGTACTGGTTTATGCCAGAGTCTCTGAAGTTCAATTTTGAGATCCTGATATCGGGTAATTTTTTCAAGTTGTTTCTCAGTGACTCTACTATCTCCTGGTATAGCAACATCAATGACCCACACTTTTTTTCTTCTCCACAATCACAATATCTGGGGTATTATGCTCCAAAACCCTGTCTGTCTGTATTCAGAAGTCCCAAAGTAATTTTGCATGCTCATTTTCAGTCACTTTTTCAGGCTTATGATCCCACCAGTTCTTTGCTACGGACAGATTATAGTTCTGACACAAATTCCAGTGGACCATTTGAGCAACTACATTATGACGCTGTTTGTAATCAGTCTGAGCAATTTTCTTGCAACAGCTCAATATATGGTCGATAGTTTCATCTGCCTTTTGCAGAGTCTACATGTGGGGGACTCAGCCGATTTTTCTATTCTAGCCTTAACTGCATTTGTTCTGATAGCTTGTTCTATTATTATTATATTATTATTATTATTATTATTATTATTATTATTATTATTATTATTATTATTATTATTATTATTATGCCGTTTGAAACATGGTAAGGATTGGAGCACCCATTTTATAACTTATCACAAAGAAACTGCTAGTACTGTATTGGTACTATAAAGCCTTTGGGGAAATGCTCCCACACTCCCAACCTTTGCCTGCCTTAGCTCTGTGGCATCACAAACATCTGCGTCCTGGAGCACTATCTCATGTTGCATTTGAGCTGCTTCTTAGTTCATGAAAAGGTGTCTCTAATTTTCGTATTCCCACGACAAGATGTGTTTTCAAAAATAAGCATTGACCATGCTCCCTAAAGTGCAGCACAATTGAACTTTCCTGGTACTTGCTCTAGGGTGTGGATCTTTTTTGAGTCGCCTTTGTGAGGGAAATTTCCCAGCGGTGGCGTTGAAGAAGGGGAGACAGTCCTTTTAAAGCCAAGGGAAATTAGAGGGGGAAAGCCTGAGGGATGTGGGGCCAGGAGGAGGAGGAGGAGGAGCAGGACCCCCATTTTAGTTATGCAGGCATTCAGAAGCATCATGCGCTCCGACCTCTCAAGCCATGGAGGGAAAGGCACACTCGGTTCCTGTGGGAAGAGTGCTGAAATGGCAATCCCTGTGCTGTGCCTGTAAACAATTCTGAAGTCATTAAAGGAAAAGTAAAATAACCATCCAAGGTTATTAAGACTGCAGAGAAAATAATTGGGTGTACTCTAAGATCATAAGAACATAAGAAGAGCCATGCTGGATCAGGCCAAAGGCCCATCTAGTCCAGCTTCCTGTATTTCACAGTGGCCCCACCAAATGCCTATGGGTGTGCATGAGACTAGATATCTGTCTCCTGATACCACTCCCCTGCATCTGGCCCTTGAAGTATCTTTGTTGTAAGCCTGGAGATTACACATCTCCATTATTGTTTGTAACCTGTGATGGACTTCTCTTCCAGGAATTTGTCCAACCCTCTTTTGAAGGCATCCAGGCTAGATGCCATCACCACCTCTTGTGGCAGGGAGTTCCAAAGACTAACAATGTGCTGGGTAAAAAAAATATATTCTTTTGTCTGTTCCCACTCTGCCAACCCACCGTTTGAGTGGATGTCCCCTAGTTTTGGTATTTTGTGAGAAGGAGAAGAGTGTCCCTCTATCCACTTGACTCATGCCCTGCATTATTTTGTATGTCTCAATCATATCCCCCCTTTCATCATAAGGGAGATGCCCCAGCCCAGTAATCATTTTAGTCGCTCTCTTCTGCACCTTTTCCAGTTCCACTATGTCTTTTTTGAGATGCGGTGACCAAAATTGTACACAATACTCCAGGGGTGGCCTTACTCGCTCTACTTTAGACCAAATCTATGATCCCGGGTGTTATAAGAAAACTGTAGAGATTGTGCAGGATCTCACACACCCTAGAAATGATCTTTTTCAGCTTCTTCCCACCAGGAGGACATACAGGGTCATTAAGACCAGGACTAGCCGTTTGAGGAATGGTTTCTCTCCAAGAGCGGTTTTGGCTTTGAATGCAGCAAAATACAGTTTCTGAGGCAGCTTCTGTAATTAGTTTTTAGAGGTTTTAGAGGGTTTTTTTAGAGTTTTTAGAGTTTTTACGTGTGTTGTTAGTGGGTTAAATGTGTGTATGCGGTGTGTATGGTTCTATTGTTAGGTCCTGTAAAAGCTGATGTAGATTCTTTCAATCTCATTGTTCTGCACAGGACAATGACAATAAAGATTTATCTATCTATCTTCCTTGCTTGCAGCTAATCCATTTTAGAGGACCACCCCATAGAAAAATACATATCCACTAGTAGATTTATGATGAGATATGTCTTCTGCCCAATCTGCATCAGTAAACTCCACTAGTAAAGATGGGCATGGAACAAACATTTTTTCGTTTCCATTACCGTTTGTCATTTCCGTTAAGTAACGAAACGACAAACAAAAATTGTGATGAAAATGCAACAAAACGAACAGAACCACGAAAATTGTGGTTGTTATGTTTCGTTTCCGTTAATGGAGATGCACAATGAAATGAGCTGTTTTAAATGTTAAAAAACACCCTGGACATCCGTAAAAACACAGCGATAATTATTTATATTGTCTGATAATACCTACCAGGGGGGTCTGTGAATCCAGGAGGTTCTTGCATGTCTAATTCCTCCTCAATTTCTCCATGCAAAAATGTAGTTTTCACATCTAAATATTCAACATGCATTTTCTTGGAGGCAGCTAGAATTAGAAGTACCCTAATTGTTGTGTGCTTGACAACTGGAGCAAAAGTTTCATCATAGTCTTCTCCATACTTTTGCTACAAACCTAGCTTTGTATATTTGTACATGTCCATTTTCATCTTGCTTGGCTTTAAAAACCCATTTACAGCCTATGGCCTTCTTACCTACTGGTAATTTTGCAAAAGTCCATGTTTTGTTCTTTTGCAGTGCACTAATTTCCTCCTGTGCTGCTGCTTTTCATCTGTTTGCTTCTGTTGTGGGTAGCTGCTGGACTTCTTCTCATGATGCAGGCTCCTTTGTTTGTGACACGGTCACTTTGCTGCAATTCCCTTATTTGGTCTTGATGAATGTCTTGGGACTGGATCTGGATTTGGCATTCACTCTGGAATTTCTCCTGTTATTTCAGTCTCATCTTGTGAATCAGTCACTCCAACATCTGACTCTGGTGGAGTTACAATTTGAATATCCTCCTCTCTCTGGGTTTCAGTGTCAAATGCATTTTAGAATATTGGATAGTGAAATTCAGCTAGTTCTTTCATATCTTGAATTCCTCTGTGATAAGCATTAGCATTCTGATCACTGAACTCTCTTTCTCAAAATACACCACTCTGCAAATGTCAACTCTGCCTGTTTTGTGTATAGGATCTTGTATCTAGTTTGGACCGTTTCTTTTTTGGTATGTGTGCAAATGCTTTGCTTCCAAACACTCTCAGATGATTAACACTAGGCTTGTGTTGATGCCACAGTTCAAATGGTGTTTTGTTGACTGCTTTGGTCAGCAATTTGGTAAGCATTCCTTTGGCTGTTTTCTCGTTTCTTTGTACCAATCTTTCTTCTGTTAAAGATTGAATTATGAGACCCTTTGCCTTTGCATTCTTCAATTTCCAATCTGTGTATTGTTCATGTGCTCTTTCAGGTTCATCTTCTCTTAAAACCTCTAGCACACCCTGAATTTCACACAGATTTTCCAGATAAAACAACCAGTTTTCAAAATTAATAGGCTGGAACTTTGGAATGGAATATTTTACCTCAGACATTTTAACTTCAGTTTAAAACTGATCAAGATAAATCTTAACTTCTTTTTCTTTACCTCAGCAGTACTTTAGTTCAACTGTGTGGCATTTAATATCAGTGACTCTGTCAGCTCAGCAGTGTAAGAGTAATCGGATCTTAAGCAAAGAACCATCCTCTGCTACCGTGTTAGAGGTCTTTCTAGTGCTTGGTCCAATTACCTCCCCCCCAACAGAATAAATAATGAGTCACATTAAAGTAAAAAAAGATTATTAAACTTTAAATAGAAAACAAATATTCCACATTAAACAGTCTGAATTGATGAATATCCCTATACTTGTTACACCATCCCCTAAAGCTGGATGGTATGCATGAAGGTAAGACTCTCTATCTCAACAGTCATGAGGAGAGATTAAAACTATCATTTTCCTGACTGTTTAACTGATAGACATTTCAGAAAGGAGGACCATAAAAGAATATTAGTATATAGACAGACCAATAGTAAGTCAGATCAGGGTGATTGACATACCGCATTCTGAGACTATTGATCTGCATACTCTAACACTATCCCCTTTCCTAGTCCCCCCCATTTCCCCTTCCTCCATGGCCCCCACTTCCCTCAGGCTGAGTTCTTTCACAATGTCACTGCAGCCCCAGACGTAGCAACTGCTGAAGTGCTTTTTGCCCCACGTGATCTCGGGAGGGGAAAGGGCACCTCTAAATAGACATCAGCTCAAAAGGGACATGAGATACCTCTCCGGTCTCAGGTTTTGGCCCTCAAATGTCAGGGAATGGGATCCTACTGATTGTGCAGTCTTTCAAACATTAGCTGGTTTTCTTCAACCAGTTTGAGCCTGGCTTGTTCAGTGGTTGCCAACCTTCTGTGCCGAAATGATGAGGTTATATTCCAAGATGTGTGTATGTGTATGTGTGTGTGTTAGAGAGAGGAAGAGAAAGAAAGTGAGTCAATTCCCCAGTATTCGGCCAGCTCACTACAATGACATGCTTTATAAGTCAGAAACAATTTGGAAAAAGCCATGTTTTTAACCTTACTCGTGTTTTGTAGTTGCAGTTCTTCCCAGGCAGAACATTTATCAGCACATCCTGCTTCTGTATGTGAACAGTTTTCTCCTGGACTTTTGCATACACTTTTCCTACTTTTTCTTCTTCAGGGCTTGTTGTTCAAACAGTCTGTTAAGTTAATAAGCTTTCCAAAAAGTCTGATTTATATAAGTCAATCAGATTTTGCATTTTAGCTGCTAACTGCTTAAGTTGCCTTTATGTATCATTGTCTGATTGGAAATATACTCTTTCAGTCCACTTTAATTCACTCATGTAATACTGCAATGTTTAAACATTCCATTTCTTGTTTTATGACTTTGACCTTGCCTTGATTTGTACTTCTCACATTCCATGTTCCAGTTAAATTTGTCATACATCATCAGATTTTCCATTTGCCTCTATGCACATTACATGTTAATGTGCAGTGGAGCAAATCAACATTCCACTAGGCAATTCTAAAACTTGGGACATTCCCCCCCAAATTATAAGTTTAAAAGTGGACTTTAGATCAGCATGATAGCTGGCCCAGATATGCTAGACATTCTCCTCTAGTCCTGTACCAAATATAGATAGGTTTGGAGAATGGGTTTCTGAATTATGATTTTCTAAATGTAAAACACTTTTCCCCCTTTCAAAAATAGTTGGCCTTAAGCATTTTCATATTTAAACTAGATCACAAAAATGTATAAAGACATTATACATGTTGTAAACCACCCAGAGTTCTACTGGAAGATAGGTGGTATATAAATAAATAAATAAATTTGTTTTATTTCTATACCGCCCATCTTCCAACAGAACTCTGGGTGGTTTACAACAAAGTTAAAATCAACAATACAATACAAGAAAAAAGAATTAAAAATCATATCAAATAAGGCAAAACAATGAGAAAGGGAAAACCCTCAGCAAGAGGCATTAAGAAGGTGGGGGGGGGACCCAAAATTAAATTAGATAAATTAAATTAAATTAAAGGTTGCCAAATGCCTCCCTAAAAAGCATGGTTTTAAGCGAGTTTTTGAAGGTGGGCAGGGACTTTGCAAGGCGCAGCTCACTTGGAAGATGGTTCCACAGCGTGGGGCCCACCACAGAGTAGGTGCGGTTGCGCGTAAGCGACTTCTGCACCTCCCTGGGTGTGGCCATTTGGAGTGAGCGCGCCTGCAACATTCTAGTGGGCCTGGCCTCAGTTGACCTCTGGGAGATACGCTCCAACAGGTATTCAGGACCCAAGCCGTGGAGGGTTTTGTAAACCAAAACCAGGACCTTGAACCTTATCCGGAGGGCCACGGGCAACCAATGCAGGCAGGCCAAAACTAAAAGTTTTACTTTTATTTGAAGAAAATTTTCATCCCAACCTTTTGAACAGCATTGAGGTTGCAGGAGCTGAAATATTTATTGTCACACTTGTTGAGAATTACCCATGGCAATTGTTTTGTGTTTGGGTGGGAGTTGGTTAACTGAGGGGGAAATGTTTCACCTTCTGAGATTTTCCTTTGCTTGTTGTCACTGTGTGGTAGGCACAGAGGATGTCCTGTAGACTGTAGGTCATCATGACTTCTGTCATTGCTGTTCGTGACATACAGACTGCTCTTTGTTATGCAAAGTTTGGCATCCTTTTTCCAGCTCGCAATGCAGGAACAATATTGTGTAGGAATATTGGTTCATTTCCTGGAATTTTGATTCATGGATACAAAAATGTATTATCTCACATTCATAAATGCATCTCTCTCTTTAAAAGAAAAGAATTTAATCAACAGCCATATGTCCTTTTATATTAAATCTAGTTGTTTCATTTGCAATGGTCTTCATCATGTTTGATGCTTCCCCAGTAGCCGACCAGTGCTTTCTGATCGGGGAATCCCAAGATTACCAAACCGTAGACTAATTGGGGCAAAACCATCTTAATCCTCACATCATGGCATAACAATAATTCTCACCCCTCCTTCAGATCTCTTATTCCTGCCAGTCATGGAACTGCCAATTTCCCTTCAGAAGTTAGCCAGGAGAGTAATCTACTTTATTGTGAGGAGAGGAGGGATTTTCACTGGGTCTAAAATCCATGGGGAAATTTGTTTTCTATTTTGGTTTTGAACCCCTATGTGTGCATACTTTTTAAAGTCAAAATATGCTGTACTTAAAACATATGCAGATTGAACATGTGGTCCAGATTTTAGCCCTTTTTGGATGGTACAAAAAGAATCTCTGAGCCTGAATTGTAATAAAGAGGAACATAGAGTTGTTTGGAACCAATTGCTACATCATCCTTTCTCTTATTATAGTCTGTTTTTTTCAGCTGCTTTTAATGATGTTTTAGGAGGTTTATAGAAATGCTTGTAAAACATGAGCTTTTATAAGCTCTCATAAGTACAGTACACAGGTTTACATTGCTTTAAAGGGTTGAAAATGTTATGTATTTTAAACCATTACAAATGTTTGAATGTTGGTGATTTTGCAATAAAAAGGAGGATACAGATATTTTAAGAAGTGATAAATAAATTCAATTTGGTTCAATATTATAGCAATAATTTACCTAGTACTGTATCTGAATTGTTGTAGTGCCCAGGCAATACATTCAATATACTGTGACTCATTCCTAGTACCAAGCCATCAATCACTGTTCCCAAAAAAAACACACACCTGTGGTGGAGGATTTGGAATGATTGCTTCTTGGTTTCATTGATATTAATGGGTCTAAGCTGGTTTCAGTCCAAGTACTCTGGTGTCTGATTTATGAATTGCTGAAGAGTTTTAAATGCATTACAAATTAAAGCCAGTAAATCTGTGGACAGCAGCAGACCAATCGTTTTATCTATGAAATATAGCTAAAAGGTTTAAAAACATAGTCTAAAGAGAGACAAGCTTACAAAATGGAATTTATTGTGATTTTTTAAAAAAAGAAAACATTTGTGCCTTACTGAAAAGACGCCCAAGATAATGAGCCATGTAAATAAGAATCCCTAATAGAGATGGGCACAAAATGAACAATTTTTCGTTTCCATTTTTGTTTTTCGTTTCATTACGTAACGAAACGACAAACGAATTTTTTCTCTAAAATGAAACAAAACGAACAGAAACACCGGAAATTTTGTCGTGCGTTTCGTTTCCGTTACTGCAATATGAGTGAATTGCTTAAAATCCTTAAAAAAATCACAAAAATTTGAAATAAATGGTAACAAAATGGTAACAAAATGAATGAAAACGAAAATGAATTTTTTGCAAAAAAAATCATGGAAAACGGAAACGAACTGAAACGGACCCTCCAAACAACAAACAAACAAAATGCCATTTTTTTTATTCGTGCCCATCTCTAATCCCTAATTATCAAGTTGTATGCAAATAACTCTAGTCGAACATTGTTAAAAGCATAAAAATAGCAACTCTGCAGCAAGAAGAAACTCTGTTAATATTCAGTGTTAATTCTCTATGTGAAACAGAATTTTCAACTTTTTTATGATTCAAACCAGAAGCAGAAAGCAGAAGCAATCAACAGCTTCTATTGAACCAACTGTATCTTCTGAATTAGCAGTGCCATTATTGTCATTCTAATAAAAACAGCATTTCAAAAGCAGTTGATCATAGAAACTATTTGTATCCTATTGAATTTACCATTGTGGAAAGCTAATGGGCCCCTTTGCGGCAGTTTATGACAATTTTTAGACAAGCTTAATAAAATGTACTTGTTTTTGAGAAAAGCTGCACATGATTTAATTGTTAGGATAATTTGACACTGTGCTACATGAACACAAAAAGAGGCAGTGTAATAAAATAGTTTGTATGTTAGATTAGGAGTTGGGTGACCATGAGAACACCACATTGGTCTCCAGCAGGTAAATTTACTGGGTGACCATGAGACAACCACATTCTTAGCCTAGCTTTCCTCTCACGATTATTGGTCAAAATAGGGAGATGGACAGCCATATATGCTTTCTTGAGTGGAAGGTGAAATATCACCTAAAATGCAAAAACAATAGATTGCAGTATATACCTAAGTATGTTCTGTTCCACTAAAATCTGTATATTTGGTGTTGGGGAAAGGAATATGACAAATCTAGTTTTGTTTCAGGATCTGAAAAGTAGACCCAACACTGGGGAGAAAATACTAGGAAGAAGAAGAAGATATGCAAATAGACGAATATGCCATCTTACTATTTTAGGTGTTGAAAATATATCACAGTCCTTGTTCTGTGAAGCCTGAAATACTCTGAAATCAGAATAGCTTTAGTTAATCTGGTTGGCTGAGGATCCTTATTTTAAAATATTTCAGCTGTAGTATTTCTACTAAAAATAAATGCAAGCTCCCCAAACAAATGTGTCTTTAAATGTAGGCGGAACAGTTCAATTTTTTTAAAAAAACTAATTATACTACATACAGCAGGACTTACCTTTTGATTGACATAAGTAGAAATGTGAGTCAGTAGTGGGTTTTTTTTAAAGCAAAGACTCCATTTTATGTGCACTCGTTTGTTTGTGAATAGAAAACATAAAAGAAAACCAATATCGAAAATTAAAAATTGAATTATTACAGACAATATGCACTCAGCACAATCATATCCACAGCCTCTGACGACTCACCTATCTTTGTCTTCATGATCTTTTAGAAGGGGAAGGTAACCAAAGATTGGACTGAACAAGCTGAGCTGTGGCACTGCAATATAAACAGATGTTTTCTTCTGGAAAACTGCCCAGCCTTTCACAATGGTGAGAACAGGGCCTCTCCACGAAACATGTAAGTGTGAGGCACTGCATATAAGCCCTCTTCACTCGTAATGAAAGGATGTATAACTCCCTTCACAGGATGAGTGCTTTAGCCTTGTCCTTCCACCATGGTTTTTTATTATGTAAATTGTGGCAGTCTGTGCAGGAAAACATTATCTACCTGTGAGCGGCCCACGTGAGCCAGGAGAACTCAGTTTTTCCATTTTCATTCCCTTCCATTTTTGTATTTTGGCTTCCGTGGAGAACCTAGTTAACACAACTGCCTCATTGTATGTGATGTATGCATACTTCCATGACAAGTGAATAGGGATGTAGAAACAGGCTCTCTGACTTCACTATAAGGTCTGTGACCTCAAGGGCTACATTTTTCAGCCTCATTTATTTATTATTATTTTAATTTAATTAAAATATTTCTATCCCACCTTTCTCCCCATAAGGACCCAAGGTGGCTTCTCACAGAAAGCCCAGGTTTTCTTCAGGAACATACAACTTTGCCTTATATTGTGCTATCAAGATCAATACTGTTTAAACAAACTGTTGTTATAGTTCCAGAATTTCAGACAAGAGTCTACTCTATCCATGACTAGACGGAGAAACCAGAAATAAAAACTGATATTTTCTTCATGTAAAGCATAGATTCTGCTACTCAACATCTCTGGTTAGTTTTAGCCCCAGCTGGTGGTTTGGTGCCCCCCGGTATGTGTTTATCCCCTTCTCAAACGTAGAAGTGCAGATCCAATTCATGTCTCTAGTCAGTTTCAGGCCTGTCTCCCTTTCTCTCTCTCCTTTTCTGTCTCTCTGTCCCCCTGTATGTCTGTTGGACTGCAGATAGACCTCTGCATTGTTTTTTTAATATCTCACACTGACTTGTGCTATGCCAGATTGCAAGAAATAAAAAGTGGTTGTAAGATGCAGACATCTTGAGGATAGGCAAGGACAAAGCCTGAACCCCAACCATTCTATAAGCATGTGTAGCACCCTCAACTGATATGCACCACATTTTTAAAATGAATTAAAAGTTTTCCCAAGAGGACACACAGCCCAACCCAAAATCCATGTGACTACTATGTAATTGACTTCAATACCGCCAATCCCTGTCCCAATTTATTTTCATAGTGTAGCTGTGTCTTAAGATGAGTTAAGTTGGCTCCTTTCCCCCCATTCTCCTGTCACCTGGAGAGTCACCTGGAAAGGCCATGGGATCATGCTGGCTGGGGAATTCTGGGATATGTAGGTTGGGGGAGTGGTCAAAAGAGGTGTGTGGCTTTTCAGGAAGCCACCTGCTGTAGTTTAAAATTAGTTATCAAGTCAGTTCTTTCCCTTGCAAAGCCTGGTCTCCATCCAGGTGTTGTGAGCTGCGGTCTTCACCATCATCAGCAAACCTAGTCATGGGAGTGATGGCAGCTGCAGCCCAGCCCAGCTTTGCTGTACAACAGGCATACCCAAACTTCTGCCCTCATGATGTTTTGGACCACAACTCCGAGAATTCTAAGCTTAGGTTGTCAATGGTAAAGGACTGTGGGAGTTGTGGTCCAAAACATCTGGAGGGCTGAAGTTTGGACATGCCTGCTGTACAACTACTAGTGCAGTTTGAGTCTCTACTCAATGAGCCTGGTCTGTGAAGCAATTACATTTTTGTGCATACACAGCATCTTCATGATCTGCGGTTTTAAAAAGAGGCATTGGATTGAAATAAATCTAGGCCCAGCTCTCTGTTTGCATTATCTAGGTTTATTATTTATTTATTTTTGTATTGGTATACTGCGGCCAATTTTCCCCAAAGGGAACTCTGGGCGGAGAAACACATTCCACCCAAGGGTTTCCAATATTAACTTCCCAGAATGGTATCCTGGCATTCCATAAAGGCTTTGAGGTCTAGTCCACTGAGGCCAGATTCAAAATAAGCTCAGGGACTAATGATGATTATTAATTAAAGAAAACTTCAGGAGCCACGTGAAGTCATAGATCTGCAGGCTCAGGCTTTGGTGATTTAGAGGACTAAAGAGGAATGAGGTGGGGCAGATTTATTATTGTTCCTGGCTTTTGAGTGGTGTGCTTTTTTTATAACATACCAGCAAGCCTCCGTTTCTGTGTCTCAGCTGTAAGAATTTATGAATACTTTTATAGAAGTCAGTGTGCCAGCCAGGGATACATACGAAATATTTTCTCAAGGCAGTTATGAGACTAATGGGTTAAATTAACCAAGCAGTATAAATGGAAGCTGAACATATGGTCCTGGCCCTTGGAGAGTTTTGGAGGGAAAGCGTCTGGTAAAACAAGTAAAGCCCATCCTTAGAGAGTATTGTGTCAGTATGAAAAATACCCCCTCCTTTTTTTTTTTTTTGAAAAACCACAAAGAAAAGATCAGGTTATCCACCATTATTTCACCTCTCTGTTCACAATGAAGCAGGGAGAGCAATGCTGTTTAATAGAGACAAAGGCAACAACAAATGCACAAACCACTGGGGAGACAAGCGTGAGGCAGAAAGAGAAAGGTTGTGTTGCTTTCTAGCTCAGATGGAAATGAAATAAAATGTGTAAAAATGCCACAAAAGGTCCATTTCATTTGAGTGCCTCTCCCCTGCTTGTCAACTATAGCAATCTAGAGTTAATGAGTTCAGTATATTAGAAACACTGTGTTATTCCAGTGAAATAGTCTACTGTTATTAGATGCTAGTTCCTTGTTTGAAAGAAATCCTTTTGCCCACCCCCCCTTAAAAAGAGAGCCAATGAAAGATGCTGTCTAAAAATTGCTGTCAAGAAAGGTTGCTGGATCACTCCAATCCATCTCTGCTTTCTGAAGATCTGCAGCCAAGAAGCATGTTTCAATTTCTAAGGGTCCAGAGTTGTGCCCTCTGTTTCCCAAAGTCAAATTTAATTTCAAGCAGCTAGCTACAGTAGTCACAATTGTAGCATTATATTAAAAAGTGCCTGGGAGGCATGCCCATAACTTCAAGGACAAAATGGATTGCCTTGCAAGCTAACCTTTTTAGAGAGTTTGTTTGTTTGACCTAATTTAGAGATAGATAGATAGATAGATAGATAGATAGATAGATAGATAGATAGATAGATAGATAGATAGATAGATAGATAGATAGATAGATAGATAGATAGATGATATTGCTCAGCATTTGCATAATTTAGTCTCTGAAGTCTGTAAATCAATTAACAGCCTGGATTATGAGTTAGCCTTCCCATTCTTTTGTCTGGAGAGAGCTTGAGGTAGCTAGGTTACAAGCCTGCTCATCTTTTGATTTTTTTCTTTTGAAAACCTATGAGCTATGACTGGAGAAGAAAAGATACTTCAAATGGATTTTGTATTACATTTACTCTCAATATTTTTCATGACAAGCACTGTTTAATGAAAGATGGCATGTGTGACACAAAGCTCACTCATCAGCAATTACAAAGTCATCTCCACTGGAGGCCAATGAGGCTTGCAATCCAGGCCAACATAGAAATATTGAAGGACAAGGATTCCACTAATTTGGCACCTAGCTAATATAAGAACATACATAAGAACATAAGAAGAGCCATGCTGGATCAGGCCAAAGGCCCATCTAGTCCAGCTTCCTGTATCTCACAGCGGCCCCACCAGATGCGTTTGGGAGCGCATGAGACTAGATATCTGTCTCCTGATACCACTCCCCTGCATCTGGCCCTTGAAGTACCCTGGTTTCTCCATCATGGTTTGTAACCTGTGATGAACTTTTCCTCCAGGAATTTGTCCAATCCCTTTTTGAAGGCATCCAGGCCAGATGCCATCACCACATCCTGTGGCAGGGAGTTCCAAAGACTTACAATAAGCTGGGTGAAAAAATATTTTCTTTTGTCAGTTCTTACTCTCCCAGCCTTCAATTTGAGTGTATGTCCCCTAGTTCTTGTATTTTGGGAGAGAGAGAAGAGCTTCCCTCTATCCACTTTACTCATACCCTGCATTATTTTGTATGTTTCAATCATATCCCCCCTCAAGTGCCTTTTTTCCAGACTAAAGAGGCCCAAATGTTTTAGCCTTTCTTCATAAGGGAGGTGCCCCAGCCCAGTAATCATTTTAGTCGCTCTCTTCTGCACCTTTTCCAGTTCCACTATGTCTTTCTTGAGATGCGGTGACCAGAATTGTACACAATACTCCAGGTGTGGCCTTACTATTGTTTTGTATAATGGCATTATAATGTTGGCTGTTTTATTTTCAATCCCCTTTTTGATAATCCCTAGCATGGAATTGGCCTTCTTCACCGCTGCCACACACTGGGGAGACACCTTCATGGAGCTCTCCACCAACACACCAAGATCTCTTTCCTGAGCCGTCACGGATAACTCAAAGCCCATGAGTTGATAGATGGATGAAGTTTGGATTTTTTGCCCCAATATGCATTACTTTACATTTGGTTACATTAAAACACATTTGCCATTTCTCAGCCCATTCCCCCCGTTTGGAGAGATCCTTCTGGAGCTCGTCACAATCTTCTCTGGCTTTCACCACACCGAAAAGTTTTCTGTCATCTGCAAACTTGGCCACCTCACTGTTTATCCCTGTCTCCAGGTCATTTATGAACAGATTGAAAAGCACCGGTCCCAGGACAGAGCCCTGGGGCACACCGCTTTTCACTTCTCTCCATTGTGAAAATTTCCCATTGACACCTACTCTTTGTTTCCGGGATCTCAACCAGTTCTCAGTCCATAAGAGGACCTGTCCTCTTATCCCCTAACTGTGCAATTTTCTCAGCAGCCTTTGGTGAGGGACTGTGTCAAAAGCCTTTTGAAAATCCAGATAGACTATATCCACCGGTTCACCCAAATCCACATGCCTGTTGACTTTTTCAAAAAATTCTAAGAGGTTTGTCAGACAAGATTTACCCTTACAGAAGCCATGCTGATTTTCTCTCAGCAAAGTTTGTTCTTATATGTGTTTTAAGATTTTCTCTTGGATGAGGCTTTCCACCATCTTCCCTGGGACAGATGTAAGGCTAACTGGCCTGTAGTATCCTGGGTCCCCCCTCTTTCCTTTTTTAAAAATTGGTGTGACATCTGCCATCCTCCAGTCCTCCGGCACTGTGGCCGTTTTAAGAGACAAGTTGCATATTACCGTTAAGAGATCTGCAATTTTCATTTCTCAGTTCCCTAATAACCCTTGGGTGGATGCCATCTGGGCCCGGTGACTTGTTAATCCTCAATTTATCGATTAGTCCTAAGACCTCCTCTCTTTTAACCTGTATTTGATTTAATTCTTTAGTCAAGAGGGGCGGCTCAGGCAGCGGAATCCACTCAAGGTCCTCTGTCGTGAAGACAGACACAAAGAAGTCATTCAATTTCTCAGCAATGTCCAAGTCCTCCTTAACCTCCCCTTTTCCTCCCTCACCATCCAGAGGGCCAACTGGTTCTCTGGCAGGTTTTCTACTTCTAACATATTTAAAGAAGCTTTTATTATTACCCTTTATATTGTTAGCCATGCGTTCCTCAAAATCTTTCTTTGCCTCCCTTATCATCTTCTTACATTTCTTTTGCCAGAGTTTGTGTTCCTTTTTATTTTCCTCATTTGGGGAGGATTTCCATTTACAGAAAAACCTCTCCTTGTGCTTTAGAGCCTCTCTAACTCCACTCGTTAACCATGCCGGTGTCCTCTTGGACATAAATGAGCTCTTCTTTCTTTGTGGTATGCACTTGTGCTGGGCCTCTATTATTGTTGTTTTAAAGAGGCTCCATGCACTCTGAAGAGACTGGATTTTTCTAACTTTCCCCTTCAATTTCTCTCTAACTAGTTTCCTCATCTGAGGGAAGTTTGCCCTTCGAAAATCAAGGGTTTTTATGTCCAATTTGGTTGACACTCTTCCTCCGACATGCATGGCAAAGGAAATTGCAGCATGGTCACTGTTCCCCAGAGGCTCAGTGACATTCACATCCCTGACCAGGTCCTGAGTATCACACAGTATTAGATCCAGAGTTGCCTGTTCTCGGGTGGGCTCCATGACAAGTTGCTCTAAGGCACAGTCATTCAGCAAGTCGAGAAACCCAGTTTCTCTTTCTTGCCCGGAGCTTGCATTGGCCCAGTCAATGTGGGGATAATTGAAGTCCCCCATGATTACTATCTGTCCCTCTTAGCCACCTCCATGATTTCTCTCCTCATTCCAAGGTCCCCCTCAAGTTTTTGATCTGGTGGACGATAGAATACTCCAACTATCACATCACTCCTGGGACCGAGTTCTGCCCTTCCTTACACTTTCATTTCAGTACCAACAAGGCAATGGAATCCCAGTGCTTCTTTAGACAGTCAAATTGGACCAGGCTAGATTTGGTTAAAAAGAGTTGCTTAAGGCCATGTTGTTGTTATGTGTCATCAAGTCATCTCCAACCTATGGTGACCCTAGTAATGAGCAATCTCCATAATGTCCTCTTCTCAGGGAGTCAGTCCATCTTCTGCTTGGTCTTCCTCTTTTCCTGTTGCCTTCCACCTTTGCCTGCATTGTTGTCTTTTCCGTTGTTGGCTTCTCAGGCCTTCTTATGACGTGCCCAAAGTAGGGCAGCCTCAGTCTCAATATTTTCTCTTTGTCTCTAGAGATAAGGCCACCCATTCAGAGGTGACACCTGGATGAGGTGGGCCAGAGAAGCTGGGGAGTGCCTGTGAATGGGTGCCATTTTTCTGGTAAACAAACCAGCACAAAACCACTGAACCGGAGATTTGTGCTCATCCCTAAGTGAAACTGTTACTGAATGCAAAAAGGGAAAGCAAGCAAGCAAACAAACAAACAAAACACACTGTCTAGTTGTTTTGCCTTTAATGGCCTGAGCTATTTATGGCAATATAAATAAATATATTTTAAAACCTGTGAAGGCCTGGAGAACAAACTGCCTAAACCCACTGTAAAAAGTATGTTTTAAAAACATCACCTCAGCTCTCTTTATGAACCTATTACTGGTGCAGAATTGGGCATCTTATGTTGTAGGTCTCATTGTGAAGACTGGTGACTTTACAGGCAGTGAAGCAGTACACAAAATAACATGGAATAAAGTCCCAGCAATAACTATCCCAGCCCTTGCTGATTTCGTTATCAATCCACAACTGTTTTAATCCTAGAAGAACTCATTGTAGACAACTGGCACAGAAAGCTGGATGTGTGGTGACCCTGGGAAGTGGACAGATGTCTGGGGGACGGGGAAGGAATGGAATGGATTATTTTATATGGAATTCAAATTTCTGTGCTGTACATTTTTGTGGTAGCCAAATATATATTCTGGAATGCTGAAGCATTGCTTGTTGATTTCAGTACAATATATTAATATGATTATTTCCCTGATGAGTTTGTTGTAGATGCCACTGGTTCTTTCCTATTGCTGTTAGAAATGAAGTGGGCATCTGCCCAGTTATTTATTAATATTAATATTAATATTAATATTAATATTAATATTAATATTAATATTAATATTAATATTAATATTATTTATTTATTTATTTATTTATTTATTTATTTATTTAGTTTGATACCACCTGTCTTCCAAAGGAGAAAAAAACCCCTAATGGTCGCCAAATGCCTCTCCGAAAAGCAATCTTAAGGTCCTTTTGAAGGCCAGCAGGGACTGTGCTAGGTGCAGCTCACTTGCCAGATGGTTCCACAATGAGGGGCCTAATTCATTATTATTTCTCTGTGCAGAACATCTTGTTTCCTTTTGTAATTAAGCAGAATGGGTGGCTATAAGATCATGCCTTCTTTATCAAAGATATTTAAAACATTACCATCATTTGTTAGTAAAAATATGGTCATGTTGATGAGTTTTCCATAGAGTCTGACTGATATTTTTGGACTGATACAGCGTTATAACCCCTAACTCAGCGTTTTTCAACCACTGTTCCGTGGCACACTAGTGTGCCGCAAGATGTTGCCTGGTATGCCGTGGGAAAAATTGAAAAATTCTAAAGAAATTCAACCCAGGGCCGGTGGGCGGCCCACAGCTGGGAGGCACTATAAATAGCGTCCAAGGGCCAGCTTGGCTCCTTCCCCCCGAGGCCCGCGGCGCTGGCATCACTTCCTCCCTGGCCGGACCTGGCCCCGCTCATTCTCTTAGTGTTTGCCCTGTGCCTGCCGCCACCGCCGCAACTCGCTCACTTCCCTCTCCCCCCTCCTTTTTTTTACCCTGGACCACCACCACCCCTTTCCTGGGAGCTACCAATGGACTGAGCCGCCTGACAGCCCGCCCACCAACACAAGCCGGCCCAGGAGCCCCAGCCCAGAACAAACCACCAGGTGAGGGGAATGGATTCGGCCTTTAGGGTCCGGGAGGGAAGAGCCGTCTTTGAGGGGCCCCGCGATGGGTTCCTTGAAGTCTTGCCCCTTTCTTTCTGTCTTGGGTCGCCCTCTTCTCTCTCTCTGTCTTTTCTTTCTTTTTCCCCACCTCTCTCTTTCCATTCGTACCCTTTCCCCTCTTCATAGAAACGTGCTCATTTCTAGCCTGCATATGTGTATGTCTAGCAGCCTGCCTACTGTAATTAAAACTGTAAACCGCCCAGAGACTCCTTGAAGTGGTATGGGGTGGTATACAAGCAGAACACTTTCTGCCTTCTTTCCTTCCTGCCTTCCTTCATCCTCCTCCTCCTGTCGCTGGACTTGCTGAAGGCATCTGCCTTGGCCACAATGTGGAGAGCAAGATGGGCTTTTGGGTCTTATTTGTGTTCCTGGAGAGTCAGTTCCATGCAGGGCAAAAGTGGGAACTGGGTGCTAGAGAGCGGGCTGCCTCAATCTATGGCCCCTCTGTCCTGCTTCTCCCTACACCAGCAATGGCGAACCTTTTAGAGACCATGCCCAAACTGCAATTCAGAACTCACTAATTTTTTTAGTAAAAAGTGGCAATACAGCAATTTAACCTGAATACAGGTGGCTGTGAAGGGATGATGTCGGGTCCCTACAGAAAGGGCTCTGAGTGCCACCTTTAGCACCCATGCCAGAATATCAGCTTTGTGTTCAGCCAAACAGGCCCAGGTTGCGCACTGAAAAGTATTTTATAATTTTTCATATTTCTGTTTAATTACTATTTCATAATAAATTAATTATAAAATACTTTCTTTGTGTTTATTTGATTCCTATTCAAGATAATTATATATATATAGTCAATATAGGCACAGAGTTAATTTTTTTAACATTTTCTAATGGTGGTGTGCCTCGTGATTTTTTTCATGAAACAAGTGTGCCTTTGCCCAAAAAAGGTTGAAAAACACTGCCCTAACTGGCTGCACTTAAATCTTGCCTCAGTATTAGAGTGACCCCATATGTTCTGAGTTTGTCATTTCCAGAGTGTTTGTCTGACTAAGAATATCAATCCCAGCCCACTGTAGTTCACTGATACCGAGGACTGCAATGTTTCAATGTTCTATTTCCTGCTTTACACTTGTCAACTTAAATTCTCATGTTCTGTGTTCCAATTGTATATGTTTCATAGGTTCAACCTTTCCTTTCACTTCTGTGTACATCAGGCACTAGATGTTCTTTAAGCTTTAGTCCAGTTGTGTCATTAGTGAATTAGCTATCTGTATTTGTCCCCAGTAGCTGATGGAATGCTTTTCTACCTGTGAACAGTGGTTCTCAATCTTATGTTCCCAGATGTTTATGGATACAGCTTCTAGAAGCCTTCACTACTAGCTGTGCTGGCCAAGAGTAATGAGAGCTGTAGTTTTGGACCACAACTCCCAGAATTCCAAGCCTTTCCAATGGCAGAGGATGGTGGGAGTTGGGGTCCAAAACATCTGGAGGTCCGAAGTTTGGACATGCCTATTCTTAAGATCTATGGAACCAAAGTTGGGAAGGAGTTAGAGGCTGACTTTTTGTAAGTTACATTGATGCTTAAGGCATTTTATGTGTCTGTCTTCCTTTCTACCTTTTCCTTGTTACAGCCGTGTTGTTAGGCTGGCAACATTTGGCTGGGCCAAACTTGAGTACAGCTCTCACAAATTCCACTCCAGTACTCTGATATCTGCACCAGACTCTGGTGTAGCAGCCACTTTTCAAACTCATTGCTAAGCATGGAATCCAGGAGACATTGAAGGCTGGATGTTGAGTTGGTCATGATTGCGTGTCCATATCCCACAGTTAGCCATCCTGTGTGCAGGGCGAATATTTGCACAGACGTAGCATGCACTGAACTTTGAAAGTAGAATTATATTTGTGTCCCAATTCAATCAGCAGCTGATACTTGTGATGGAACAAACATCTGAGTGAGCAGCTTTAGTTGCCTTTGTGAGAAACTCAGTGTGCAAATGAGCTATTTCCTGATTTCATGTCAAACACTGAACACCTGTACTCAGGACAGAAGCAGTCATTCCCTGTTCTCAGATATATAAAATAATGTGCTCATATTAAAACTGTACTTTCCAGATACTATTTTGGAATGCATCTGTTTTCCTGTTTCATACAGAGATTATTTTAATGTGGGTGTGTTACTTCCAGGCTGTCCCTCTTCTAAACAGCATTGCTGGACTGGATGATATGCATTCAGAGTCTCTCAGTGTGTAGTTTGAAACCACAGCTCTTAGCTTGGTGAAATTTACTGGCACCATAAAAAAGCACCACATATGGCTTACAGTGGGACACCCTTCCGGACATATAACTGTGAGTGGGTTCAGAATTATCTTCATTTATATTTACTTCAGCCAAGGAATTAACAATGGATAGCATATATAAAATTCAATAAATTTTTATTATTCAACGACGATACAAATGGACTCTTTCTATCCACCTTCAGCACAGGATCTTGAATGTTACATAACATTAAATCATCTTTACTCACTATTTAGTTAGTTTTCAAATTAAGTTTTTTTCCTTTTTTAAAGAGAAAAAAGTGAAGCTTTTAAAATTTTATTTATTGCTTATGGGTTCTTTCAAATATGTATATGCATTTTATTTTTAATCTCTATGGTTACCCTAATTTGTGGCCCCTTCTGGATGCCCAGAGGAAGGTGAAAAACCTCTAGGGTCTGTAGCCAATTTGCCCTGGAGGGAAATTCCTCCCTGACCCGGAAAGGAGCAATCAGTGCTACCTTGGGCATATCAGCAAAGGTTATAGACAAGTGAACTGTCCTGGCACTCTGCTGGTGAATAGATAAAGATGTACAGAAGGTGAGAACTGCTTTAAAACTGTACATCTCAGAAACGTTGCCCTTCTATGTATTCTGGTGTCCATCTTCCATAATCCCTTCTCAACAGCCATGCTGGTTGGAATATCTGAGTCAGAATACAGGAAAACTGGATGATAGTGATACAGACTTTAGCTCCACCTAGCTTAATATTGCCATCTTTGGGTGGAGGTATTTTCATATCCTTCCTGAATTCTTTTCATACTCTTCCTGGAAATCCTTGACACTTCCTGTTGGTATCCCCTTCAAGCATTAACAAATCCATTCTGGCTTAGCTTTCAAAATTGGACAACACTTTTTTTTTTGTCTGGTGATCCTCAGAACCTCTAAGATTCCTTTATTTCGTACCTTTAGCCTGGAATGTAGGATGCTGCCTTATGTTGCGCTTTATGGGAATAAAACATTAGACATAAAATGAATTAATTACCTGTTCATTCTTTCAAGGTAGCTGAAATGATGCAGAAATGTCAGCCCAATTTTAAATTCAGATCCATTGTTCTATGAATGCTTGAATCATCTGGCAGCCTCCACATGTAAAGAGGCTTCATGAGTCATTACTGTCCACACAGGGTGATGGAGGAGAGTTTTTTTAAAGGGCTGTCTTGTATGATGTGGCAGGTCAGGAAAAGTAGTATTGCTTACCTGGTAATGAAAGTGAGCGACTAAACTCCAAGATGGTGTTCAAACACAATTCAACCACTTTTGTAGGATACACTTTGAAAAGTCACTTGGTCCTTTTCACTTTCTGAAAGTTTTCAGTGTTGGTTGTTAGCTTCAAGGTTTTTTTTTGGTTGGGATCCAAGGGCCTTTTGCCATTTAAAGAGGCATGAACTGAGCCCTGCTGGATGTACTCATAGCCACCTCCTGTTTCTTGAATTATATAGATGGCGGTGGTGGGGTGGGGAATCACAGATGCACCCAAAGACATGCTGGAACACTTTCCTGATTCCTGGTTTGTCAACAAAAAAGTGATCAATGTTGCAAGATCCTGTTTTATATACTACATTAATTTGAGGGGCAGTTCCACATTCAAAAAAGACATCAGACGGCATCATTGTCCACTGAGAAAAAAGGGGGCAATAAAAGAAAGTTTAGAATTTAGGGGCAATAAAAGAAGGTTTTTAAAAAAAAACTGATAACAAAAGTCAGTCACTTACCCCAAGGCGATGCACAAATCTTAGTCTCTGTACCAGACTACTCTCTGTGGAGACTGTAATAAGAAGATATATTAGGAGGTTTTCACTTCAGATGAAAGGGTCGCCATAAATCAGAATTAAGTTTTAATATAATATTTATTTATTCTTTGGCTTGTATTTTGTTATTTTTATATTGTAAGTTGCCTTGAATCCTTCAGGAGAGACACAGTATATAAACAAACAAACAATATCAAGACTGGCACAAAATCAGATATAGTACTAGTGTCTACATGTTTTAAAAAGATTACTTTTTATAATGATTAACATTGTTTCCATTTTGAAAATGGATAATTCAACACATTTAAGAAAACTAGATTGAAAGTTATGGCAGGAGTAGCATTGGGAAGAGGGGACAGGTTTGCTTTCCATGGCTTCAGAGACTAGGACTTTGAGCAATGGTCTCAAACTATAGGAAAAGAGATTCCATTTGAAAATTAGGAATAACCACATACCAGCTAGAGCTCTTCAGCAGTGGAATGTGCTGCCACAGAGAATGGTGGAATCTTCTTCCTTGGAGGTTTTTAAGCAGAGGCTGGATGGCCATCTGTCGGTAGTACAGTGGTACCTCGGATTTAATGAATGAATTTAATTCATTCTCCAAGGCAATTCGTTATCCGAAAAAAATTCATTATCCGAAATACGGTTTCCCATAGGAATGAATGGGAAACCAATTAATCCATTCCAGAGCCTGGAAAAATGACACAGACACCCTTTTTTGCTCAAAACTCTTTATAAAGTGTACTTTAAAGGTACAGATGTGATGCAGCCCAGGATAACTCTTTTTTACCGATGCATGCTGGAAATTTGTTATCCGAGGCCACCCATAGGGAAAATTTGTTATCCGAGGCAGCCCATAGAGAAAATTCATTATCCGAGGCAGACCTATAGCTAGAAATTGAGATTCGTTATCTGAGGCAGCCCATAGGGAAAATTTGTTATCCGAGGCAGCCCTATACCCAGAAATTGCAATTTGTTATCTGAAAAATTCGGTATCAGGGGCATTCGTTATCCGAGGCACCACTATACTGTGATCGGGGTTCCTGCATGGCAGGGGGTTGGACTGGCTGGCCCTCGAGGTCTCTTGCAACGCTATGATTCTATGATTCTATGATTCTATGACTGTTCATACTGGACTACAAGGGAAAAATATGGGACAATACACCCTGAAGGACTCACAATCAATGCCAGGGAGACGTACTGTAAAACAAAATGCTGCCATGTCCAGACAAATGTCAATCTCTCACTTTAAATCTCAGATATTGTGTCCTCCAATTTAGGAACACATTGCCAAGGTGAGCCAATTTTCCCACTGTGAAAGCTTTTAAATCCTTCCATCCTTCCATAACACTGCCATGTTTTTGGTTTTTGTTTTCATTTAAAACTTTAAAAAACTTAATCTGGGAAACACACATGGCACCACAGATGGAGTGGCGGGGAAAGAAAGCCTTGATTCATCTGATGTAAATACCACTGTAGATTGTTGGGTCTTTGCCAGTATATACAAAAGTGCACCATGGGTAGCCATATTGCCTCAGTTAACTGGACCCAAGGACAAATCAAGTAATAGGAAATGGTCCCAAAAGGCTTCTGAATGTGAAAGCCATTACTCTTTGGAGAGAAGGGGGAAAATAATTGGCCAAAGAGCTAATCCTTTTGAGAGGCCTTAAAAGTTTTAACAGAGCATGCATCCATGTAAGAAGTATTCTTAATACCCCAAAGAGACATCCAGTAACAGCCAGTGGCTCAGAAGATTTTGAACTGCCGCCTCTCGGCATATTTATATGACTTTTTTCCACTTGTCAAAACTTTTCCACTTTGAAAATAAAGTTTAAATCAAATAATTCTTGATACCCTTCCTTTAAGGCTTGGAAACCCTGAACATTGTGTGGGTGGGACAATACCTTAAGCTTATTTCCTCCAGCATCAAGAACTGATGTCTGGACAATAAAAAAAAATAGTGGTTGCAAATGTGCATGCATTCTAGAATATTTGTGGAGGTAGACCCCACCTTACCATAAATACTTCAAGCTTTGGTTTGTTTTCAAACCAAATTAATAAAAAAGTCAAGTCTGTGTTGTATTTTAGACTATGAAAAAATACTCTTTGTCTGCCAGACCAGTTGTGCATGGTAACATATGAAAGTACCAACATGCAAACAGAATTATTTTTCTAATTGTTAGGAAACATCAACTGACTAGCTTATTTCAAAATGCAATTGACTCGTGGGTTAAGAGAGAATAGTGTTGATTGTCAAGATCCAAAATAACCAGTAACATTGAAGCCCACAGGTAGGTTTCTCCTCAGGTATAAAGATTAGGGAGGCACACAATTCTCCCATTGCCCTGTTATTGTGGAGTAGATGCCCTTATTTCAACAATATGTCATTATTGGCAATAAATGTGTGGGGAAAACTAGAGTGAGCCAATGTTTTCCTCTTAGGATATATCATGAGCTCAAGGGAAAACCTACGATAGACACTCCCCTTCCAAAAGAAAGAAAAGAAAAGGAAGCAGAAAGTGGCCATAAATGCACTTTGCATTTAGAATTATTGAATCATAGGACTATGAAGTTGGAAGGGGCTTACAAGGCCATGATGTCCAATCCCCTGCTCAAGGTAGGAATACAAATCAAAAGACATCTGCTAGATGGTTGTCTATATTTCTCTTGAATGCCTCCAGAATTCGAGCACTCACCACTAGAGATGGGCATGAAACAAACAATTTTTTGTTTCTGTTTTTGTTTTTTCGTTTCATTACGTAACGAAATGACAAACGAATTTTGTCTCTAAAATGAAACGAAACAAACAGAAACACCGGAAATTTTGTCGTGTGTTTCATTTCCGTTACTGCAATATGAGTGAATTGCTTAAAATCCTAAAAAAATCACAAAAAATTGAAATAAATGGTAACGAAATGGTAATGAAACAAACAAAAACGAAAATGAATTTTTTGCAAAAAATCACAAAAAATGGAAACAAACTGAAACGGACCCTCCAAATGACAAACGACAAACGAAATGCCATTTTTTAAAATTCGTGCCCATCTCTACTCACCACCTCTTGTGGTAATTAATTCCATTGCCAAATGGCTCTGACAGTTATGAAGTTCTTCTCAATATTCAACTGAAATCTGGCTTCTTGTAACATGAACTCATTATTACATGCTCTGCACTCTAGGATGACTGAGAAGAGCTCTATTATCTATTTACTTATTTTAAGGGGAGTAGTGTAATACACGGCAGTGGTGACTAGTGATTTACTGATTCACGGAACTGCATTCCATAGGTAATCAAAACAGAATGCTGTTGGGATGAAAAGTTCAGTCTTTCTGGGTATCAAATGTGGTGTACTATGAGGAAATTACTGCCGTAGCAATGGGTGCAATGATAATTTATTGTACTAACTGTGATAACTTTAAAATGTTCCAGTTTGTCTCTCCATGTGTTTAGCCTCCTGAGTTTATTTAAATAGGTTCTGTGGCCAAGAACCAAACATTTAGGGAATGTGGAAAGTGCTAAGGGTTGTTTTAAAAAATAGATGAAGACATGTGAGGTAAATGTTATTTTCAGATCAGTGTGTATTTTCAGTAAGACCTCCTGGTTGCTTCCCTACAAAGTACACTTTCTTGTTATAGACCACTGCATGGAGTTAATTCATATGTGAAAATACAGAAGGTACAGCAGGCTCCCCTCTAAAGAGATTGCATAGTACGACCTGATTTGCTGATGTCTGGAAAGATTTTTCTTTTGTAATGATTGGTGACTTCCCTCTGTAGCATTCTGCAACCCTGATTGGCCCTTTCTTTGCTGGTGGCTAAGCAACCTAGCTCAGAAGACGTGGTGGGCTTGAGAACAGCAGGGGCCTGGGAGGGAAGAGGCTCTGGGATCAATTAAAATGCCATGCTTTTTCAGGCCAGCTTCCAGAGCATCTGTACCTGATTCTACATAAATTTAGGGAATTAAAGATCTGACAAAGGTAAACAGTTCTGTGCTTTGCTTAGCATGGAATTAAAATGAAGGGATGAAATATGACAAGTCTGTTCAGCCTGCGGCTAGACTTACACCATTTGTTTTAATTTTTAATTTTACATCCAATTTCTTTTTTATTTTAAATATAGTCATAGCCTGTTTTCCAAATCATAGGTGAGCCAAGAGAGATTGTGCTTGACTGGTTTTCAGGAGACATTTTCCCAATACTACCAGCTTAATCCTTGTTCATGTTCCTATGAGAGAGACCTTGTGAGTTTCAAATACAATAAAACCCTTCCTGCTTTTGTTTTGTATTTTTTCCTGCTCACTCACACACACAAAAGAGAAATCACTAAGGATACATCACCTTGGTGAATGTCTTTTACCTACAGTACCAATCCTACTTCGGCGCTAACTCATAGTAGTTCTGCAGCCAGGGCCGGCGCGTCCATTAAGGCGAACTAGGCAGTTGCCTAGGGCGCCAAAATGGACAGGGGGCGCTGCCCAGTCGGCTCCCCCTGCCGCCGCCGCCGCTGCCGCCGCTGCCTGACCCCACTGCCGCCGCCCCGCCGCCTGACCCCCCTGCCACCGCTGCCACTGCCACCGCCCTACCCCCCGCCACTGCCCTACCCCCCTGCCGCCGCCCTACCCCCCTGCCGCCACCGCCGCCTGACCCCGCCGCCTGACCCCCGCCACCCCCACCCCCGTCCCTCACCTAGGGCGCGAAAAACCCTAGCGCCGGCCCTGTCTGCAGCTCATACAAGGATACTGAAATGAATTGTATTCTTTACCCTTTTAGAATGTACAGAACTGGCCTGACTTCTTTTGTGCCTATTATACTTGACCAGCAGAATGCCTATCATCGTGATGGGCAGGGATATGCTGTAAATCAGCTTCTTTGAAGGGAGGAACAGGGAAAAGGGAGAATAATTCAATGGTAGAACGTAGGTCCTTCAATGTACAAAGTTCCAGGTCCAATCCTTCCAGACAAGGCTAGGAAATCCCAACCTAAACCCCAAAGAATCACTGCTAGTCTATATTGACAATATTGATCTGGGAGAACCAATAGTCTGACTTCCCTGCCCTGCCTCCTCATCTGAGTGGGTGGCCACCAGAGGAGGAAGACCAGGGTGGCACGCTCTGTGATTTGTGAATGGGCAGTTGTGGTGAATAGGTGGGGAAGTGTGCATCCCCCAGGAAATGGGCACGTGTGCAGAGGAGGTGAGAGAGGGTAGTACATGTCACCCATGTAACACTTGTGTGGGTGTGGTGCCAAACTGGGTCAAACTGCCAAACTACAGTTCATGCCCATCTCTATAAGCATTGCCTAAAAAGTGGGCTGCCTATCATTATTATTATTTTATTATTTATTATATCTATACCTTGCCCATTTGGCTATATGGTCACTCTGGGTGGCTTACCACAAGAGAAACAGTACAATAACAAATAGTAAAATAAATATATCAGAAACCCTTATAACAATACAATTACTATAATACATATAAACCATAGATAGCAGACAAAAAAATTTAAAAACTCTTATACTACAGCTATTGCTATAAGCATCAATACAATATATCATGAAAGCTGATGTCAAATGACACTTGTTAGCCTTTAGGATGCATCGAGATTCTTGTTTCCTTTGGTGAATGCAAGGAAATTAAGTAAGATGGGATATAGAGTGATTTCTTAAGCTGTAATATGAGCTGCAAAGTTTCTCCTGCATTAGAATTCTTTATCTATGGAAAGTAAGAAGTTAGCCATAACAATCCTTTCAGCACAGAGAGGTACAGCCACCATTGGGCAGTTCACATCACGTGCCATCTCAAACCTTGTGAAAACAAGAAGAAGAGAGAAGAGAGCCATTAATATGTTTGCTTGGCACTGCTTTGAGATGATGCCTGAGTTAGTTAGTTAGTATTAGGTCTGTTTACCTTATGGAGAATGGCTAAATGCAACCAGTTAGAGAGAATAACCTAGTACTTTTATTGTTGTTGTTTTTTTAGGAAAATAAGTTAATATATTGAGTCTGATAGGTTTTTTTAAAAACATTTTTCTGAATCTTTTCCGGGTATTTTTGTTTTTGTAACTTAGGGCGCTTTTACACAACCCCTAAGATCCGCTGGCCACTTAAATTCGGACCAGAGATCTTAGGGGCTTGTCACTCTTCCTGTGTCCCCACCCTGGCTGCTGGCTGCGTGAGGGGAGGGAGAAAAAAAAGGAAGAAAAGATAGTGGCTCACCTCCCTTCTGCCTCCGTTCTTGCCGTGGCAACATTCCTGTCTCTGTAAAGTAGCTCTTAAAGGGGCGAGAGCCAAAACAACAACAAACAGAAGCCCCACACTCACTATCGTTACACCGCATCAAGCAATTTTCACCCCGGAAGAGCAGGTACTTGAAAGGTGCACTGGGACGTGCTAAAGTGGGCGTGGCCGCACTTAATTTCCTGTAAACTCCAGAGCTGGTGGGGAAACATTTTTAAGCTCCGGAGCTGGGAGCCATTTGCCCCGGAGTTTAGGGGTCGTGTATAAACACCCTTAGTGTAGAAATAAAGCTCCTTATAACTATATCTTGGCTTGCATGGATCATTTTAAAGAACGCAATGGAACCTATTCTTGCCTTATTGGGATTTTTGTTTTGTTGTGGAAATGTTTTCCTAAGAGAGAAAGCAACTTCCATGACTGGAGTCTTAATTGTTTACCTCAGCCTATGGGAGCAAAATAGGTTTTGGTGCAGTGACTCTCTTCCACAGTCCACCAGAAACTATGGATGAAAGCCTATGAACTACTATGGGCGCTTTTGGTGAAGGCATAAAAACGTTGTAACACATTTCTAAGAACCTGGCTTGAACTTGGCAGTGTTGTTTTTTTATACTGATGGGCCAATGTTATTGTTGTTGTTGTTGTTTTTATGGAAAATAAAGAAACAAGGGGGAAATAAGAAGAAACAGAAATGGGTAAACTGTAGTGCTTTAGGCACTTGCAGCTCTCAAATTGTTTGGGGAAACCAAACCGCCCCTATTTTGACAACATGGAAACAAAAGTGATAAGTGCTTCTGCCTCCACCTCAGGAAAAAAATCTTGCACCTTGACCTTTCCTAAGCAACTTCATAAAAACTCTACTGGCATACAGATTGGAGGCACCTAGCTGTTACATTGCTTACCTTAGGCTTGGCAGCAGGATGCTGTAAACCCAGATCACTAGTTTTGAATAATAAACATTGAGAATAAGCAAACTTTCTTCTGTTATCATGTCCTGTACAGTTAGTAAAATGCACAACAACTAACTACCTCCAGCTTTCAGACAAAATGAATTAGTACAATGTAACAGAACAACTTCTGGAAACTTGTGTAGAATAAATGAAGCAATTATCATGGAAATTCAACCATTCTTTCTTATGTCAAATAATGACTTCATTTTGAAAAGTGCAATATTATGCCTTGGGCCACCTTTCAACCAGTGCTTTTTCCAGCTTAATTAGGTCACCTCTAACCTCAAGTATGGATTTAATTATACATGATAATCTTTGTCATCGTATTTTGTTCTTATGTTATATTTTAAAGCTAGCTGGATAGGTCAGTGAGTCAGGTATCTGGCTGCAGAACCAGAGGTTGGGAGTTTGATTTCCCACTGTGCCTCCAGGGAGATGTGCCAACCTGAGGCAAATTACACAGTCCCAGGATGTCTCCCCCAGAAGAAGGGAATAACAAACAATTTCTGAGTATTCGCTACCTAGAAAACCCTAGCAACATCAAAACTTACCATTATTCAGACTTGATTGTTGTTGTTGTTGTTGTTGTTGTTGATGATGATGATGATGATGATGTTGATGATGATTTAAGTGCCATGTCCTCATAGAATGTTGGTGATCAGTAGCATAATCTGTTTTTTATCTAAAGCTATTCTAAATAGAGAAGCTGTGCCCACTGTGAACCATTGGCTTAAATTCTTAAATCAGAATGTTCTTCTGCGCTCCGGGATACACTTTCCATCTATCTTTCCTTGCAGTATAACCTGCTGCAGATAGTATTTGCTATTGAACATTATGTGACCAAAATGTGACTGAAATTGTAAAGTAATTAAAGTAGTCCCATTTGAATCAACTGACCTTACAGAGGAATAGACTCACTAAATTCCTGTTGATTCAATAGACCTACACTAGTGCAATGCTAAGGAGTAGGATTTGGCCATTGTGTGCAAGTGCAAATCTCTTGAAAACATGAAGATGAAGATATGCTATCACAAACACTTGGAATCCCTACAATACAAACTTGTCACACTAACAACCCTAAGAGACACTTCTACTCAACTTCAGTTCTGGTAGGAAAAGTATGCAGTATCCTTGCTGTCTAAAGTCATTTTGCTGCCTGCGGTGGCAAATAACATGGCATCCCCTTCCATCCTTGGTATGAAAAACAAACTGAATTGGCAGTTTAATACTAGTTGTGGACAGGGCTGGTGCCAGGCTTTTTTGCATCCTAGGCAAGACTAAACACTTGTGCGCGCCCCTAACCAATTTTCAAAAACAAACAAATTGTAGGAAAATGTGCCTCTCGGGTCAGTTTTGTGACCCTCTGAGGTCAGTTTTGCACCCCTCTGAAATCAGTTTTGAACCCCTCTCAGGTCTGCACTCCAGGCGGTGGCCTATTTCATCTAGTTTTTTGTCTGTTCCCTAGTTGTGGAACAGTTATAGCACCTTCCACCACAACTGAATGCATCTATCTATCTTAGAGATACATGACAGATAATTTAGGTCACAGCTTTTTCCTTCAATGGTCTTCTGCTGCTTCTAGCATTTGCTGCTGGAAGGCACCACCACCACATGCCCAGTGATAGGGCTTGTCTTAAGGGGTTGTAAAATACTCCTGGCAGAAATTGGACTGGCCAATTAGATTGGCCAATTGGCCAGATGGGCCGGATATAAATGCAACAAACAGACTGTGGAGAGCTGGTAATACAACATCTTTATTTCTCTGGAGCAGCCATTCTCAATGGACATCATATGGTGTCCTGGGAGCCACTGGCACATTTGAAGGGGGCCACACAGACTGGGAACAATTCTTCACAAACCACCTTATAAGGTTTGATGTGTGAAATATACCATCCTGTTTTGGCCTATATTTCTTTTGTATTGTTTTTATAGCCATGGCCAAAGAAAAGTGCAAATGGCAGCACTAGACTAAATTGCACTTTTAGTGTAGGCTATCGTAGATGACAGGAAATTGTCTAACTTGGTATCAAGTGTCTGCTTTTTCTGTTGCCCTGCTGGGTCTGTGAAAACAGTTGAACTGCATGTTCATCTCCTGGGAAGTCCTGGGGTTGTGTCTAGCCTGCTAGGTCACATATAATGCAGGCATGTTCCAGACCCGTATATTTAAGAGCTTAGCTCTTCTCACAGCTTGGGAATACTTTTTATTTTTAGCATTTTGACCCAACACACTTCTGCTGTCTTGAGCTTTATTCCTTTGATAGAGAAATAGATTGTTATAGCCTTCAGAATATCATTAATTGCTTTATGTACTTAAAGTGTATTGCAAGTGTAAATTAAACATTCATAAAATTATACACACAAATGAAAAGACACACTATTTTCCCAACATATTTATTCTGGACACTCATTGGGATTTATTTTGCTACATAATATCCCATAAAATGCATTGCCAGAACTTTAGGGATTTTGGAGTGTACCCCTCAAATGTGAATAACGATAAAACATGCCTAATTCAGCTGAATGATAAGTAGCCATAAAAATATCACATATGTTCTTTCTACCAAGGAGTGCTATAATACCAGTGCTTGCAAATGTAACAAATATAGCTGGCACATAGTATTCCAGAGAGGACTAAGTGTACTGGCCTCAAGGCTCATATGGGTAGGTGTGCAGAATGTTGAGAGAGCTCTGGTTTCCCTTAGCTATTACTATACTTCTTTGTGCTGTTCTCATATGCATACTGAAATGGCATATAGCTCTCTTTATGTTTGCCCCAGGCAATGCTGTGCAGATGTTTTATACTTGTGGCACAACGGCTTGTTTTTCTGAAGCCTGTGTGGGGCTGCTATGCATACACTTAATTTTCTTCTCACACTTCTCTTAGTAAAGCATGAGTGTGGACAGGTAAAATAAGCTTTAGACTCTTGCTAGTGGTTCTGACAATATTGACTCTTCTGAGACACAATTAAAAGCAGTTATGGCAGAAAAATACCCTCTTTGTATTGTTTTCAATATCAAGAATTATTATGTTGATCTAGGCTAGCCTGCATGTGCTGTGTGCCATCATGTCACATCTAACTTACAGAGTTTTCAGGGTAAATGAGATATTTAAGGAGACGTTTTACTAGTGCCAGGCTTTCTTGGTGAGCTTCCAAGGCCAAACAGGGATGAAAGTCCAGGTCTTCTGTGTCCTGTCATCCAGTGGAATGCTTGAAACACCTACTGCATTTTACTGAGATGGAAAGATGAGAACAGGCTTATGTTCATTGTGATGATGTGTTCAGAAACAACCACTGTCAAATTGACTCACTGTAGTGTCTTGATGTACGAGCTACTGAGGGGGACAGATATGGCCTAGAATGACCTTGTTTTCCTTCTCTTAAGGGGGAAACTAGGGGAGGTGTCTCTCTAGTGGCAATGAAGAGTGATAGACTGCAGTGTAAAAGAGAGAGAGAGAGAGAGAGAGAGAGAGAGAGAGAGAGAGAGAGAGAGAGAGAGAGAGAGAGAGGCCACTGAACTACTGAAGGGAGGAGAATTGGGAACCTACATGACATAAGAGATAATCAGAGCAATATAAGATGGGGCTTCCAGAAGGGTTTCTTTAAATAAAAGAAAATGTCAGACTATTCACTGTGAGCACGACTGCCTGTTTACAGTGAGATAGTATGCATCTCATAATAAAGAGTCATGAACCACAAAGTGTATTATTATGGAGAAGCTTGATTTTAAAAGTGCTTATTCGTTTAAGAAACCATCAGGTCTCTACCCTTGTATTATGCTAATAATTAAGACATCACAAATGTAGACTTTTAATGAAATGTTCCAGATGCTGCAGTGGAAACAATCTTAGTTTGACAAAAAAAAAAAGTGCAACTCCAAAATATTACCTCAGCTTATTGTTTTCACAAAATCTTATTGGGGTACATTGATCATACATTATGTTCCTCTATAATTCATTGGATGCAGAGTCCATTTTATCTAAGTGTAACTGTGTCAGTTGTGTGTTGCCTGATGTGACTGCACCTATGGAACATTCTTTCTCATTCACAAAGTTATGTAAGCCAATAGTTAAATTTAGTAAACTGCATAAATCAGCGAGATTGCCTCAGGGACCATGGCTACAGGCAGCCTACTCTTGGAAAGCCCTTTAAAAAAAGAAAATAAGTTTATAACAGCTTGTGCTTGGCAAATGGAGTATCTGAATCTCTCCCTGAAAGCAGGGACTGCAATCTTGTGAATCACTGCCGATCACATCAAGTAGTGTTGATCAAAACTGAAGGCTGAGAATGTTTCAGGCAATCTTACTAACTGTGGTTAGGAACTTGTCTTGGGTAGAAGGGTGAAATCTGATTTGCTTTGTTAGAATTATATACCACCCATCTAGCTACTCAGCTATTCTGGGTGATATATAGCAATCAATGCAACAAATGTAACATCACAATTAAATAAAGCAATATTACATAAATACAATGTAAAAAACCAAATATAACCTAGATAAACAGGAATCAACATCATAATCAAAGAAGGGAAATAGAACACAACATAGCTGAGATGGTTCTCCATCCTTCTGTTGCTAATTATCATAGATCATTAGCATTTGCTGCTCTTGTTGAACATGGCAAAAAAAGAGAATAAAGATGTGAGATGATGTAAAGATGGCTTTAATGACTATGTACAAAGAGTGATAACTAATAACTACCTATCTTTGAGCCATGCTACACTCATTTTCTGAATACTGGGATTAAAAATGTGCATTATATGCTAACATTTAATAGCACTGCAGCACCACTGGTTCCCATGTCTGAAAATATGTATAATAGTAGCCTTCACATCTTCATCAAATATCCCATAAGAAGCAAGCAAGTCTTTCCTCTGAATCAAGAATGACAAATTAATCCTATTTGAATTTCAGTCAAAGATGCTGAGCCCTGGGCAGGGGGTAAGAATATCCCTTTGTAACTTGAGTCTAAGGAGGATTTTTGAACCATTCATGGTAGTGGAAAATCCACTGAGTACATACAAAGGTTGAGAGAGGAATCGGATTACTCATTGTTCTTACAAACTAGACAGAGTGCATTGCCCAGAACAAAAAGGTGAACTGCCGACAAATGCTGTGTATCTTCTGCTAGAAGGTATTTTCAAGTTCCATGCCACTGCACAGATCTGCTTCTAGGATTTGGTTCCACTATGACTTGAGAAGTACACAAGTGTTTATAACCATTTACAATGGTGATCAATAAATCCTTTTATTGAAATATTTTTTAAAACATCCTGGGGCTATGTGGATAAGACCCTGCTCTATAAGTATATATGAAGAAGAAACCCTTTAAAAATAACCAACCATAATTAAAAGAAAGACGACACTAGTTACAGTAGAACAGCCCAAACCAATTCCACTGAGAAAAGGTTGTGAACTAGTGTTAAAATTGGGTTACTTCTACCTCTTCTTTGTCAAGACTCTAACTAGGGTAGGAAGACCAGGGCTTATCCCTAGGACACCAATTTAAATGGCGTGCCATTCTGACAAATGTCCAAGGTTAGCCCAGCAGCTTCATCTACCACTATAGGAAAAGATGAAAGATGACACCAAGCTTAGTAAATTTTTGACAGGTCATGTGTCCAATGCACTAGACAGGGAGTGGGAGATTAGAGAAAAGGATTTGGCTTTACTGTACCAGGTCTTGCTTATACACCAGAGAACATGTCTACCAAGAGCTTGATAGACCAGGCCTTTCTCCCAGAATTGGAAAAGAAAACATCCAGGTAGAGGACTGGTCTGACAGTAGTTAAGCCAGTTTATCTTACTGACTGGCTGACTGATATCTATCTATCTATCTATCTATCTATCTATCTATCTATCTATCTATCTATCTATCTATCTATCTATCTATCTATCTATCTATCCATCTATCTATCTATCTATCTATCTATCTATCTATCTATCTATCTATCTATCTATCTATCTATCTATCTATCTATTAGAGATGGGCACGAAACAGAAAAATGGCGTTTCGGTTTTTCATTTGTCGTTGAGAGGTCTGTTTCGGTTCGTTTCCGTTTGTTGGGAATTTTTTGAAAAATTTCATTACTGTTTTTCGTTTTTTTGTTTGTCGTTTCTACCTGCTTTTTGCGCGATTTTTAAAGCATTTCCGTGTGCAGGCATCCTCCAACACCCCAGACCAGAGGGAAAACACTAAAAAAATGGATGCTGGCAGAGACACAGTATAGACTAGGTACGCAGGGAGGCTGCAAAGGCAGGCGTTGCCCAGGGTGCAAGGCAGCCGCAGAGTGACTGCACTGCGGGGCAGGGGAGGGTACTCACCGAGAGGTACGCAGCATGCACACACACAGGGAGGCTGCAGGACTGAAGCTAGAGTCGCAGAGTGAGCAATCCCACCCTAACTCCCACCAGAGACTGCAAGGAGAACGGGGGCTGCCAGAGCTTTTTATGCCCTCTGTGGCTGCCAGACCTGCCCGCCCAGTCTGCAACCTGGGCATGCTATTGGTTGAACATGATCCCATCACATGGCTTGCCTCCATTTTGTGGCTGATGGTGACATCCATTTTAAAGGGAAAAGAAAAATACATCGTGATGGGAGAAGACAAAAACA
This sequence comes from Phrynocephalus forsythii, assembly GCA_029282475.1. Classification (NCBI taxonomy): domain Eukaryota; kingdom Metazoa; phylum Chordata; class Lepidosauria; order Squamata; family Agamidae; genus Phrynocephalus; species Phrynocephalus forsythii. Next base: position 119,413,220 of record JAPFRF010000001.1, read on the forward strand.
AACGTTTTAAGGACCCCAACCCCCCTGGTAGGTATTATCAGACAATATAAATAATTATCGCTGTGTTTTTACGGATGTCCAGGGCGTTTTTTAACATTTAAAACATCTCATTTCATTGTGCGTCTCCATTAACGGAAACGAAACGTAACGACCACAATTTTCGTGGTTCTGTTCATTTCGTTGCATTTTCATTACAATTTTCGTTTGTCGTTTCGTTACATAACGGAAACGACAAATGGTAACGGAAACGAAAAAATGTTCGTTCCGTGCCCATCTCTACTACCTACCTACCTACCTACCTACCTATCTATCTATCTATCTATCTATCTATCTATCTATCTATCTATCTATCTATCTATATCTATCTATCTATCTATCTATCTATCTATCTATCTATCTATCTATCTATCTATCTATCTATCTGCACTTCTGATCTTTTTTTAAACCTCTGACAGTACTGCCATTCCCTTATGGAGTGCCTGGCAAGGTAGTCTGCAATAATTACTTCTTGGTAATTACTTATATTTAATTCAACAAAGTTGATTTGGGCGGCTCATTTCTTTATTGCTTACCCGAGTTCATAAAATACCTTCATGTGGCTCTGTTATTTGTGTTGCATTGATTTGTATTATTTCCTCCATTCTGTAGAGAGAAGTATAGAATCACAGAATCATAGAATCATAGAATCATAGAATCATAGAGTTGGAAGAGACCTCAAGGGCCATCTAGTCCAACCTCCTGCCATGCAGGAACCCCCATCACAATATTTCCGACAGATGGCCATCCAGCCTCTGCTTAAAAACCTCCAAAGAAGGAGACTCAACCACCCTCCGTGGCAGCATATTCCACTGCCGAATAGCTCTAACTGTCATGAAGTTCTTCCTAATGTTCAAATGGAATCTCTTTTCCTGTAGTTTGAAACCATTGCCCCGAGTCCTAGTCTCTGAAGCCATGGAAAACAAACTTGTTCCCTCTTCAATATGACATCCTTTCAAATATTTAAACATAACTATCATATCCTCTCTCAGTCTTCTTTTAGAGAGGCTAAACATTCCCAGTTCCCTAAGCCGTTCCTCATAAGACATTTCCTCCAGACCCTCAACCATCCTGGTAGCCCTCCTCTGCACCCGCTCGAGGTTGTCAACATCCTTTTTAAATTGAGGCACACGGAACTGGACACAGTACTCCAGGTGGGGTCTGACAAGAGCAGAATAGAGTGGTACTATCACTTCCCTTGATCTAGACACTATGGTTCTGTTGATACAACCAAGAATCGAATTGGCTTTCCTGGCCACCACATCACACTGCTGACCCATGTTCAATTTGTGGTCCACCAAGACTCCCAGATCCCTTTCACAGGTACTATCCTCCAGCCAAGTATCCCCCATCTTATATTTGTGCAATTCATTTTTTTTTTACCTAAATGTAGTACCCTACATTTCCCTCTGTTGAAATCCATTTCGTTAGCTTTGGCCCAGCACTCTAGTCTGTCAAGGTCTTTTTGGATTTTCATCCTATCCGCTAGGGAATTTGCAGCCCCTCCCAATTTGGTATCATCTGCAAATTTAATTAGCATACTCTCTATTCCTTCCTCCAAGTCATTAATAAAGATATTGAACAGCACTGGACCCAGAACAGAACCCTGGGGCACCCCACTGGTCACGTCTCTCCAAGCTGAAGAGAGGCCATTTATGGTCACCCTTTGGGTGCGATTAGTCAACCAATTAAAATCCACCTAACAGTAGCACTATCTATCCCACTTTCTACTAACTACTTTGCAAGAATACCATGAGGAACCTTATCAAAGGCCTTACTAAAGTCCAGATAAACAATATCCACAGCATTCCCCTCATCCACTAGGCCTGTAATTCTATCAAAGAAAGAGATCAAATTAGTCTGGCATGACTTGTTTTTAATAAACCTGTGTTGACTTCTTGTAATGACAGCATTGTTTGTTAAATATTTGCAGACTGCCTGTTTAATAATCTTCTCTAGGATCTTTCCAGGAATTGAAGTCAAGCTGACTGGGCGGTAATTATTTGGGTCCTCTTTTTTTCCCTTTTTGAAGATGGGGACAACATTAGCACTCCTCCAGTCGATGGGGACTTCCCCTGTTCTCCAGGACTTTTCAAATATTATTGCCAATGGTTCTGAAATTACTTCCACCAGTTCTTTTAATATCCTTGTGCTGGGAAATTTTCCCATCATTTATTACCACCGTCAGTGTCCCTCAGTCTGTATTTTACCTCCATCTCTTGGTGGTTTCGGAGTCAATATTTCCAGACCTCCCCTCCATTCCACAAATTCCCCCTGAGGAATCTGCCTGGCCCCCAGTTTCTAAAGAAGAAATTCTTGAATTTATAGCCACCGTGAAGCCTGGTAAGGCACCTGGCCCAGACGGTGTCCATGCCGAGCTTATAATAGCCAACTTACTCTGGTGCACTGAACAACTATCTTGTCTTTTCACCTTTGTTGATAAATTTGGGATACTTCCAAACTCCTGGTTAACCTCAATCATTATTCTGTTTTTCAAAAAGGGAACCCGGAAATCCCCAGTAACTATCGTCCCATAAGTCTACTCTCAGTGATTAGGAAGTTGTACTCTAAACATCTTTTGCATCGTTTGTCTGACTGGATGTCCAATTCCAACTTCCCAGGCAAAGAACAGGTGGGCTTCCATGCTGGGCACTCTACACTTGACCATGCTCTCACTCTATCCTTTCTGGCAGAGAAGTACTCCCAACATCTCAAAGGCAAACTGTTTGCAGCAGTGGAGCTTTTGATTCCATCAACAGACCTCTCTTGTGGGCCAAACTTGCTAACATGGGAACCGACTCCCGCCTGCTATTTTTGATTCATCATCTCTACTCAGTGAATAGTTGCCAAGTTTGTTTAAACTATGAAGGACTTCTCACCCCAAAGATCCCAGTCACCAAAAGGGTGAAATAGAGTTGCCTCTTTGCACCCACCTTCAATCTTTTCATGTCTGATCACTTAGCCAAATTTTACAGCCATGCTCCACATATGAACCACCTCCCTGTCCCTCTGTTACTCTATGCTGATGACACTGTTCTCCTTCCTATCACCAGGCTGGGTTTCCTGCACCTTCTGTCTGCTTTCTCTGAGTTCTGCTCTAAGAACAACTGTAAGAAATCCAAAATTTTATATCCTCCACAACTTAGAAACCTAACTTATAGAAAGTTGATGGGAAATCTGTTGAACAAATGAGATCCTTCAGATACTTGGGCTTCCTTTTTCACCATCAACTCAACTGGTCCCACCATCAGAAGGCAGCTATAACAGTCACTAAGAACCATCTCCTTGCCGTTTCTTGGTTCCACTTCTGCTCTGGGAACCAATATGTACCAGCTGCTCTCCAGATCTTACAGATGAAGATTCTAAACCAGCTTCTATATGGGATTCTAATTTGGATTGCAGCTGCCAACCTAGAAATAGATTGGACTACAGCTATCTTCCTTTGTTGCATTTTGGGTGTCCCAAACATGGTTGACCTTTTTACAATTGTCAAGGAACTCGGCCTCCACCTGCCATAAACTACTGCTTGGAAAGTAACTATTAAGTACTGGTTGGACCTCCATTTCAGTGTTAACTCCAACTCCCTACTATAAGATTTATTGAGTTTCTACATCTCCAGATGGTACCAACATATCAAGCTTAAAATTGAACACACTGGAATTAATTTAGACTCTTTAACTAATTGTGAAGAATTCAAAATCTTTAAAATTGTGCACCAAAGAATTTGGGATATTGAGAGCCAGTCCATTGCAGCAGGGCTCAACTCAACTTTTTATAGTCTGATGCCAACTTCAGGACTAGGAACAAACTACAGTGGAACCTTGTATAAAGGAATTAATTCGTTCCAAAAGAAATTATGTTAAGCAAATTTTCCTTTATACAAATTTCCCATAGGAATGCATTGAAAATGGAGTAATCCCATTTTATGTTGTACGGTTTTGCCCCATAGGCGATTATGTTAAGCAAATTTCCCCTATCTCCAGAATTTTTTATGTTGTACAAATTTTATGTTCTACAAACCCTTTGTTATACAAGGGTTCACTGTATATGGAATACTTTATTAATCCTTACCATTGCTGGGCTTTCATGCTCGCCAGATTGAACATCCTTCCTTCAGCTGTTCTCTCAAGAAGATATCACAATGTACCATTTGAGAACAGGCTATGCAAACATTGTCTACTGGAAACTGATTCAACCTCACATATTCTTCTTTCCTGCCCCACACATCACAAGCTCTGCCTTCAGTTTCTGGCCCCATTCATTTCTAACATTTCTGGATCCCCATAGAGCATAACTCAGTGCCTACTTAAGGGTAAATCTCCTGAATTAACAGTCTGAATTAATTGGCTGAATTCTTGGACAGTGTATTATATACTAATAATAAGACCAAGACCAAGGATGGCCACTAATCCGACCTCTTTCATCTCTTCATTTACCGGTATCTATCTTTTAGTCTTTTATTCCACAGTTTGATGCCTTTGTTTTTAATTTATTTTATGTCATTAAAGGTTTCTTGAATGAAATAAACATGAGTGCTGGTAAAATTTTCCCATCATTTATTACCACCTTCAGTGTCACTCAGTCTGTATTTTACCTCCATCTCTTGGTAGTTTGTGGCAAAGGCAGTACAACCTATCTAAGATCCTCATGTTTCCAAACCTTCGTTTAGGTCAAGTTTTAGACCTTTACGGTGAGTTTGAGCAGCCATGCTTCCAGTAGTCCAGTTCATCACAAATCCACCCTCAAAAATGTATTGCAGTCATTGAATCTTAGTGGTATCTTAGCTCTCCAGTGACAGACAAAGCAAATAGAAATTACCAGAAATTTCTTCAGCTGCTAGCAGTTTTAGTGCTCTTGACATAGTCTGTTACATAGACTTTTCTTTTGCAATAGACTATTGAATTCTATTTTAGTTCTTGAGAACAATGTTCATCTCCCAGAGATGGACAGTGGTGGTTCCTATAGGATCTGTCCCAAAGTATTATTCTTGGTTTCTTCAGCCTTTTCTTTTAACAGTTGCTTACAACTGTTATTGTAGAGTACAAAATTCATCCAGGTAGGAAAGGGATGATAGAAAAGGAAGAAAGACATCTTTTTATCATAGAAAGATGACACTTTGCATCTGTGGGTTATATATGCATATTCAAGTTGTCAAGTAACACTATCAAATATGGCTCCTGTCAACTAAAACAAACAAACAAACATTCCCACCCAATGTAATGATTATGGTTTATCATAACTTCTCTAGTCCTCAAACATCAGCACCACCCTACTATCCATCATGTCAATGTCATTTATAGCTCTTGAAGAAGGCATACTTTTTTAAAATTATTTTTTGCTTATTTCACTGGCCTTAAAGAAAGCCACACAGACTGAGTGGTGGTACTACTTCATGCCAGCCTATAAATTATTTATAACACATTGTTAGAACTGAAATTCCACTAGTTTTTTAGAGATATTATTTGGGCAGACTTTCCCATCTCAGAAATTAGACTTGCAAATAATGAACTTGGATGTATTCTGAAGGTCAATTACAAAATAAAGCAAATTTGTCAAGTAGATGGTGCAAGAAAAGCTTTCTGCTGTGACAGACCATCCATAGTCAACCCCCTTCTTGTAATAGCTAGTTATCTGTAACACATACTGTAGTGCATCACTCAGGCTTGTATTGCTTCGTACTGAACCAAGAATTGAGATAGGCATGAATCACCAAACCAGTGGTTTATGCTGATTTGTCCTTTAGCTAAAAACAGGTGCTTGGCAGTTCCTCCTGTGCCTCCCCCAGCAGATGCTCACTAAAAGGGGGCACCTGGAGAAGACAGGGCAGGGAAGGCATGCTCTTATGCGTATTCTTGAGTTCACCGGAGAATGGCCCAGAGTGAAGGCTCCTTGGCAGGAGCTGGACTTTACCTCATCTTCTTTTGACTTCCTTGGCCTTTCTTTGTTTTGCCCAAATTTGGACATTAGCCTGCCTTGCCCTACCTGATTATGCTTTGCTGGAATCCAAATGCTTGCCCTTAATCTTGCATGGGACAAGAATTCCTGTATCAAAGTGGCCCTAACTTGGAACACAGCAATCACATGCCACTCGTGGCAGTTCATTTCTGGCTTATACAAAACCAAAATTCCTTGTAATATCTGAAACTGGAATCTTGGCCTAATATCAGTTAATAACTAGTTAAGTTAAGGTGGAAAGCCTTAGATTCCTGCTTCTGTAGGGATTCAGGCCTTCCTAAGATTCAATTCCGCTGTTCCAATTTAATTTTGATTCACAGAAAGGTAGGGAATTTTTCATTTAGCTGCTGTTTCCATTGCCTATATCTGCCCAATGCATTATTTCTTGTAATTTCCCCCCTCAATTCCACCTGCAATCAGCATGACACATAGAAAGGCAAGGGGATTTATTAATGGCGTCTGCAGGTCTGACCGAAGGCAGTGTCAGGATGAAGAAAAATGGAACTCTTGGTACCCTCCCTGGCAAGTTCCTCATTCAATCAGTGGAGCAGATCTCACATGTAGCTCTCACCATTATCTCAGGGGTAAAAATAAAGTTGTGGATGTTAGTCATAAATTTCTGTTATTGCTGAAGGCAAAGAGATATTTCACTAGAGTCAGGGATTACGTGAGATGACATGTGGGCTGGATGTGACCTCAGTGAAGTTGCATTCCTAACAAGAACAAATCTTTAGAGCTTTGGTGATACGCAGTAAGGGGGCAGCTATTAATCACAGCTACAGCTCTGAGGCTGTGCCATCACAGATTGGCTACTGCTTCTCTAGAAAAGGTGTCTTTAACTAAAATGAACCCCCATCTGACACACACACGAACACACAACTCCCTCATAACAACTTTAATTTGATAAGGTAGCTGCAACCCTCCAGGGACTTGCTGTTATCATCCTCACTCAACCTGTTTTCCAAAATGTTCTTTTGAATATAAAGAGAAAATATATTGTGAATTATGAAGCTATTTAATCAGTTTTTAAGGGCCATCTGTGACAGAATAAAGAAAACGGTGTTGCTACTCTGTGGAATATTCAAGAGCAGGGTGCATTCGGAAGAACAAGTTGATACAGCCTAATGAAAAGATTGCTTGGCACAAATTCAAGTAAGACAATGGCAAAAATTCTCCACTGTTGTTCCTTCAAGAATCCCAGTTTCTGCATTGAGTCCTCTTCTCACTGTAGTTGATCAACACCTTGCTGTGTGTGTGTGTGTTGTGTCATTACAGTCATGACCAACTCTTCATGACCCCATGTCCATGGAGTTTTCTTGGCAGGAATACTAGAGTGGTTTGCCAGTTCCTAATCCAGGCACCTACAGCACCTGGTGTTCCCTGGTGGTCTCCCATCCAAGTACTAACCAGGGAATACCAGGTGCTGTAGGCGCCTGGATTAGGAACTGGCAAACCACTCCAGTATTCCTGCCAAGAAAACACCATGGACATGGAGGGCCAACCCTGCTTAGCTTCTGAAATCAGGCAAGATCAGAAGTGCTTAGGCCATCTAGGCAGCTAACTAATCAATCCAAATAAAGAGCTGGGGGGGGAGCTTAAAGAATTAGAAAATGTGTACACATTTTACAAAAGTACTGTGCAATCTTATACATATCTAACTCAGATGGAAATCCCACTTGATTCAGTTAAGAAAGCAATATGATAAGGAAAAAAAACTAAGAAGGAAGATATGCAGTAAGTAAGCAACTCTATATGCCATCAGGTGGAGGAACATAGGAAAACAGAAAACCAGTTATATGGCCGCAGAAATGTGAAAACATGATATCATGAGTCTTGTGTTCCTCTTTCCTTCTTTTCATGCCATAAACCAAACTGTAATTTTAACCCATTCCTTCCTGCTAAACAAAGCATCTCTGCCATTTTAGGTGAATATTTGGGTATGCATGCCTGCTAGCTTGGATTTCAGCCTTTGGATTATGGCTGAAACTCATGCCAAATTTCATACTGTGCCATCTCACTACTCAATGACTTCTTAGAAAAAAGGAACTTAAGTACATCTACAAAGAGAGTTTTTGATCTGCAATTTGTTCTTATTTGAAATTCCATACCTTCATCATGCGGGATCTGGGATTTGTAGTGTTGGGAACAGGGTGGAGTATATACATAACTTTCAGGCTTAAAATCCTGGGATTTTCTGGGTAGCAAGGGCTATGATAAGCAACAAAGGGTCAGCAAAGTGACAAAGTAATATGGGAGGTAATCTGGTAGAAATGTTTTAGATAATTATAGGATAAAAAAAACTAGAAACAAACATGAAAGGGGATAAAGAAAAGAGGGAAATAGAGGGAGTATACAGTGGACCCTCATATAAAAATGGTTTGTATAACATAAAATCTGTACAACATAAAAAATTCCGGAGAGAGGGGAAATTTGCTTAACAGAATCGCCTATGCGGTGAATTTGTACAACACAAAAATGGTCGCAATTAGGGATTACTCTTTTTCAATGCATTCCTATGGGAAATTTGTATAAAGGAAAATTTGCTTAACAGAATTTCATGTGGAACGAATTAAGTCCTTTATACAAGGTTCAACTGTATTTGGAAAAACAAATTTGAAGGGAGAGATTAATGCACCCAGATAAAACCCAGAATTGATATACACCCCCCCATAAATGGAATTACATAACATAATATTAAAGAAAAATATAAGTTTTAAATGACAGGGAGCATTGGGTAGAAATATATTAGTGAAATTAAAAAATAGAAAACCAAATCATAAGGGATACAAGAAAGGCTGAAATAAAGGGAGATCATCTGGTTAAAGTGAAAGGGGAAGTTTATGGGGGTAGCAATCCAGAAATAATGGGAAATTGATATTGGAAATTCACCCCAAGTAAATGGGTTTAAAGGAAAAAATTATGAAATGATAATATAACATTTAAAGTTGCTGATATATAAGTATTACAAGTTATATGTATCAAGTAGTGATATAGTTATTGTAATTCAATGGACTGGTGCTCATGATGCTATTGGAAAAGAGCATGGCCAGGATTGTGGTTCATACCTCTCCCCGCTGGAAGTTAGAAGACTGCTTCACCTAAGAGGACAATGGAGCGAAGAAAGGGAAAGAGTCTAAAATTTGTGATGGGAATGGGTTAAAAAAGGAAAAGGGTGTACACTGGGAGAAGAGTCAATGTGTTTCTGGAGAGGAGATATTTTAAGGGTTTTAGGCATGGATTAAATCCCAAGTGAGTGGTGAGTGGCATGGGTTTGTTAAGAAGATTGTTATGTTTTGTTATGATTATTGTTTTATTTTGTGTAAATGCTATTTCCTTTTTGCCTTTATGTTATCTGTGTGTGCGCATGTGCATGCGTGCATGAGTGTGTGTGTGTGTGTTGTGTCATTACAGTCGTGACTGATTCTTCATGAGCCCATGTCCATGGAGTTTTCTTGGCAGGAATAATGGAGTGGTTTGCCAGTTCCTACTCCCAGAGCCTACAGCACCTGGTATTCCTTCATGGTCATGACGAGGAGCACACTCTTGTGCTCATGTCCTGTTTATAGCCCTGTTTGAAACATTGGAACCTCTGCAGCAGCTGGCTCACCAAATCCCTATTCATTCAATGTATCAAATCTTTGTTACACTAAGCTACAGGATTTTGGCCACTGTGTGGCAATCTCAAAAGCCAATTTTTACTTTTTGTTGCCTATTGCATTCCTCATTGTAAGGAAGGTGCTCCAGGCTATCTCTTTTGCAGCTTTTATTGTGTGGTATGAGAGCCAGTGTGGTGTAGTCGATCAAGGGTCAGATTAGTACTCATTATTTTTAGATTAAAATTCTTGCTCAGCCATGGAAACTAATTGGGATGTATATGTGGCAGTGAGAAACTTTGCCCTGAATTTTTCATCTACTCCAGAAATCCCTGATAGGTTCGCCACAAGACAGTAACACATAAAAGCAAATAATCCCATTGTTCATTCAACCCAATTAAAGGGTTAACATATTTGCCAACATGTTCTATACTTTTGTTTTATATCTTTAATTGCACTTCTTGGGCTGTTTTCTTGCACCACAGTTTTATCGTGAATAGAGATGGCCACGAATTGCCGAGTACTGGTTTGTTGTTCTGACCAAACAGATGTTTGGTGCTTCTGAGGCTCACCTCCTTCGTCAGGCACTCATTCAGAGGCAGGCCCTGGACAGGGGCAGGGGAGGAAAATAAGAGATGGGCACAAAATGAAAAACAAAATACTGTTTCACTCTTTCATTGTGTAAGAAAATGACAAAACAGTGTTTCATTTTTTGTTTTGTGCCCACCTCTGTTTTTCAATGCTTCCCTCCTCCACCCTCTCCAGATGCTGCCTCTGAATGAGTGCCTGCCAAAGGAGGGGAGACTTAGAAGCACCAAACATTTGTTTGCTTGAAAAACATACCAGTTCTGTTTTGGTAGTTAATGCCCATTTTTAATCATGAACTTAGTTTTCTTAACACTCATCTTTGCACTTTATGCATTTACTTTTTCAGACCAACTGAACTATTACCCACAAATAGGTTCTCTGAATAGCATATGTGCTTGATAATTGTTCTATTATCAATAGAGATGGGCACGACTTAGCGGTATTCCCGTTTCCGTTTCCGTTACTCGGTTCCGTTACTCTACGGAAATGGTAACGGGAATTACTCCGCCAGACTTCAAGCTCGAACCGACGAATGAACAATTTTGGTCTGATTTGTCGTGCTCGTTCCTTGCATCGCGCGATCGCGTGATGCCACGCGGCACAGAAAAAAAGTTTTTAAAAGTTAAAAAAACCCGGTTCCCGGCCAAAAAGCAGGCGGAAAAATGCCTGCCGTGCCTCAGGGCACCTACCAGAGGGGTTGTTTCTGGAGGTCCCCGGCCTCCCCCCCATCCCCCGTCCTGGGCTGCTCTGGTGGGACTCGCTGCAGGCTCGCAGCCAGCAAAAAGCCCAGTCTCGCCGCCAGCTGCCGCAATTAAAGCGCAAGCAAGCGGCACAGACGGCACAGGAAAAAACTTTTAAACTCTCCCCCCACCCATTCCCGGGCCAAAAAAGCAGGCGGAAAAATGCCTGCTTGACTAAGGGTGCAGGGCACCTACCGGAGGGGTGGTTTCTGGAGGGGGGGTCCCGCCTCCCCCCGTCCTGGGCAGCCAGACTCGAGTCGCCATGCCATGCGGTGCGGGCGGGGGATCCAAAATGGGGTGGCGAATATTATTTTTGATATCGTGGTCCAAAAACACACAAGCACAACAGAAAGAAACACGCGAAAATTTATAAACTGCCAGCAGATTTTTCACAGTAGCGGTGGGTTTTTTCTTGCAACAAAATGTCTCTCCTCTCCTCCTCTGTCCTCCATTGATTTTATTTTTTATGTTATTTTTTTTACACCTGCGCAATGATGGGCTGGCCGAGTGGCCAGCCATGTGGGAGTGGACGACCATGCAAATTTTTGGAGCCATCCCACCAATCGCATGGCCACTTGGCCACGGAGACTTCTGGGATGTGCCAAAAAGCCCCCTAAAACCTGCCCTAGCCCCCGAACCCTAACCCTAACCCTTGACTCCTTCCTTACCCATACGTCACAGAATGTCTTCTTAGTGGGTCAGAGAGGCACCCAGAGGTGCAACCCACTAGCCCACCGTAACCTTACCCGTCACTAGCCTAACCCTAGCCCTTGCACTAACCCACCTTAACCCTAAGCCAGATCTACTTGCTTGCATTGCACTTCACGCAGCAAGTACAATTCCCTTCTGTGTGAGACATGGTGGTGCGAGAGCCTTGTGCAGGGAAGGCATGACGCTATCACTCTCACTGGTCTCACTGTCTGCACAACTGGTATGCAATATCCATATGGCTATTGCATACCATTTTGCAGCAGCAGCAGGTGAAGAGGGGAGACCCCCATGTAGAGGGGTCTCTTGGAGCCTGCTTCCCCTTCCTAGTGGGAGGATAGGAGGCACCCACAGGTGCCTCCAGGAGCCCACTTTCCCTTTATAGTGGGCCAGAGGAGGCACCCACCACAGAGGTGCCTCCAGGAGCCCGCTCCCCCCCAAAAAACCAGTACTAACGACAACGAAAAAATGAAAAAACAAACCGACTAATTTTTGCGAATTTTCGTGAAAACGGAAACGAGCCAAAACGGAACCGGCCCGACTAACGACAACTCGAAAAAATTTTTTTCAAGTCGTGCCCATCTCTAATTATCAATGAAACTGTCATTTGAATAAGCAACTGCTTATCTAAATATATACTCAATTAATACAAGGGTAGGGTAGGTGATACCTTTATAGGTCACTTAAAACTTTTTAATAAAATGCAAGCCGAGCTTTTGATAGCAGGCTATCTTTATCAAAGAATTGTACCAAAATACATTCTTGGTAGAAGATGTAGTCTATCAGGCACTAAGATCCTTTGTGGCAAGATGGTATTTGCCAGATGATGTTCAGATGCTGTAGGAGGCAGGGCTGGTTTTAAAACCAGCATCTAAGTCCTAGATAAGGTTTCAGCCCCCCAGCTCTCCAAGCAAAACACCATACTCTATGCCCACCCACCTACCCTTCCCTCAATTTGGCTCTCTCGAGATCATGGTACTACACTCAGAGTACAGTAGCACCCCCATATCTGCTGAATCAGCATCCACTGATTCAGTTATCTGTGGTTGGTCACCAAAATAATTAAATAATAATTAAATAAATCGTGGCCTGAAAAGGGTGTCATAAAGGAAGTTACTCTCACAAAAGGGTGCTGTAAAGCAACAAAGCTGTCACAAGCGTGCCATAAAGCAAAGATGCTGTTGCAAAAGGGTACTGCAAAGCAAGTTACTGTCACAAAACGCTGCAAGTATCTGCCACATATCGTGTGAAAATATGACTCCAGTTTTGGGGGGATTTGTGCAGGGCAGGTTTTGGTCTCTCCTCGGGGTGGCCCAGAACCAATCCCCCCATATATATGGGGGTGCTACTGTACACACATTGAAAAGGAACAAGACTATCCATTCTTGACACAGTGTTCTTCGTAACTCTTTGTCCTTTGGGTTCCGATCTTCAAATTTCACTCCAAATTTTTCTTTTATCAGCATATGTTGTCAGTCATATGAATACATTTTCAATCAAGATCTTTGCTTACCAACAACTATATCAGCAAGCCATGTTGGACTTTATTACCTTTACTGTAGTCAACAAAGCAATTGTCATTGACTGTCACTAGTTCATAAACATTAAAATGAAATTAGACATATTTATGAAGAATAGATAAATTGGCTGCTAGTAGCCATGAGACCAGTGCAGCCTCATGGGCTGGATGTATGCCAACCTCAGAAGGTTGGAGGAGGGAGACCGTACCCAAATTATAATCCACCTAAGTATGTGAGATAAATGACGCCTCCATGTTCAGAGGCAGTATAATTCTGAATACCATATGCTGTGAAGAAATAAGACAATGTGATTGTTGTTGAGTTGCTGTTGTTACTGTAAGGTCAATTGTAGTTGTTGTCCTTGCTGATAGGAATCCTGATTTTGGGCTGCTGTTTGGAGCAGCTTTTATTTTACCATTATACCAAGGTTGCACCAGACTGATAAACAGAGAATGCAAGCCTTCGGTGTGTTACTTTCTCAGTGAACAATAGGAAGGCAACATAATTTTTCTCAGAGACATAATCCAAGGTCAGGGATGAAGGCTCTTCTTGTTATAAAGACTCATAGGCATAAAATACAAGAGACAATTGATTCCTTAGAACATTATCTCCCGTTAGGAGTGCTTCAGAAAAGCATCAATGGTTTTTCTTTGAATCAACAGTTTTTGTTCTGTTTGTAGTTTAAACTTTTATCGCTTTTTGAAAAATGCTGGATTGGAAGATAAAGGAAAACTGTACTGCTCCTTCATAAATGGATCTATATGTTTTCATTTATCAAGCAGGAAGATCACCAAGGTCTGACTCTGCTCAAAACTTTAGAAAGCAGCTACTGATCAGTGTCAATATCAGTAGACCATAAAGAACAACAATCTGTTTCTGGCCATGACATCATTACCACCATTGTTGCATGTCATAAAGTTGATTTTTACTCATAATAATCCTTTCCATGATATTTTAGGTATAGAGTGCAGTAGGACCCCCCTAACTGTAGGACATCAGTTCCATGGTCTACCACAAATGGCTGATAGAAACCTCAAATAGTAGTGAACCTTATATATAACATAAAAGGAAGTGGGATACAAGGGCTGCCTCCTAGTATTTTGTATTTAGGGCTGTGGGGACCATTCCTCTACTCTAACCATGAGCCACTATTGATTGCTGCCCTTTATATTTTTTAAAAAAATCTGATATCTGGAGATTTCCTTTTAATGCAAGCACTCATTTTGAGCTGAGAACTGCAGAAGGACTATTTAAGTGTGTGTGTGTGTGTGTGTGTGTGTGTGTGTGTGTGTGTGTGTGTGTGTGTGTGTGTGTGTGTGTGTGTGTGTGTGTGTGTGTGTGTGTGTGTGTGTGTGTGTGTGTGTGTATGTGTGTGTGTGTGTGTGTGTGTAATGGATTTGAATACAAAATGTTGCTGCTACGGAATTTAGAATGCTTATAAAGCAAAGTGTGCTTCTTATATACTTACTGCCCCATAAAGTTTAAAGCACTCTTTGGCAGCTTTATATATTTTTTATGCAGACAACATATTGGCTCCCTCCCAACTTACAGACCTTAAAAGGATCAAAAGTTGGGTCAACCTTGAACTGGCTATCTAAATCCATTGGGATCAAATTCAGGTTGTGAGCAGATTCTTTACTGCAGTATTACAGTTTAACCATTGTGTCACAACCCTCCTAATAAGAACCTATATGGTCAATAAAGTAAAAAGGTATTAGATGGAGCATAGCTAATGCAGAAGCAGAAGAAGATGTATTTCATGTTTGATGCACTTGTCTGTTTAATATTTCAACAGCACATATAGTCAGTCAACTGAAGAGGAACTCAATTAAGTAACTACAGTTCTCTTTACAACGCTTCTTCTGGTGTTGACCAGGTGATAGAGTTTATGTTGGTATGTTGAAAATTGGACAAGCCTTAGTCTAATACAGAGTGCACTGTTAGTTATTATCTGCAAATAAACTGTAGTAATGAGGTTTTTAGATCTATTGGTTGAGTGCTGATAATAAATTCTCTGCGGAATTGACTTTAACCTATTAAGCAAGCTGGCTCCTGCCATCCTAGTTGTTAATTTGACAGGACTGTGTCACATTAAGTAGAACAAACATGTTTTCACCCACCCAGCCATCCAGAACAGACATGGCTGTTACTCTAACAACTGGATATTGATTGGAATCATTCACCCTTTCTGACCCAGGGCTGGTCTATGAAAGCGGAATCAAGCCTGATTAAGAAATGGGCATGTGTTTCCTGCACATGTGCGGGGTGTGGATGTTGTCAATCCATCTCCAGCCAGTTGACTACCTGTCATGTTAATGCGTTGAGCACTGGATTTGTCACTCGCTTCCCAGGGGAGAAAGGAAACCTCATTTATCTTGAATTATTTATTTATTGCAAAATATTCACGCACCCATCTGGCCAGACAATGCTGGCGAAGGTTCGCTACCCCTACAGATCCAATCAACAGCCTAAAATCGGCAGTGGTAATAAAATTTCAAAGTGATTGCAAGCATGGTCCCAACAGGAAGCCTTAATCAACCTATTAGAATGTATGAGAGACACGTATCTCACTGTAATCCAAAAGGGCTTTGTGGAAACCAGCTGGCAGCATTAATAAATTTGTACAAGGAACATATGTGGAAACATATATGTGGAAATAAAGGTTGTGTCCTGAAAATGCAGGATTCAGTTGAGATGGGAGAAACTTATGAAGATATATATATAAAAATGAAAACAAGATGTCTGCTACACTGAACTCAACCATTGTGTTAACTAAACTCATACTGTATGTACAATGCAGAATTTGACTTAAGCCACATAATATTTGGGACTCATTACAAAGCAGAGCATAGCACATTTCATTGCTGTTAAAAGTATAGCATAGAGAATCTTGGCTCTATGATCTTTCATAATATGATCAGTGTTTTGCAGACGTGTGTTCATTACATTCTTCAAAGATCTAGGATTCCAAAAAAATATACAATCTGTAAATCAATGTGTGTAGTTTTCATTATATTCGTTTAGAAGGACATGGACAATAGATAGTGGTTTGCTACAGACTATAAGGGAAAAGTCTGGTGTGGAATATAAATAAGAAAACGGGACAGATAAGTTGGGTGACCCAGATGTTTTGGGGCTGCAACTCCCAGAAATCCTGATCAGCACAGCTGATGGTAAAGCCTTCCGGGGATTGCAATCCAAAAGCACATGGGTTTTTACCAAGGGTGGAAACTACTGGAAGGGATGGTGGTGACTATCGCTTTTGTAACCTGCTTCTTTCCAAAACATCAGGATGGTTGTTGCTAACTTCCCATTTTATTAAATGTGGGAGACACCAGATTTGCAGAGGGTATCGAGCGCTGTTGGTTGACCCTGACACTAAACACAGCATCCTCCATACAGCTATATATTCAAATAGCTTACTGCACCTTTATACAGGTGCATATATGGATTGGTAGGGACCAGGAATAAGTTTCTACAAAGACCCCCGTGAGTCTTTCCCATTGTTTCTTGAAGCATAGAAGTCTTATCCAGCAATGCTTCAACACACAAGTCCCTCCCTCCCTCCCTCTCCATTATCTTTTTAATATGAATGTCTGAAGACAAGGAGGCTGTTGCACCCTTATAGCCCTCCCACAAGCCCCAAAGCCCTAGTTTTGAGGGTTTGAAATTTACATAGAGATACAGCATCTGTAGACAAGCACATTTGCATGATTAAAATTATATGGGAGTGGAGTTAGCACGCTCCCCAAAATATGTATGGCTGCACACCAATTTCATTAGAATGAACATGGCGTGCTTTATATTGTCTGCTGGCAAACTTTTAGCTAAGCATTAGGATATATTTTTTAAAAATTAGAGGTGTATGAGCACAACTTTTTCCCTTGTGAGTTGAGTGGCCCCCCACAAGGAAATTTGTTGCATTTGTGCAGCTTTACCAAAAGTGAAGTATGCTAATTTGTTTTTACCAGATGTAAAGGGTGCTCATCTGATGCTGCAGTGACATCCTTTGGACTAGATGAATTCCAAGAACTGGAATCTTCTCCCAACTCTTCAGTTCTCTAACTGCATGAAATCCACAGGACTCTTTTTAATGTATTTCAAGGCCCCCTAGCAATATTTTGCATTGACAAGTGAAATACAGATCTATAAATTTAAAAGGAAAGGAAAAAAAGAACAACTCCACCTGGATAACAGTTACTGTTTTTATAAAGAGACAAAGACCCATTTTAAAACTGCAAATCCTTCTGAAAGAAATTTGGACTTGATTTGTCATTTAACGTCCTTTGTTAATGGCCAAAGAACCTAACTAGTTCCTTCATAGGGTTATTTGGAAGCATTTGGCTTTCTTACACTTCGTCTTCTCCTCTGTAGTCAATCAATTTGAGAAACATAGTTTGATATTTTCCAGTGAGGAGTCTCCCAAGATTTATATGTGGGTGTTCTGATGAAAAGTGACTTTGGCATCTCAGGACTACAACGGAATTAAGGATTCATGAGGACTCTGCAGAGGGCAAGAGGGAGGAACCTGACTGAATGCAGAATTAGTCACAAGGGAAATGCAGGCAATGCTTTGAATTTAAAATAAGCATTGCCTTGCCTTCTGATGTTGCTGAGTTATAAATATCCCCAGCTATTAAAATTAGGATCCTTGTTACAGCAAAAAAAATCAGAGCAGAAGGCCAGGGCTAAGTTACATAAAGATATTATGTGTGTAAACAAAGACGGCCTTGAGAATTAGCTAAAGTGCTTCCCCATTTCAATTACAAATATTATTTCATCTACTATAATTTTATTTGGTACTAGAATTGCAATGGCCATGCCATGAGGCCATTATGTTCATCCAACAACCTTCCAACATTAATACAGCTGCTCATTTGTAGATTTTAATATTTTACATCGAAGTGGGTCCCGAAATAGTCATTACCATTTTTCACTGTAATAAATTTTCACATTAACATGCTTTAGCTGAACGCGTAGCCTAAGGAAAGACAAAGGACTCATCAATGGAGCTTTGATGTGTTTTTGCAGAGGAAGTAGGCCAAATCATTATTCTGTGGGCTATAACAGATCACAAGATGACCGTGCCACTGGATAGGGACATTGGCTCTCTCTCAGGATATACTGTATACCATAAGTTATATATTGGAAAGGTAACTGGGTAAACAAAAGGACAGTGGAAACACTCTGTTTTAACATCTGATGGAACTGCTATGTTTGTGCATGTATTTATTTAAAAAATTGGAGAGGTATTGATTCAGCAAACTGAAGACAAATGTTCAGTAACACTTTGTTGTTCTTCATACTAATTGCTCAAGATGGCCATGGCATCCACAGCAAATATTAAACACTGGGACCTTAAGAAACCTGTGCCATTAAAGCCAAGGCCACCCCCTGAAAAACCTGCTGCATCTGCCAAAGACAAAAGAAAGTATTTAGCAACGTTTTGTGACTGTGAATACTTTCTGTGAATACCTGTGAATACGTCAATTCTGTGACTGTGAATACTTTTGTCTTTTATAAGCCAATCAGTGACTGTCCATGGAGATTTCTTCAGCGTCTACCTTTCTAACCATGACATTGTGCACAATAAAATGTAACCAGCACGAAGTGCCTCAGTAGGGTACTTTACCTTAGGATCCATTCATTTTCTATACAGAGAATATTTTCTGTTATGAAAACCTCTGGAATTTTCTTTAGACCCCATCATTCATGGTCATACTCAATGGTTTTACATAGGAAATGAAGCATTAGTTAACTCCCATTGCAGCCGGTGAAAGTAATTCTTTTTCAGTGTCTTAGCTTCCTCCTAGTGAGGCATGACATAAATAAATGTACGGTCCAAGCCTTCTCTTGCCTTCCTAAAATCTTCCTCTTTTCTTTACTGCAATAAAGGCAGCTGAATGCAATCAACACAGCAGAAGTGGCCAATATATTTGGGTTATTGTGCCATTTTACCACATTCCTGCTAGACCAGGACAGTGCTTGATGGATTGCCAATTTGCATAGGCTTAATATATCACAGTAATATCAGCACATTGTGAAGCCAAGACGACTTACAGCAAAAATAAACAGACTTTTGTAAAAGTATCAGAAGTCACAGAACACAGACATGTAGGGGGTATAACCCCTATTTAGCCATGTTCTGGAAGTTTTTCTTCCTGACATTTCACCAGTCTCTGTGGCAGGCATCTTCAGAGGGCAAGGAGCTCAGGGAAACTTAGGGAAACTCAGGTTGCTCAGGGAAATTTCTGGTAAAAGCTCTTTTTCCTAAATATTGGAAGTACAGGGATCCAAAGAAGAGAATAGCTTCCCATTCCCCAGAGTCTATCATTTTCTCATTAACTGGCACTTAAAATCTCTGTAACTTACTCTAAGAGATTTGTTGCAGAATGGATACAAAATGTTTATTTATTTCTAGGTACTTTAAACTATAGACCTGTGTATACTACTTTCTTTATTGCACACATACTAGCATAGTGTGGGAACCTTCCTTTGAAGGGTGTGTTCCGGATAGACTGCAGTGATGTGCACACACTCCTGGTTGCCAATGTGGCATATCTGGAAGTGAAGTGACTGTTTGTTTCCCCTGACCTTTTGCTTTGAGGCAGGGCCAAAGGGCTAAAGGGTACCCGTCCCCTATCTGCACTATTGTTTATGTAAGTGCTCCCATGTCTTGCTTGTAAACATAGATAAGATGAATAAAAATGAAGCCTTCTGAGAGGAATGCAGCAGTTTTTCTGTGCCTGCGTATCTTTCTCAGCTGGCTGGAAAAGGCATTTGTCTGTGTCTCTCTGCTTTTTGTTCTGTGGCCAAGGTTAGCCTGGCCTAAAGCTCCTTCAGCAACTCCCCACACCTGGCGCCCAACATGGGGCAGACCTGAATAACAGCTTTATTGCTTAATTGAGGAAATTTAGCTTATCTTATTCCACCTGGCCAGGGCACTAACAAGACTCATCTCATCCATCCAGCTTGGATCCCATGAGGTAAGTGTATGGTGAAAATAGAACATGGGAACTTCCTTAATAGCACTTCAACTTCAAAATGAAAAAGATTTAATCTATTTGTTGCACAAGGAAGGTCATCATGGGGTCTCCGTTTTGGTGGAGGATCTCTTAAGAGAGATTTATAGACAGTATCCATGGTATCTGGAAGGGAGGGACTTTTTCTCTGGCTGACTGGGATAAAATTGGAAATTCCTTGCATAAAGATCCCATCGCCCAAATTAGATGCACACAGCATCTTGGCATCAAGATGCACACTTGGCATCTTTGCAGACATGCAATTGCAGGACTCACCAATCCATTGACAGTACAGCACTCACCTACCTTCCCTACAGGGCCTCAGATTCTGCCTCATTCCAAACCATAAGACCTTCCCCCCACCTCCCCCACCTCCTCCTTCCACCTCCTTCTCATCAGCAGATTTTCCTCCACCTCCTCCTCCTGTCTCCCTCCCCTGTATAGATTTTGGTGCTGCTCTGACAGCCTCTCTACCACTACCTAGGTCAGCTCTGCAGCAAATGCTCTCTGGTATAATGGCTGATGGAACATCTGAAGACATTGCTGCTGCCCTCCCTCTCATGTCTGTCTGCTCTATAATTTGAAATGCTCAAGGACAGAGAGTTCATGAAAGCTTGTCCTTTGCCACGTATAAAGAGTTGAAAGAGAGTGTTGTGGAAAATGCTGCTGCAGCAGACATTCTAATGAAATAATTGGCCTTTAAAATGCTAATGGGGATTGTAAAAGAGCTTTGAAAGCAATATACCACACAGACCTGATATTCATATAGCCCCAGAAAAAATACAAACCAATCCTCCGTTCCTATATTTGGGACACAAGCTGTTGCAAACTTCTCCCTCTCCGTTTCTGCCTCAGTTGAAAATTCCATATCAGTTTACCCTGGTACAATTGCAGCAAATTCTAGGGCACTTGAATTGGGACTGCCCATTTTTCTGCCTTTCTACTCATGAATTGCAACCTTTATTTAATGCCCTCCAGGGACATCAGTCTCCTGCTGATCTGATACCAATTACCAAGGCCATGAAGCTTGCAATGTATCAGATCAATGCTGCTTTAAGACCTAATATGGTGGACTGCATTCATTCTCTTAGTCCACTGTACTTAGTCATACTAAACACCCCTCATCTATTGACTGCCTTGCTATGCAGTCCAAAGTTGGACTAAGCCATCTTCATAGTTGAATTGTTGTATTTGCCTAATACACCTTTTTAAAATATTTATTCTGTTATAGATGCTATCACACACCTCCTGGCTAAAGGGCATCATCGCACCAATCAGCTTATAGGTAGGGACCTGCTACCTCCTGCTTTCAAGAGCAGAACACGACCATTTAACGACCTCACCATTAACCTATCAGATTGCTTTTGCAGATTATGTTGGCAAAATATACAATTTAATACACCTAAAGCAGTGGTAGCCAAACTTCAGCCCTCCAGATGTTTTGGACCACAACTCCCAGAATTCCAAGCCTGTATTCTCAATTACAAAGGACTGTGGCAGTTGTGGTCCAAAACATCTGGAGGGCTGAAGTTTGGCCACCACTGACCTAAAGACACTTGTTTAAGAATTTTTCAACAGGTACCTCTCTGCCTTTCCTCTGCTTTCATTTCTACTCCTCTCCCTGATGCTTTAACTGTTTTCACTGATGGTTAGCCCACTAGCAGTGTTGTGATCTTTCAGCAGCCTCCAGGAATCTGGAAAACTTTTTTTACCTCCGCCCAGGCCTCTGCCCAGTATGCAGAGATTGCAGCTGCCATCCTTGCATTTCAAATGTTCCAAGACCAACCTGTGAATTTAATTGTGGGCACTCAATATGTATTTAACCTTTAGACTCATCTGCCACATGCCTATCTTTCCACTGTGCTTGACTTTTCATTGTTCTCATTATTCCTCACTTTGATGAATCTCCATAATAACCACATGCAACCTTCTTTTATAGCCCACCTCCATTCCCATGCAGGGTTCAATGGCACGGGTATGCTGCTGTGCTTTCTCCTGAAGGTGCAGTGTGGAAACCTGCTCATTGTGTGTGGCCTTACCAGGGAAAGAGTGAGCTGGCATCATGACTTGCAAGACCCGTTTTCAGAGTTCAGCGCAGCAATAGCCCTGGACCAACAGAGCCAGACGGAATCGACCAGCCCATCATGAAGGGAGCCAACCAAAGTTATATGGGGAATGATGAGGATGCTGACTACTGATGCAAAGTCAGTTTTAGCCCATCAAGGGATTCCAGAGACTCCTGAAACCTTTCTGGCAGCTGTGATTTCACAACAAGAGGCTCACTCAAAATCTCTGTAGTAGTGCTTTCTTCTTTGTGGAATTGCTCCGCTATGCATCGTAGAAGCTAATGACAATTTGTATATGCCTGATTTATTAGGAACCTGCTTCCTGTTGTAAAATGTTGGTAGATGTTGCAAATGAGATCTTGCTAGGGAAATGTTTCTATGTATCACTTGTTATTCGGTGCATACCTACATTCTTTTAAATACTCATCAGCTGCCTCACAGCCGCTGTTTTTAGTTTTAAAAGACTTGTAAAAATATATGACAATATATAAGCTTTGCCTGAAGAAAAGAAAAGAAAAAAGGAATGGGGAGATGTGGGAATCTTCCTTTGAAGGGTGTGTTCCAGAGGGACTGTAGTGATGTGCACATGCTCCTGCTTGCCAATGTGGCATGCCTGGAAGGAAAGTGACTGTCTATTTCCCCTGACCTTATGCTTTGAGGCAGGGCCAAAACGTAAAGGGCTCCTGTCCCCTATGTGCACTACTGTTCTTGTAAGTTCTCCAATGTCTTGCTTGTAAACATAGATAAGATGAAGAAAAACGAAGGCTTCTGAGAGGAACGTGGCAGTTTTTCTGTGCCTGCATATCTTTCTCAGTTGGCTGGGAAAGGCATTTGTCTGTGTCTGTCTGGTTTTTGCTCTGTGGGCAAGGTTAGCCTGGCCTAAAACTCCTCCAGTGATGCCCTACAGCATACAACCAAATAGATCAATAACAATAAACAACTGCTACCAACCATTGAAAGAGATAAATAGAACACTCAGCAAAGAAGCGGAACTCTCTTTGAATTTCAAAAAGGATGATTTGTTAGTACTGGGTAGACACCTACCCATGAAAACATTCCACATCGTCCAGCCCCACAGTAATTGTGTAAGCTGACATGCAGTAAAAGTTCATGGGGCATAGCTACATTGACTGTCCAGATATTTTGGCTCCTGTCAGTTCCACTGAATGACATGGGAAATGATTATTGTAAGTAAAGCTTTGACTGATGCCAATTATAGTTCATGTAGCAGAAGGGATAGCAATAAATTGTGGGCAGAAACAGGTTCAAGCGAGGATATCATACATCCACATCCATATAGAAGCAGGCAGATAAGAACTCACATATAAAAGGCTTTCTGGTTAAGGAGGTAGGCAAGACTAGGACAGTGGGTGCAAGTCCCCTTTCTTTAAAGGCTGCCCTTGTGTTGTCCACAACTTCTGGAGAGCCAATAATATCCCACTCATGGCATGAAAAACCCAATCTCTTAGTTTGTACAGACCAATTCATAATTCTTAAGTAACTACTGTACTGTGTCTTTATTATACAGAGACACAGCTCATTTTATGCCAATCTTTTCCCTGGAATTCACAATATCATTTCATGCCACTCATTCACGAAAATCCATTTCTTCAAACCAATGCCTTTGCCTACAAATCATGGGTCCTGGGTGTTATTTAGAAATGCTTTCACTTCTTCAGTTGAAGTCCTACATGGCCTGATTAAACGAAAAGGAATCATAAAAAATGAAACTCATCCAGACTGTCTTCAACTGATCTTCCTGGCCCAGTTAAGTCAAAAGCAAGTCAGAATTATCAGAAATGTGAATAGCATCTCAAACAACTCAACTCAACTCAACACAAACACAAATAGTTTGCTTTGTGAAGTGCTTTGTGGAACAGTGATTAAACTGCAGTACTACAGCCAAAACTCTGCTCATGACCTGGTTCAATCCCAGGTAGCTGTGAGGGACAATGTGTAGCCTGCATAATTAAATTGTAAAAAGCCCAGATAGTACTTTAAGCACTATGTGGCAGTGTATAAGCAGCATGCTTTGCGTTACTTTTTGTGCCTCCTTATTTTCCCTTCACACGCATATTGCCCACCCACATGGAATGACGAGACCAGGCAGTAAGATGGGGTGAAACTGGGCCACACTTTATTAACACAACTTTAAAACCACAACAACAGTAACAAGGAGGGGTCTGGCTTCAGCAATTGTGGTTGGACCCCCGGGGTCGTATCTGACCCCTCCAACCGGGCAGCATTGAGCGGGTTTTGAACCCCAGGTGGCGTGGTCAGCCGACGACACCACCCAGGCCGGTCCGCTACTTACCATCCCTGCATCTCCTTATAATAAAGCTGGGTTATCCCCAGCGCAGGGAGGCGTCTCCTTGTACCCAAACCCAGGCCCTGTGACCTCCCGATCGGCAGTGCCTGGGCTAAAGAGTACCTGGGGACAGATGTTTAAACGTCTCACTGCTGCCCTCCATCCGCTTTAGCCGCCATGACCGAGGGCCTAGCCTTGCTATGGCCCCGGTCTCCCCAATCCGGCCAACTCAGCGGCCAGGCCCCCCGCAAGTCTTGTAGGAACAACTCTGTACCCGCATCAGATAGGTGCACGCCATCCGGCCTGTAGAGGTCAACCCGGCCCACATTGAATTCAGAGTGGCCCACCACCGACCCAAAGTCCTGGCGGACCGCCCGGCACACTTCCTTATTTAGCCCCCGCCTAGAACAGTTCAGCTTGCTAGGGTCGCAGTCAGCCCTCCAGCATTGGCGAGGAATCATATTTGACCAAACAACCCTGCAGGCTTGGTGCATAGACTTCCAGGTGCTGAAGTCGTGCAAAATCTCCAGCACCAGCGATTTACCGGTTTGCTCGGTCAAATCGTTGCCCCCCAGGTGGACGACCAAGATCTCCGGGGGTTTGCCCATGGCCGTGGCTGACGCCGTCCCCAAAAATCTCATCCCCCGCTTCCCCCACCATTCAATAGTAGCCTGATTACCCAGCCCCAGGTTGGGTCCCCAGCCGGACCTGCGGGCATACCGTTCGGCCCAGTATACATAACTGTGGCCGAGGAAGACCACTCTGGCACGAGACTCCCGGGGAAGCCGTCCTGGGAAAACATAAAGGAGAGGTTAGAGTGCCGGCAGTGGGCGCACGTACCGCTGGTAACATTGGGATGACCACCTGCCTAGCCATCTGATATCTCCGTGCCCGTACCCCAGTGCCGCGGCGGTCGACGCCGCCCCAATCCTAAAGGAATGTGTGCCAAACCTCAATGCACCCAAACCCAGATCCCGAAGCACCCTGCTGGAAAGCTGGCCAAACTGAAACTTCGTTAGTGGTCTACCATCCTTGTGCTGGAAGAGGTAACCCTCTTTGGAGCCCCGCATTGCCATGTATGCCCGGAGGGCGGTCACTGGACAGATGGCCTGTGAGCAAGTGCCCAGGTGGATAAGCATTCCCCTGCCCCTCTGGTCCATCTTGGACCTTCTGATGCGAACGGTGAGGCGGTCGGGCTCGAGGGTAACATCAGAGGCAAGGAGGGCCCCAAAGGATCTGTCCTGCCGACCTGCCGCGACCAACTCGCCGACCTGCAGGGCACCAAAAAAAAGGCCAGGAGCGATGCAGCCTTGAACAGGGCTGTCTCAAATGCATCGCGGCACACGGTGGGCCACTGGGCGCCCATTGCCGCCAGCACCTGGGGCGTGATTGGGAAGCGGGAGTTGGGTGTCCTTCCCCTCTCTCTACTCCACCCTGTGACCATACCCCGGATCCTAATATCCCCTGTGGGGTCCCCATAGCCCCGCAGCTTTGAGTAAAATGCTAGGGCCGCCAGCTTTCCCAGCATGGAGCTCGGGGCCAAACCCTTCCTGTGGAGGTGCACCAGGAAAATCCGCAAGTGGTCCACGGGCAAGGGCCACTCTTGGCCCAGCCCTTGCAGTGCTCGGAAGGAGGTAAACTCCTCCATCACTGCTGCATATCCCCTCTGGGTCCTGGGGGCAACCGAGAGGCGCAGTGCCCTGTCAGCCTCATCTCGCCAACCTGCCATACCTCTTGCGGGATCTCCACTGGCAGCGAAGCCGCTCCTGGGGCAAGAGCTCAGAAACGCTTGGCCTGTCGGCGGGACAAAGCGTCAGCGATGTCATTCTCCACCCCTGGCACGTGATGAGCGTGGGCCACAATGTTGTACTGGAGGGCCCTGAATGTAAACGCCCTAACCAGGCACATGACCCTAGGCGAGCGGGATGTCAGGCTGTTGATAATGTGGACCACCGCCAGGTTGTCGCACCAAAAGCAGACAATCGAGTTGGCCCAGGCCTCGGACCAGATGTACAGGGCAGCCCATATGGGGAACAGCTCAAGTTGCGGGTAGTGCCCTCCTCCCGCCAGGCTGCCGGCCAGGTGCCACTGCACCATTGCCCTCGCCAGAAAATGCCAAACCCCGTGCCCCCTGCCGCATCGGTCTGCACTTGAAAGTGCATCCCGAGGTGGAGCTCGTCTCTCCAGAACGACACCCCATTGAAGCCGTTGAGGAAGCATCGCCAAACGGCGGGGTCATCCCTCATGGCGGCTGTGACTCTGGTCCTGTGCTCAGGCTTGTGCAGGCCCACCATAGCGGAGCAAAGGCGGCAAAGGAAAGCCCGCCCCAGTGCGACCACCTTACATGCAAAGTTAAGGTGGCCGACCAGCTCCTGGAGCTCCCGCAGGGAGATTTTGCTGCAGGTCTGGACTTTGCGGACCCTGGCCCAGAGGGCTGAGATTTTGTCCATGGGCAGGCGGCATGTTTGTGCGCGGGTGTCGATTTCAATACCCAGGAAGGTGAGCACAGTCAGGGGGCCTTCCGTTTTTTCCTCTGCCAAAGGCAGCCCAAGCTGCCCCACTATCGTTCTGAAGGCGTCAAGCAATAGCTGACACCTACCAGACCCGGCCGGTCCACAGAACAAGTAGTCGTCCAAATAGTGGGCCGTACTTATTAGCCCCGTGACCTGGCGTAAGCACCACTCCACGAATGAGCTGAACCGCTCGAATACGGCATAGGATATGGAGCATCCGAACGGCAATGCACGGTTCATAAAAAGCTGCTGCTGAAATTGGAAACCCAGGAGCTCGAAATCGGCTGGGTGGACTGGGAGGAGGCGAAATGCGGACTTGATGTCACACTTCGCCATCTCCGCGGCCATTCCGCAGGAGTGCACCATGCACACCGCCGCATCGAATGACGTGTATCGGACCGTGCAGAGCTTGGCCGGGATGCCGTCATTCACCGAGCCTCCGCTAGGGTGGGAAAGGTGATGGATAAGCCTGTCATTCCCCTGGGGCTTTCTTGGGGACTAAACCCAGTGGGGACACTCTCAGGTTTGGGACAGGTGGCTCAGGGAAGGGGGCCAGAACCCTGCCCTCCTTAACTTCCTTCCAGATTTTTTCTGCTGCCACCTCCTCGGCCCCCATCAGCGATTTGAGATTCCGTGTGGCAACCGGAATCCTGGGACCCTCGAACGGGATACAGAAACCCAACTCAAAACCAGTAACCAAAAACGCGGCCACTGCCCAGTCCGGGTACTCAGCGGCCCACTGCCTCAGCACCTCAAGCTTGATTGGGCTGGGGCCCTTTTGCAGGAGCCCCGTCCCCAGACCCCGGCTTCCTGTAACCCGCGGCATCTCTCCCTCTCCCCTGCTGTGGGCGAGCTCTGCTGCAGTTAATGGCTGGGTGCTGGGCCCTGCAGACGGAGCACTCATGTTTAAACTGGCACGGCTTCTGGTTACACATGCCCTGCCCGTTGTAATCCCAACAGACCAGCCGGACTTGAACCGACTGGTTCGCTGAGGTGCGGGCATTCGTATTGGGCCCACCCTTGCGAATAAGGTGACCGCTGTCGTAGCGCTCCCCCAGGGTTGGGCGCACTGGCGTCATAAATTGGAGCCACACCGGTGGCAGGGGCTCATCCCACCTGAGATAGGGCTCCAGAACTGCTCTACGACGAAATTCTTCATCGTATTGCAGCCAGGTATGGCCGGGGAAATCAACAAAGGCGTGATACATGAGGTCCATGTACTTCAACATGGACTGCGCCCTCCAGGGGTGGGCCTGCAAGGACAGGGACATGTAAATTAAATACGCAGGCAGCCAGGTCACCCAAGAACGCTCCGGATTCTTTCGTAACCTCTGCTCCCTGTCCTGTGGGTCCTCTTTCTCCAATTCTTTTGTGTCGAGGTCTCTATTAAGCAGGCTAAAGATGTCTATATATTCACCCCTCCAAATTTTCTCCTTTGTGGCCTGGGGTAAGTGGTGCCCAAACAGGGACACATAATCTCCATAGGGGAGCGCCCCCGCCGCGACTCCCACATAGCTTGGGGCTATGCCCAGATAAGGCCATGCTGGGGCACCCACGGGCAGCTGTCCGGGTGCAAGCCAGGCAGTCAGCTGCCCCTGCGGCCAGCCGGGCAGAGCAGGGGCAGGCTGCCGCAGCTGCGGGCCACCCATCCCGATCACCAAAGGTGGTTGGCCCAGTGCACCCCCCCCCCGCTCCCAGCACAACCCCCGGCAGGGGCGGCGGCAGGTTGCTCCAGGTCAGGCCAGTGGCCGGCGTAGCGGGCAGGGAGGCCCACCCGTGCCTGCCAAGGGGCCATGGCAGGAGCCCCCGATGTGGGTGTGCATGCAGGCCAAGGCCATGTTAAAGTGTGCGCTAGGTCAGGTGTGCAAGCCAACTCACTTGTGGACGGGGTCTCCGCAGCAGCCAGCTCCCCGCCGTTGTCATCGTTGCCACCCACCGCCTCAGGGCCGGCCGTGTCTGTCACTGGTCCATGCGCCGATGGCGGTGAGTGCCGGGCTGATGCCGGGGCGCGGCCTGGCACCGCTTGCGCCATGGGCGCGGTCTCCATCTGTTCCAGCACTGCGAAACGGGCAGAAAAATTCTGAGACACCTCCTTCAACTGGGCCTGCTTCCTTGCCTTGGATGGCCTCAACCCTGCCCTGTGCTGAGTCCCTCGGGTGTCCTCACTAATGGGCACGCCCTTCACCGTCTCAAGCGCCACCAGGCGTGACTCCAGCTCCAGCCATATGGGCCAGTCCTCCTCGTCTGATGAGGGATCAAACATCTGAGGTGCGGGTGGTGGCCTTTTAGCAGGCTGCTTGCCTTTGCTGCCTCCACAGCCCTTCTTGGGAGCCATCTCTCTGTGTACCCACCTGCCTAGTTACACCCCAATGCGTAGGCCTGCCTCAATTTCCCCCAGTGCTACCCTGGGCACCCTCCCTCCAAAATATGGGCCTGGTATGGGAGCTGGGAGAGCTCTGGGCCCTTCCCGGTGACCCCCTCCCAAGGCTCCCTTCTCCCAGGGGGCAGCAAGGCAAGTGGGATGGCTAGGGTCCCCCCACCAGGTAGCTAGCTCCCCAGGCCCCAATCCCCTCACCCAGGTGCCACTCTCCCTGCCCAGGCTGGGGTGGGTTCACAGTGCAGCCCCCTGCCTTGCGCCCGGGGCCTGTGGGAGCCACCCAGGCTGCGCCTGCTACCCCCCCAAGGCAAGGCCAGAAGCCAGAAGTCTCCCCTAGGGCCCGCCCCCGAATGCCCCACTCACACGGGGGGAGGGCCGGTGCTGCTCCCCCAACCGCCAGTTGTCCTGGCCCGTTTGCGGGCCGCGCTCTGCACAGGCCCTCCTGGTAGGCAGCCGGCCAGTCTTTGCTGCAGCCCGGCTCCCAAGGGGCCGAGGCACGGCCGAAACAGAGCCGCAGAAGCGCTGCTGAGCTCCCCCAACAGTCAGCTGTTCAGCACGGTAGCGCAGCAGCAGTGGACGCTGGGGGCCAAGGCTCAGCCAGAACCAGGCCACGGAAGCGCGACTGCAAAATGGCGCGCCCACGTGGCGCTCGCCAGCAGACGGGTGCCCAAAATGGTGGCGGAGCGAGGAGCAGCGGCAGGTCCTTCCCTGCCGAACGCTCCTGAAGACTGCTGACGGGAGGGGTCGGAGCAGCCCCTTTTAAAGGGCGCTCCTCCCCCTCCCCTCTGGACGCCTGTTGGCGTCCTGCCTGTCCCGCCCCCCCATGCGGGTGGGCAAACACGCTCCACAGGCGGAGGGTCCACCCACGAAGTGACCATTTTGTTTGCTTACAATCATGGAATCATAGAATAATTGAGTTTGAAGAGGCGTATAAGGCCATTGAGTCCAACCTCCTACTCAAAGAAGGAATCCAAATCAAAGTAAATCTGACAGAACAGAATCAAAGAATAACTGAGTTCCATGGATGTGACCAAACTACAAAGCCACATTTTATTTATTTATTTTATTTATTTATTTTTACAACTTATATCCCACCCACTACCCAAAGGTCTCTGGGTGGCTTACAATTATGCTGACTATGCATTTTTCCTCAAGCCTGCATCCATCCAGGAGGCCTGTATAATCTTGCAGTAGAATCAGAAGTGAAGGCAGATATTTGGGTTTCATTCTTCTGTTAATTCATAGTCACAAAGACACACATATCCCTCTTGACTTAGACCAGGTTTCCCATGGGGAAAACTGCACACAACAGGAATCACATGCACAGTTCACCAAAAAAGGGGAACCATTTACACATTACTTTTGCATATTCAGTGTTTTCCAGCATTATTCTACCTTACATACTAGTTTTGTTTTGTATTGTTTCATTTTGGTTTGTTTTCAAACTCTTCAGAGCTACTGATCGCATGGGAGATGAAATGAACTGTTTGTAAAAGCAGCAATGCCACAAACCAAATAGCAGTGTGAAGGGCCAAATAGTACTGCCTTAGAAAACTGAAATAAGACACTGCAGAGAGTTTGTTGCAAGCAGCAACAGTTCATAAAGTGTTCAAAGCCACATGACTTTCGATCTGCAGGATTTTCTAATCATCCCACAGCTAGTAAATTAGCATGCTCTGTTTGGTGCTAGGTCATCATGAGGAGTTAAATTTGGGCTTGGTTTAACATGCTGGGACAGGATTAACATACAGATGTGTTTTCTTCCTTTAATGATGTGCTAATCACAGCATCTGATCTCACCTTGAATTCTTGTTTCTCTAGAACTCAGCTGTTATTAGCTGCCCAAGAGTGCAACAGTGGTATTGCGTGGAGAGCAAATCAGTAAGGCAACTCTATCAGCAAGGCAATTCTAAAAACAGAGGCAGCCCAAATAATAATTTGTAATCTTTACAGTGGGCTTCATATCAGCATGAAATCTGGAGCATTTGCAACAGACAGTCTGCTCTTGCACTGTGCCAAATTTGGAGGTAGACATGGCTTTTGAAGTCATAGATTTTAAAATGTCAAAATGGTTTTACCACCACCCCATTCAAAAACCGGGTAGTCCCAAATGTTAACTAAATCTCTCCTCTCCGCCACAAATGGAATGTTTGAACCTTTCAATCATGATCCAATTAGCTGACTCTCAAGTGGAGAACTTCTTAACTCTTTCCTGGCCAAACAGTTTGGGATTCATATTTGCAAGGGGATAGTGTGTCTGGATGTAAAAATGCTGACATAAATATATTTATTTATGTTTTATGTATTTAGTTATTGCTTTTTTTTTACTTTGTTTCACATTTATATACTGCCTGCTTATATAAAAACAACTCAAGGTGGTGTACAGATGCACAAAACTAAACATAAAATAATAGGTAACTAATAGATAATCAGCAGCAAAAAACAATATAACAAATGCCCCTTAAAATAGAGAAAAACATAGGCACAAACTAAAATAAAGGTGTTTGGGCAAAACTCAACAAAAACAAAAGCCCCAGAAAAAATTACCCAAAGACCTCTTTGTAAAGCTGGGTCTCTAAGGCTTTCCGAAAAGAAGGCAGGGATTGTACCAGGCAAATCTCACTTGTGATAGAATTCCAAAG
This sequence comes from Phrynocephalus forsythii, assembly GCA_029282475.1. Classification (NCBI taxonomy): domain Eukaryota; kingdom Metazoa; phylum Chordata; class Lepidosauria; order Squamata; family Agamidae; genus Phrynocephalus; species Phrynocephalus forsythii. The sequence goes on from JAPFRF010000001.1 coordinate 119,445,288, forward strand.
CTGTTGTGCAGGCACCGAGAAAGCCTGGTTTGAGTAGAAACCTTATGGGCCTCTCTGAGGGAGGCCACCTGAATCGCAAGTGCCTGGGAAGCTCTTCTGGGACAGGCATTTGCTGATCTGAGGGAAATACACTGCACCAGATAATCAGGGCCCAAGCTGTGAAGGGTTTTGTAAACCAAAACCAGTACCTTGAACCTGATTTGGGAGGCAATGGGCAGCCAGTGCAGGCAGGCCATAATGGCGATGACACGGGCAAATCTGCTCGCCTCAACCACCAACCTGGCTGCTGCATTCTGCACCCGCTGCAATCTCTGAACCAATCCCAAGCGAAACCCCATGTAGAGGGTGTTGCAGTAGTTGATCCTCGAGATCACCAGTGCATGCACAACGGCTCTAGGGAGTCCTTGTCAAGAAATGGGCAAATCTGGGCAATAAGCCAAAGCTGGTAAAAAGTAGATTTGGAAACAGCTGCCACCTGGGTCTCCAGGAAAAGGGCAGGATTACCATGTCCCGAGTTCTCACTCTCTCAGCCAACTGGAGGGAAACCCCACCAAGACTGGGGAGAGAGTCACAGAAACCATCTGAGAAGCCCCTCAAGAACAGAACCTTGGTCTTCTCAGGGTTCAACCTGAGCCTATTAGTCCATGTCCAGGCAGCACTCCAGGGTCTGAACAGCCTCCACTGCAGAGGGAGAAAAGGAAAGATAGAGTTGCATGTTGTCAGTGTACTCATGACAGCTAACCCCAAATCTCTGAATGACCTCACCCAGCAGCTTCACATAGAGGTTAAATAGCATTACATTTATATACTGCTCCATCTAGCTGCATAGCTACTCTGGGCGGTTTACAAAGTTGCACAAATTTCAAATACAATTCAAATAATACAATAAAACAGTCAAATATAAAAACAGTATACATCAAACCATCAATCAAGGATCAAGATGGGCTAAAGACAGAGCGAGAAAAGTTGGATAACAGCAAATCATTCACAGAGTAGATTAATACCCTTTCTAAAGAGCCACATCTTCAGCTGTTTCTTAAAAACCGTGAGCAAAGAGGCCAAACAGATCTCAGGGGGAATAAAGAATAGAGAACAAATAATCAGAAGCTCACTTGTTTAAGCTGCAAAAGATTTGCTTTGTGGTTGCAGGTGGTCTTACTCAATATTAGTTGACATTTTGTGTGCATATCCTGTCATAGTCTCCATTTGATAGTGAGGAACCTCAAAAGAGTCCTGACAATTGGATGAGAAGTGGTTAATAGATGAAAAATGGAGACAGATTCTTGAATTATCCCCTGCTGTGCCATTCCTTGGCATTTTGAATGGTGGATAGAGATGGGCACAAAACTAAAAATGTCATGCTGTTTCATCATGTCATAAGGTTCCAGAATGTTTCCTGGACTAATTTATTACTCGGCAGACATCATACTGTGGAGTCACGAAAAAAATAAAATTTATAAAGTACCGGACCGGTCCAGAGACTCATCGGAACCACCAGACTGGCCTTTACCTCGCCAGAAGCAAAACACCTTTTTCCCCGTTCAAAAATTCCCAACCGTTCCCGAGATATCGGGCAAAACATGAGCCGCTTCTTTCCCGTGGCCAAGAGAAGCCTTGTGGACCGAGAAATTGGCAAGCGGAAGCTTCAAATTCTCACCCACTCCAAATGTATCCATTATAACGAGCCTCTGCAGCGGATAATTACCGCTGGGACTCGGTAGCACAGCAGGAGAGCGAGATAAGCTCCCTTGCGCGTCCTGGCCAATCAGTGCCCTCGCCCCCCCTCAGCGCCCTTACCCCATCAATCACCATCAAATTAATCTCGACCAGATGGTGGCGCTGTGGGAAACCTTTCATCCATTGAATAACTGCTAAATGGCCCTTTCCGTTTTGTATCCGCTTTGTGTTTCAATGTATCTCAATGGGGATTCCCCCGCTCCTGTGTATTTCTATACCGGCTAGTTCACCGCTTGCTTTTTCGGCAAACCGATTAACCGGTCAGCCGGCAGCCAAGGATTCCAGCTCAATGTCCCCTCCAGAGTGGGTTAACCCCTTCCCATCCCATCTCCAAAGTATTTTAACCCTTCCTCTCCCTTTTACAAAATGCATTAACCCTTTCCTCGACCTCGCTCAAAGCGTGATAACCCTTCTCCTGCCGTTCCCCCTCAATCTGCCCCTGCTCCTTCTTTCCTAAGGGACCCCAATCCTACCGCCTAGCCCTTCTGCCCCTTAACCCATGTCCTGCCTCACCATTTAACCCTTCCATTGCCTTGCTCATTCCCCAAACCTCAAACCTCGCAGTCAGAAGGCTTGTCTCAGGCGGGGCAAACTCTAAGTTGAGAGATTGCTTTCCCCTGCCTCAGCCAGCCCGGAGAATGATTCCCAGCCATCATTATTGGGAACCTTCCTTAGTGCCCAGGGTCTAACTCCATTGCCTCCACGGAACCAGGGCCCCTTCCCTCTCCTCCCTCTCTTCCTCTACGCCCCCCTTCCCCCTTCCTCTCTCTCTCTCTGTCCCTTGTCCCTTCTCTTGCCCCATCCCTTCCTGGTTTTTCCCATTCCTTCTACACCCTGTCTCACTGAAGTCTAGATGCTTGGGACTATGTTCTTGCATCCCTCTGCTTTCTGGACCTGAGTCACCTTTGGGCAATAAGGGGACACCAGCATGGCGGAAGAACAAGATCACCCAGCAAGATTCCATTTTCTCCAAGCAGCACAGGCACGTTCACCCAGCAGATGTGCCAGAGATAGCATCACAGCCTAAGGCACACCATTGTTTCATTTCCACATCCATTCAAGGCACCGTCTGGCAGCACAGGAACATAAGAACATAAGAACATAAGAAGAGCCATGCTGGATCAGGCCAAAGGCCCATCTAGTCCAGCTTCCTGTATCTCACAGCGGCCCCACCAGATGCGTTTGGGAGCGCATGAGACTAGATATCTGTCTCCTGATACCACTCCCCTGCATCTGGCCCTTGAAGTACCCTGGTTTAAAGCCTAGAGATTACACATCTCCATCATGGTTTGTAACCCGTGATGGACTTTTCCTCTAGGAATCTGTCCAATCCCCTTTTGAAGGCATCCAGGCCAGATGCCATCACCACATCCTGTGGCAGGGAGTTCCATAGACTTACAACGCGCTGGGTGAAAAAATATTTTCTTTTGTCAGTTCTTACTCTCCCAGCACTCAATTTGAGTGTATGTCCCCTAGTTCTGGTATTTTGAGAGAGGGAGAAGAGCTTCCCTCTATCCACTTTACTCATACCCTGCATTATTTTGTATGTCTCAATCATATCCCCCCTCAAGCGCCTTTTTTCCAGACTAAAGAGGCCCAATTGTTTTAGCCTTTCTTCATAAGGGAGGTGCTCCAGCCCAGTGATCATTTTAGTCGGTCTCTTCTGCACCTTTTCCAGTTCCACTATGTCTTTCTTGAGATGCGGTGACCAGAATTGTACACAATACTCCAGGTGGGGCCTTACTATTGTTTTGTATAATGGCATTATAATGTTGGCTGTTTTATTTTCAAACCCCTTTTTGATAATCCTTAGCATGGAATTGGCCTTCTTCACTGCTGCCACACATTGGGGAGACACCTTCATGGAGCTGTCCACCAACACACCAAGATCTCTTTCCTGATCCGTCACGGATAACTCAGAGCCCATGAGTTGATAGATGAAGTTTGGATTTTTTGTCCCAATATGCATTACTTTACATTTGGTTACATTAAAACAGATTTGCCATTTCTCAGCCCACTCCCCCAGTTTGGAGAGATCCTTCTGGAGCTCTTCACAATATTCTCTGGTTTTTACCACACGGAAAAGTTTTGTGTCATCTGCAAACTTGGCCACCTCACTGTTTATCCCTGTCTCCAGGTCATTTAGAACAGATTGAAAAGCACCGGTCCCAGGACCGAGCCCCTTTTCACTTCTCTCCATTGTGAAAATTTCCCATTGACACCTACTCTTTGTTTCCGGGATCTCAACCAGTTCTCAATCCATAAGAGGACCTGCCCTCTTATCCCCTGACTATGCAATTTTCTCAGCAGCCTTTGGTGAGGGACTGTGTCAAAAGCCTTTTGAAAATCCAGATAGACTATATCCACCGGTTCACCCAAATCCACGTGTCTGTTGACCTTTTTCAAAAATTCTAAACGGTTTGTAAGACAAGATTTACCCCAGAAGCCATGCTGATTTTCTCTCAGCAAGGTTTGTTCTTTTATGTGTTTTAAGATTTTCTCTTGGATGAGGCCTTCCACCATCTTCCCTGGGACAGATGTAAGGCTAACGGCCTGTAGTTTCCTGGGTCCCCCTCCTTCCTTTTTAAAAATTGGTGTGACATCTGCTATCCTTCAGTCCTCCGGCACTGTGGCCGTTTGAAGAGACAAATTGCATATAACCGTTAAGAGATCTGCAATTTCATTTCTCAGTTCCCTAATAACCCTTGGGTGGATGCCATCTGGGCCCGGTGACTTGTTAATCCTCAATTTATCAATTAGTCCTAAAACCTCCTCTCTTTTAACCTGTATTTGATTTAATTCTTTAGTCAAGAGGGGCGGCTCAGGCAGCGGAATCCACTCAAGGTCCTCTGTCGTGAAGACAGACGCAAAGAACTCGTTCAATTTCTCTGCAATGTCCAAGTCCTCCTTAACCTCCCCTTTTCCTCCCTCACCATCCAGAGGCCCAATTGGTTCTCTGGCAGGTTTTCTACTTCTAACATATTTAAAGAAGCTTTTATTATTACCCTTTATATTGCTAGCCATGCGTTCCTCAAAGTCTTTCTTTGCCTCCCTTATCATCTTTTTACATTTCTTTTGCCAGAGTTTGTGTTCCTTATTATTTTCCTCATTTGGGGAGGATTTCCATTTACAGAAGGACCTCTCCTTGTGCTTTAGAGCCTCTCTAACTCCACTCGTTAACCATGCCGGTGTCCTCTTGGACTTAAATGAGCTCTTCTTTCTTTGTGGTATGCACTTGTGCTGGGCCTCTATTATTGCTGTTTTAAACAGGCTCCATGCACTCTGAAGAGATTGGATTATTCTAACCCTCCCCTTCAGTTTCTCTCTAACTAGTTTCCTCATCTGAGGGAAGTTTGCCCTTCGAAAATCAAGGGTTTTTATGTCTGATTTGGTTGACACTCTTTCTCCGACATGCATGGCAAAGGTAATTGCAGCATGGTCACTGTTCCCCAGAGGCTCAGTGACATTCACATCCCTGACGAGGTCCTGAGTATCACACAATATTAGATCTAGAGTTGCCTGTTCTCGGGTGGGCTCCATGACAAGTTGCTCTAAGGCACAGTCATTCAGCAAGTTGAGAAACCCAGTTTCTCTTTCTTGCCCAGAGCTCGCATTGGCCCAGTCAATGTGGGGATAATTAAAGTCCCCCATGTTTACTATCCTATCCCTCTTAGCCACCTCCATGATTTCTCTCCTCATTTCAAGGTCCCCGTCAAGTTTTTGATCTGGTGGACGATAGAATACTCCAACTATCACATCACTCTTTGGACCTGGTAGTTTAACCCACAGTGATTCCAGAGTCAGACCCTCTGTCAATCTCCATTCTGCTGGATTTTATGCCTTCTTTGACATAGATGGCCACTCCTCCTCCAACCCGCCCCTCTCTATCCCTTCTATAGAGTTTATAGCCTGGGATTGCTGTGTCCCACTGGTTCTCCACATTCCACCAGGTTTCTGTTATGGCTATTATATCAATGTTATCCCTAGCTGCCAGATGTTCAAGTTCTCCCATCTTTGCTCGGACGAGCATTGGTGTAGAAGCACTTGTACAGTGGGTCCCACAACAGCTGCTGCCTTGTTCTCCACAGCTTTTATTTTCAGTAGATGAACTGTCACATTCCGCTATTCTGCCAGTGTTAATACTTGCTATGTCATCTCTATGTGATTCTCTACCCTCTCCAACCTCATTCCCGAGGACGAGGTGTTAACCGGATGCCACATCGGCTTTTCCCGGTTATCAGTTTAAAAGCTGCTCTGCTGCCTTTTTGAGGTTGAGTGCCAGCAATCTGGTCCCATCATGATTCAAGTGCAACCCATCCCTCCTGAACAGGTTTGGCTTGTCCCAAAATGTTCTCCAGTTCCTGACAAATCTAAAGCCCTCCTCTAGACACCATCGCCTCATCCACGCATTGAGGCTTCTGAGTTCTGCCTGTCTGGCGGGACCTGCACGAGGAACAGGTAGCACTTCTGAAAATGCTACCTTGGAAGCTAATCTGGACTCTCCGGGTTAGCTTTGCCACCTCCATTGTGACTTCCTTACCCCTCACTGTGATTGTTCCATCTCTCCGTTTACCTGTTAATTGTTTTCTGATTACCCAGGCATTTGGACAATACTGGCTTCTCCCCTTTCATTGTCAATCCTTTGGACACACATTAAAGGATTAGTTCTTGCCTAATCGCACCCTAACAGGGGCCTGGGCCATGGACTATGGAATGCCCAGGACCTCCCCCCAAGAGAATCATGGACTCACTTCATTGGTAGTCCCCAGAACACCACCCCTGGCCCGGCCCAGAGGAGGCACCACTTTGGGAAGCGGGAAAGGGAGGAAATAAAGATTGGGGGTTTCCTGTTTCGGGTCGCTGAACGCCTCACTGCTGCCTTGGGTGATCCGTTCGCCTTACCATCTTTATTAGGCCTAATAAATTGGTAATTTGCCTCGGTGTTGGCTTTCTTCATTGGCTTTGCGAAACCCAGCACTCCACAGCAGGGCTAGCCCACTGAAATTTCAACAATACCATTGTCTATTTCAAGGTTTTATTTAAAACAAATTAGATCAAATTAACCTGAGAAGTGTTGCACTGCAGAAAGAAAATAGTGCTCTATAGTAAAGAGGTTCTCGTGGTTTATGAGACCTTCCAGGTAATGTAAGTTTCATAAGCAGATTGCTGGGAGTGGGTGTTCTGTAACAAAATGGAGGAGGGACTCAATGCACCAGCAGCATCATTTCTGCTGACAAACTGCTCAGTACAAGTCTTTAGTAATTTATTCAAAGTTCATTTCAGATTAATAATCTCTGTCTGTCTGTCTCTCTCTTTCCACACACACACTTGTCCCAAAGCAGTATTATCATTTACTATCCCGTATCTGGGTTAAATCCATCTATTTCTCTATGGAAGTAGGGAAAATCACATGCTATGACAATTTGACATCTTCCACCCCTTGAGGAAACACCTCTTCTAAAGACATGCTAAGCATGTTACCAGGGATGGGTATTCGTAAGTTGCAGTCAAGCCTGACATAAGGCACACTAGTGACTTGACACAGAGTAAACATTTTTTAAGGGCTAGAACTAGACTTGTGACTCTGGTCCATTTTTCCAAGTCACGTTTTTGAGTCACCTTCTCTAACCTACACATCAGTGATTCCCCAGAGAGTGCAGGCCCAGCTTCCATGAACCAGCTGCTATCTCCACTCACTGCACCAGACTGCCGGGCATTGTCTGTGTGGGGTGGAGGCTGCAGCCAGCTCTGGGAAGGGAAGCCTGGCCTGGTGCCTCTGAGAATGGTAGCTGTACTAGGAGCAGGTAGGAGTAGGTAAGTAGGTTCTGCCTGGGAGGGGGAGGAGGGGCAAAGCACCTGAGACTCAGTCAGGGCTTGGAATTCCAACTCAGACTTGGGACTTGGGGCCCCAAGACCTGCATTTGGGACTTGGACAGGAAGACTTGCCAACATCTCTGGAATAGGCTGGAATCACCAGTTGACCAACCTAGTTTGGCTAAACTGTCACCAGCTAAATTTCTGCATGCCATGTAGCAGCTAAAGAACCAAAAGCATTGTCAAGAGAAATTTGTGTATTTGAGGCTTTAATGGATGAGGTTTGACATGTAATTCATAATCTGCCTCTTTAACAGCATGAAAGCATATACCGTATCTGTTTTGGAAACTTACCTTCTTATCATCAGAGCCGAGACCGTCTGGTTGATATCTTCATAATGAGTCCTCCTGTTTGATCCTCCATTTATATATTTTCAATCCTTTGCCACTTACAACATGTCAGCAGCAAATCATGTGTAAAACATATGGTTATTGGTTAAGTAATGAACCAGCCAGCTATGCCGTTTTACACAGGTCTGTTCAGAGGGCCAGTAAGTTCAGTATGACTAATGTCTGAGTACCCATGTACAGGATTGTGGTGTAAGGGAGCACATGCTTTTGGTGAAATAACACAGCTGGAGAATAGCGATGTGCCAGAAGCCATATGTGAATGAAATACAGGACCAGCCCTCCCATTAGGTAATGTAAAGCAGCTGCCTTTGGCAGCTAACAACCAGGAGTGGCCAATCCATCACTCTCCTGGCTGCTGCTTTGCACAGTTTTCTAGAGCTGGCTGGAGCTGAGGCACAAATGATTTCCCCAGACAGCCTGTCGAAAATGTCTATATATTTTTATTGAGAGGTGCCATAGGCACCTAGGGATATCCACTGCCCCTACTCCTTTCCCACTGCCTGCATCACCTCACTACCTTTTGTTTATGCTGCAATGACTCTCAGCTCAAAGGCAGGTATATGCACAGAGGAAGGTGTCTAGGAGTCAGCCCAACTACCACTCTATTTTTTTAAATATATATATTATTATTTTGTGACAGGGAGTCACACATTTATTATTATTATTTAAAAAAACAGCCTGATTGGGAGTCTTTGGGTTGAGAGCTCAGCTGCCTTTGCTGACAGGCAGGCTCAGCTAACAGAGCCAGGCTCCCCAACCAACCCCTCAACCCCTCAATTTTTTTGACAGGGAGCCCCAGACTGCCGCTCAGTATATAGATACTGTAATTTGTTTAACTGAGAGGCAGGGGCATATACAAAAGCAACTGGCATGTGAAAGTTAACCAGCTCACTTGCCTTTTTTTTGTTTTCAGGCAGAAGCCTGGCTCACTCCCCACTTGCTATCTCTTCTGGAGTTACAAGGAAATCCCTTAACAGAATCGCCTATGGGGCAAATCCATACAACAGAAAACTGGTCACAATTAGGGATTAATCTATTTTCAATGTATTCCTATGGGAAATTTGTACAAAGGAAAATTTGCTTAAGAAAATCTCATTTGGAATGAATTAATTTCTTTATAAAAGGACCCACTGTATCACATTTTTTAAGATGAACTATGAATTGAATCCATAAGGACTGTGGTAAAATGATGTATAGTTTATTTATAATACAGTGGTACCTTGTAGAGATGGGCACGGAACGAACATTTTTTTGTTTCCGTTACCGTTTGTCGTTTCCTTTACGCAATGAAATGACAAACGAAAATTGTGATGAAAATGAAACAAAATAAACAGAACCACGAAAATTGAGGTCGTTACGTTTCGTTTCCGTTAATGGCGATGCGCAATGAAATGAGCTGTTTTAAATGTCAAAAAATGCCCTGGACATCCATAAAAACACAGCAATAATTATTTATATTGTCTGATAATACCTACCAGGGGGGTTGGGGTCCTTAAAACGTTTGTTTTAGTCTTCTCCCATCGCAATGTATTTTTCTTTTCCCTTTAAAATGGATGTCGCCACCAGCCACAAAATGGAGGCAAGCCATGTGATGGGATCATGTTCAACCAATAGCATGCCCTGGTTGCAGACTGGGTGGGCAGGTCTGGCAGCCACAGAGGGCATAAAAAGCTCTGGCAGCCCCCGTCCTCCTTGCAGTCTCTGGTGGGAGTTAGGGTGGGATTGCTGCCTCTGCTGCGACTCTAGCTTCAGTCCTGCAGCCTCCCTGTGTGCGTGCATGCTGCGTACCTCTCAGTGAGTACCCTCCCTTGCCCCGCAGTGCAGTCACTCTGCGGCTGCCTTGCACCCTGGGCAACGCCCGCCACTGCCTTTGCAGCGTCCCTGCATACCTAGTCTATACAGTGGAACCTTGACTTACGTCATTAATCCATTCCAGTGGTCTAGACTTAAGTCAAACATGACTTAAGTCAAACGAACGTTTCCCATAGAAAGTAATGGGAAAGCGGATTAATCCATTCCAGATGATGAAAAAGACCCCCGAAAACAGCAATTTAACACAAATTTGACTGGGATAGGAGATTCCTTCTGGGGATGTAAATGAAATGTCTCTTCAAAGAGAGGAGGAGGCAGTGGAATTATAGTCCACAAGTTATATGCCTCCACTTTTTAATGTTCATAGCAACAATGTCTAACATTTAAGTTTTACTGATTTTTAACCTGACGTTCCAAGTTCTGAACAACTCTATGCTTACCATTAGAGTCCCACAACTTTACAGCTCCCCAACTAAAATGCTTCTATTGTGGACCAGACTTCTGCAGCCAGATTTTTTACAAGACTGAGCCGCCTGTCTAACCAGCAAGGCCAGCCCCGAGCTCCCGGCCCTTCTTCTCCTCCGGCAGCAGCGGCGGCTTCAATGAGACAGAGGACCAGCTCCAGGTGCTCTGAGCTGGCCTCGCCGAAGCCGCCGCTGCCGGAGGAGGGGAAGAAGGCAGGAGCAGTTTGGAGGTGGCAGCCGCGATGCTGGGTTGTGGCTGCCGCCCAATTCCGGTGCCTTGTGCTGGGGCTCCGAGATGTAAGTCAAAGCCTGCGACTCAAGTCAAACAGGCCCCTTCTTGCTGCAAGTCAAATATGATGCAAGTCAAGCAGTATGTAAGTCAAGGTTCCACTGTACTGTGTCTCTGCCAGCATCCATTTTTTTTTTAGTGTTTTCCCTCTGGTCTGGGGAGTTGGGGGATGCCTGCGCACGGAAATGCTTTAAAAATCACGCAAAATGCGGGTAGAAATGAAAAAATGAAAAACGGTAATGAAGTTTTTCAAAAATTTCACGACAAATGGAAATGAACTGAAACAGACCTCTCAATGACAAATGAAAAACCGAAACACCATTTTTCTGTTTCGTGCCCATCTCTAGTACCTTGTATAAAGGAAATAATTCATTCCAAATGAAATTATGTTAAACAAATTTTCCTTTATACAAATTCCCATACGAATGCATTGAAAACAGAGTACCGTATATACTCGAGTATAAGTCGACCCGAGTATAAGTCGAGCCCCTAATTTAACCCCCCAAACCTGGGGAAATGTATTGACTCGAGTATAAGTCTAGGGTGGGAAATGCAGCAGGGCCTGGCAGCTCTTCCTTTGTGAGCTGGGTGTGTGATGTTTAAAATAACTTTTAGCCACTGATGCAAGTACTTGTGTCAGTGGCTAAAAGTCATTTTAAACATTGTGTGCCACTCCCCTGTGATGCAGAGGGGGGGTCATGAGAAGTGGCATGCAATGTTTAAAATGACTTTTAGCCACAAATGACTTGCCTCAGTGGCTAAATGTATTGACCCGAATATAAGCCGAGGGCCCCTTTTTTCAGCCCAAAATTAGGGCTGAAAAACTAGGCTTATATTCGAGTATATACAGTAATCCCATTTTTATGTTGTACGGATTCTCCCCATAGGCGATTATGTTAAGCATATTTCCCCTATCTCCGGAATTTTTTGTGTTATGCAGATATTTTGATATACAAACTGTTTGTTATACAAGGGTCCACTGTACTTTATTTGGTAAAGATTATGGGCGCTTTTACACGACCCCTAAGATCCGCTGGTCACTTAAATTCGGACCAGAGATCTTAGGGGTTTGTCGCTCTTTGTGCGTCCCCACCCCTCTGCACTTCCTGGCTGCTGGGTGTGTGAGGGGAGGGAGAAAAAAAGGGACAAAAGAATAAAGGCTTACCTCCTGGTGCCGGTGGAAGCTGCCGGGAGCCCCGTCACTTCCTGGTTCCTTCTCTTAAAGGGGCGGGAGGCAAAAAACAACAACAAAAAGAAGCGAGGAGAGCCCGGCACATCCGCATCAAGATTTTTCACCCTTGGAGAGCAGGTACAAGAAAAGTGTGCTGGGACCCACTTAGGTGGGCATGGTCGCACTTAATTTTCAGTAAACTCCGGAGGTGGTGGGTAAACAATTTTAAGCTCCGGAGCTGGGAGCCATTTGTGGCGGAGTTTGTGTGTAAAAAGGCCCTAAATTTCATTTGAGAGCAGCTTGTGACTAGGTCAGAATAGTGTCCCTAAAAATTTAGCAGTCAGGTCCCATTGCTATCCTAATCCATAAGATACCTCTTATTTCATTGGAGTTTATCAGTGGCTTCCATTAAATGTAATGGTAGAAGACTTCAACAGCTGAATTTCTTTAGTTATTTTGTCCCCTCCCCCAATATACTTTTAATCTGTTCTAGATTGTCTCTGCAGTCCTCGGGAGAAGATTAGGGGTTCTGCAGGGGATAGCAAAAGAAAGGGGAGCCTCTCTCAGAAGACCTATCCATGCCCCTGGCAGATTGATACAACTGGAGACAACCAAGTTCTCACGGTATATCTCAAATAAATATTTCCTCATGGCGAGCTCAGGTGTGTGTGTCTGCCTGTCTGCCTGCTCAAATGAAATTGCGATTACCAGGGTTTCTTGTGGCCCCCTTCCTTAAAAAAAAATTGATGAACTGTAATTAAGATATAAATTATTTAAAGCCTGTCTCCTAGCATCAAACCTGGCAGGCAATTCAATTCACAAGCCGGACTCTGGGGACTATTGGTGAGAGGCAAAGGAAGCAGGAATTTTATGAAATCTGAAAACAAGCTTCAGGGCAAAGGAGATGGCAGTGGCTGGGTGAGAGGGAGCAATTTTCAGTCTAATTATCTGAAAAGGAAATGTAGTATAGCTGCATGTATTTGTATCCCAAGTTAGAGGTGAATCTACTGCTTTTGATTTGTATCAGCAGAGTACCAGAAGTCAACTAGTTTCTGTCCTGAAATAGCTGCTCCATGTGGGTAGAGAAAAGACTCTTCAGCACAGTCTAATAGAGTAAGAAAAGGCTGGAATTATTTCTGCCCATTAACTTTTCAGGGTATTTCTGGTAGTGTTCCACTTCACTCATGCAAGTAGCTGGTTTTGGACTGCAAATCTGAGCCACTCCCTCTGATTAAGATAAATCCCCCAAAATATAACTTCCCCATGCTCTGAACATTTCATACGTATATCATTTCCATATAGATGAACTAGACCTAATTATAAGTGGGATGGGGAGTGGATCGCCAAAATATAAATGCAACACCATAAAAACTAAAAACAGAATCAAACCAGTAAGTTCAGCATTAAAACTTCTTAGAAGATTTTGGGGAAAAATATTTGCAGTTTGCCTTGGTTGCTATTCATTGCACCTAATTCAATAATAGAGAAGAACTAGTGATGGTAACCTCAAGAAATCTAACCCCTGCCCCAAGTCAAAGCTACTGATAGATGGAAAGATTTATCTTCTACCTGTCCTTTAGTCCCTTCTCTGATTTGAGGCCAGGTGGAAGCAGCTGGAAGGTGAGACCCACTTAATAAAGGGATAATACAAAAAAGGAAGGCAAGAGGGGGTGGAAATAATCATAGAAAAGTCTGAGGCAGGAGATAAAAAATAATACCAAGAAAGAACACTGGCACAGTCAGATGTCTAGTGGTGGTGATAGGGGGGAAAGGGAAACAGGAATAAAAAAACTCAAAATCAGTAAATATGGTAGAAAGGAAGAAAATCTAAAGTGGAGGCACAGAAGTAGGTAGGCAGCAGAATCCAAGATAGAAGGTACCAGGAGCTCAGCTGCACACAGTACAAAGAACTAATGAAGCAAAAAGGGGTTTGAGACTCTTTTATAGATTCAAAATTCCTGTTCCTTACTGAACATTGTAATTGGCCTTTGACCTCAGTACTCACAACACTATTGGATGGGAAATTTACTGGATGATTTGACATACAAATGGAGGGATGTTACAAAAAGAGGGAGGATGAAAGAAACACAAAACTTTCATGTACCCCGTATAATAAATATGAATCATTCATGTTTAAAAATTCTTCTTTGGCAATCAATCAATGAAAGAAAGAAAAAAGGCCACTTTAATATTTTGGACCTTTCATTAAAACATGAAAGGCCCATCACTGTAAATACCATCCATTTGTGGTATTATGCCCAGAAGTGGACTAGAAACTAAGAGCAAGGACAGCAGGAACAGTCATGTTTCTTCTCTAATGAAGATTCACTCTGCAAAGAATATTCATTAATTTGATTTTGGCCCTTTTTTCTAGAGCATTTGCTTGACCTTAACAGGTGTGGATCCATACAACTATGAGAGAAAAGGAGACACTGTCATCTAAAATGGCTCTGAAAACAGTTTTGTGAGCACAAGTGACAATGTTTGCACAGTGTGATGGAACAACTTGCAGTAGTTCCTTTTTCCTGTTTTCATTCAGCATGTTGCATCCCTCCCTCCCTCCCTTTTTTTCTTGCAAAAAAAAAGTCTCCGTTGATTTTATTTTATTTTATTTTATTTTATTTTTTTACACCTTCCTTCCTGATCCTTCCTTCCTTCATGCAAAGTTTTGGAGCCATTCCACCAATCCATGCCTCTGACTGGAAGAAGGCTGGGAAGCATCCATTTGCCATGCAGTGCGGGGGATTCAAAATGGGACCCTGGATTTTGGTTTGATTTAAATCAAGTAAGCATCAAAATGTGAAAATTAAATATTTAAAATGCTTGAATTTGACAGTAGCAGGTATGGGTTTTTCTTGCAAAAAAACAGAATGATTTTATTTTATTTTATTTTATTTTATTTTATTTTATTTTATTTTATTACACCTGTTTGCAATGCCTGACTTATGGGAGTGGACCATGCAAATTTTCCACCAATAATGGCCACTTGGCCAATGGCTGCAAGACTTCTGGGATGTGCCAATCGGGCATAAACAGCCCAAAATGCCCAAACCCGAACCAGCTCTGGAGTTTGTCCTTCAGTGGGACAAGAGAGGCACCCAGAGGTGCACCCCAATACTCACCCTAACCTCACCCGTGACCAAACAGCAGTTTTCTCTTAACCTGCTTTTTCTACTTGCATTGCAAAATATTTGATCCGGAGACTGGTGCAAAGAGTCTGCCAGTCTGTCACTTGTGGCTCTGGCTGTTGTCCCTTCAGGAGCCCGCTACCCCCAAACCAGTACTAAAGAGGAACCAGGAAGTAAACGGAGATCAGAGCGACAACTCGAAACATTTTCCCTAGTCAACATCTCGGGAGGTAAGCCTTTTATTCTTTTGTCTCTGTCTTCGGCTTTTTTTCCTCCCCCCTCCCGCAGACAGAACAAAGAAGTGCCGAGCGGGTGGGGAGGGAAGAACAGCAACGAACCCTCAAGATCTCTGGTCCGAATTTAAGGGACCAGCGGATCTTAGGGGTCGTGTAAAAAGGCCCTTAGCTGACTTAGCACTCTTAGCTCTCAACTCTCAACTTAACTGTCTCAACTGCCTCAACTGACTCTCACAGTTCATTATTTTTATATTATTCAAAAATGTGGGAGGGAAGATTCTTTGTTCCATGACTAGTTTTGTACCATGACAGCGTTGGTCACAATCACATGGTTTTGTCCCTTTTTCAGTGTTCCCATGGTCGTGATAACTTGTCTCGTGACGTTACCTCACGGTCTTTTACCATGACAAACACTGAATTTGTCTAGCTTCCTTTTTCCTTTTTTTTGGGGGGTTAAAAATTCTTTTTTGATATTTCGCTTCTGAAAATTAAAAAAAAAACTCGACAAAGTTTTCTGAGAGAAATGAATGTTTTGTTGTGTGACAGTTGTTATTACGCGGTGTCTTGTCTCGGAACAGAAAGCGGGAACAAAGACTGACCAGGTACAGTATTGTTGTGCTTAGTACCTGTTCCGGGGGCGTGGTCGAGACAAATTTCAGTAGTTGCGCAACAGATGTGAAATAACATTTTTTGTACCACTCTTAAGCGTAACACTAACAGAGACAATAACAGACGTGAAGTAACCGCCTAAAAGATAAATAAAGAGATGAAGGGGAACAGGTTAGTGGCCTCCTTTGGTCCTCAAGGTCTCATTAATGGTATATAGCTCTCTGGCCAAATATGCAGCCACCAAGTCCATCGGTCTGATAGATTTTTCCGCAAGGAGGTGCTGAGTGATAATTTCTAGAGATCCAGAAAGGTTAGAAATGAATAGGACCAGGATTTATTGATGCAGCTTGTGATGGGTGGGGCAGGAAAGAATATGAGAGGTTAAGTCGGATTCCAGTAGACAATGTTTACATAGTCTGTTCTCAATTGGAATGTTGTGATATCTACCTGAGAGGATAGCTGGGGGAAATGTATTCAATCTGTTGAGCATCAAATCCCAGTGCTGGCAAGGATTAGAAAGGTTTTTCATATAATTGGCTCCTAGCACTGGAGTGGGCAGCAGACCATAATACTGAGGGGAACCAGTTGGGTGAAGACCTGCAGTAATGGCCTGGTTCTCAATAACCCAGTTTCATTGGCAAACAATGTTAAATAGTTGGAATTCTTCACAATTAGTTAAGGAATCTAAATTAATTCCAATATGATCAATTTTGAGCTTGATGTATT
Organism: Phrynocephalus forsythii; assembly: GCA_029282475.1. Taxonomy (NCBI): domain Eukaryota; kingdom Metazoa; phylum Chordata; class Lepidosauria; order Squamata; family Agamidae; genus Phrynocephalus; species Phrynocephalus forsythii. The sequence goes on from JAPFRF010000001.1 coordinate 119,461,685, forward strand.
GATACAGGTGGAGACATATGGATGCCTTAATAGATCATATAATAGGGAATTAGAGTCAGCACGGAAATGGAGGTGCAACCAGTACTTAATAGTAACTGTCCAATGGTTGATGGCAGGTGGAGGCTAAGTTCATTGACAATTGTAAAAAGCTTAATCATGTTTGGGACACTCAGGATGTGATGTAGTAAGATGGCTGCAGTCCAGTCTACTTCTAGGCTGGCAGCTGCAATCCAAATTGGAATCGCATATAGAAGCTGGTTTAATATCTTCATTTGGAAGATCTGGAGAGCAGCTGGTATGCATTGTTTCCCACTGTGGGTAGTTTGACTTAACATTAATCTTCTTGTAACAAACCATCAGACACAGGAGTTAGAGCTTGGAAGAATAGCTCTTTTTCTGGACACATGGAAGTATCAGCGTTGTTCCAATGAAGGGATTCTAGGGAAAATAACTGAGTTTTGAAGATGCTTTTTTCAACACACTTTTAAAAACTATGCAGTTTAAAATGCTTCTAAAATCAGGCTGAAGGCTGAAAACTCTAGTCATACAGGCAATAATTATTTCTGTTCTCCTTTGGGATTCTGCACACTATAATTAAAGCTATTTTTATTTTTAATTAATGATTCTATGTGGATAAATTATGTTAATGATAAATGATATATATTGTACGTATCCAGTAAAATCTATTTATCATTCTGAACCCTAACTACTCCTTGGTTAATTACGGTACATTTCGCATTTCAGCTTAAAAACATTTGTGAGCAAAGTTGGTATTTGTCTCACATAATAACTGACAAATTGCTAAGATGGTGGTTATCATGCCTGATATTGCAGCTTGATCTCCTATACACAAAACAATACAAAAGAAATCCATGCTCCACTTACATTTAATGAAAGTGATTAAAGGTGTCCACCAGGAATGGGCAGGAAACAAAATACAAAATGCTGTTTCATTGTTTCGTTATGTAACAAAACAAAATGAAATGAAATGAAATGAGGAAGCAGCATTTTCTTTTAATTGAAATGAAATGGTCATTTTCCCATAGAAATAAACCATTTCATTCCATTGTTTTCAGGCTCCTGCCGAGCTGTCAATGGCTGGAGCCCTTTAAACCTGGCCCAATCGGTACCAGGGTACCCTCTGGTACCAACTGGGCCATGTTTAAAGGGCTCCAACCATTGACAGCTTTGCAGGAGCCCTCAGAAAATGGTGTGGAGGGCTGTGTGATCGCCAGAACTGCCCTCTTGACCATTTTCTGAGGTCTCCTGCTGAGCTGTCAATGTCTGGACCCCTTTAAAACTACCCCAGTCGGTACTAGGGGGTCCCTGTGGTGCTGACTGGGCCAGGTTTAATGGGCTCCAGCCATTGACAGCTTGGCAGGAGCCCTTTAAAATGGCTTTCAGAGTCCCAGGCACCAAATTTGGTGCCTCTGGGACTGAGGGGAGCCATTTTGTGTCATTTCATTTCATTTTGTACAATTGTTTTGTAAAAAATTGTAAGAAATGAAACAAAACAAAACATGGTGAGCATGAAACAAAATGAAATGAACATTGTTTCGTGCCCATCCCCAGTGTCCACAGCTTTATTTGCTGACAGCAGAAGAGTAACATGGAATAACATAGATCAGATTCAGATACTGGCTAACCCTTTTGCCAGTTTTCGGACTCTCATACTACTGCTGAGTAGAGATGGGCACAAAACGACCATTTTTGTTACCATTTCCCGTTATTTGTTCTGTTACGTAATGGTACGAATAATGACCATTGCGATGGGGCAGGCTTGAGCCGAACAGACCCAAGAAAATTTTCTTCGGTTCTGTACATTCCGTTACTGGTGTCACGCCACTCGCGTGATGAAAAATGGAGCAGCAGAGGGCAGCAAGAGGGGGCTGGGCCTGGCGGAGCCTCTTTGCCCCCTACCCACCGGAGCCAACACGAGACTTTGCCAGTCTCACGAGGAGAGGCGGGATCTGAGCCCTTATGAGGGCTAGGCTCTGGGATCTCGGCCTCTTCGTCGGCACTCGGCAGGCTTTGGAGGGGAGGATGTTTGAGCTTGGCTGCACCCAGCGCCATCTTGGCCACATGGCAAAGCGGCAACGGTGCAGCCAGCTCAGAAGCAGGAGTGGGGGGCGTTGTTGGAGCACGGGGGAGTGCAGCGGCACCCCCTCACAGGTTTCCCGGGTCTAGGCCCGTGTTTGTGTGGGGGGGTGGCAGTCTGTGGGGGCGGTGGCTTCCAGGGCGGAGTGGTTCCCAGGGAGAAGGGCCCCAGATGCTCCAGGGTAGCAACCCCATGGGGGTGGTGGACGGAGCAGTGGATCAGTCCTTGGGGAGAGGGGCCAAGGGAGGGCGGCACTCAGCGGTGCTCCGGGGGTGGTGGCCTGTTGTGGGTGGTGACCAGAGCAGCACCCGGCTCCGGGAGGGCTCCCCGTGTCTGTGGGACTGCTCTCCCAGGAGGCTTGCCCAAGCCCCGTGAGGGCTCCCCGCAGCCACAGGAATGCTCTCCCAGCCCACATGCCTCCAGATCCGGTGGCGCCTGGCCCTGGGAGGGCTCCCTGCAGACGCAGCTTGCTGAACACTGAAAAATGAAGAAACATAAACTAAGTGGGCCCTGGGGCCCCAAAAAACAGAAATGGAACAGAGCAGGCCCCAGGGCCCGAATAGCAAACACGAAACACCATTTTGGCATTTCGTGCTCATCTCTACTGCTGAGTAACCAGTATAACAGTAAATAGAGATTCCCATGGGCACATCTTATTCTCTCAAGCTACCTACTCCAGAACATCAAAGAAAAGGATGGGTGCCTGGGTGAAGTCTGAGAGCAGACTGAGTGTGATATTGTGACGGAACTGTATATTATATGCTTCATATTACACTGATGGACCAAATGAAAATTTCCTCCTTCCAGTCTGCCTCCAAGGAGCCCCCCTCCATTTATTAGCCAAGCCCTTACCTGATTGGTCACTTGTAGGAGTAGCAGGGAATGGCGGACACTGAAACCATCAGTAAGTCACTGCTGTAATCCCACACCATGGGGCTGACAGCAGTATCTTTGATGGGGTGGGGAGGTACCTAGGCGTAGCCTTGTAACTTATATGTATGACTGTCTATGCAACCTCCGGTAGTCTACAAATAATGAAGGGGAGGTTTCTTATAGAGTGAGCTCAGTGGGGCCGGACCTATTTAAAGGTTTCATCCCAGAAGAGATGAGAGCATTTCTTAAACAGGAAGATAGCCCAAATTGTTTTCATTTTGCAAATTAACTGTCTCCTGCTATTTACCCTAAGCTGAAGGAAAAGATAGTGCCCCTCTTTATCTTCCAGTGGAAGAGAGCATTTTCTGTGACACCTGAAAGTAGCAGTACAGTTCAGGAAAATATTTTTGTTTGTTTGTTTTTGATACAAAAAGCATTTTCTTCCACTGGTGGTGCTTGGCTGTGGGTTGAAAATGAAGTCAAGAGACTACCAAAACTGCTCCCCACTCATAACATCTGCCATCTAAGCTAGTTCCCTCTTCCTTCCTAATATAAAGTCTAGTCCTGTTGCTGTTTACTCTGGGCGTTTATACATGACCCCTAAGCTCCGCTGCAAATGGCTCCCAGCTCCGGAGCTTAAAAATGTTTCCCCACCAGCTCCGGAGCTAACAGAAAATTAAGTGCGACCACGCCCACTTTAGCGTGTCCCAGCACACTTTTCTTGTATCTGCTCTGGGACAGTGAAAAATTTTGATGCGGAGAGTGTCCAGCTCTCCTCGCTTCTTTTTGTTGGGTTTTTTTTTTGCCTCCTGCCCCTTTAAGAGGAACCAGGAAGTAACTGGCGCTCGGAGCAACTTCCACCAGCACCGGAGGTAAGGCTTTATTCTTTTGTCCCTATTTAAGGCTTTTTTCCTCCCTCGCCTCATGCAGACAGAAGCAAGGAAGTGCGGAGTGGTGGGGAGGAAGGAAGAGCGACAAACCCTCAAGATCTCTGGTCCGAATTTAAGGGACTAGCGGATCTTAGGGGTCGTGTAAAAAGGCCCTCTTCTGTTTTCCATAACAGGTTGGGTGAGTTCAGGGATTTTGGAGGCTGCATTTGTGTCTACATCTCCCCTCCATAGGGTACATGGAGCCAGAAAATGGCTGCTTTCAGCCATTCAAAAACCAAAGAGAACAAGAGGTGTTTTGATGGGCATTTCTAGTTTATTTTTCATGTTTACATAGTTTAAGGGTGGGTGGAGTGGAGGCCCTTGGGAGAGCACCAAGGCCTAAAGCCCATCAAAGAAGAACCACTGGTCCTGAAGGCTTCGAGGAGCAAAAAGCTGTCTTTTACAAAATAATATACTGTACATACAGTAATATATAAAATTGTTCCTTCACCCCCAGGGTGATGGCAGCACCCAGGAAAATAAAACAAGGTAAGCTTCCAGGAGCATCTTGCTGAAACATAGAACTGACCTACTGTCTGCTGATAGGGAAGCTTTCCAAATGTTGTGCTGTCAGACAACTATAGCCATCTGTTTATTATATTTCTAAAAATCTGGCCGGTGGTGGTGGTATTTTTGTTAGTCCATAGCCTTTGCAGATTTATTCGGCAATGCCTGTGTTCCTAACACTTTATCAGTGCTCACAGTTTGAGTTACATCCATGGAGACAGAGTGAGAGAAAGAAAGAAAGAAAATCCAGCCGTTAGAAAAGAAAAAAATAAGGATAGATATCATTTTATAGGCAGCAGACAATGACAGAAGCATATCCGACATATATGCTGTGTACTTTATCAACACTCAGTTTAATCCTGACCTGCCAGACCTGCTACTGTCCCCAAGGGGTGACCAAAATTCATGACAATTATATCAATCACCCCATCAGATTCAATATCATTTCCCATAGTAACTATCTTTACTGTCCACTGGAAAAACACAGAGAGAAGCTAAGATAGAAGGTACATGCTAGTGATTTACAGTGTGGTAGAGAGATGTCACAGCAAAAGCTGAATGTATGTTCAATGTATGGAAATTGCATAATTTCCTTTGGCAAACATGTTTGGCTTCAGTTTGGCTGCTTTTTTCAGAGGTGAAGAGGATAAGAACCAGCCCGCTATAGTATATTGCTGGCAGTTTGGTAGATCATAGTTATTTTTCCAGCTTGCCCATTAAAGCTGATGTTATAGTTCTTCAGTAAAGCATTCTTTTGAGGAATAAAACCTCTTTGTGGCCCAAGCCAAGGCACAGTGGCAAGTAGCAGTTAACAGCTAAGATGGCGGCATGATCCCCCCATGGAAGGAACAGAAGCACTTGCAGAACTAGTGAGAACAGGGCCCAAAGGAGAAAACTTGGCCAGCTTTTTGTCTTAATTCCTTTCTCCTTGTTTTGATTCTATTTGGGATTTAAATTCTTCTATGGCTTAAAAAAAAGGACAATGAATTAAAGTTCAAAGCGCTATAGGGGAGAATACATTATAATAAACAGCATGCAAAGTATGATGAGTCATTTGAGAATTCAGGCCAAACCTTTTTGCCTGCTACATCTTGTAGAAGCAGGGGATGGTTTGCAAGGGGTAAATAAATAATAGATGCACAGGCGTCTCCCTCTCCTCCTGGATATGCAGTGAACATAATATTTTTTACATACCACTGAATGTCAACAACGGCAGTCCAAACACCTCTCAGTGCACCGATGGACTGCTTGGAATGATAAACATCTTCCATACTTAGGCAATGGAAGAAGACTCTGCTTTGAAAATTATTCCTGTTTTAACTGTGCTGTCGCCTCACTCATGCCCCTTTCCAGAGAGGGCTTTGAGGGAAACATACCTCACTTGGTGACTTCAGGCAGAGCTTTTCCTCTCTGAAATAAGAGACAGAACAGCCAGTGGTGCCTTCGACTCCAAAATCAAAGTGTGTGCTACCATCAGGTTAGTCAAATGATTTTCACACCAGAGGCAGAAAATCTTACAAGTGCTGTTTCTATTCCTGGCAGTTAAAGTGAGCGGTCATGATAAATTATATAACTAATCATTTGCTGTAATGTAATGATACATAACAAAATCTACTGCCTGGGGCCACGGCATCTGTCTCTGGAATGGTAAGACCAACCCTGGCTGGAATTCTCAGTGTCTTCTTATGTTGTAAATAGAAGGGTGATTTGGATCAGGGTGACAGTGCAACAATTGACACCCCCTTTGGCTCTGCACTGCCTGTACAATTTAAATTGCCCTCTGAAAATATTGCTAGCTACAGAGGGAGAAATGTAAGTTCCAAGGTGAACAGCAGCTTCAGTGAGGGCAATTTTGTCCAAGCCATGGTGGAAATTAAAGGGTTAGGCCCTTCCTCTTCCTCCCCTTCAAAAGAGAGATATAGCAACAGAGAGATTGTGGTTTGTTGGATTCCTGCTAAGAAAAAATAAGTAGCAACTCTGTCCTTCCTCATTTGGGGGCGGGAGGGAGGGAAGCTCCCTTTGCTGCAGAAAAGGTCTTGACATTCTGCCTGTGTGCATTTTCACACCAAGGCAGCAGAAGCCCACCATTTTGCTTGTGCAGGGCAGAAGGGTTTCAAAAGCAGATTTTTTCCTGTTGCAAAAATGCCTCATCAGAACCATTCTTCTGAAAATTCAAAGAGGAATCTTTATCCTGAATTGTTGCCTTCGAGTAGTAGTATCTAATAGGGATGGGCACCTAATGAAAAACGAAATGCTGTTTTGTTGTTTCGTTAGCTAACGAAACAAAATGAAATGAAACGAAATGGAGAAGCAGTGTTTTGTTACAAGCAAAACAAAACAAAACACCATTTTTTTCTCTCTAGAACAAAATGATTCATTCCAGAGGAAATGACAGGGGTACCTTCAGAAAGTGATTCTAGCCTACCCCATGAAATTTGGAAAGGATTGGGGTTTAGGGAGCTGAGTTATGAAGCTCCAAAATGGGTGCCCCTAGGAAAAAAACCTTCTAATTGGAATTGGAAGCTAAATGGGTGAGCGATAGTGCTGCCTCCACTTCTCATATGATTTCAATTAGAAGGTTTTTTCCCTAGGAGCACCCCTTTTGGAGCTTCATAACTCAGCTCCCTTATCCTCAAATGTTAACACATTTCAGGGTGTTCCCTAAAAGCACTTTCTGAAGGTACCAGCACCTCCATCAGTTGGTCCCCCTCCTCCTTCCCCCATCCCCATTAAGGCTTGGTGATCATTAGCCCGGTGAAAGGAGGAGAGGGAAGCATGCTATGGAGGTGATGCTTGAAAAAAAATTGCCTGCTCGGTGCTATCTGCACACTGTGCAGTTTGCACAGGAGAGCCTTAACTGAAAAGGAGACCCACAAAGAGGGCATGAGAAGGACAGAGCTTTCTTCCCTTTCCCCACTCCCCCCCCCAAGATCCCCCACCCCCACCCCCGCTGGGTGGCTGACACACGGTTGAGGGGGAGGTGAGGGCACAAAAACTGACTTTATCCCTGGGCGCTTCAAACTCTAACTTCGCCTCTGCTTGAAAACTGGGCTGAAAACAGCAGAATGAAATCTAACAGCAATAAGTGCAAAGCTCTACCAACTAGGGGAAACAATACAAACACACAGTTGCAAGATGGAGGAGACAGGCCTCAGGAGAACTAAGACTGGGAAGTATCTTGGAACTGTACAGTAGATCGCAAGCTGAACATCACCCCAAAGTGTGATGTACATGCAAAAAAGAGGCCAAAGGCTATTTTAGGCTACATTAATAAAACTTTAGTCTCTAAATCATATGAAATATAGTCCCTCTCTATTTGGTACTGATTAGGCCTTATCTTAGCTGCCTAGATGCCCTAAGCATATCCAATCTCAAATGATTTCGGAAGCTAAGCAGGGTCGGCCCTGGTTAGTACTTAGATGGGAGACCACCAGGGAATACCAGGTGCTTTAGGCGCCTGGAGTAGGAACTGGCAAGCCACTCCAGTATTCCTGCCAAGAAAACTCCATGGACATGGAGTCACGAAGAGTCGGTCATGACTGTAACGACACAACACACACACACACACACACACACACACACACACACACACACAGGCCTTATCTTAAGTGCTGTGTTCAGCTCTGGATACCACCGAAGAAAAAGACAAACTGAAACAAGTTTGTAGGAGGGCAGTAAGGATGATCAGGGGACTGGAAACCTAGCCATTTGAGAAAAGACTGAAAAAATGGACATGTTTTGCCTTTGAAAAAAGTAAACTAAGGGGAGATATAGCTCTTTTCAAGTACTTGAAAGATCATCAATGTCCAAGTACAGTAGGACCCCCATATCCACTGATTCATTATCCACTGATTCAGTTATCCAGGGTTGGCAGAGGAAAATAAATAAATAATTCAGCAGCCACAAAGCAAGCTATTGTCACAAACACCAGCTGTAAAGCAAACTATTATCACAAATAGCATCTGTAATTTGAGCTACTGTCACAAACAGCAGCCATAAAGCAAGCTACTGTCACAAATCAGCAGTCATAAAGCAAGCTACTGACAGGAAACAGCAGTTTGGAGATGGGTGGGCAGGCGTTCTCTCTTATCCATGGTTTTCATTATCCATGGGAAGGACTGGAACCAATCCTCAGTGGATACTGGGGTCCTATTGTATTCAAAAGATTGGAGGGATCATTCCAGAGTCCAGGACACATACTAATGGGCTCAGGTTACAGGAAGCCAGATTCTATTTGAATTTCAGGGAACTGTCCTGAAACCAAATACCTTTGGAGGTAGTGAATTCTCCAGCCCTGGAGAAATTCAAGAGAAAATTAGACAGCCATGTGTCATAGTTTGATTTGGATCCCTGTATTGAGCAGGAGGTTGATGGCCTTTTAGGCCCCTTCCAGCTACATTATTCTACAGTTTTATGAAAATGCAATTAAAATTGAAACTCTATAAAATCAATTTAAAATAGAGATAACTTAAAGAAAAACAGCATATCGACTATGATTTTATTGTTGGAGGCTCTTAATTGCCAATGGCCTGCTTAAATTTTAAAAAGGTATTTGCCTGACACCAGCAGAAATCCATGGAAGGGGCAATCCAAGTCTCTCTTGGCAAGGAATTCTGGAACTTTTCCACAGTCACCAAGAACACCCCTCTCAAGTCCCAAACTGATGGGCCTCTGGAGATGTTGGGATGATGAGAAGGATCCCTGCCACACATCTCAAAGCCATGGAAGACTTGTTATAGGAGGGTGTGGTCTTTCAGATAACCATGGACCCAAATCTATACAGCTTTCTAGGTCATAGCACTAGGAATTTTGCTCAGGAATAGATAGATAGTCATGCAGTAGAAAGAAGGGAGTAATATGCTCCTTATTACTGGCCCCAGTCAGAAATCTGTCTGTACTGGTTTGGATCAGCTGAGTTCATGTCTTGCAACCTTGGTATTTTTCATCATTTGAAGGCAAAAAGAGATGTGAAAATGCATGCTCCAATTATCCTTCTCGTTTATTGAACTAGATTTTTAGAACATACCTACACTTACCTTAGGCCTGGCACTGCCCCAAACTGGCCTCTGACAGGCTTCCTAGGCTTGTTGGAGGATGCAGAAGTGGTTTCTGGAGAATCAGAAGTCACTTCAGGTTCACTGGAAACCACTTCTGGGGCCTTCAAGAGGCCTAGTAAGCCCACCAGAGGCCTGCTCAGGAAAGCACCAGGCCTGGGGTGAGTGCAGGAGGCTCCAAACAGGCCCACACAGCTTGTCCTATGGTCCCGCAATATACCGGGACCACAGTATATGAGCCGCAATATAGCAGGTGACATCTATAATAATGGTAATAGTCAGGGGCGGTGCTAGGTTTTTTTGCACCCTAGGCGAGGGGCGGGGGGTGGGGCGGGCAGCAATGGGCGGACGGCGATGGGCGGATGGCGGGTGGTGGGGGGACAGACGGTGGTGGCCAGCGGGGGGGCGGGGGGTGGCAGGCTGGCCAGCACCCTCTCTCCATTTTGGTGCCCTAGGCAACTGCCTAGTTCGCCTTAATCAAAGTGCCGGCCCTGGTAATAGTATTGTGTCATCAAGTCAATTCTTATTTATGGCAAAACTTTCCAGGGTTTGGTTTACCATTCTCTTCTTCTGGAGATAACCTGAGACCAAGGCCACGCAGGCTGTCTCTGCTCACAGGAGGCCCAGGAGGGAGTCAATCACACCCTCTCTACCTACAATGCTGAACAATTCAGGCAGCTGTCAGGTATATCTGACCAATAAATCCTAGATGTTTTGAGAAGTCCCTCCTTATCTATTCCATTCACATAAACAATAAAAGGTCACCAGTCTAATGCAAATGTTTTGTCCCTTTAGCTATATACAGCTTGGTGGTTAATTTTTTCCTGAGGTGCTATCTACCATGTGTCTTACAGCTACTAGGAGACGGCCTGTTAAGGGTGGATGTAAAATGGACTCATTCTCCTTCAAGGAAAGGGTCAGTCCAATTCCCAGGATTTCTATTCCCTAAAAGAACCCATGAAATTTACATTGCAGAGAAAAGGATTTCATATGTAAAAGAGCATTGTATCCTTGATTTAGATCCACATGCTGGAGTGTGGTCTCGGATTGAGAAATGAAGCACAGGTGGCCTTATTTTAATGTGTTGGCTCTAAAGGTTGTGCTTGGAAACCAACTGTCTCTTGAGCCACAGGATAACAGAAAAGGCACACTCTGGCATCCCTAAGGAATAGCTAACAATAGTGCAGCCTTAAAGGCAGATCTGGATGTTGTAAACACCAGGGAACATGGCAGGCACAGATCAAGAGGAAGATAAACATGGATGTAGTATATTATAATTAATATGTTATCATAGTGAACTAAAAGTACTGGAAGCTTTATATTGTATATTGCCCCATAACTGCTACATTAAATTTTCATTTACAGCCTCTGCTGTAATTGACCTCTGGGCTCTCTTTCTCGCTCTTTCTCTCTCATCAGATGTACTACTTCTTCTCTATGTGAACGAGCGAATGGCAATTTGAAAAGCCAACCAGCTTATTATAAACAAATTATAGTGTTGTTCTTTCTGAGACCAATTGCTTCCAAAATAAAGAACATACAAACGAGAAATGTCTATAAAATCCTTCAATAAAATGCAAGTAGCTCTAACAAGAATGCTTCCCAAAACAGGTGGCTTTGTTGTGGACAAAACAACAAGCCTTGTGATACCCTTAAAAATTGAGATGATTGCTATGGAAGTTGTTGCCTTTTCTTAAGGAGGTAAAGGGCTGGGCGCTGGTGGTGGTGGCTGTCTTAAAAATGAGCTGCAAATGTATTCCAATCAATAATTCATTGGACTGCATCTTCTTGCACTTTGCTGGCAACCCTTGACTAAATTAATGGCTGTGCACGACAGAATGGCTCCCCAATAGTCCCCCAGGAGAACGGCTACATTGCTCTGCAAAATGCAATAAGATCCCCATGGTGCATAATCTACTAGTCACAGAAGAGAAGCAGACTTTTTCATAACACGGGCAAGAGAACCAATGAATGCTCTTAAGAGTCTCTACAGCATTCAGATCCAAGACTTTCTTGTCCAGTGTTCTATATAGCTCAGTATTAAGAAAGCTGAATGTCAGCTGGAAGGTCTTCAGGGGACGCAGAGCTTTAGACATGTGCTTGTCCAACCCTTTCAAAGAAAAATTAAAAAGTTCCCCACACCAACTCTTGTTTAGGCAGTTAAAAAAAGAATACATGGCATGGAGGAAGATAAAGAACTGGATCTAGAATTCTGTGACAAAAGAAAAATTCTTGAGCTAATCACGTGTTCCTTAAATCTTAGCCTATGGTCAGATGCCTGAACCTACCTCCTTTTGATCAACAGCCTCTAGCACAACGTCCACTAATACATCAACAAAAAAGGGGGAAAGATGACCCCATTTGCATCACATTGAATGTTTTTATATGGCTGAAGGAAAATTATTATCATTATTTTTTGAAATTAGGGTTAAAATATATATCAATCAATACATCCCAGCTTATGCAACCTGTGTGTGGTTGAGTCTGCTGCCCCCATGGCAGTTACAGAAGGGGCCCTTCAACATCTCATCTGTCCCTCCATATCTTTGGAACAGACAGCCCTTTAAACACCTTCAAAAAGATGACTGCCTTCTGACACCCCTTGAAACAAAGGACTCTCTTCTGTAAACGGGTTCAGTTTAATTTCTTTTCAAAAATAGAGCAGTTTCTGCAAAATGGAAATTTACTCATTTTTAGTTCACACTGGATTGCAGTAGATGTCCTGAACTTCAGACAGCAGTTTTCTCTATGCCTTCATTGATATACTAGGACCTCAATCTATGGCATTCTATGTGCAAAGCTTTTTCTTTGCTACTACTATGCTATCCTGAGCACCTCCGATCTCGCCTGATTTTGGAAGCTAAGCAGGGTGGGCCCTGGTTAGTACTTGGATGGGAGACCACCAGGGAATACCAGGTGCTGTAGGCGCCTGGAGGAGGAACTGGCAAGCCACTCCAGTATTCCTGCCAAGAAAACTCCATGGACATGGAGTCACGAAGAGTTGGTCATGACTGTAACGACACAACACACACACTATGCTATTGCCTGTATTATCTGATACTAGATATTTACATTAAACAAGGGGCCTGCCCAAGTGTTGTTGAGATGTAACTCCCATAAAGCCGATCCAGGAGAACTAAAGATGAGTGATGGTCATGTTACAGTCCAGTAATGTCCAGTAATGTCTGAAAGGTCATGTTGTCCCCTACATACAATATTTCTCTCCAGATATGTTCCTCTGTATGTTATTGAAACACACTGTCTATGAATATTCTCAGTCATCCAGGTTAGTTTAGCTGGAAGTTGAATCATGGCAACTGGACTTATTTTTGTGAGAGATTGAAACGTTTCGCTACTCATCCAAGCAGCTGTGTGAGTCTAAGGAAGGTTAGTGGCAAGTCCTCCATTTTATAGTTCAACTTCATTTCACGTTACCCTGGTCTGAATAGGCTCATAAGTTGGACAATGGCCTGAATAGGCTCATTGTTTGACAATAGCCTGCATAATGTATTCTCGAAGGCTTTCATGGCCAGGATCTGATAGTTGTAGTGAGTTTTTCGGGCTGTTTGGCAGTGCTCTGGAAGTATTTCTTCCTGATGTTTAGCCAGACTCTGGCTGGCATCTTCAGATGACAAGGAGCTCAGGGAACAAGGAGTTTTTCTCTGTGCTCTGGGATATGTTTGCTGAGGTAAATGTAAAATTGCTGAGACATCTGCATTTGGCAGATTTTCCTTTATTGCGGGTGGGTCAGGCACCTAACTCCCATGATAAACGGGGGAATACTGTAATTCAAAACTGACAACAATCATAGCAAAATAGAAATACAGTTGAAACAGAGTTGAAATAAATAAATCTCAAAAAAGTAGACATAGCAATGGACAGAGCAAAAGATTTCCAGATACAGTGGACCCTCGTATAACAAACAGTTTGTATAACATAAAATCTGTATAACATAAAAATATTCCAGATATAGGGGAAATTTGCTTAACATAATCGTCTATGGGGTGAATCCGTACATCATAAAATGGTCACGATTAGGGGCTACTCTGTTTTCAATGCATTCCTATGGGAAATTTGTATAAAGGAAATTTTGCTTAACATAATTTCATTTGGAACAAATTAATTTCTTTATACAAGGTACCACTGTACTATAATGTAACATCTAAGATCAAATTAGACAACCATCCATCTGATATACTTTGATTTGGATTTTTGAACTAAACAGGGGTTTGGACTCAATGTCTTTATATGCCTTGTCCAACTTCATTATTCCATAATTCCATAAAATTTACACTGGACTTGTCTATCTGTATGTATAGTGGTACACATATCCTGCATTTTTATTGCTAATTCATTTATATTCTTTTTAAAACAATAATAACCATCTTCTACTGCATCATTTCCCATTTCTTCACTGTTCTTTGAAGAGTAAATGACTCATATAAGGCTCAAAGTATTTCATTCTAAATAAGGAACAGCTTTATTATATAATAGGTAGAAGAAAAGAATCTGACTAGCAGATGAGCACCATATTTAACATTTGTATGAGCAACCATACTGCTTAGAAGAACAGGTTTTTGTCTTCCTTTTTTCTCACTTCTGTAAAAAATAGAATATTGAAAATTAGAAACAACACAAATTGCTCTGTTATATGAACCGATCGAGCAGTAGTAACTCTTCTTTTAACATTTTAATTTCCTTCCCTCTGTGTTATAATCAATTACTGAAAACTGATTACTCTGTGGGACTTGTATGGTTATCGATTGATTATTAGGTCAACCCTAAAGCTTACAGTATTTGTTTGAGGTTGTAAACAGGATGATTCTCTAATTGTTAAGTGTTCAAGCCTTAATGCTGAGGAGGATTCTGTTGATTCTCTGGAAAGGCAAGGAGGACTTGGTCATTGCTTTCCTAATTTTAACTGGCAATAGGTCTGCCATCATTCAGTGCAGATTTAATCCCTCTTATAACAAATATAAGGATGTAGTCAAACCAGTTAAAACACAAAACTGTGTCTGGCTCTAGTGTACAGTTACCAAAGAAGACTTCTGAGCAATGCCATCTTAAAAGTCCAGCTGAGTCAAAAGTTTCTATTTGGAGTTCAATTTACTTACGTGACCCTCTGTAGTCTGGGAGATTTGAATAAACCGAAGACCCTGGAGCCCTCTTCAGCCATGCTTTAAAGCAGGTGGATCCCACATATTGAGAGGGCAGTGTTTGTCCTTCCCCTTCCATCATCACATCAAGAATGGGAATGTAACTGAAAAGAGAAAACACTGATGTACACAAACAGCTTTCCCATATGACCCAGAATATGCATTAGCAGAATTACAAGGGGAGGAGGTTTCACTCATGCAAAAACATTGTTGAACTACCATGGTGTTCTTTTTTGACAGTCACTTCTCCATAATTCAAGTGATAACTGAGAGGGGCAGGTCTAGTATGCTTCCCTCAACTCACACTTTAATGAATGACTGTTCTGCTGTGCCACATAGTCAGAAACAGTGTCCTATCTAACTGTCACAAGGACTTCCAGGTAAATATGATTAAGACTGAAAATGCTGTTATCCCGAAGAAGACCATTGAGTTTATCTAGGTTATGCCCAGTCTGGGGCAATTCACAGAATTGATTAAATGTTCAAATTAGGTCAGACTCATTGCAGGACAAACAAACAGGATATCTACTGATTAGACAGTAAACACAAAGTTTTAACCTCATTGTCCTTTATATTTGGGGAGGATTTACTTTTGCTTGACATGCCACAATGCTTGGTCCAATGTTTCATTTTTCTCTGACTACTTGGGATGGCTTGTGAACTAAGGGTGGGACACTGCCGCAGACAAAGTTTCACAGGACAATCCTTTGCTCCAGTCATGAGCCACCTGTGTCAGCTAGCCAGGTGTTAACCGATGGTAACTGTTCTTGATGCCTATGAAGGTCCCCAGCCATCTGAAGGGCATCACCCCATGATCACTCATAAATGCAATGAAGATTCAGGTGTGCTTTCAAATCCACATCACTTTTATTAAGGAAGTATTTAAAAAGAGAGAGTTCTCCTCTTGTCTTTGAGTCAATCATTCTCCATCCTTACCCCCTTAGGAGAAACAGCATTCATAATATGCAAGAAATACTGGGTTCAGGAAGGCTGTTTCACTTTTTTCTCTCTTGACACACAGCATAAAGGGAAACACAAATGAGTCCAGTCCCCCCCCCCACAAGCCTGGACTGCTTTTGGGGCATCTATTTTTTAAAATATGAATATTTTCACATCAGTTCTGGCTTGTGATTGGTTCAATTGATGCAAAAAGAGAAAATAAGCTGTATGAATGCCCACACAAAGTAGTGATTTGCTGAAACATCCCCCTTGCTTCTTAATTTTTGAGGGAGGATGAGCTGCACACACATACACACTCTTCTTCTTCTTCTTCTTCTTCTTCTTCTTCTTCTTCTTCTTCTTCTTCTTCTTCTTCTTCTTCTTCTTCTTCTTCTTCTTCTTCTTTACTGTACTTCTGTGCTGTACTGCATCTGTAACTGTGCTCATGACCTGGTGTTCAGTTCCAGGTAGCAGGCTCAAGGTTCACTTCCATCTTACCAAGGTGAGTAAAGCTAGTACCCAGCTTTTGGGGTGGAGGTCAATGTGTAGTGTGTATAATTAAACTAATCTGCCCAGAAAGTGCTTTAAGCAATATGCTTTGCTTTGCTTTTTGCTTTCCTCCTACATCTTTTCCTCCATAAGAAAGATTATTGCCCCTTATATTTTACAACTTTGGCAAAAAAAAATTGAAGAAAGATAAGATGAGGAAATCTTCTTAAGGCAGTTCCTTTGAACTATGCCACTTACAGATGCTTCTAAAGTGCTGTAAAAACAAGGCTTTTCTTTATCATAGAATCATAGAGCGGTCAAGAGCCTATATAAGACCTTGGAGCCCAACCCTCTGCTCCATGCAGGACTCTAAGCCAAAGCTGATCAGACTGGTAGTTGTGCTCTGCTCAATTGCATTATTTCTAGCAATGGAACATCCACCACCTCCTGGGGGTAATTGATTCCATTGTCATACTGCTCTAACATTTATGATGTTTTTCCTGATATTCAGCCTAATTCTGACTTCCTATAGCTTGATCCCATTGTTACATGTCCAGCAATCTTGAATGATTGAAAACAGATCCTGCCTCTCCTCTGTATGACACCCTAATCTTAATATACTGTATGTTTAATTGTTTTACATACATTTATATAGTATTTTAAAACTGTTGTTTGCCTTATAGTTTGCTTTTTCTTTTGAGCTGCCTTTGGTCTCCCATGGGCCGAAAGGTGGCAAACAAACAAACAAACAAATATAAAATTTCCATGAGCCTCAACTTATTGCTTAAAATCCTGCTAGAAAAATAAGATCTTTGGCTGATAAAAGTACAAGAGTGAGGGAACTAACCTGGTTTCTTGAGGCAGTGAATTCCACAGTCTGTGGAGCAGCCACTGAGAACTTCCTTATGTCCTCACCAAGCAAGCTTGGGAAGGTGGTGGAACCTAGAGAAGGGCCTCCAAAGAACATCCGAAAAGCCTAAGAGGCTCTTATGGGGTAATATATTCCTTTAAACAGCCTTGACCCAAGCCAAGTCCAATAGGCTTATCACTTATAAACCCAATCGGTCTTTATCAATGATAGCCAGCACTTTCAATTGAGCCTGCCTGGGAAGAAAATGGCAGCGCGTGAAGCTATTATAAGAAAAAAGTTATATGCTCCCATCAATTAGCAGAATGGCTGCAGCTTCTGGAACCTGCAAAAGTTTCTGAACACTCTTTAAAGACAGACCCACACAGAGTACATTGCAGTAATCTTGATGAAATGTATTTATTTGATTTGAATTATGTACCATCCATATGGCAGCTAAGGCCACTCTGGGTGGTCTATAACAAACCCAAAACTTTACAATAACCATATATATATGAAATGATACATAAACAACAGAACAATAAAACAAAATAATTTTAATTAATACATAATGAGGCTACCATTCAACAAATAAGGGGGAGGGGGAAAACAATAAGGATGGTGGAGCTGGTTCAAAGGCTGTTGAATCTCTGTGTTCTGCAGGTGGGAAGGCCTGTTTTAACAGCCATGTTTTTAATGATCTTTTGCAGGCATCAAGTGAAGGGGCCAAATGGCTATCAGAAGGGAGCTCATTCCACAAATGTGGAATTTCTGACAACTTTCCCAATTTGCATGTCAAATAACATGGGGGACAGAACTGAACTCTAGGAGACCAATGGACATGGTATAGAACAAGATTCCTTCAACACTTCTAAACTGGGTCATCCAGGAAAGGACAGAACTATTATAAGACAGTACCTCCAAGACCCATCCCAGAAGACCACCCAAGAGGGATATCATGGTTGATGGTATTGAAAGCTGCTGAAAGATCCAGCAGAACCAACAGGGACCAACTGTATGAGCTAGGAACGTTTATATACTCTATATTACTCTTGGTGTAAGCATGCTATTATGTTGACAGTACAATTTTAACTGAAGGGGGATTTTTAAATGTTTGATGAGGAAGGGAGAACCAAGCACTTTTCCAATAATAAAACATATGTTGATGCAGCTTCAAAATGTAATTTTAACTGTTTCTGTCTTTAAACAAAGGTACAATACAAGGAACCTGGTTATGAAGTGGTTAACAGTACCCCCCTCTCTCACACACACACACACCTCTAGAAGTAACAACAAAAATAACAAACCCTTTTTTATCTCTCTCTGTCAGTGGGCTCTCAGTGAGTTAAAATCGTGATTTGATCTTTCAGATACTGCAGCTTTTATCTCTGACATTTCTTCCACATCCAGCTTTCGTTCTCATTCTTTATTTCTCACTGAAAGAGCATTTCATTCCGATGCATAAATTAGATATTCTTTTGTGGCTTTTACTCAACTGTTACCTTTGAGGAGATCGCTCTCCTCTCCACAACTTGAAAAGGTATTGCCCATGGAATTTATTAAATATTGACATTTCACATACCCAAAGGCTTGAGAATGCAAAAACAAACAACAGAAGCCACATTCTTGGGTTTTGAGGGCTTCATAACTAAATAGTGTTATAGGAGAATTGTTATATCTGCAAGAACTATACCAGGATGGGGGACCTTGAGCCTTTGCTCCAACTCTGATGTGTAGGTTTATCATTCAAAACTGCCCTAGTTTGTGTGCCCAGTGGCAAGAAATTGGGCAAACTGCAGTACAGAGCATCAGTTCAGAAAAGATTTCCACCCCTGAACTAAAACAAGGATCATCTACCTTCACCTGTCTCATTGTGATGGTCATAAGTAGAATCCAGCTGGATCTGATCAAAGACAGATGCAGTAAAACCCCTGGTTTACTACAAAGATTAGTGAGGCATCTGAGGAAAGTACACCAACAAAACATGCTGTCCATTCTGCCCTATCCTTATGCTGCCTCACAGCAACCAGTAGATGGCACATTGCCACCTCAAGCCTGGAGGCTGCCATGTAATGATTGTGACTAGAACCTAATGACCCATTACCATATTTCCCCTCCACACTACAGCAACTCATACTTAAACCGTAGCAGTCCTTGCCACACTTGATGCATGTGTGTGTTGCATCATTACAGTCGTGACTGACCCTTCGTGACCCCATGTCCATGTATACATGCTTGCTATTCAAACATCGAGATGGGCACAAACTGGAAAATAAAAAATATGAATCAAGGTGGTTTGTGGCTCATGTCTACCCACAAACCATGACCCACAAACCTTGAACCACCCTGGAACCCCAAGAAAATGAACCAGTTTGTGCAGGGTTTTTTTCCAGTTCATGCCTTTGGGAAGGTATCCTAATGCCTCCACTTGTTCTGTCCCTCCCCACCCCCACCCTCACCCGTGCCTCCTTCCCACTGCTCCCACTGCATCCCTACCTGGTCCTACCTCCTCCACCTCTTCCTTCTAGTCCACTGCCATCTTCAGAGACAGTGCCCTGGATTATCTGCTGGGATAGCCAAGCCTGCTGTCTCTGCATATGCACACTGCTATTAGCTGAAGGGGGTGGTGGTGGGGAATCTATTTTGCTGAAGCAAAATGAAGTGCAGAGCGGGGGGGGGAGTTTAGTGTTTCGTTTCGACTCAGCAAAATAGCTTGCAAAGACAGAATCAGAAACCTGGCTCATGTATATATTTTTAAACCACTGTCATTCAGTTCACACTCATCTGTAGTCAGCATCTATAGATGACCCATTTCACGGCTAGTGTGTATTAGCCATGATGATCCCTGTAGTGTGTACAACTAATATTGCAGGTCTGTGAAAATTTAGCCCCAGCTCCTGGGTTGACATGCTATTGAACTGAAGCCATGGTCATCTTATGCTTTACATTCTGGTTGCAATGACCAGACTCTGCCCCAGTTATCGTGCTAAATGCTTGTGATAATACAATTGATACCTTTATAAAATACAAGAGATATTACGAATATAATCACCAGCCCTTAGCAGGCCAGCTGGGCCAATGGTACGTACCATGCAGATTTTACAGGTTTCCCTTTTCATGTGGTCTGATAATTTTTGGACATGATTTTTTTCCCAATCCTGGAAGTCAAATACACCCTATCAGCCATGTACAGGCAACTCCATACATCTCATCACCAGCCTGGATTTTTAGGCACCAGAGAAGTCTGCTATGTGGAGCATCAGCCATAGACAACATTTCTTTTGGTAGGATTGCCTTACAGGAAGGCCAGTCTGAGACAGAAGATAAGTCAGTGCTCCCCTCCAGTCCCTGTACAGAGGCTGATTGGCCTGGAAGTTGAACCTCCACACTGGGAACATGGTGGGCAGAAGGGAAGTTTAGACAGTGGAAGATTAGCTGTGCAGAACACAGCTCTGTTCTCCAAGAGAGAAGAACATTGCAGGAGGAGCAGTGGGGGGGGGGGTTTCTCATGTCATCCTGCATCATTCATTGTCCAAAGCCTTCCTGTGTAACAGCAGTGTGGCTTCTGCTTTCAAGATTCTTTAAATGGAATAAGATATGGCTAATTGAAAGAGTCATTTGATCGAGGAGGTGGTAAGGTTGCTTTGTTTGGCAGACCCTGTCTACATGAAAACCCTACTAAATTTTTACTGCTGGACTATGTACATAGGGCTCCCTTTCTGTTGTGGTGGGCCAAGAAGACAGCAGGTGGTCTTCATCATCTGGACCATAGTAGTATCATTACGCCAAAGTAGTAAAAAACAAAAGAAATCACAAAAATGCCATTTTATAAAAAAGGATAAATAGAGCATTTATTAACACTTTTTTGCAGCAACAGAAGTGACACAGTCCACATCTCTTCACAGCAAAAGCTATGGCCACATTTTACATCACTTTGAGGCACAAAGCAAAATATAGAATTGATTTCTTTCTCCAGATCAAGGTAGGATTTGCTTAATTATCTTGTTGTTTCATAAATAAAGAAGAAGAAGAAACATAAAACCATTCTCAAGTTGTATATTGCAGTAGCAGGGCTTTTAAATACTAGCACAATACAAGGAGCAGATCAAAACGCCCAGAATGGCTTTTCAACATACAATGATAGTTGTTTCATTGGAGCTGGGAAATGGATACTTGTTAGAGCATTAAGTGGTTTGGCATTACGAGGAAGGTCTTGGTTGATTGGTCTTGTTGGGTTTTTTTTGTTTAAAATTTACTCTTCCAACAGTCCCTAGGTTCTACAACAAGCTCCGTGGTGGTTAAAGAGAATAAACGGGCATGCACTTAGTTGTGCACGGTACTTATTGCTTGGTACACACTAACATTATAATTCTTGTTCAATCACTATTTTAAAAACACAAAGCCATGATACACTTGCTCAGACTTCATCTGTACCTTCAGTGGGGATGGCAGGTTCACATACACACAAAGATCTCCACATTCCACACTGCTGTAGCAAATGACAGCCTGCACATGCTCACAGTGGCGATTCTCAATCAAGGAGGGGAAAAAGAGGCTGCAACCTACCACCCCTCTGAAGCCAATGATATAGCTTTCATGGATTGTGATGGATCCAAAATGCACTTATGCATTGTAAAACTAGATATAAACCACTTTCTAAACCCAACCCCATTTATATGCCACTTTGGGCTCTCTGTGAAGATTGCTGCTCATACTCAGTGTCCATTATAATTCTATCTATTTTGAAAGACAAATACTTTTTTTAAAATTCAGACATCTGTAAAATAGTACTATTTTCTATAATTATACAGCATCTTCAATAAACTATGACTTTATTTATATAATTGTGGCACAGTATCTGAAAATATGAACAAAAGAAAAACCTCTATCCAAGATTAAACAAATAGCTAATTTATTCTCCCTTTCTTGTATTTACTCTGAAACAAATACATCCAGTTTATTTGAGGGTTTCTTGTTTGTGATTTTTTTTCTTTGGATTTGCTTGGGCAATGTTTTCTTTCTGAGGATATTTATGGCCAGTAATTTACTTTAGATGGTGAGTATATCAATACTCTTTTGTCCTGGTTACGTTATTCAACATTCTGTATATTAGGTCAGACTAAGTGTGATTTTATACTGGCTGGTACATACATGTAAGTAAGAACATGACTCATACAATAACTGTATGAGTCTTGGAACAACAGAAATAAAATAATTGTGCCTAAACATTCAGTAAAAACAGCCAATTAATTTCCTTGTGACGGAGTAGCTTGCAGCATATAGTCACAATAAATGTACATTGCTATCATAGACTCTTCTGTGCTGTTCTGATACATCACACACAAAGAGAACTGGATCGAGTTTTTATCACAATGTAAAACAGAAACCTTATTCTTATAATCAACCAGCCGTACACTTTTTTACATTGTACCAAGTAAACAGGTGAATAGCTTCACACAATCATTTTTATAATTTCCTTCAACAGAGTGTAACAAACATGTAAGTGCATTTTAAAACAATCAAGTTGTTTTGGCTTTCTAAACAGAATTGTTGACACCCCAACTTTGTTGGTAGTTGTGCTTTAATCTTTAATTATGAGCTTTCAGCTCATTTATACTGCAAGTACCTGGTTTCTTTAGTATTGACCAGATTAACCCTTAAAACTCTACAGTATGAAGACACCCAAATGGAGGTGATAAGTTGTCACAAAGTGATACAGATTGCACTTGAATGCTTTTTTTCATTTTTACAGTAAGACCTTCTTATCTGATATGTGTTTACATATTTTCCACATTTGTGTGTATGTGTGTGTGTGCAAACAATCACAATGAATAAATCACAAACACTACAAAATCTACCCAATGTAGGACTGTTATGAATAATCTTCTCCTTCCTTATAGCTATATGAGTCTTGTGCTTCTTCTTGTACAAATTCTTCCTTTTTCTCCCAGCCGCTTGGCCAGCCACCGTTGACCTGGGTCACAGCACCATAAGATTTAGTGGTACCATAATTTACATAATTCTGAGTAATGTCCCCAGTTTCTTCAGCAAGTTCATCTTCATGAATGAAGCCACATTTTTCTTCACTTGTCTGTTCCGGGTCTGCCCATGGCTGTTTTTCTCCTGAAGCAAATATGCCATAGAAGATGACTCCACCATAATGTACCAAAGCAGCTATAAGGAAGACATACTGCCACTCCTCCCGTGTCTGTGAGAAAGAATATCATTGTATCAGAATTGCTGAGAGGGACTTATCTTGATTCCTTTATGTTTAGGGGGCCCATCAGATATTGATGCACTATTGTTCCCATCAAGCATTACTATCATCTGTCTGATTAAAGCTGTAGTGACCCAGTGGTAGTGACCCTTCGACACTCCAGACCTTTTGGGTCACAACTCCCAGAATTCCAAGTATGTGTTGCCAATGACAAAGGACTGTGGGAGTTGTGGTCCCAGACATCTAGAGTGCTGAAGGTTCTCCACCACGGCTGTAATCCAAAGACATCAAAAGAGTTCCTGCTGCCCAGTCTTGCTTTAAAGCTTATTTTATCCTTTTAGCTGTTATTTAAAGGACTATTAATGCTGACTGTTGTTTGTGGCAACAACATGTGGAAGTTCACACTTTAGCCAGTCATGAATTCTCCTTTAGCAGTACAAATATAGTCTCAGAGTCTCACCAAAAACCATTCTTTATGCCAAAACTTCTGAGGAAGGACATTGCAGACAAGATATTTGGAAGAAAAAAACAAGTTAAGCTTTAAATAATAGCTATGTGTCATCAAGTTTGACTTAAGGTGACTCTTTTCAGGTTTTACAAGGTAGAAAACAGAAATAGTTTCCATTCCCTTCTTCTGGGGTTGGCCTGGGACTGTGCACCTTGCCCAAACATTTATCAACGTTACATTGTACTCAGAGAATTTTAGAATAATCATAGAACAATGGAGTTGGGAGGGGCTTATAACAGCATCAAATCCAAACCCCCTGCTCAATGAAGGGTTGCAAACTGAAGCTTATTTTCAGTGTGATATGAATGTCTAACTTTCTACTGAAGGACGCGAGCATTGGTATGTTCACCACTTCCCAAGGTAATTAATTCCACTGTCACATTCCTCTAAAAGTTAGGAGGCATTTCCTGATACTCAGCCAAAACCTGGTTTCATTTAACTTGTCTTCAGTATTCTACCACTTTTCCTAGAATCACATTAGCTGACATTAGCCTTCTGAGGTTCAACAAGAACTCTGAATTGACTTTTAGCATTCTATACAAGATTCTCCACCCTTGCACACAGCAGAATGGCAATGTTGTTTGATGAGACTGGGGATTAAATCTGCTTTGGAAAGGCATTGTAATGAAACTCACCTTATTCTTTGTCATTGCTCCAACAATAATAGGACATACCATTCCTGACAATGTACCAACTCCATTTGAAATTCCCATTAGGATGCTGGCATATCTTGGGGCAATATCTAAATGATTAACATTGAATCCTGAAACAGAAAAGTAGACGGTCAGCAAAGAAGACATTGCATCAGCTACAGGGTTTGCTTTGCTTTACTGATTACTGTCAAAAACCTAAGTAATATGTTTGTTCAGCTTAGTTTTGTTTCTGTTTGATTTTGATGGGATGTGAAACGTTGACTTACCTGATATAGCAAATCCGCTGAAACCTACTGCAAGCACTAAGAAGGAAATGGCTACACCTCTACTGTGAGAATATCCAACCACCAAGAGAAGAGTTGCTTCCATTCCAAAACCTTAGAAAATGTTAAGAAAGTGTTAACATTGTTGTAGGCAGATTATTAGATAGATAGATAGATAGATAGATAGATAGATAGATAGATAGATAGATAGATAGATAGATAGATAGATAGATAGATTGTAAATTGTTTTATTTTAGGATTCTCTGTTTTGAGTATTTGCAAATATACTAGTCCTCTTCACTGGTAACATAATCAGTGGCACAAAACCACACATTGTTTCACCTGCATTTTGCTTTTCTTAAATGGTTAAGGCAAACTGTTTAATCGAGGGACAGAAAAACAACAAAATATTTTTTGAAATAAAAGCATATAAGGATGGAACAGATTTATCATAGTAGCATGGCTCCTTCCCACAGTACCTGAATAATACTTTTGAAACCCATGAATCTGTGTGCGAGCCTGCTTTTGACACTGTGGAAGCAGCCTATTTTAGGAAGATATTCCACAGAATGGACACACTTTTTATACTCATCAGCCAAGTCACAGATATGATTTTTTGGGGGTAGTCCTTTAACTAATGTTCTGAATATACAGGAAGATTTACATGGAAGAGGATGCTGCTCAAGATTCAACAACTCATGGCAGTCTAGGGTTTTAAAGGTTACAGATAGCAGCTTCAGTTTTTGATTGGAACTGTCTTCTCCAGCTTGTGGTGTTAACTGTGTCAAGGTGTCTTTTCTGGATGTTCCTGCTATGATCTGCCCATGTTGTATATAAAGTGTATGTTAGCATCCTCACTTCTTCTCCTTAGGGCAGTGTTGGCGAACCTATAGCATGGGTGCTAAAGGTGCCACTCAGAGCCCTTTCTGTGGACACCTGACATCACCCCTTCACAGCCACCTGTATTCAGGTTAAATTGCTGTATTGGCATTTTGCAAAAATTAGTGGGTTTTGAATTGCAGTTTGGGCGCTCGGTCTCTAAAAGGTTCGCCTTTACTGCCTTAAGGACTATAGAAACATGAAGGTCTTGAGTTACTTTGGACTAGCAGTGGCCATGCCATTTCCAAATATTAATTAAGTTTGAAAAAGAGGCACATGCCTGTTCTGCCGCACAACCAGAGTTGAAAGCCAAGGAAGTGAGCAGGGTAGTCACTTTGGTAATGTAGATACATCTTCCAATCACAATAGAACACTACTTGTCACAAAACCACTGATGAACAAAGCTCAAAAAATCACTGTGAACAAAGCTCAGTTGTGTGATACTTCCTTTTCACAGACCATGGATGAGAGGCCTATCATTTAGAGCCAGGAACAAAAGATTGCATAAAAGAGATGGAGGCACCACACATCTGGGTAGACCTATATGTCAAGCCTTTCTCTATTGTGGATGCATTTTAACTTGATACTATCACCAACAACACTCAGGGTTCGTACCCTCTTCATCCTTCAGAGTGTTATATAGTACTGTATGTACAATTATCTGGCAAAAGTGATCTACTGTATTTTATGAAGGACAGACTGTAATATCATTGGAAATGTCAATATTCAACAGCCTACGGGCATATACTTCAGTTAACTTCCAGTTCACTTTCCAGACACTCTATCTCTGATCTGAAAGTTGTGAGTTGCCAGAACTTCAACAACAGATTTTTTTAATAGAAAATTTTCAGCAACTGGAAATAATCAGACAAGAATACAGATGTTCGGCTATTCACACTGAAGCTTGAACAGGAAAAAGAGCTTCTCATCTCATCACAGAGTGTAGCTATTTATTCTATCCAAGGTTGTCTGCACAATGCCTGTTTTTATGAAATCTATTTAGACAGTGTTTGCTCTTTTATTGCCTTGAGATGATGTCTGATATTTTTGCATTTCTATTGTCTCTGGCCTCTGTTATATTTGGTTTGGACAAATACTGTTTATCACCATATATGTGTTCACCCCTTTATCTGTGTTGAGATGTCCATATCACCTTTCAGTGGCTGAAAGTCAGTAATAAGAGCTGGTTCAACTCCCCTGGCTCCCTGTTTATTCCCATGCTTAATTTAAGGCATTACTTATTACCTAAAAAGTATTAGGACTCTGATACTTATTGGAACATCTTTCCTGCAAAATAGCTACCCATCTAAAAGTTTCCTCACACTTGCTATTAGTATTGCTTGTCCTTCACAAGCAGATAAAGGCCTTTCTCTTAAGGCAACCTCTCTTAACAGGGTTTTCTAAATGGAGTGTTGTGCCTTATTGCTTTGAAGTTGTTTTTGGTATTGCTTTTGTTTACCATTTCTTTCAATAGCATTTGTTTGATTGTTCTTAGTATGTATATAGTTATTGCTTTTAATTTTAAATGCTGTCTTTTAAGCCACCTTTGTAAACTTATTGGTTTTTTTAGCTTTAAATGATGTCTTTTTAATGATGTAAGCCACCCTGGGCATTTTTTAAGGAGAAAGGGGGAGGGGTAAAATATTTGGATTGATGGATGGATACTAGATAGATAGATAAAGTAAAACTTAAAGAGGCCAAAATATTACCAACAGAAACTGAGCATTTTTGGTTGTGACTTCATACTTATGATGAAATATACGCCTAACAGAAGTTCACTAGGTATGAACATTCACTCCTTCATAATTCACAATAAAATGATAATAATGTGCCATCAAGTCAGTTCTGACTTATGGTGACTCTTTTCATGGTTTTACTGGTAGAGAATACTCAGAACTGGTTTACAATTATTTTCTTTTGGGGGTATCCTGGGACTGTACAGCCTGTGCAAAGACTATTAAAAACAAAATTTGTCAGAGCTGCTTTTTATTTATGTGTATTACTCAGTGTCTAACTGTGGTTTAAATTTGTTTGAGTTAAGTTCCAGTGAGTCATGTGGTTCTTTTATAGTTTATAGTTTATTTCTATTGATGCTATGTTCTCTTATGTAGTTTATTTATGATTGTTCTTAATTGCTTGGATAATGCATATCATATTATTGGGCATTATATAAGTTCAATAGATGAACAGAATGGTAGACGGACAGATGGATGGATGGATGAGTAAAAGGACATTTCTCTGTGTTTGTTAACATCTTACCACATCAAGTAAAAAGAGCTAGGTCAATGTTTACCAAATTGGAAAAGCTAATTTAAGATGGTTTGTTGGTTGGTTGGTTGGTTGATTTATAGTTTTCAAACAAAAAAATTATAGTGTGAAAAGGAATTCACATAGAATGATTCTAGTCTTCTCAAACAAAATTTGCACCTCATCTCATCTCATCTCATCTCATCTCATCTCATCTCATCTCATCTCATACCTATCTATCTATCTATCATCTATCTATCTATCTATCTATCTATCTATCTATCTATCTATCTATCTATCTATCTATCTATCTATCTATCTATCTCTTTGATTATTAAGTATTTCAGTTACATATAAATTAAATAGGGAACTTAATTTGACATAATATTGATCTAGAAATTAATAGCAACCATGCCATCTTTCATCAAAATCTTTTTAATGTCCATTTGGCTTCAGTAATGCTGAGAACTTGTCTATTTCTGCATAGTTCAGCACCTTCATAATTAACTAGCCTTTGTCAGGAATATTATTTGTCTTCCATAGTTGTGCATATAACATTTTAGCTGCCGTAATCATGTGGATTATTACAATTTTTGCCATCACCAATATTTTGTTGTACCAATGACAGTAAAAAAAAAAATCTCTGGTTTTATCTCAAGATTGATTAAGATAGTTTGTAAAATGAATTTTTGTACCACACACCGGTATTTTTAGCCCTCTTTACATGCCCATCACATAATGGAGAAAAGATCCCCACCCTTTGTTAAGTTGGTTGGTTGGTTGTGACATAAAAAAAAATCACTTCGGGATACCAGGGGTTCTCAAAAACTTATGTTGAGCATCTGGATTTTTTTTCTTTTCAGATTTGGAAGTTATGCTACAATTACTATTATTTAAAAGACAGGCTATGTTGCATATACAAAAATCAACTTGGGGACCTCCAGGGAAACCCAGCTAGTGTCTTCTAAACAGATAAGCAAATCTAGCTTCTCTTAAACTGATAGGGAGGTTTTCACCAAACATGGAAGGTTATCTTTGGGTTAGTCTTGTTTGACATAAAGGCTTTATAATACAGGGTATATGCAAAAAAAACCACTATGAAGGCTCTTGGGAGACAAAAAATATGTATTGTGTGTAGAGGACTATGCGGCACATCAATTTTACATATTTCAATAGTCCAAATTGAGGAAAATGCATGTTTGAATTGTGTTCTCCTAGAGGAGAGGCTACACATTTTCATTAATCAGGAGGGTTACTACTAATGGGTTTCAAGAAATAGAAAGAATGCCCAGTATGAAAGAACCAGGGGAAGCCTCTTCCCAAGGATGATTTGCCCTAGCTTTGACAGACAATGACTTCTTCCCCTTCTTGGGCAACATCTTTGTCACATTCATTGGCAGGTAAAAGTAATGGTTAGTGGGTGGTGTGAAACTTCTGTTAGCTGCATGTTATATAGCATACAGTGGTCAAAGAATGCTCAAGCCTGTTTAGTAACATGCAATGGCTTACCTCCACAATTCATTATTTTTCTGACCATGGTGGTTGAAAGAATTTGCCTGCAGACCAGAAAGTCCATCCCCCCCCCCCCAATACACCCTGATAGTCATCACTTTGGCAGAGCAGATTATTATGCCATTTTAGGTTCAAAATAAGAAATTTTTTAATCTATTTTGTTGACTGAATGAATGATGGAAAGGAAACCTCTCAGTCATTTCTAGCCAAATAACATTATCAAAAATAAATAAAATAAATAAATAAATAAAATATTTCAGAAATAAGCCAAATTCACAATAAAAAGCACTCATTTCCATGTTTCTTCTGGGAGGACAGGCACACACATTTTCATTAACAAGGGTTACCATTAGATGGGTTTCAAGAAATAGAAAGAATGCCCAGTATGAAAGAAAGAAGGGGAAGCCCAAAGGAGAAACAAGGATGAGCTGCAGTAGCTGAGACAGACAATGACTTCTTCCCCTTCTTCTCCAACATCTTTGTCACATTCATTGTGAGTAAAAGTAATGGTTAGTGGGTGGTGTGAAACTTCTGTTAGCTGCATGTTATATAGTATTTCCCATCAGTCCTTCAAAAAATGCTCAAGCCTGTTTAGTAACTGATGCTGGACTGTCAGTTGCAATGGCTCAACTCATTTATGTTTCTGACCATGGTGGTTGAAAGAATTTGCCTGCTTCTCAGAAAGTCTGCAATTTGTCCCCCAATAGGCACAATGATAGTCATCACTAAGTGTGGCAGAGCAGATAGCATGCCTACCTAGGTTCAAAATAAGAAAGAGTTTTAATCAACTGTGTTGACTGAATGAATGATGGAAAGGAAAGCAATGCAGTCATATCCCTAGCCAAATAATTTTTTCAAAAGGGAAATAAAAGAGAAATCTGAGACCACACATTAATTCTAAGGCAGAAATAAGCCAACAGTTCACAATAACAAAGCACTCATTTCCATGTTTCTTCTTGGGAATACATGGCACATAACACCTGTGAACAATTCTACCATTAGATGGAGTGTGTGAGAGAGAGACACTCTAAGAGACCAATATGTGGGGACAGGGAGGCAGATTTTGGAAGGCAGACTTGTGTCAGTGGCATGGCCTATTTTGCATCCTCCAATTAGGCCTATTTCCATTAGCTGCAGTGGAAGACACTCATCCATCAGTGGTGCCCTCCAAAAATTCAACAGCCACTTTTATCATTGTCCACACATAGAGGTGGCATCTTCTCTTTTCCTCAGGTGATAAAATGCCTTGGGCAAGGACAGCTTTGAGATACCTTGTTACATTTAAGAACCACCCATTTTGGATCTAGCAACCCCCCAGGACTATTCCATTCACTTTTGACCTGATCTCTGTTCAGTTCTTATATTACAGCTTCTTGTTGATAGAGTCCTGCTGAACCTGCTTGCCATGTAGCTAATAAAGGTAAGAAACCTGCGGGAAAAGGGGGAGAAACTACTGCATGGGCAAGCACAAGTGCATGCCTTGCATTCTATTGTGGGTGTTGAAAAGACAGCTAAGGTGGCTGGGGAGAATTGTGTGAACAACTACAAGTTAACATTTGTGTGTTGTTAAATAGCTAAAAGGAACGTGATGAACCACAAATCCTGACACACTGCCATTTTGGCAGTTTGCCCCCCTCTCCAATGGTGAAAATTTTTCAGAGTTTTCCAGGGACAGAATACTCATAAATCGAGATTGCCACGAACTGCTGAATGACGGCCCAACATGTGTTGCATGGCTTGGTGCCTGCCCTCCACTGGCAGGTACCCACTCGGAGACATTGCTCTGGCCTTCCTGCCCCACCTCCTCTGGATGCTGAGCCATGGACCACCTGTTGGTCCGTCATCCAAACTGGCATGAACGACTGAACCAGTTTGTGCCCATCTTTACTCAGAAAAGACTTGCAGTTTTATTCTTTTGGAGGTTCCTGGCACTGTGCAGACCACACAGGCTAGCTTTCCTTGCAGGCGGCCCCATACAGAATCGAACTCCCAGCCTCTGGCTCTGCAGCCAGATACCTAAATCACTGAGCTATCCAGCCAGCTGCAGGGAAAAAGATTCTTCCAACTGATTCTCTGCTTTGGGGCAATGGGAGAAATTAAAAAGGTGGCCAGGCATAGCTGCCACTGCAAGCACATTGAAGAGATGTAGTGAATCAATCGGCTACGTAAGACCTAGGAGTCTGGGAGAGTTTGAACTGGACCTTAGGTTGCCCCATCAAGTTCTGCAGAAATTGATAAGCCATGATTTGTTCAGAAGTAAGAAAGAATCGTAAGAGATTCCCATATGTCTATACACAGTTTACGCCACAATTTCAATGAAATCATCAAGTTGCATGGAATGTACAAGACATACCAGTAATCTTTTGCAGGCAGGGCATGTGAAAAGTGTATAAAACAATGGAGAGAACATTGTTGGCTGCTTTCCAAAACTGACTACAAATCTTAAAAATGAAAAGCTATGTGTTCTGCCAATAAGAAAGAGAATATTCCCCTATTTGAGGCTGGAAGGCCTCCAAGTAAATATGTGGGCTTATATCTCAGGAACATTTCAGAAAGTGCTGTGCAAGTCTGTTTCTTAGTCTAACTAAACTAGACCCCTTGAAACAAAGTCATTAAATACATAAATCCTGTTGATCCAATAGCTCTACTCTAGTTGGAAATATTTGGATTTAGTTCATCTGAGCTGTGGGGAGAAAAATGTTACCAGAAAAGTGTTCTGCTAATTCTTCAGGGAACATCCACATTTATTATGCAGTTGCTAGATGGTAATGAAATGCAATAGTCAATTGATTTTATTTGTTTTAAATTGATATAAGTACCTTGCTTATTTCAAATCCAAACACCTCTTCAAAGTAAGCTGGCTGACTAATAAGCAGCAGGTAGAAAGTCCAACTTCGACAGAAGTTTGCAACAATTATTGCATAGACAGGCATAGAAGTAAAAAATTTTCTCCATGGAGTCTTATATTTCTGAAACAAAGTAAAACAGTAAAAAAGCAAAAAGCCAGTGCTTAATTGGTTTTCTCATTTTAAAAATAGTTATTATGCAAAGCATCTCATTTATCATGCAGATCATATTTTGAATCAGCAAGCTATTTTTAAACCATGAATGCTTGTTCATATATTTGCATATGCAAAAACTAAAACTTGAATATTTGGAATATTAGAGCTGGCAGGGACATAAAGCAATGCATGCTATTATGTCATGTACTGAAAATATTTTGAAAAATCCCTAGCATTTTCCTGTCTTAATTGCACAAGCTGTTGTCCTAAAACTCCATTCACCTTTTTAAAAGGCCTGAAATGGGGTCTCATTATTGGACATTATTGTGATAAACTTCCTATTGTTCAGAGTCACAATTAGTATTATGGCTGTTCTTTTAAAGAGTAAAATTGTTTTAGATGTACAAGGCCTTGCTCATATATATAATAACAATCATTTTCAATCCATTCCCAAGTCATGCTGTAGCTTCATTTCTTTGCAAGACAGGACAGATGAGCAGATATCATAGTAGAGTCCTTACTTCCATTGCTCCTAGGAGATTGGCACTCTCCCCAATACTCTCCTCTATGTATCTGCGCTCTTCATCTGAAATGGTGGGGTGCTTGGCAGGACTCTCGTATGATACCAAAAGCCAAAACATATACCAGACAATACCAAAACTTCCTGTAGAATATATAAAGGAAATGAAGATTTAAATTGAAACACTCTGAAAAAGATCACACAAAAGTAAATATTCATTAAATTCTTTCTGTTTTATATTGTTTTTCTTTTAGCTTCAGCTAACACTAGAATTTGTGATGAGCATATTGAGAAACAAGGTCCATTAAGTTCCAAATGTTGAGGCCATCACTTACCTAGATCATGTGAAGCTAAGTCCTTAACAAGTGGATGGAAATTTGCAATCCAAACTGACTTAATTCAACCATTTTTGTTGAATTTATATTGCACTGGGAAAATTTGTATACTTCAGCAAACCCATTCAACATTTAAGGAAGATGCAATAAATTATATCAGTTGTATAAGCATAGACTGTATAATGGGAGAAATGTTCAAATTGTATTACATATCAGTTACAAAGATTGGTGTTGCAAATCCACAATGAACTTAATCAAGAAATCATTGATGACCGGGTGCAGAGGAGGGCAACCAGGATGGTTGAGGGTCTGGAGGAAATGTCTTATGAGGAATGGCTTAGGGAACTGGGAATGTTTAGCCTTTCAAAAAGAAGACTGAGAAGGGATATGATAGCTATGTTTAAATATTTGAAAGGATGTCATATTGAAGAGGGAACAGGTTTGTTTTGCATGGCTTCAGAGACTAGGACTCAGGGCAATGGTTTTAAACTACAGGAAAAGAGATTCCATTTGAACATTAGGCAGAACGTCATGACAGTTAGAGCTGTCTAGCAGTGGAATATGCTGCCACAAAGGGTGGTGGAGTCTCCTTCTTTGGAGGTTTTTAAGCAGAGGCTGGATGGCCATCTGTCGGAAATATTGTGATGGGGTTCCTGCATGGCAGGGGGTTGGACTAGATGGCCCTTGAGGTCTCTTCCAACTCTATGATTCTATGAGCATGTGCATCTGAGGTTTCCTCTAAATATTTCTTGGCAGTAACACCTTCACTCAAAGACACAAGCTCCTGCTGTATCTAAATTGTCGTGCTGCTTAGGTAGTGGGAACTGGTACATGGGAAACTTAAAGCTTCCAGCTTTCATCATTTCCTATCCTGCTCATATGTACAGCGGCCCCTCATATAACAAGCAGTTTGTTTAACAGAAAATCCACTTAAAGGGGAAAAAATCCAGAGCTAGGGGGAAATCACTTAACAGAATCACCTATGGGGCAAATCCGTACAAAAGAAAAACGGTCGCGATTAGGGATTAATCTGTTTTCAATTTATTCCTATGGGAAATTTGTACAAATGAAAATTTGTTTAACAGAATTTCATTTGGAACAAATTAATTCCTTTATACAAGGTACCACTGTATTTGTTTGGGAATATGGCAACTGCCAGCCTGGAGCTGTCCTGCTTATCTCACAGATGTTTCCACACACTGCCTGTGCTCTGTGTCTCCTCCTGACATCTGTTACCTGCTTCACTCATCCTAAAGGTAAGCTGACCCTCTCAATATATAAGTTAGCACACTGTCATCAAAGGAGGGTGAGACAAATCAATGAAGAATATAATTTTTCAATGGCAGGTCATCTTGGTTGAGAGCAGTGTAGTGCCATGGATATGTCTGTGAAGATTCTCAGTCAACCAGGAGAAGTTATCTGAAAGCTGAGCCATGGCAACTGGACTTCTTTTCTTGTGAGATCAAAACATTTCACATGAACATTGCCACGAACATTTCTGCCATATACATATTGGCCTCCTGAGAGACGATTTATAGGCTGGTTACTAACCCTTTGAAACACAATCATAGCCTGTCTACTTCTGAGTTCTGTGTGCTGGCCACCTACATTACAAGCAGGGAAACTCAGATCACCTTTCTGAACTACAGATCTGCCTCCACAACTGTGCAAGATGTGGGGAAGAAAACAGCTGCAGCTCTTCTATTACTGCATCTTCATGCTTTGCCCCCTGAACTATTGGAGGAGCTAAAGCCACAGGAGGCACACAGGGTTTGGTGGGTGAAGGCTTATCTACCAAAACCCCTCTCCACAGATAGCATAAAAAGGCCATGACCAAAAAGATCCCTTCCCCTTTCCACACAACCACTTACTAAGACCATTCTACACTGGCAACAGTGTTGGCATTCATTTCAGTAAAGATTTACTCTATATAAGGATCTAGTTCATGCTCAGTTTATCATATTCAACAGATTTGAAAGTGCGGCATGATTGAGTCATCGTCCTCATTATCTGGAAGTCTGAACATTTTTGCTGTTTGGAAAATTGTAATGCATCTCCATGTGGCCTAGATTTCTTATGCTTGAAAAACGTCTTGAGTCATGTTCCCCTCAAAAATCCCCTCTGAGATTTTTCTCTTCCTACTTGCCACAGCATGCAATATGAGATGGAAATTTATGAGGGCCATATTCTGAGTCATATTCTGGGTCTAAAAAATCTCTCTTCCATATGAAAAATTATTCATATCCACTCTTATTTCCCCAAACTTAGAATTGTTAGGAGCAAAAAAATCATAAGTCACCTGGTCTAATATGAGGGTCTAAACCCAATGCGGTACTGATCCCACAGTGCCAACGGAATGAATCTCCTCAGTTTGTTTATTCCTTACAGCTTTGAAAATGCCTTGAAAAACAACCCAGGAAGGTTTTCCAGCCATCTGGAGCTGGTTTGGGAGTTGAACAGTGAGAAATGAAAATTGTTCCCATCCCACTTCCACTGGATTTTGCTGTTCTCCCAGCAGAAATCCTGTAGTGGCACCAATCATATGTCCACACTTAGACACACCGGGGTCCTTTTACACAATTTCTTAATAATTGTACTAGCTTTACAACTTAGATCATTGTAATAACTCCCACAGTTCCATCCTCCAGAATTTTCAAGATTTGTAGTTTGGTGAGATAGGGAGAATTCCCTGCAGGAAAACTCCAAAGCTGTAGTTTGCGGAAGGGAAGAAGAGTCCTCTGGCTGAGAATTCCAAACTACAAATCCCAGGACTCCATAGGATAGAGCCAAGGCTGTTAAAACTGTATGAAATGACTATTATTGTGTACTATAGATGCATTCCAGGGAATACATATAGTACTTTAAATGATGGCAAAGCCAGCCAACCTTAGGAAGTGTCTCTCCCTATTAGACATGGGCACGACTTGGTGAAATTGTCGTTTCCGTTTTCGGATATCGTTTCCGTTACATAACAGAAATGGTAACGACAATTAAGCTGTCAGAACTCAAACTCAAACCGAAAAAAGAAAAATTGGGTCTGATTTGTCGTTGTCATTCCTGGCATCGCGCGGCAATCGTGCGATGCCAAGCGGCACAGAAAAAAAGTTTTAAAAATAAAAAAAACCCGATTCCTGGCCAAAAAAGCAGGCGAAAATATGCCTGCCTGAGGGCACCTACCAGAGGGGTGGTTTCTGGGGGGGGGGGTGTCCCCGGCCTCCCCCCTCCTCTCCTGGGCTGTGAGTGCCTGCACATGTGCATCCATTCCTTGCTTCCCCCCCCCTGTCCTGGGCTGCTGGTACCGGGCTGGGAGGGGGCATCCTCGGTGTCTCCATTTGCCATGCAGTGCGGGGGGATCAAAAATGGCGTCCACAATATTTTTTTTTTTTGAAATCGTGGTCCAAAAAACCACCAAAGCACCACAGAGACATGCGAAAATTAGCTATTTTAAATGCTTGAATTTTTACAGTAGCAGCAGTGGGTTTTTTATAGCAGTAAAAGGTCGCGCTGATTTTATTTTATTTTATTTTTATTTTTATTTTTTTACACCTGCGCAATGATGGGCTGGCCATGGGATGGGACCATGCAAATTTTTGGACCCATTCTACCAATCTCATGGCCAGGTTTTGACTGACACTTCTGGATGTGCAAGAGGGCATAAAAAGGCGAGGCACTCCCAGAAGTGTCGCAGTCCGGGCTTGGATGTGGGTGGGAGAGGGCTGTGTGTAGCTGGCTGCTGTGCTAGACTAGTTTCGATTTCGCGGAGCCTTTAGATTTCAGTTAGGCAGGCAGGGAGGGAATTGATTCAATTGAATTTTTAGGAAATAATAATAATTCCTTTCATTCTCTGTCTGCTGTGGGGAATAGCAACACAGTTTATTCTTTTTTATTCTCTTGCAGTTTGTTAGGATTTCTTTTCTGATAGTGCTTCAAAGGGGGGGAGGTTTGAGTGAGAGGGGAGGTGTGGATTTATTTTAAAAATTTCATTTGCTTGGTGGCAAGCCAAGGTCCTTTCATACCCTGCCTGCAGCTCTGCTGTGGGTGCACTGCCCACTTTGTTTGCAGAAATTGCAATTGCTTTATTCGATGCAGTCTTGTGCAGCAAGTCAGTTTAAAGTGTTTTCTGCCTGCTCTGAGTCATTGCGGGCCCCGTGCCTGCCCCTCCCCCGTGCCGCTGCCGCCACCCACCCATCCCCCCCGCCACCCCGCCTGCTGCCTAGGGCGCAAAAACACCTAGTGCTGGCGGGACGCCACTCGCTGGGATGTCAAATCGTGCGAAATCGCGGCAGCGGTAACGACAAACGACAAACGACACGACAAAACGACAAATTTAAAAAAAAATCGCAAAAAATGGAAACGACCTGAAACGGACCCATCCCGAAAAACGACAACTCGGGAAAAAATTTTTTCTGGTCGTGCCCATCTCTACTCCCTATATGAGGGCTACTCCTTTTTTCTCCTACAGCTCCCACCCACTCTACTCTAGAGTGCAGGGAGACCTTTTAAAGTAGTGTGGGCCATGGTGCTGGGAGGAATCATTCATGAAAATTGCTTCCTGGTTTTATTAGCTGAATGACATCCCAATAGGGAAGCAAAGATACATGTTGGTTGTTTGGCAATTTGTTTGTTTGTTTGGCTGATTGGTTGGTGGGTGTGTCGGTGCTTGGTTTGTTGGGTTATGTTTCCTCTAGAGAATGCTACATAGTTTGTATATGGCAGGTATGGGGAACCTTCAGCCCTCCAGTTGTTTGGAATCATTTGGAGTAATAAAAGTTCCCCACACCTTTTATATGGTTTCTACCTCTTTTAATCTATTCTTACAAAAATGTTGTGGGGAAAAGTAAGATGGAAGAATGGTGCCTCACACAACAGCTGCCAGTGAGCATCGTAAGGGACCTGAATCCATATTTCCCAACCTAAAACCAATATTTTATCTCATGTACATCCATGTTGCATTTTAAATATTTTATAGCTATGTTCTTAATATATCTATCCATCATCATTTCTGATGAATTAAAATTAAACTGTTGATGAAGTAAAAGTTTAAATGCCTAACAATGGTTACAAAGCCACGATGCGAGATAAAAGTGAATAGCCTACCATACACATAGAAAACAGACGGCCAGCCAGTATATTGCACTAAAATCCCAGCCAATGGCATTGCGATAACTGCACCTGCATAGGAACCTGTACAAAAAGATAATTTTTTGTTACTGGGTATGCTTACTAAGGTAGCCTCAGCTATGAAATTCGAATGGCATGAGTTTTTCTTCCGAATTCAGTGTTTAAAAACCTGGAATTTCACACATTTGTGAGAAGTTCACTGTATATCACGGATAACTAATTATCCTAAATCGTATACAAATTCCTAGACCAATACATAAAAACCATCCAGCTAAACAAACAAACGCTTTCACTGATGTTTTCTGAAGACCAAAAGACTTAGACTATCTGATTAACATGATAATCAGCTGAAACCAGTACTGTATATGGTCAAGGGGTGCCATTTTATTCCATTTTAAGAAGCATCACAAATAGCGCTTAATTGGATATGTTAGGTTAGTAAAAGGGCACATAAGAAGAGACATGAGAGAAATGCAGAACATTGTGCATGGTATGGGGGAAAGGCAATCACAAGGAATGTTTGCCCTTCTCTCACAATACTAGAACCCAGAATTGTTCACTGAAATTGTGTAATGGGAAAATCAAAATGGGGGAGGGAAGTGCTTTTTCACACAGCATAAAATGGATGTCTGTAAAAGGAAAATGTACAAATAAATGAAGGTTTGGCCCATCAGTGGCTCCTTCACACACACACACACACACACACACACACACACACACACACACACACACACACACACACACACACACACACACACACACACACACACACACACACACACCAGTATTATTCATTGTTGCAGAAGTGAGATGAATTACACTAGGCCAGTGGTAGTGAACCTTCGGCACTCCAGATGTTTTGGACCACAACTCCCACAGTCCTTTGTCATTGGTAATCTAGCTTGGAATTCTGGGAGTTGTGGTCCAAAACATCTGGAGTGCTGAAGGTTCACCACCACTGCACTAGGTCATTTCCCGCAAGCCTCTCTGAACAGAACAACAAAGCAGATGGTTGGTTGGTCCAAACGGAGATATTATTGTGTTCTTAAATAAGACAATTTTTAGCTTTTAAAATATTTAGGGGGTTCTTTTGAGATGTATTCGGCTTCTTTACTAGATTGGAAGGCATTACTATATTAATATGTGCTTCTACATTCTTGAACCTTCCTAATGCCTTATTTTAGTCCCTACAGATTAAAATGCCAGGAAATTTGTAAATGGGTACATGGTACTGTACAAGAACTTAGCTTTATTGGTTTGCCACCTCACTATTCAGTTCCTATTGACAAAAGAGTCCAAAGGTACTTGCAAAAATCCAAGGGCCAACATTCAGGGATAATGGATCACATTTTCCATTTTTGTTCACAGATTACAAAACTTCGCAGAAAAATAGATGAGAAGTGTGGCCCGAAGCCTAGAAGAATATTCTGGCTTAAGAATTTAAGCCAGTAGGCTCACAGTGGGTACAACTTCTCTGTTTACAATAGCTTTAGATAAAAAACAGATTATGTTACTGATCACCAATGTTCTACAAGGAAATGTAACTTGAAGAAGATTACAAAAGTGTGAGTCTTCTATTCTGAACTGCCTGGTTTCTAGAAATTAATTTCTAGAAAAATGTGCAATTTATTTCAAAGATTGTTAGAGAAAAAAGAAAATGAAACCTTGAACAATGTACTTACCACAGAAAGAAGTAGTTGCCAGTCTACTTCTCTCTAAAGGAGGTGCCCATTTGCTCCATATTCCATGGCAGGCTGGATAAGTGACACCCTGTGAAATAGGTTATTTTGTTAAACACCTGCTGCCACTAACACAAAATGAAACAGTATCAGGAAAAATAGGTAACATGGCAGGAATCTGAGACCTTCAGTAGGTGAAGTGGTGAGTCCAAATCTAGAAGCAGTGCACTCTTAAGAGGCAAGAACTCCCTGTTTATTCTAATACAGTGGTACCTTGTATAAAGGAATTAATTTGTTCCAAGTGAAATTATGTTAAGCAAATTTTCCTTTATACAAATTTCCCATAGGAATGCACTGAAAACAGAATTATCCGTAATTGCGACCATTTTTATGTTGTACGGATTCGCCCCACAGACGATTCAGTTAAGCAAATTTCTCCTATCTCTGGAATTTTTTATGTTGTACAGATTTTATGGTATACAAACCCTTTGTTATACTAGGGTCCACTGTATAAACCTACCACTACCTTCATGAGGCAATCAGCTTGCTTTTCTTTTATAACTGGTCATTTGGGAGATAGTATGGCTTTGTTTGCTTCTCCGATTTCTTAGGCACAAAGCACTGAAAGATGTGTGTACTTTGTAGCAAGAAGGGAAAATGTATCTTTGTGTTAGTATGTGCCTCACTCACAGTTGGATGAAATTTGGAAATGTTTGTAAGATTAATTGCATTCCTGGAAACATGTGAGAAACCCCCCCCACTTGTACACTCTTGTAAATATTGCTGTTCTCGCATGGAAAATAATAGTTTGAAGGGAAGTGTCTTCTCTGTGTGTGGAGATTGTCCACATGATTCTAAAGGCATGAAAATCAGCATTTGTTGCATATGTAATGCAAGACACATCTTGGACCCCTAAAAGGTGGCAGTGGTAGGATTAGAAAAGATGGGTGGAGACTCCTTACAATTGCAGGAAAACATTGGCGAATGCAAAGAGATTCCCTCCTTTCTCTGCAGGCGTTGACTTAACCCCCCCGGGGCATTTTTACGCTATCTGCTACCTTTAACATCCCCTTCAGAACAAGGCAGCATGAGAATGTTAGCTGTGACCAGGGACTGAGGGAAAATGTTTGGAAGTTCAAGGATCAGCAAACTCTTCCTGGTTCCTGAGAGCTGCTCAAGGGCAAAGTGGTTATCTCTTGCCTAGAAATGGTTACCAAGTTCCCTCTCCCATGATAGTGTGGATTTATGGGACTCATTCCATTCCATTCCTACCCTGCCTTTGCCCATTCATAGTAGAGTGGTACCTCAACTTACGAATTTAATCCATTCCGAATGCATGCTCTTAAGTTGAGCTACTGTTAAGTCAGAGTACCTATCTAAAAAAATTCAAAAGATAAGTTTAAAAAATAAAAAAATGAAAACAAAATTGTAAGTTGAGCAGACCATATCTAAAATTTGTAAGGCAGCAGTTAAAAGGCCAACAGTTTTCCGCTCTTAAGTCGAATTGCTCTTAAGTCGGGGTACCACTGTACTTGAGATACCATCCCCAGATGTTCTCCCACCCAGGCACTGACAAGATCTAAGTCTGCTTAGCTTCAGCCCGGTTGGCGCATCAGATCCCCTCAAAAAATAAAAAATACAAAACCTTAGAACTGTAGAACTGAAACAAGTCCCAAGAGTCCTCTATAAAACCCTGCACAGCTTGGATCTAAGCTACCTGAAAGAATGCATTTCCTTCTATTGCTCTATCCTGGTCTTCAGGTCTTTGTGAGGAAAAATTTCCATATGCCTCTCCATCTTCACAGTTGCATTCAGTGAAGACATAAACTGTCACCTTCTCATACCGGCATTGTCTCTCTGAGGTTCTTCCTTGGGTAGGGAAGGACTGGTTTATTAGCACCCCTTTGACCACTGACTGGTTGTCTGAAAGGGTCTGTCCGGTTGTCTGAAAATCACAAAATATGTTGTGATTTTAAATGTTTTGAAAAGTATTATAGCTTTGTGCTATGTTTCTAATATGACTGATTATTTTATTAGACTTCAGTATTTTAACTTACTGTGTTTTAATTGTGTGTGTTGTATATGTTTTAATTCACATTGTGAGGTGCCTTGGCTTCTCTGGCAGACAAGTTAGGAAATAAAAATAAAAATAAAATAATTCTACTCCAAAACCACATCATATTTTTAAATATTAATATATATAAATATAAATATATATATACATTAAATATACATATAAATATAGTTGTTATGTGGTCTCCATACATATTGCCTTATACTAGGAATGTTCTTCAATATTTGGTTATAATTTCCCTAAATCTTCTAGAGAGAAAGAGGTATGTAGATGATTTAACCTTTGGCCATTCAAGAAAAGTGTTAATTAAGAAGCTTAAGTCTGGAGAACTGACTTCAGAGGATCACAGACCTGTGATCCACTTCTACTGCTTCTATGTCGTTATAATAACTATAGATGAATACCTATATCAAGACTGAATTAATTGCAGTCAATGATTTTTTTTATTTAATGAACTAGTCTGAAGGAATATATTTGATTTTCTCAGCATGAATAATACTTTACCCTTTCTAAAGTTTAAATTTTGAAAATATTTTTTTAATCAGGTGCTAAAGTACTATAATATGTATATTTTGAAAGGATATCAGCTAATCAGCTATTCTGGCCATGCAGAGGCATAGCTAGAGTTTTCAGCACCCAGGGACAAAGTCATTTTTGCGCCCCCTCCTAGCCGCTTTGTGACAAGGTGTGAGCCATAGGGAGGTCCGTCATATGAAGAGATGAACATTACATTTCAGAATGAAATCAGAAATGACACCATTTGCAGTCACTCAATCAGTCAGTCACTGGGGGTGGAGTCCAGGACAAGTGCCTGCTGCCCCCAGCTGAGCCCTTTCTGTTGATAGTGCACCCTCAAACCCCAGGTGTCTGGCAGACTTACACTCTGGGGCTCACCTGGCTGCTGGAGTGGGCCTTCCTCCGCTCCTTCTGAGGATAGCGAGGTGGAGGCCGAGGCAGGCAGGGCGAAGGAGCATTTCTCAGCCCAGCCGCCTGGCCACCCACCTGGCCACTCCCCTTCTCCATATCTCTCTCTTGCTGCCACCAGCTCTCCCTTCAGCCACTCCACCAGCCACCCCAGCTGGGCTCTGCTGCCTGGGGAGTGGGAGCCCCCTGGTGGCTACCACTGCTCT
The DNA here is from genome assembly GCA_029282475.1 of Phrynocephalus forsythii. Lineage (NCBI taxonomy): Eukaryota > Metazoa > Chordata > Lepidosauria > Squamata > Agamidae > Phrynocephalus > Phrynocephalus forsythii. Next base: position 119,504,717 of record JAPFRF010000001.1, read on the forward strand.
CAAAAGGGTCCAGATAACTAACGTCCCCCGCTGAAAGCCCAGGCATGCACGGACAGGGGTGGGGATGGCAGAAGCTGAGTAGGTTGTCCCAGTGGCTGGCTGCCAGTGAAGGTAAGCGGGAGGCAGGACTCATAGAATCATTCTTAATTATGTGACATCAATTTGGCAGCCCCAGATGCTGTGCCCGGGGACAGATGTCCCTCATTGCCTCCCTAGCTACGCCACTGTGGCTATGCCCTTTTCCACTTTAGCCATCTTATCTTTGGAGGTGGCTTCCAAGCATCCAGCCAATCTGAAAACTGATCCTTGGTCATAGTGAATCTGTTCAGTCTAGTTTCATCCCCATGTCCCTCATGCCTGTCCAAGGAAAATGGAGCATTTTATTCCTCCCTTCATTCTTTACTAGGATTCTCATATCTTTTGACCAGCTTTTTCATATCTTCAGAATCACTTTCCATCAGTACATTCATTTGCAGTGCCCACTGTGCTTACTTGCCTAAACAGGCCATTAAGGACAGCCCTAAAGTAGATGCTGAAAGAGAGAAGAGATGTTATGTTGAAAGACATGATATGTAAGAAATTCTTCCCGTTCCAGTGAACTGGGCAGCTCTTTTTCATACCTCTACAAGACCTTGCAAGATCCTGACAAAGATGACACATCCGTAATGCACTCGGGCTGCAGATGGAATTAGCATATTGAAAGTGGATGTCAGTAGTATAGCTGCACCAAACACCCTGGAAGAAAAAAGAAAGGTAATGAGATGTGATCCTATGTAAAACTATTATTGTACTATAATATGTTCTTAATGTGTCTTTTTTATATTTCTGTTCTCTATGGGATATAAACTAATCAGAACTATGTTCCCCCACCAAAAAAGCTGCAATCCCTGCATTGAGAAGTGAGGATTCACTTCTCAATCACAGAATGTTATTTCAATTTCACCCCAAATACACATAAACTTTATATGAACAGTTAAGACCATAAGAACATAAGAAGAGCCATGCTGGATCAGGCCAAAGGCCCATCTAGTCCAGCTTCTTGTATCTCACAGTGGCCCCACCAGATGCGTCTGGGAGCGCATGAGACTAGATATCCGTCTCCTGATACCAGGCAGAGCTGTTGACAACCGACTAGTTGGACAACAGTTCCCAGAAGCCACAGCCCAGAGGATTTGGGGAACTGTAGCCCCTCCAAAAAGGAGCACTGCTACTATCTCAACTGTAAAAATAAGCCAACTATCCAAAGAAGCTGTGTGAACTAGAGATTGGCACGAATAAAAAAAATGGCATTTCGGTTTGTTGTTTGTTGTTGAGAGGTCCGTTTTGTTTCGTTTCCTTTTTTTGTGAATTTTTAGAAAAAATTGTTTTCATTTTTCATTTTTTCATTTTTCATTTCTATCCACTTTTTGCGCAATTTTTAAAGCATTTCTGTGCAGGGGCGTCCCCCAACGCCCCAGACCAGAGGGAAAACACTTAAAAAAATTGATGCTGGCAGAGACACAGTATAGACTAGGTACACAGGGAGGCTGCAAAGGCAGTGGTGGGTGTTGCCCAGGGTGCAAGGCAGCCGCAGAGTGACTGCACTGCAGGGCAGGGGAGGGTAGTCACCGAGAGGTGTGCACACATGCACACAGGGAGGCTGCAGGACTGAAGCTAGAGTCACAGAGACAGCAATCCCACCCTAACTCCCACCAGAGACTGCAAGGAGGACGGGGGCTGCCAGAGCTTTTTATGCCCTCTGTGGCTGCCAGACCTGCCCAGTCTGCAACCTGGGCATGCTATTGGTTGAAGTTGTCCAAGAATTTACATGATCCCATCACATGGCTTGCCTCCATGTTGTGGCTGGAGTGGCAACATCCATTTTGTCATCTTTAAAGTGAAAAGAAAAATACATCGCGATGGGAGAAGACAAAAACAAATGTTTTAAGGACCCCAATCCCCTGGTAGGTAATAATTTCAAATAATTATAGCATTATTGCTGCATTTTTATAGATGTCCAGGGCATTTTAATACCCAAGAAATCAATAGTAGGCATCTGGGAGCCATTTTGGGTCGATGTCCCCTAACTCCCCTTAAAGGAAAAAAATACAGTGATCTGAGAAAAGACATAAATGCATGTTTTAAGGACCCCACCCCCTCTGGTAGGTATTATCAGATAGTATAAATAATTATCGCTGTGTTTTTATGGATGCCCAGGGTGTTTTTTTAACATTTAAAATAGCTCATTTCATTGCACACCGCCATTAATGAAAACGAAACGTAACGAACACAATTTTCGTGGTTCTGTTCATTCCATTTTCATCACAATTTTCGTTTGTCATTTTGTTACGTAATGAAACGAATAATGAATAACAGAAATGAAAAAATGTTCATTTTGTGCCCATCTCTAGTGTGAATTATGAGTAGGAACAAAATTGTGGGCTAGGCATGAGTTTACTGGGTCCCTAAAACTTATAAACAAGAGTTTCCTTTAAAATGTGTTGCATTTCTATAAACAGAGACAGGGTTTAATTTCTTTTGGAAGCAGCGATACCAGTGAATTACTTCATTCACAGTCTGACACCAGTCCATCAACTAAAGAAATGTGTTGTTTAAGCCACAGAAATGTGTTGTTTAAGCCACAGAAATATAGAGGCACAGAATATTAGAAGTACAGTGGTACCTTGTATAAAGGAATTAATTCGTTCCAAATGAAATTATGTTAAGCAAATTTTCCTTTATACAAATTCCCATAGGAATGCGTTGAAAATGGAGTGATCCCATTTTTATGCTGTATAGATTCTTCCCATAGGCGATTATGTTAAGCAAATTTCCCCTATCTCCGGAATTTTTTATGTTGTACAAATTTTATGTTATACAAACTGTTTGTTATACAAGGGTCCACTGTAAGCAGATTCCAAAAAACAGGGTAACTCTCATCAACTAGCTTCTGCAATCCACTATTTTAATAGCTGTTTACAAAACTCAAAACAGAAAATTTTGTTTCTTTTGTAAGCACCTATTGAAATGTGGGTCTCATCTCAAACCTCTATAAATACATAGCTTATTCAGGAAAATATCTATTAACTATTCAGCCACCTTGGGTTCGTTAAGGAGAAAAGCAGGGTAGAAATATTTTAAATAAATACATAAAACTAATGTATCACCCACCTATCCTGGACTATTAAAAAGGCAAGGTTTCATAACTGATGTCCATTCAGCAGTCAGGATAGTCTTTTTGGGCATTCCTTTTAATCATTCATGTCCTCACTCAGTGGGACTCATCAGTTGAGAATTTCCAGCTGAACACAAAACAAGGTTCCAACCAAAATGTATTTGGTTTGATGCAATAATGGGTGATAAGAAACTTTGCCAATGTTGCTTGATCTTCTGAGATCAAATTTAGAAGTGCAGATGGTCACCTGATAGTAAAAATGTATATAGGAGTGTATGTGTGTTGCGTTGTTACAGTCGTGACTGACTCTTTGTGGCCCCATGTCCATGGAGTTTTCTTGGCAGGAATACTGGAGTGGTTTGTCAGTATGTACCCTTCAACAAATAGGTAGAGTGCAGCCATATCAAATTTGGCTTAAAGGAAGTCCTGCAAATTTTGGTTTGTTGGAGATTGATTCTGAACCAGAAAGACGTATGTCCAATTTGCTACCAGGAATTGGAGAAATCCTGAAAATGCCCCTAAAACAGTATATTTGCATTTCTCCAGTGCCTGAAAAAAATAAACAGAAAAAGGGAAATGTGTTGCCTTTATCAGGAAATTGTAGTAGGATGGTGATCTTCAACCAAACAGTCACTCTTATCTTAAGATGAAAAATGTGTTTTGTTTCCCACTCATTAAGAATAAGTCAGGAAATGGTGGCATATTACTGAGCATGGAACATGCTTCCAGTACATGCTTCCCATGCATCTATTTATAAACAAAAGGAGACACAACTTCTGGAGCTGGAAACAGGATTGATTTTGTTTGAAAAGACAGACAAATGGCTTAAGGCAGCTGTGCAGGAAAAGGTCACTTGGTCCATGGAGGATGCTCCACTAAGATGGGCCTCCATTTCACTCTCCCATTATTAATACATCCCTTCAAGCTGCCTCTGTATAAACAATGTCTCTCCCTCAACCTCCCTCCTTCGTTTCCCTCCCTCTGCGAGAGAGGGACAGACTGTGTGATAGAATGCATACACCTATGCTTGACAGCTTTCTTTCATAGGTTTCCTGAGGCTTTCTCTCTCCCCATAGATTAAATGTTTTGGTCTGAATCCAATGTTTATTTTAACATTCCACTTGTATTTCCTGGATGATGAATGACAGCAAAAATATGAATGGTTTATTTCCTAGCATTTTTTCTTCAGTTTCTTTCTGTACATTTCACCTCATAAGAACATCTGTCTTTATTTACTAGTGAATATATATCTATCTTTGTCTGAGTTGGTAGCCCTTGAGTTAGACTCCTATCATTTCAGTACCTTCTTTCTCTTTTTCCCCTAATCCAGCTTCTTTCTCATGCTGGATTTCTTCTGTCCTCTATCCCAGGATTTACTCAGCCCAATATTTACCCTAGCACTCACTTCTGCTCATGAGGAATTATAGTGCCCTACTTAGATGTATAAGGATACCAATCTTACAATGGCACCCATAGAATTATTACAGTGAAAAGAACAGTGTCTTCAGCATATACAGTGATTTGTGTCTTATCACCTCACCCAGCTTTTCAAAATATTTAATAGTGTACACATTGTTGTGTGATAAAATGAAAGAAATGGCATCGACACAAAAAAACCAGAAACAGGTGAACTCCTTAGCTCAGCAGCCACAGACAAACAGTGGGTCTGTAACATTCTACACAAGCTGATGCTTCTAACCAGTCTTAAAAGGCAGCCCCATATAGGTTTTTTTAACTTGCAACATTTGTGAGCACTCTGTCTTCACTCTTTGCAAACAATTTAATGAGATGACCTGCTTTAATTTGAGATTTCAAGTGTGCATTCCAGAATATATTTCCTCAGAAGTAAGGTCTTATGGCATTCAGCAGTGTTGACCTCTGGGGACACATGGATACTACTGCAGCCTTAATGGAAGTAAGAAATGTGAATCCTTTGGCAAAATAGCATTCAAAAGGCATCCAAGAAATAGACCAGCATCATTAAGGAAATTTAAAAAAATATTGTCTGATCATCTGATCTGACAGCAGATGGAGCAATTGCTTCACTAAACCCTACTATGAGAAGACTAGTTCCTTGTGTTAAATTAAGGATATTTTAAACTGAGTTGTTAGTTAAATATAAATGGAATTTCCAGCTCCAGATGGCACCTTCACATTATTTTTAGTCATGAAGGCATTCATAACAAAAGAAAACTGGGACAGTTCTAGAGAAAGGTATTGTCCTTTGTTAAACGTCTGAAGATTCTCAGTCATCCAGGTTCGTTTAACTGGGAGTTGAGTCATGGCTCAACTCCCTGTCCTTTGTTAAGTGAGAAGGTACATGCTTCTGTGGCAAGAAAAGCACTTGTGGTGTATCTATTCCTTTGCTTTTGTTTACCCATTTTATTAGGAATCCTTTGCCATTTATCATGGAACCCTCCCAAATTCCCAGCTCAGTAGGCAACAATAAGCTTTAGGTTTCCTTGAATCCTCCTCACTTTCTCTCTCTGGATTTCTCTAGATTCTTCTAAAAAGACACAGTAGGTTTGGCTCTCTTAATTGATCCAGTGTTAGTCTCAACTAGAGCATACTCTTTGGCTGTTAGTTATGTCTACCAGGCTAAGTCCATTACTTTCAGCCATGGACTGCTGCAAATTAAGAAGCCAGCACAGAAATTTCCTATTGTATTACAGTCACATTACTCACTGTGCAATAGGAAATGTCTACACAGACTGTGGTATTTCACTGCCAACAGTTACACTAGTGGAGTGATGCAGAAGAAACATGCAACAGGATCCCAGCTGTTGAAACCAACAGGACTTACGGATTAGTTGATTACAATTCCTTCTTGCGTTTCTACCTGTATTATGCCAAATACAGGAATCTACACTATAGGCAGCTCCAGTGCAGTCATATTACTTCATTTTCCTTGTCCTCTGCATTCTGCTTGGTGTGAGATACATAGTAGATTGTTTTCTCTTGGAAAATCCTGTCTGTTATCACAGGCCAATATTGAGACTACAGTGCCACTGAACACCTCTGTGGCTAAACTACTTCTGCTGACTGGAGCAAAGCAGATCTGCTATGAACTCCATTAGGACACCGCGTTGCTTTCCAGGGGTGGACGGAAAGCAGAGTTGAATAGAGATGAGATAAAGAGACATGCTGAAACAAAATGAGATGTCATTGAGTTGTGCCTTTATGGGCTTAAATGTACAGTATTTTTCCATGTATAAGACTACATTTTTGTCTAAAATTGCTAGATTAAAAACTGAGGGTTGTCTTATACACTGAAGTAAGCCAAGGAGGGACCATACGGTTGCGAAACCGTAATTTTGGGTTGGAAAAGTGGGGGTTGTCTTATACATGGGGGCATCTTATAGATGGGAAAATACGGTAATTACTGTAATTAGGGGAGAAGATGGCTGGCTAGAGACAGGTTCCATCTACCATTATGTTTATCTGTGGCTGAGATGAATTTTAGCTAAAAAATATCCACTGTTAATTTTACATAGTGTCTGTATGGTTGTTGTGACAGCAAACAAGATAAAGAACAGTGGTGTGTTGAACATGTAGGTACACTAGCTCCTTAATTTATCAGGAACATTTAAGAAAAACGATGGATGAAGAGGAACCCAGGGACAATATCCTACACAAACACTCTGGCACCAGGTGGGGAGCCAGTACCAGGGTTCTTAGGACATCAGCTGTTGCCTTGGTATATTTATTGGCTGTGTACTGCTGCCCTGTATAGCTAAACAGGACATATACAAAACCAGCGGACACCCAGCCTAACCCACACTGTGATTCCAATGTCAGGAACTATTAAACTGATGCCTTCCTCTTGGCTACTGGTGCTATCTAGCATACTAACCCCAAACCTTAGAAGACAATCAGCTTTAAAAAGAGAGTGGCTAAATTGTGAGGCAAAGCAACAATGAGCTATACACAAGGACTGTCCTGATCAAATATTTAGACTCAGATCTTGGAACCCACCATGGAAATTTGGACAGCAACTAGTCAGAGAAGATTTTGACATTGAGACAGTGGGGCGTCAGGAGGGAACAACTTCTAATCCAGATCTGCTTAACTTAGTGTCCGATCCAGTACAATGCTCCTATGGCTTTGATCTCCCAAGGAAAAACTGGGCAGTGCTTAAACTGCATTCAAACTAAGCACCACAGGTTCCAATATTCGAAATATAAGTGGGGGGCGCTGGCTAATAATTCTAATTGTGGCTGTGGGCACATCCCACACACTTTACATCACATTGTGATGGAATGCTCCCTTAGAAGGTTCCTTGGCTCCCTCCAAGAATGACATCATCTTTACGGCACTGCTGTTCAATGGGTAAAATATTTAGATAGTTGACCTTTGGCTTAGTCGCTCTAGTAACTGCTCATAAATAATTTATTTTCTAATCATTCATTATTATTATTGCACATTTTAAAAATCTCTTTGATTTTATTACTTTAATGTTTTGCATTTGATAGATATTTTATATTGTCTTTGCAAAGTCTTATGCAATAATGCTGTATTATGTTATGCCATACAAAATAAATAAAATAGAATATGCACATGCACAACTACTGCTTTAATAGTCGTATTACTTAATACCTACTAGTGCAAGTAAAATCATCTAAACCTCAGTGGCAAATTGCCACTAGCTAAGAAATGCGTAGTATGACCTTTTATGCAACAAGAAAAACAAAATGCAGACATCTTAATAAGTGGAAATTCTCCTCTGAAATGTACACTGTTGCATTACCACTGGTATAAATGCTCATATGAATATTATTGCTTGTCTTCTACTTCATTTTGTGATTCAATATGTGAACTTGCTTTGAGATTTACTTGTATTTCTGTTCAATTTTTTTAATATTTGGTTGATCAAGTTAGGAAGAACTAAAATTAGTAATGGGTGTACTCCATCCCCCATAAAAATCAGCATCAGAAAGAAAATCTGAGGGAAATCATATTAGGTTGCTCAGTACTCTCCATTTACTTGGTAACTTACCCTTGGATCTGAGCTTGATCTGGTGTACAGTGCCTACTAGACATGGGTGTTTTATTTTGGAAGGTGACTGGTTTCAGATCGAAACATGCCAGAACAGCAGGTGTTTGGAACCCAATCCCACCCTCCAGAACAAAATCAACCACTGTCTTACCTGGCTTTACCTCACGTGAGGTGAAACTCCAACCAGGAATCAGCCTCCAAACTGGTGCTGGCCAATCAGGAGCTATGCAAGGACAGGGATCATCCCACCTCCCTGACTGATTTTGCCAGTGCCAGGGAGAGGGAAGAAGATGCATCAGAGACTGCTTCCTGGTTGGAATCTTGCCCTGCGTGAGGTAAAGCAAGATAAGACAGTGGTTGATTTTGTTCTGCAGGGTGGGACTGTGTTCTGAATGCCAGCTGTGCTGGCGTGTTTCAGTCCCCTTCCGAAATGAAACACCCATCTCTAGTGCCTACTGAAAACTGGCTTGTGGGAAGCAAACGAGGAACCTTATTTCTCCTAACTCTCTTCTAGGACCACGAGGAACCAGAAAAGTTCAGAACTCCTGAGTCTCACCACTCTGGATAGTGCCATGAGTATCCTCAGTATCCGCCAGAAATGCCAAAGAACCATGGGATATTTAGTTATTTTGTAATTTGTCCTCCCTGCATATATATTCTCATGAAAACCAGCTAGAGATATTGTGACCTAGTGAAACAAATTTCCCAAGACTTCTGGCACTCATTTATGTGGCTCTGTGATCTTTGGAGCATTCCTCACTCCCATCACCATTCATTCATGCCTAAGAAACTGCAACAAAAATGTACCCTGAAATTAATAAGGTCTGGATCAAAATCTCAAATGTACTTTTAAAAAGTCACTAGTTTTTGTTATAGTTTCACTCACCCCAAGTACGAAAGTAGAACAGGTTAGTGTATGGTTATAAATGCAATTAAAAGACTATTTTCTTTCCTGTTTCTCAGTAGTAACTGAGGGACATAACTAAAAGTTACTCTTTTTAAAAAGTCAGAATATTTTCTATTCATTAGTTTGAGGCATAACACATGCCAGCACTTGATGTATAGGCATCCTAAAGTCATGTAACTCTGAAAGTACTGTAACTAAATAGTTGCAGTTATATCACAAAAGAAGATCTCTCTCCTTAAACTGTAACAATAAAGCAATGTAGAGATATTGGAAATATTTGGAAAATGAATTAATTTCACATAGCTAAATATTTCCAAATTTTCATCCACTCTTAGATCCAGTATATTTCCAATGAAATACTGTTTCCAAACCTTCCACTCAATTTTGGGGCCCTGCTCCATGATACACATTCTTGTATTGAAAACAATCGCTTCTAAGTGCTTCGTACATTAGTAGAATCATGGACATGTCTGTTCAATAACATAATATGATGAACTGAATATAATGGCAGATGCAATGGATTAGCAGTTTTTTCCTTGTCTTGTTAAACCTGTGAATTTCCATTCACTTTAAAATATCTATTCCTTTCTACATCTCACGGGGGTGGAAGCATATGTTTGCTTCGCCAGCTAAATCCTATTTTAAATCTTTTGTGAAGGATTAATATGGATAAACCAATTCTCTGCCACCACCTCTAATTCAATAAAGGTCTGAATACATTATTAATTTTTGCTGCACATCTGAGGCCTGCTTTTGTGAAACAAATCCCTCCACCCTCTTTCCCCCCTCAGTCCCTTAGTGCATCATTAAGTTGTGAAAAAGGCTTTATCACCTATGACAGAGAAATAGAAGACCCTCAAGCCATATGGCAGAAGGAGCTCGCTTCCTCTTTCATTAGGCGCTTCTGTGCCAGACCCACAAGACAGAGCCAAAACTTTTGATGTGGTTGCTGCTGTGTTTGCCTGGAAAACAAAGACGCTGCTTTCTGGAATTGCATTCCAAGGAAATCATCTAGGTTTTGACTTCAACAAGACACTAGGCTCGTATGTAATACCTCCTCCCAATTCAGGCATCAGTGCACATGATGGTACATCTACTTTAGCAAGACTGAAAACTTCAGGCCTAAGATGACCTCCAATCTGAAATTTAGGAGAACCTGCTGAGTTTTACTCTGTGGGCTTCATGCAGGTGGATTATTGTATCTACTGAAAGCAAAAAAGCTTTGAAGGCTTTCCTACATCACACAGGGCCTTTCTAAATGTTGTTCTTAATCTGAAATACCACAAGTTCATCCCTAATGTAAAATGGAATGAGGCAATCACTTAAGGCAGCAGATGCTGATGTGCAGCAGTGGCAACTTCCACTGCTGCTCTTTCTGAACCTTCTGCCCATTGTTCACTTGGAGACCAGAGAAGTGTGTGTCATGCAACCTCTTTCCGACTAAACTAGCCTGCTACCCAATTGCCCATAGATGATTCAAGATAAGATTCAAGATAAGAAGACTACGTATCCAGTCAGCTTCAGCACAAAGACGGGGGGGGGTTAAAAACCGTATTTGTTAGCTCAAATAGCAATATATTGTGGGACAGCCCCACATCTCATACGAGACCAATAACACTTATATATTTCATTAATGATGGTAGCAAAAGGAACAGCCTTCTGAGTGATTAAGGTTCCTGAATGTTCCTATTCAGATAATTATTTTAAAAATAAAATAAAATAAACACTAGTGAAGAATAAATATTGCAATACCACCAAGGCATGAGGGGAAATTGCAAGGAACGTTTCTGAACATGTATATTAACCACCAACCACATCTGCTGTATTACAACTCTCATTTGCAACCAGCACATCTGGGAGGCACCTGGTTCAGGAAGGGTGATGAATATAAAAGGAAGAACTTTGTATCATCTTTCACTATTTCAGCTGTATTCTCACACCAAAGTAGTCTCTAGTTCTCTGAAAGCATACCAGCAGACTCTGAGTGCTGTCCTAACTGGTGAAGATGGGCTAACGTGAAGGCAGTTGAAGCTATGCAGAATTCAGATGTCTCCTATCCCTGGGCATGTTGTCACTTGCTTAGAACTCCCCTCAACATGTCTTAATTTTGAGGTGGCCCTGTGGCTTTTTCCCTGAACAGTGGGACATTGCCCTTGGTTCCGTTTGGCTCCTTCCTCACTCCACTCTTTTTTCCATCCCTTCTTTTATTTTAATTTTTAATTTCCCTTCCAGCGGATCTTCAGGAGCAGAACAGTTTTATCAGCAAATCTCTGGATTGGCAAGTAAACAAGAACATAAGAACATAAGAAGAGCCATGCTGGAGCAGGCCAAAGGCCCATCTAGTCCAGCTTCCTGTATCTCACAGTGGCCCCACCAAATGCGTCTGGGAGTGCACAAGACTAGATATCTGTCTCCTGATACCAGTACCCTGCATCTGTCCCTTGATGTACCCTGGTTTTAGGCCTGGAGATTATACATCTGTTCTCTATCATGATTTGTAACCTGTGATGGACTTTTCCTCCAGGAATCTGTCCAGTCCCCCTTTGAAGGCATCCAGGCCAGATGCCATCACCACATCTTGTGTCAGGAAGTTCCACAGACTAACAACACACTGGTTAAAAATATTTTCTTTTTTCTGTTCTACTCTCCCAACCCTCAGTTTGAGTGGATGCCCCCTAGTTATCTGAAATCAGTTTGCAGAAGACAATTCTGATGCCAGAAGGGCATGTCTGTCAGCAGAAGAGGCCAGTGTCCTAATCTTAGCCTCCTAGAAACCTACACTGCTTTCAGTTAGGATTGTACTCTGTATCAGCAATAACAAACACCTCTTGTCTTAAATGACAGAGTGTTGTGGCATGCTGCATAGTGGAGAAAGCATTGTTCACTCAATGTTCACTCAATGCTAACAGTATTATAACATACAAATGGAAGGATCTGTCAAATTCATTTCCTCCCATGCTCCATTAAAAATAATAATGTCAAATTATCTCCATCTCATAAAGAAACACATGGATTTTTTTCAAGTTGTTATCAAAGCAAGTACAAATACTCATATGCCTAATTTGGTAAATGAAGCTGTTTCCAGCATGGAAATGTTGTGTCTACATTATCATGCCCCTGTTACTGATGGGGAGCTTAACACTAACCAGAAATGGTGACAAGCTTTCTCCATGACAAATATGGGTCAGCAATTCAAGCCCAGACTTTTAACAGCTATCAGGGTGTTTACAGTTGATTTTTTCTATCTGGTTCTACCATTCGCATGCAATGTGATTGAAAGGAAACTTTGGATAATGTGCACAGCAGAAAAAAACATTCTAAAGCCTAAAGGCATTTTAATTCATGGGTAGGATTTGGATTCTGCTTCTTAACTCGGTTATGAGGTGGGCAGGGGAAGAGGGAAAGGGAAAATGTCTGTCTTTGCACAGTTATTACTTGCCATCTCCCTTACTGCCCACGCTTCAGTTAAAGCTCAAGGAAACATGCCATGAAGGAGCAATTCAGATTAGGAAGTGTAAATGCCACCAAGGAGGGTGCAGAGGGATGAAGAGGAATGTAACAGCAACCACAAAAGATACAGTAAAAGACAACCTCAGCCACCTAAAAATGAGAATATTTCAAGCAATCCCTTGAAGAAGGTCAGGGGAAAAAGTCAAACTACCCTGAGAAGGAGGTGGGGAAATGGAAGTCTTTTTAATGAAGAAGAAAACATTCAGGAAACTGTAGGTTTTGGAATATCAGTAGCTGCACCTCCCCTTTTAAACTAGGCATCATTCTAAATTCCCCCTTCCCTCAATTCCTTCATAGCTACAACATGTGTATCAGGAAGAACAAGCAACCATTGGAGTTACAGGTGCCTGCGCCTATAAAAATCAAATATGGGCAAATCCAAGGAAGGGCATGTCTGTTAAAAATAGAGCTGACCCAGAATTTCTCACAATACATGTTTAAATTATTTGCTCTGGGGTTATTTCCGTTTCCATAACTCACAGAAATAGAAGGCCAGAAGTCAAAACTAGAATTCAAGATGGAAGACTGGTATAATGAACTTTGGGATATAGCTATAAACGATAAACTCTCCTGCAGTTTAAAGGTTAAACGAGGAGAAATGAAAAAAGACATTTTCTACGATATCTGGGGTAAATTTTTAGATTATGTACTAGTCAAAGGAAAAGGGAAAGAGTCCACGAATATCTCACAACAATTCTGGAGAAGAGAACTTTAAGAAGACTACTAGAAGAATAGAAGATGGAGCAACGAATAAGAATGTATGGATGGACCCGTGGGATGGGGGTGCACTTATATTGTTTGTTGTAGTTTTTTTTTACTTTCATTTTTTATGTCGTTGTATGTAGTTTAAAATTTAATAAAAAAACATTAAAAAAAAAAAGAAAGAAATAGAAGGCCACATCACAGAGTTTTCTCCAAGCTGCTCCCATTTGTTTTAATGGTGCTTGTCCGCTGCTCACTCCCATGACCACCACAGAACAATGCTAACTTAGTGCAGGACATTTCGGGAGATATAAAATGGTAGTCAGGCTGCCTTTACAGAGGTGGCACAAAAACCAACATCCTTTTAAAAGTAAAGAAGCTGTGCTATAGCTGCTGGTTGATGCTTCTCTTCAGAAACTACCTGAGGATGTTGTTTCCTCCTGAAGAAATGTGATGAAACTGCCCCTTCCTCACTTCCTCTATCCAAAGGGGTGGGGGAAAGGTTGAGAATTCTGAGGGTCCATAGTCATACCAAAATAGCCTGGATAACAGTATCTCTGCAGCCAGTTTGCTGCTTCTTACACATATTTTTTTTGTTTATTTGTTAGTTGAATGTTATTATGTTGTTGGTTAAAAAAACAAAAATACAAAAAAACCCATATCAACTCTCATGTCTTTTGTTATGAATATATATAAAAATAGAGGGTGGGGTGGGTCATCATGTTCCTATAAAACAATGAACCAAATAGTATTCTTATTCAAATGGCTTTAGTCTCAGGCCTACTCAAATGCAGCTCTTGTTTTAACAATGGATAGGTAAGGAAAAGAGGCACATAGACGGTAGGAGGGTAGGAATCACATTGAATGAAGATGATAGCATGTGGTATTCCAGCAAAGCCAGTGCTACTTCAAAGAGAGAATTTTAACCATCACAAGATGACATGTAAATAAAAGAGATGGGAGCCATTCAAAGCAGGTTTTCTAAATGTAGTATAACAATCTAAATTTGGTCCCAGGCTCTGCTCAGAGAATTTGTATTTGAAATCTGTATTAATTGGGAGAAATACCCTTATTTAATGTGTGGTAGGGTAGATTCTAATCATCATCATTAGAGATGGGCACAAATAAAAAAAAATGATATTTTGTTTGTCTTTTGTCGTTTGGAGGGTCTGTTTTGGTTCGTTTTCTTTTTTGTGAAGTTTTGCAAAAAATTGTTTTCGTTTTTGTTCATTTCATTACCTTTTTGTTACCATTTATTTCAATTTTGTGTGATTTTTAAAGCATTTAAAGCAGTTCACTGTATTGCAGTAATGAAAACGAAATGCACGACAAAATTTCCGGTGTTTCTGTTTGTTTCGTTTCATTTTGGAGACAAAATTCATTTGTTGTTTTGGTGCATAACAAAATGAAAAAACGAAAATGGAAAAGAAAAATTGTTCATTTCGTGCCCATCTCTAATAATAATCATCATCATCATCATCATCATCATCACCATCACCATCATCATCATCATCATCATCATCAGCAGCAGCAGCAGCAGCAGCAGCAACTATACAGAGCACCAACATTTTGTTCCCTCCCATTTACTATAGATTAGAAATGGGCACAAAATGAATTTTTAATTCATTTCATTATTTGTTATTTGTTTCATTAGGGAACAAATGAATAACAAAGGGACCCATCAAAGAAAAATGAAACGAAAAATGAAAATTGCTTCGTTTATTTGTTCTGGTATACCTTTTCTTCCTGGGTCAGGCCAAGGGGGAATTAAAACGACAACAGAGGCACTAGCGCCTCTCAGCTGGGAAGTGCTGGCCCCAAGCCAGTGCTTCTCATCTGTAAAACTAAAAAAGAGGGGGAAGGCCCTGCAATGGGGACTATTTAAAATAATAATAAAAAACAAAAACATTCAAAATTAAAAACCCACATCCCCCCTGGAGACCCCCACCCAAGCCAGGACCAGGCAGGCAGGTGGTAGCTCCAGGCCCCCCAACTTCCTCTGTGGGGGTTTCCTCTGTCCACCCTTTGCATCCCGTCAGAGCAGGCAGGTGCAGAGGCGGAGGAGGAAGCAGATGGGGCACCTGCTCAGGGTGGCTGGAAACTTCTCCCAATCTCCCTTGCTCACCACCCCGATGCCTCTCGGCCTCCCCCAGCTCCCTTCACACGGCCCCCTCTTGCTCTTGCTCAGTGTGCAGTGGCGGCATGTTCCCACCTCTCTCACCTTTCCCATGATGCAGGCTCCCTCGCCAGCACCTGGAGCCCATCTGCCCCCTGTGGCAGCAGCTGCTGCTCCTCCTCCTCCTGCTGCTCCCACCACCACTGCCACTGCCACTGCCCCAGCAAGGGAGTAGCGAGAGCGAGAGAGCCAGGCTCCAGGGAAGCACAGCCGGTGACCACCTGCGCTCACCCCCAGCCATGCCCCACCCCTCCTGAAGGTGTGTGTGTGTGAGAGAGAGGGGGATCTCCATCTCTCCAGCAGCAAGGGCGAGGAGGAGGAAGTGCACCCCAGGTAAGGAGAGTGTGGCGGCAGGCTGGCTTCCTCTCTGCTCCCTGTTTCGCTGGCTGGTGGTCCGGCTCCCTTCCCTTCCCATTCCCCTTTCCCTCGCCTGCTCACTTCCTTTCTGGCCCTCCTGAACGGGCCAGCCAGTTTCCCAGGCTGGGGAAATAAAACAAAAAACAGAGGCACTAGTGCCTTTCAGCTGGGAAGCACTGGCCCCAAGCCAGTGTTTCTCATCTGAAAGAAAGAAAGAAAGAAAGAAAGAAAGAAAGAAAGAAAGAAAGAAAGAAAGAAAGAAAGAAAGAAAAAGCCCTGCAATGGGGATTATTTAAAATAATACCCCCCCCCCGAAATAAACATGTCCCTCAGCTGCGCCCAGCCAGAAAAAATGAAACAAAAAGTTTAAAAAGAAAAATGAAACAAATGAAATACGAAACAATTTTTTTAAAAAAACCATTTCTTATTAAATGAAACGACATGGGGGCTGGGGCAACAAATGCCATTTTGGCATTTTGTGCCCATCTCTACAATAGATCTGTTCTAGGCTTTGGTCACAGATTTTCAGGTTCAGAATTACAAGAGTTACACAGACTCTTTAAATATAGAAAATAAAATGTTTAGGAAGCAGAGTTCTGTGCCGAGCAGTATCATCCATGATCTCTCTCTCTCTCTCTCTCTCTCTCTCTCTCTCTCTCTCTCTCTCTCTCTCTCTGTGTGTGTGTGTGTGTGTGTGTGTGTGTGTGTTCATGTTTCTGTCATTTCACATGACAGTATGTATGTAGAAACAAAATTTGTTATTCATTGTCCAGAATCCATTTGGTGATTTACATCTGTGTAAGTTAAACTGCATAACTTACTACTACAAATTACCATTGGCTAATAGGCACTAGCCATGTTATGAAACACATGCTTTGTAATGTAATCAGGGTCTCATTAGTCAGTAGCAATTTTACACAGTAAGTTACACAATTTAGATAACAGACACATAGGATGAAGACCAATTGTTAGGAAAATATACACTGTATACTAATAAGATTCAGCAGAGGAAATGGACTAACTTTTGTGTTTGAGGTAGCAATCCATTCACTGGATATATGTCTACTGATGAAAATAAATAAAGATGATGTACATTAAGAATTTGGCCAAATATATTTGAAAAGGAAATTATATAAACTATATTAAAATGAGTAAGTATTTTCAAATTTCAAAAGAATGCTTCAGTAACCAAAAACCTATACTTAATTGTGGCTAGCTGATGAGTCTCAGGTTGAGAGCTGGGTGCATGAGTCAGAATATAGTGCAAGTAAGCCTGGGCATGGGGTCTGGTTTGACCTTCAGCTCATTGGACATTCAGTGAGTTCCTACTGCAGTAGAGTGCTGCCCACCTGTTCAGCACTCCTCTGAACTCTAGGGGACTATCTCCCCAAGGCAGCCCTACACACCATTTTAATTAATCATCTTTTCAACCTATGTTTTCTTATTAAAGCTGGCCTAACATATGCCTTAATTTCAAATTCTGTTATACAGGCCACCGTGTGTCCATGTGGGCACCTACACCAGGAACTCACCTTAATTCACACCCTTGTACTACTCACTGTTGTGACAAAGTAGCTGAACAGCCTAACCCAGTATTGAGATTGGGATGGATGAAAACACACTGCTGCCCACTTGCCAATCAGGGTAACAGCCAAAAATTCCCATCCAGCCCCAAAACGACTAGCTCACTGTCACTACTAATAGGGTGGGTGGGTGGGAGGGATGTTCTCAATCAATCAAAAGAGACCAGGGCCAGCACGTGCAGCCTTTATATAGGCTGCCTCACCCCTGCTCTCCCAGACTCATAGCATCACATTTTTTTGCACCAAAATTGCTGCCAGGAGGGCAAAGATGTCGCATTGCAGGACTTCACCCATGTGGAGCCGCCATATTTATTTATTTATTTATTTATTTATTTATTTATTTATTTATTTATATTTTGAATATTTTACCCCACCTTTTTCCTTGTAAAACAACCCATGGTGGCCTACAATAATGAGGGGCAATATATAGCCCATAATATACATAGTGAAACAATCTAGTATACCTTTGGAACAGGGCTATGTAAACTCTGTGCTAACTCATAAAATAAATAGGGGTGTGGTGGCTCAGTGGACTAAGGCTCCGAAAACTGTTGACTTCAAAGTCAGCAGCTCGGCGGTTCGAATCCCGGGTGCCACACAGTGGAGCGAGCTCCCGCTGTTCACCCCAGCTCCTGCCAACCTAGCAGTTCGAAAGCATGTAAAATGCAAGTAGATAAATAGGTACTGCCGTAAAAGGTGGGAAGGTAAAAACAGTGTTTCCTTGCAGCCATGCTGGCCACATGGCCATGGACTTGCACAACACTGGCTGTTCCGGCTTGAAGACGGAGATGAGCACCGCCCCTAGAGTCGGACACAACTAGCACGCATGTGCGGGGGGAACCTTTACATTTACCTTTATACATAGTGAAACAATCTAGTATACCTTTGGAACAGGGCTATGTGAACTCTGTGCTAACTCATAAAATAAAGCAAATCACCACATCGAGAAAATCAAGCATTTCAAGATAGAATTTAGGTCTAAAATCCAGCCAAGGATCAAGAAAAGCACTGGTACTAGGGTTCACACAGTTGTCATCCTCTGCACACTCAACCACACAGTCAACAGTTCATAAATCCCTTGAGGTACAGCAGCAAACTCAGAGCTTGGAACAGAACTGTACCATCTAAATTTAACCTCCAACGAGGCTGCTACCACAGGCATTGCCATGTTTCTTGGTGCTTCTAGTCCATGCCAGTTCCCTGAAGCCATGGGTTTCAACTAAAAGGCAACTCAGAGTTTGCTGAATGGCTGCAAAACTTTTTCCTATAAAATCACAGACAGATTTGCAACAGGTTGCAAGAGATCATTTGAGATAACATCATTTTGGACACTTCAAGCCTACAGCATTTGGGGCTCTTTAGTCTGGAAAAAAAGGTGCCTGGGGGGGATATGATTGAGTTGTACAAAATAATGCAGGGCATGAGTAAAATGGATAGAGGGACACTCTTCTCCCTCTCACAAAATACCAGAACTAGGGGACATCCACTCAAATTGAGGGCTGGGAGAGTTAGAACAGACAAAAGAATTTTTTTTTACCCAGCATGTTGTTAGTCTGTGGAATTCCCTGCCACAGGATGTGGTGATGCCTTCAAAAGGGGATTAGAGGAAAAGTCCATCACAGGTTACAAACCATGGAGGAAAAAATCCATCACAGGTTACAAACCATGATGGAGATGTATAATCTCCAGTCTTAAAACCGGGATACGTCAAGGGCCAGATGCAAGGGAGTGGTATCAGGAAACAGATATCTAGTCTCATGTGCTCCCGGACACATTTGGTGGGGCCACTGTGAGATACAGGAAGCTGGACTAGATGGGCCTTTGGCCTGATCAAGCATGGCTCTTCTTATGTTCTTATATTATGTTAAGCCTTCTGGCTCTGTTTTGGAACCTAGATAGCATATGGTGAGGATTAGGTTTTGGATAATTCTGCTTCTCCTCACACCTCCTATTTTCCAAAAGGCGGTCAAATGAAAAGCTCTGAAGTATTTGGAAATTTGATCTGTTATATTTTGATAACTCAGTGCTGTAATGAATATTGAAAAGTCAATATTAGGACAAATACTAATCTACCACCATCCCATGATCTATTATTGCAGTTGATGATTCCTTCAATTTGCCAGTACAGAGGCACCAGTTAGAACCATAGAATAATGGAGTTGTAAGGGGCCTATAAAGCTATGGAGTCTGACCCCCAACTCAATGGAGGAATACGAATCAAAGCAGGTATAAAAAATGGTTGTCCAGTTTTCTCCTGAATGCCTCCAGCTTTGGAGCACTCACCACCTCTCAAGGTAATTGGTTCCACTGACATACCACTCCAACAGTTAAGAAGTTTTTCCTGATATTCAGCCTAAGCCTGGCTTCCTGCAACTTGAGCCAGTTATTATTTTTCCTGCACTCTGGGATGGCTGAGAGCAGATCCTGCCCCTCCTCTGCATGACCACCTTTCAAGTATTTGAAAATGCTGTCATAGATCCTCTCAGTCTTTTGTCAAGGCTAAATCAGAGACAACCCAATGACAGCATGATGGCACCCTGCCCATTATACATATCTCTTCATCTGCAGCCAGACAGCCATAAACAACAAAAATAAAAATAAACCAAGACGTTAAGTCACGATCGATGATGCTATGGTGAGCACATCTATATAGAGAAGGCAATGGCTTCCCAAGGAAAGATGCCATGCCTATGTGTGAGCAAGCAATTTGCAAAACACAACAGGATAGCATACTTTCATTTCAGAGATGATCATGGATTTGGCAGGGAAGTGTGTGACTACACAGAGAGCCACAACAGCAGTGACAAGTAGAGATGGGCACGACCAGGAAAAATTACATTTTGAGTTGTCGTGTGTCGGAGCCGGCCCATTTCGGCTCATTTCCATTTGTCGTGAAATTTTTCAAAAATTTGTCATTTCATTTTTCATTTTTTCATCTGTCGTTAGTACTGGTTTGGGGGGGTAGCGGGCTCCTGGAGGCACCTCTCTGGGGTGGGTGCCTCCTCTGGCCCGCTATGAAGGGAAAGCAGGCTCCTGGAGGCACCTCTCTGGGGTGGGTGCCTCCTCTGGCCCGCCATGAAGGGAAAGCAGGCTCCTGGAGGCACCTCTCTGGGGTGGGTGCCTCCTCTGGCCCGCTACAAAAGGGTATGCATAGCCAATTGGATATGCATACCAAGTTGCAGTGGCAGGCAGAGGCACCTCTCTTTCGGGTGCCTCTGTGACTCACTGCCTGCTGGCATACGGTGCACTTGGGCTGGGGATGGGGGGAGGAGGAACAAAGTGAGAGAGGACCCCTATGGGCACCCTCTGGCTCACTAAGAAGGGAAGTGTACTTGCTGTAGTGCAATGGGAGTACACAGATCTGGCTTGGGGTTAGGGGTTAGCGCAAGGGCTAGGCTTAGGGTTACTGGTAAGGTTAGGGTGAGTTACTGGGGTGCACCTCTGGGTGCCTCTCTGACCCACTAAGAAGGACAGTGTACTGGTGTATGGGTTAGGGTTAGGGTTCGGGTTCGGGTTTGGGTTTGGGCTAGGGTTAGTGGGCTTTTTATGCCTGACTGGCACATCCCAGAAGTCTCGGTCAAAACCTGGCCAAGTGGCCATGCGATTGGTGGAATGGCTCCAAAAATTTGCATGGTCCACGCCCATGGCCTGCCCATCATTGCGCAGGTGTAAAAATATAAAAATAAAAATGAAATAAAATAAAATCAATGGAGACGTTTTGTTGCAAGAAAAACCTACTGCTGCTACTGTAAAAATTCAGGTAGTTTTAAAATAGCTATTTTCACATGTTTCTGTGGTGCTTTGGTGTGTTTTTGGACCACAATTTCAAAATAAATATTGCGGTCGCCCCATTTTGGATCCCCTGCCCGCACCACATGGCATGGCGAGTTGGCGACTCGGTGAGACGACGAGGATGCCCCCCACCAGAGCAGCCCAGGACATAAGGGGGGGGAGGCCAGGGACCCCCCCCCAGAAACCACCCCTCTGGTAGGTGCCCTCACTCAGGCAGGCATATTTGCGCCTGCTTTTTTGGCTGGGAATTGGGGTTTTTTATTTTTAAAACTTTTTTTCTGTGCCGCTTGCGCTTGGCATCGCGCGATCGCCGTGCGATGCCAGGAATGACAACGACAAATCAGACCCAATTTTTCTTTTTTTGGTTCGAGTTTGAGTTCTGGCAGAGTAATTTTCCTTTTCGTTTCCGTTGCGTAACGGAAACGAGGAACGGAAATTGAAACGAGAATTTCGCCAAGTCGTGCCCATGTCTAGTGACAAGAGTTAGCATGTAGGAAGAGATACAGAACATTGATAAGAATCACTCAGCTTTGGAATCAGTGGAAAACAGAAGATATGGGTTTGAAGCCCTCTGAGAAGAAATCTCCAGTATATTAAGTAAAGAAACCTTCTTCACATTTGTTTGCTTGTTTGTTTGTTCACTTATTTATTCATTCATTTACCCATTTATTTGTTTATTCATGCATGTATGCATTTGTTTGTTCATTCATTTGTTTCTATCCCATCTTTCTCCCCAAAAGGATCCAAGGCAGCTAATTATCTGGATCCCATCTAGACAGCAATATTGATTATATAGACCAGGCTTGAAGGTTAGATCCTCTTTCAAGCACATCCAGCCACTGGGCAGAGTGAAGCAACCACCTCAAATAATAAATGATGAAGAGCAACAGTGCCAGCCTATTCTTTTAGAGTCCCCTAGCCATTATTTCTCTTGAACACCAGTTATATGTATCACAGGGTTTGTCTGGGACCTCCTAAATGACTGTTGCTCTTGATCATGTGGTAGAAGACCCTGTCCTGATGGCAGGGCTGAAATAAGATTCAAATGACCTGTCCATCTGGTTTCTTGAATATAACATAGAGAAGGATAAGCAGAGGGTTTTTGAACAAACATCTCTTTGTGTTCAGCCAGAATGCCTCACTGACTCAGTAGTAGATGTTGGCACTGCTTCCTTTCACCCAATAGAAATGCAGAGGGTCAAGACCAGGTCATGGGTCACTAGAATGCAAAAGCAGAAAGCAAAGCAGAAGTAAACATTTTTGAAGAATTTGGCCTAGGAGTCAGAAACAAAACTGGAGAACAACTCATAGAATTCTGTGACTATAGCAACCTGTCTATTCCAAATACATGTTTGAGGCCACTAAATAGTCAAGTATGTATAATCATCAACAGATGGCCAACACAAAAATCTCACAGACAGACTACTTAAATGATCTTTATGCAGGGCTTCCCTTGAGCCTGATCTGGAGATTTCAGCAGGTCCAGAATGCTCAGACTCGGGGTGAGTGTTAGCAAATTTGACTGCTTACCTACACTGCTTGCCCATTGTCTCCCACATCTGGTTAATGGTTTTGACACATACATACAAAGCCCGTCATTGTTTGGACTCATGTTACTTGTCAGAGTTTCTTTACTTAATGTTATCCACCCAATCCATAAGATCATCTCAGTCAAGGCTCCTCTGTATGGAGGGAGGCCGAACAGTCTTGTACAAGAGGCAGGGCCTTCTTTGTGATGTCTCCAAATTTAATTGTAAGGGGTTATTAAAATTACTTTTATCTTCTTTTTGTTTTGTATTCTATTTATTGTAACCTCCTAGAATAGTGCCTCTTCACCAAATGGAGAAGGATATAATGTAGGACCCCTGTATCCACTGATTCATTATCCACTGACTCAGTTACCCACGGCTGGCAGAGGAAAAAACCAAATAAATAATTTAGCAGCCAGAAAGCAAGCTACTATCACAAACAGCAGCTGTAAAGCTACTGTCAGAAAACAGCAGCTGTAAACAGCCGAAAGCAGCAGTTTGGGGACTTTTGGTGTTTTTCTTATCCACAGTTTTCATTATCTACTGGAAAGTCTGGAACTAATCCCCAGTGGATACTGGGGTCCTACTGCAAATCAAATACATAAATAAAGAAGGCAAGCATCCAAGCAAGCTGTGCCCTTCAGTTTGCAATTGCTGAGCAGGACTGCTAATAATAGAATTTTTTGGAGGTCATACAGCCACCCTACCCCATAGCTCTAAAGTGGCACATAGTGACAAGGCAGAATAATTGCACAGGAGTCATACCTTAGGAACAGCTTAAATAATTAAAACACATACAAGCCTTTTTGAGTATTCAACATACCAGTAAAACAAAACAAATGTTCCCTTTCTTGTCTGTCTAAACAGTCTCTAAGTCATTCACAGTCGTAAATATCTCTTTGTTCCATTTCACTCATAGCTGCCGTGAGGACCCACCTCTTTCAGGGTCTACTTGCCTCCATAACCAAAACAAACATTTCTTGGGTTGGTAGGTTAAGAATTCCTGGATGAGTGTAGTTAACTAATACCTGTGAGTAGAGATGGGACATTTTGTTTCTTTCTTCATTTCATTTTGTTTTGTTAATAATATTTTTTTAAAAGAATGTTTGTCACAAAACAAAATGAAATGAAATATTCGTAAGGCTATAAATAATGGGGAGCTTTCCTTTTTTATATTTAACAGGGAGCCCACTGCCTGAGTTTTAATAGCTTTAAATCAAAGACTCTCAAACCTTCCAATCAATTTGTTTTCAAAAAAAGAACCTTCTGTAAACAAGCAGGAAACATAATGGCTAGCTGCTGCACTTCAGATCAAATCAGAGAGATAATCTCAACAGTTGATTGGCAGAGAGGAATGGAAGGAAAACATCAAAAATAACCTCCAGTCCTACCTAATCAGGAAATGAAAACAATCAGTTTAAATCAACTTGAAAACACAGGCACAGGGAAGGGAAGCAAAATACAATCCAGTCAGCCTCATGGTCCTAAAACTGCCTTGTGCACAGCCCAGAGACAGGCAGCAGAGCTCTACCCCTGGCTAGCTGCAGATCAAAATCGGAGATAAGCTAGCTATCAACAGCTGAGGTGCAGGGAGGGGAGGAAAACAATCAGTTTAAAAATAAACCTGTTCTCAAGATGGCTGGATCAAGAGGCCTCTCACCACTAGAACAAATTGTTTTGTTTCTAAAACAAAAAATTGTGTTTCACGTCATTTCTTGATGAAACACAGTCTGCTGTTTCATTTCATTTTGTAACATTTTGTAACCTTGCAAAACAATGAAACAACATTCCATTTTTCGTAAGGTGCCCACCCCTACCTGTGAGTCATTAGCATCAGCACCACAGACATGACAGATGCAAGCATTTCTTGGCACTGAGCCAGTCTATAAAATAAAAGACAAATACTTTCTGTCTGAAATGCTGAATAACGCCACAGCTGAATCAGTTAGCTAGTGGTTATGTCAAAAGCCATCTTATCTTTTAATTAAGTGGCAAAATGACTTAGCTGGTCTTTCTCCAGAAAGTAATATCCCAATTGCACATTTTCTTCTTCTTTTTCTTAGCCTTTGTCCCACTTGGTGGTGGGGTCTGCTATCCTTGTTTTGGCCTTCCACTTGGCATGCTCATGGGCTAGGTCTGGGTAAACCCAGAGCAACTTCATATCATTCTCTAGGGTGTTCATCCAACACTGTTTTGGTCATCCCCTCAGTCAGGATCTGTTGACCTCCAGGGTGAGACCATTTCCTCATCAGCACACAAGGTGTCCACCCATGCAGTCAGGCTTCACACATCTTGACAGCAATTGGTACAATGCCATATTTTGATTGGTTGTCATCATTGCACACATGATCCTTTTGCGAGTGGCCTGAGGTCCATTGCAGCATTTTTGTCTCCATGACACCAAGTCGACATTCAACTTCTTTAGTTGCTAGCCAGAATTCTGCACCACAAAGTGCGACAGGTCATACAACTGTGTGATATATCTTTAACTTTAAATGGTCGCTGATCTTTTTCTCACACGTAACACTTGATATTGTACACTATTTTAGCCTGGCGCTGTTGATTCTTGACATGACTTCACAATTCAGACTCCCGTCAGCTGTGATTGTGGAACTGAGGTATTTGAACTCCTCAGGTCTTGGTAGGTCAATACCATCTATTTGGCTCATAGACTGACCCACATTTATTTGGGTCAGTAGTCAGATATTCCATCTTCCTCACATTCAGACACAGTCCAAACCCTGTCAAGTGGTCACTTCATATTTGGGCTTGATGCTCAAGATGTCCCTTGCTCTCCAATGCAATTATGATGTAATCTGCTTAAAACATCATCACCACCGCAACTGCATATCTAAGAAAGAATAATAATGAATAAAGAATACTATGGACCTACTCACCTAATGACATGAGGTCTTTCTCCTGTCTAGGCCACCTTGCTTCTTTGTCACTTCCCAAGGTTCCTTTTGATGTCCTCTTGCCCATGGAAAACCCAGGGACTCACACCACCTTATCTAGCCTTCCTCCTATTTCTGCTTTGTGAAACTAACTGCTGAATGAATAATTGCACCAACAAAATCAGAAAGGCGGTGGCAAGAACACAAAGAACTATTGCAACATCCCTCTGTTCCTCTGTATTTTTCTAGTGGTCCCAGTGACATATTGTAAAGGTGATGTCTTTAGCCATGCAATGCACGTGCCCCTAAATCCACATATGCATGCTCCAAAATGGAGAAAGATGAGCTGAGCAAAAAGAC
The DNA here is from genome assembly GCA_029282475.1 of Phrynocephalus forsythii. NCBI lineage: Eukaryota > Metazoa > Chordata > Lepidosauria > Squamata > Agamidae > Phrynocephalus > Phrynocephalus forsythii. The sequence goes on from JAPFRF010000001.1 coordinate 119,530,677, forward strand.
TGGTGATGGCATCCTTACAAGGACACAGACACAAATGAAATATATACCAGCTTTATTGAACAGGAATAGATATACTGTAAGTTCTGATAACATCACACAAAAATAGGGTTAATAACTGCTTAGTTCCTGAAGGCCATGTCCTTCTGAAAGTTTTAGGAGAGACAACCATATGTTCCTAGAATATGCAGGACAACATTGCAGCTGTTATATTGCCATGTGTAATGCATTCTGGAAAACCTGGATGGAGAAAAGGGGCGCTGCTCATTGGAGGAACATCTGGCTTTTCCTGGTCACTGTTGCTGCTCTGGGTGTCACATGTGGTCCACATCAAATGGAATGAGAAACTGTAGCACCTTCTCTATGTTATTTTTTTTTCCAATGGGCTCCTTTTCCCACTGACCATCTTCTTGTGATTCCAACCATTCAGGAGAGATTATAGCATCACAAAGGCAAAACTCACCCATATGAAGTAAAGCCCTGCACAGGAATCTTGTCTACAGCTTCTGTTTGGTCAGTACATTTCATCATCACCTCAATTCTGCAAGAAAAGGAGGCCACGAGTTTTGTTTAGCAGTGTCCCTAGCTATATGGCCACTCGTAAAAAGTGGTAGCCTGTGCATCTTTGTGTTCCCCTGACACATGATGCCTGACTCCTCATTCACACTCGTGGCTTTGTTGCCCACAAACTGCAACCTTACCCTATGCTTTCAGTGTGAAAATGATTGCTAATACAGTACCCCTTGAAAAAGAAGGTTGTCACATGTGCCTTCTGGTTGAAGGAGGAAAGGGGATACTTTATGGACATGAGTATGCCCAAGGGCCCTGTTATGAGGTGTGGTCTTTCCCAACAATGTTGAGGGAGGGCTTGCCTGTGTGTAGAGCTTTTTTTTCTTGCAACTGTGGCAGTGAAGTTCTTAGTAGAGACCCGTATCCTGAATTCTAAAAGGGCCTGTAAGGATTCTGTGAAGACAGGCAGTCACTCGTGCACCATTTCCTTTTATTTTCTGGACTGCTTGTTGCTGGTGCAAAAGTTCTCCTTTTGTGAAAAGGACACTGTTACTCGTGAAGGCTGTGGACACATTCAAGTGTCCTCTGGGCAATGACAGCACCCTGTCAGCAGATGCTTCCATTCTAGAAGAACTATTGGATTGCTTCTGAGGGAAATGAAGAAGAAGGTTTGTGTCACCAGGTCCCAATCATATTCTTCTCTATACAGCCTCATCCTACACATCTGATTACATGCAAACTGTGTTCTCTTGATGTTTTTAAAAAATAGAGTTTTCCCATTGTGTAGAAAGACTCTTGTCTTCAAGCTCTCGCTCTCCAGTCAGCAGAGAAGAAAGAAGTCTAAATCAAGCCCGTAGGTTGTAGGCTTGGCTTTCAAAACCACGTTGGGACTATGTATAAGTCCAAGTTTTATTGCTAAAGTATATTCCTATTGCATAATGTTCCATTTTTCCATAGAGCAGTATCAAATATTTTTCCCAGCCATATCCAGTTGCTGCGTTTAGCACCTATCAGATTATAGCTCCTTGGTTTTCATACCTTGTCCTCACACCTTTATTTTTCACTCACAATACAGTTTGTTTTCCAAAACCTCCCTTGTGTACAGTATAAATGTTGACATTGAGTGCTATATGCAGAAAATTCACAGGATATTCAAACACTTGCCAGATCCTCACCAAAAATATTTGTATACCAATATTTGACACATGGCAACAAATGACTTCAAGATCTGGTATATGAAAAAAGACACTTAATTATTGGTATGGAGTAACATATGTTACAGCTAGTATATGATGGTATTTAACGTTTTAACAAGACTCTAGATTCTTGGCATTCCCCATCTTTTCAGCAGGTGATAGTTTTGCTGCCTTGAAATGTCTTTGCCTCACTTTATCTATGAAAGGACCACTTTTGGTTCCTTGTCTCCTTGTTTGACACCTTCCTGTGTCACTTGCAAAGTTGCTTGCAGGAAAGTTTCAGAAGGCTTTGGTAGGAGAAGGAGTCAGCAGATGTACTCTTTCTACCTCTACTATTTCTATGAGCAGGTTTCTGCTGATCGGAAGGAAGTCTGGATCCAAGTCATGAATGATAAACAGGAAAGGGAACCTTTATTTTATTTTCAGTGTGAAAAATTTCCCCCTCAGGATAGTTTGTGCTTAATCTCCTATTTCAGTTACCTAAGATGGTAAAGTCAATCAGGATAAAATATGGAAGAGCTTAAAATGAGCAAACTTCCACCAGATTTATCAACGAGTAGTATCAACAGTTATTGCTTCAATTTTTCAAATTCAGGATTTTTATTCTTGAGGATAAAGGGAATACTGAATGCAAAAGGAGCAGTGTTATTACATTTTTATTACATGAATTTGAGTATACTTTGGGGAAAATTATTTTTAGTAAGTGTTAACATCACAACAGGCAGATGAAATTGCACAATAGTATGAGACTGCTGCAGTGCTCACTCAGTTGAAAATATGTACTAAAACTAATTAACACAGAATATATTAACATTTCTCCATTAAAATCCTAAGCAGCTACAATTTATTAACATAATTCTAGCTATTCTTTTATCTTAGTGGATAAATATGCATGAAACACACTGACCCATCCTTTTGGAAAGACAAGCAAGCAAACAAACAAAAAAACTGATGCTTCATGTGAAGCTTTTTCACACAAGGAGGACCAGAATGTATACATTAATTAAGGGTGCTATCCCACAATCTTTAAAATCTGGATCTAATTTTCAAATAAACCGTCTCCAAAAATTGTGCCCTGATGGTCAGCTTAAAAAAAAATAATGCCCACTTAACTGGGTTTCAGCAAGTTTTTCAAGAACAAAAGTGGAGGGTGGGTATTTATTGCTCTGGTTCGAAATGCACATTTTTACGAGGCAAAGGTTAGTGGGGATGCAGAAAACCTGTTTTCCCCCTTTTTGTTGTTGGTTTACTGGTTATGCAAGTTGGCAACATTCTATTCTGCTGTTTTCCCTGACTGCTGTCTCTGATATTTTGCTCAGGAGACTGCCAGCCATGTCAGGGCGAGGAGGAAGAGGAGGAGGCTCACTTGCGGGACAAGGATGAAAAGGACAAGTCGCCTCTTCTGAAGGCAACCAGCAGCAGCCAGGGGCTCCCAGCAAGGGCGTGTATCGGCCTCCCTTTCCGAAGGCACCCAGGTGAGATCCTCACCAGCTAGGGCCTCTGTCACCATGCCAGGGGAGGGAGAGGGGTGTACACATGGGGGGGCAGAATCCGCCTTTGACGGAAGAAGAGGGAACTCCCTTCCCAGGGAAGGAGCAAAAGAGAATCCTGAGGCTGGTGAGCGAGCTAGAGAGCGACTGACAGGCAGCCTGGAGCAGTGAAAGCCAGGCATTGGCAGGCTTTCCCTTGAGGGCCATCAGCGAGCACCAGGTTGAGAGCCAGCACTGGCATATCTTTTTCTCTCTCTTTCTCTTTTCTCTCTTCTCTCTCTCTCTCTCACAGACACCATTGCGCACACATGCACACGCACACACATTTTGCTTGCCTGCCCGCTTTGTTTCTCAATGGTGGCAGCTTTGCTCCCCCGCCTCATGTTGCCATCGCAGCCGCAATACTTTATTTCGTTGCCACCCCACCACAGTTTGAGCTCCCGTAGCACTGGAACTTCTAAGCTCCAAACCACCAGAAGTCCCCCTCGGAGCTTCTAGATACGGGTTAATGATGTGGGGACATATGAAATGTGGCTACTTAAACCACGTCCATAGTAATGCGGGAACCATTTTCAGTCACATGATGACTTCAGAAAGAAACACGGCTTTTATTATTGACCGTCTCTTTTGCCCATGTGATAAGGCCCCAAATCAGCTACAAAAGCATGTTGGAATCCCTCACTTTATTCCAATAAAGATGATGGACAGGAAATACTTTCATGATGAACCTGTTTTGAAAACCATTATTTTGAAAGCTGGCAGAAATTCTTCATTATTTTGAAAAGCAGTTGTCTTGACAGAGACTCATGGTCTTTGTAGACTAGGTACTCTTTTGAGGAAGGTTCATTCTGCAATCTTCATGTGCTTGCCATTTCTATTGTCCACTTGTTACAAATCTGATGCCATTTTAGAAGGCTAAGAGGTATACCTACATGGACAATGGGAGCTGTGTCATAAGGAAGCAGGAAAGAACCAGACTCCTATTCTCAGCATTGGAGAGGAAGGCGATAAAGCATCTGATTAGTACGTTCTGGGCAGCTGGGTCCAAGCTATCTAAAGGATGGTACCTCCATTTGTGAGCCTACCAAGGTGTTAGGATCAACAGGAGAGGACTTTCTGTTGCCCCCACCAGTTTTGCAGGAAAATAGTGAAAATCTCTGATTCTTAATATAACTATTACCATCCTTCCACTCTCAATGACACAGGCCTCTATCCAGAGACACTCAATGGCAACAGAAAGCTATAAAAAGAGTTACCTGCACTCTGTTCAGATTCATTATCTGCTGAGTACATGGGGAATATTAAGTACCCAGAGTTGACTGGAGGCTCAGTCAAACCTGATATAGGGACAAACAGTTTAAATTAGTTTATTTATTTATTTATTTATTTATTTATTTATTTATTTATTATTGAATTTATATCCCGCCCAGAGTTGACTGGAGGCTAAAAAAACAAATCAGGAGATACAAACAATTGGGTACAATAAATCTCAATAGGGGACATAATCAAAAGAATCGACATGGATTAATAAAAACATATTAAGAAAACTGCAGCAGGGGCGCACCCTTCAGAAATGTCTGTGCTCTTAAAAAATTGCTTCAATTGCTAATATTTGTTTGTTTTTCTATATATGATCTATGTTGTAGCTTGTGTTTCATGAGAGCAGAAGGCTCTTGGGGCAGGATTCCCGAAAACCTGGTCTACCTGATGAGTGGGAGGTAGGGAGGCTCCTTGGAGTTGTCATTCATCTCACCTGGAGCCCCCTCTCCCTGAATTTGAGAAAGCTGACCTATAGAATTTGGGAACAGGGGGTGGGGACAGAAGCCAAGAGACCTGTGGCAATTCTCCTGGAGCAATTCCACCAACTCATCCAGTAGTGGAAACAGTAGCCGTGATGGGTCTTTCTGTCTCCAGCCTGTATTTAAGGAAGTTGATTCTGGCTGCGTCACTCACTCGCGATATGATATATATATTTCTAATTGCTCCAAGTCCTATCAAAAGTTAAAACCAATTCTTTGTAAAATGTGGGAACAACAATGGCAAGAATAGAAATTAAAAACAAAAATCCATTTTCTTCGGGGGGGGAAACCAATTGCTTCAATCTGCCTGATTTCGTGGACTTGTTGGGAGAACAACCCCATGCATACTGTCCTAACATCCTCAGACAAGCCTGAGATACAAATATTATAAATGAAAGGTAACCCTAAAAAGGCTCACTGTAAGTCAGAATTGACTTGACAGTACACAATTATTATATCTTACTTATTTGCCTTTGGATAGATCTGTTCATTGGAATACCCAGCTGTGACGCCAAGTGTCAGAGATTCAGTTCTCCACTGTGTCACCTCTGAGAACAGCTGGCCTGTGTAACATTGGGCAAGCTTTACTGTCCACGAGAAGAAGAGACGATGGAAAGGATCATCATAAAGTAAAAAAAAAAAAATCAGATTGACTCTACATAATGATTGGTAATTTTACCTTCTTCTAGATTACATAGTTTGATAGCCCTAGGAAGCTCATTGTTATATTGATTATTGTGAGGGAAATTGTAGAACAACAACAGTGACCACAACAAATTGTTATTAGTATATTTCATGTCATCCAAAATGCATGAATATTTGATGGAATTTTCTATGAAACGTGGTGGGAAGTTCAGAGACATATTTTCCTGGCTTTTGATACACTTACAGTATTTAATATCTTCCATGGTGCTATACTTTAGGTCTAGCATTTCTTCGTTAGAATATTATATAGAGGCGGGCAGGTCCACCCAAATTCAGTTTAACTAGGAAGACATAATTAAACAGAGATATAGCCTATCATTTTATACTTCTTGCTTTAGAGCAAAGGATGCACATCTTTCTAAGGCAAATAACTGCCAAGAAAAAGTGTAGCAATGGAAGTGAGTTCTTTGCTGAGGGTTTGTTAATGTTTAATCAATGGGAAATGGATTTTTATTTCTCACTGAGAATTTCCCCAAAAGGAAAAAAGGGACTCTGCTATTTTTTTCTCCTGAGACTGCATAGAGAACAAGCTTTTGTTCCAATGTTTTGCCCTTTGTGCATTCACAGTGGTGTCACCATGAGGCTTATCCAATCACATTTTTTCATGTACCTTGTGGGAGATGAGAATATGCAAACACAGGAAACTGCTCCATTTTTAGATGCTGCACAGGGAGATGTTGTTTTGCCTAAGCTTCGTGCCATACAAAGCCTTATGTCCTACGTCACTAATTGTGTCCTGATCTTCCCATTTCTAGCTGCAAAGCATCAACCAAAGTGACCTGTATATTTTATATATAGTAAGAGAAAGGTAACACAAAATATTGACATACTGACTACTTTTACACGACCCCTAAGATCCGCTGGCAACTTAAATTTGAACCAGAGATGTTGGGCGTTTGCTCCTCTTGCTGTGTTCCCACCCCCTCGCATGCCATTGCTCCTGTCTGTGTGAGGGGAGGGAGGAAAAAAGGGGAGAAAAGAATGCAGGCTCACCTCTGCTCTGCCGTCTAGAGCTGCCCTGGGAAGCATTCCAGTCTCTTAAAGGGGTGGGGGGGCAAAAACAAACAAACAGAAGGCGAGGACAGCCCGGCACTCACTGCTTTGCAATCTTCATCAGAAATTTTTCACCATCGGAGACCAGGTACTTGGAAAATTTGCTGGGACATGCTTAGGTGGGCGTGGTTGTACTTAATATTTTTTTAAAGTCCGGAGCTGGTGGGAAAACAATTTAAAACTCCGCATCTGGGAGCCCTTTGCCTCAGATTTTAGGGGTCGTGTAAAAGCTGTCTAAGCCTACATTTCCTACTCTCCAGAATGGGAACTATTCTTGAAAACATACTCAGTGAAAATCACATTCCATATTCCTATGGAGTCACATTCAATATTCTTCTCAAATCACATTCCATATTCCATAGGGACAAGGTGAGAGGGCACACAAAGTTCCATGCATAAGAAATTGGCAAGCAAACAGCTCTTCTTGGTACAGTATATTCTTGTGTATGTGACATGCAAACAAAATAGTATTCTGCAGAGAATTTCTGAATAATAGTTTAAGAACTAGGGCTGCCCCACTCAGTGGTATAGTGGCAAATGTTCAAAGAAGTGGTTTTCATTTTAATTAGTAGGATCAATATGGTCAGGCATCCCCATAACCTATGAGCATAGCTGCAGACCTCAAAAAAGCTGGGTTGGGGGTGGGGATCGGAATGGATATCTGCAACAAAATAGGTTACTGTTAACTATCCTAGTTGTAAGGCAAAGTATTTGGGATTGGCTTGGTTTGGAATAAGCAGTTAAGAACTCACTAGGTTTTCTCGAAGGCTTTCATAGCCAGAATCTAATAGCTGTGAGTTTTTCGGGTTGTTTGGCCATGTTCTGGGAGTTTTTCTTCTTGACATTTCCCCAGACTCTGTGGCCAGCACCTTCAGAGGGCAAGGAGCTCCAAGAACAAGGAGTTTCTCTCTGTGCTCTGGGATATAGAACATAATCATCTACACCCCAGAGCACAGAGAGAACTCCTAGTTCCCTGAGCTCCTTGCCCTATGAAGATCCCGCCCACAGAGTCTGGTGAAACGTCAGGGTGAAAAAATGTCCAGAACATGGACAAACAGCCCAAAAAACTCACAACAGCTACTCACTAGGTTTATTAAACTTTATGGTCCTGGGCTAGATGAAAACAGCTGGAACTGGTTTGTAGATGTAAATACCAGAACTAGGGGACATACACTCAAATTGATGGCTGGGAGAGTAAGAACTGACAAAAGAAAATATTTTTCACCCAGCGCGTTGTTAGTCTATGGAACTCTCTGCCACAGGATGTGGTGATGGCATCTGGCCTGGATGCCTTCAAAAGGGGATTGGACAGATTCCTGGAGGAAAAGTCCATCACAGGTTACAAACCATGATGGAGATGTGTAATCTCCAGGCTTTAAACCAGGGTACTTCAAGGGCCAGATGCAGGGGAGTAGTATCAGGAGACAGATATCTAGTCTCATGCGCTCCCAAACACATCTGGTGGGGCTGCTGTGAGATACAGGAAGCTGGACTAGATGGGCCTTTGGCCTGATCCAGCATGGCTCTTCTTATGTTCTTATGTTCTTATGCCTGAAGGTTTGAGCTCTTTTTTTGGGTAGCACTGGTGAAAGAGATTCTCATGTACAACTGTACCTTTATAATTGGGTTGGTGACATTTCTTTCTGTCCAAGGCAATGGGCATGGTGGCATTCCCCTTCCCTTGCCCTGTACTTTGTGCCTAAGACAGTTGCCTCACTTTGTCTGATTGCAGGGCCAGCCTTTGTGCATCATAACTGCAATATTGTACATAAAAACCAATCTAGCAAGACTCTACAAATCGAGGAACCATTTTATAAGCTGTTACAGTATAGTCTTTCCCAGTCTGTTCGGACCAAAATCCAGCAGGGATATGAAATCAAACCCGAAACAATGTGTATTCTGAATTGGGGCGCACAAACTTTTCCCAAGGTATAAGAAATACAAAACATATGGCAGTTGTTCTTACAATCATCTATAAATTTTGGCTAGTACCAGTCATACAAGAACAAGAACCTGAGCCAGAAGGAAAATATCTGTCACTTTTATTGCCTCTTGTGCACTTCCAGTCTGCAGTCCAGCATAGTTCAGATTTAATCCCAGGCAGATCTTAAAGTCCATGAGCCAGTAAGTTTGCCAAGCTTACATAGGCCTAGCTCCGTCTGTGCTGAGATAGGATACAACCCAAGAACCCCTGTGTATTCCTTGATGGAAGAAAGTCACAGTGTAGATGCAAGAAAGAAAGAAAGAAAGAAAGAAAGAAAGAAAGAAAGAAAGAAAGAAAGAAAGAAAGAAAGAAAGAAAGAAAGAAAGAAAGAAAGAACTCATAGCAACTCCTTCAAGTATCTAATCCAGTGGTGGTGAACCTTTGCCGTTCCAATCCAGATGTTTTGGACCACAACTCCCAGAATTCCAAGACTAGATTGCCAATGACAAAGGACTGTGGGAGTTGAGGTACAAAACATCTGGAGTGCCAAAGGTTTGCCACCAGTGATCTAATCCATTTTCAATCAACAAAATCTGTGCCAAATCTTTTATCATTATTTTTTTCAGAGCTGGAATTTCGAGGCTTCTTGCTCTACCTGTGACACCACACAAGAGTAATCCAGTTTTAACAGGGTTCAGGACCTTTATTTCCATGACTGATGCTTTGGCAAAGTCTCCACTTTCTATTGCATGTGAATGGATGACCATGCATTTCCCCCTTTGATACCCTTATCTTTGTTTTCTGCCAACATCGACAGAAGACACAGCCTAAGGAAGACTTATCTGGAAACCCATTGATAGTCTACATGCCCATCAACCATAGACAGCTTAGCCATGGATGAGGGATGGTGGAATTGGAATCCAAGAACATCTTGCTATCCAGAAAGTCTCCCATCCTGCTCTAACAGGGTTTTCAGGAACATTTTAGTCACATAACCAATGCAGTGGCTTGCTGCAGTGCTTTCACGATGTTTCTGCATGTATTTCATTATGGTAACCGATTCCAGCACACATCCATTCATGCACACAAACTGCCTATCTCTTTTCAGTTAAAATGGGGCATACACATTAGTGAGAACTCTATGGGTGTATGGTAAGGTGGATGTCAATAGCATTGTTACCTATAGAACCACAACCTGTCACCCATACTTGTTAGTTACCCCTTTATATATGAAATAATAAAATATTTTAAAAGGTCACTGACATCATCAGCATCATTTATTTCCAGTACCGTGTTTAAGATGGTGTAAGAATGACCTATTTAATGTGGAATTAAAACATTACTATGCTGTTGTCATTATATAAAATCACAAGCCAATATGTCTTTATAATAATACACATCACTGCTACATTTGCTCATTTTATTTCAGCCACAATAAAATAAGACTCAGTAACATGAGGGTGGCCTGTGTTTCTCTGGAGGGGTCTCACTATCAAATTTGACAAATCCCTAGACATGAATATCATCAGTTCTCTTCAGCATGACCACGAATATGTGTTCTTTAACTAAATCTGAGACATAACAACATTACTGTGTGCATGACATCATCTCATGAATGCCATAAATGATTTAATTTGGTGTGATTGATTTATTAATTAATCATAAAGTAACATTTGGATTTTTAATCAGGTTTTAACTGCAGCTGCCCCTTGTGATTAAGTGTTCATCTTGACAGTAGGGAGACAAATAATTCATATATTTTTCACTTGTAGTCTTTTTGCTTTTGAAACATATTGACTGAAATCCTGCTGTTTAGTGTAGAAGGTCACACCTAGAGTAGGTCCATTGAGTCAGTGAGACAGAAAGAATTCAGTGGGTTTATTCTAGTTTTAATTAACTACAAAAAGCAACAAGATTTTTGTCTTAGATTAGAAACCTTTAGAATGGAATTTTTCAGCCAACTATATAATTTTCTGTTTTTAATTCATCTGAAAATTAGGGAGTATTATTAAACTATATAGGTTGTATAAAAATCCTAAAAATGTCAATCGTTGTATGACAGAATCCACTTCAATCAGTCATGTATCAGTTCAGTTGTTTAAAGCAACAACAAAAAAACAAGACAATTAATCAATAATGAATGACTTGATTGACTGACAGCGTTTCTAACCAGAATTAAAGAGACCTGAGAAGACATTGTATTAAGAGAGACCACGAATTACCAAAGCGCTTCCCGGTCTATAGTTTTGGAAGAGATCCCCTTCAACTACTGCTTTCTGAAGGGGACCCCCACACACACACTGTTTTGCCCGCCTTTAAAACAGAGAGAAGAGCGGAAGAGCGGCGAACCGTGCTTGATTCTCGCCTGACAGAAAACATGATGTCAGTGAAGGAGGGGCGGTGAAAATCAGCCCTCCCGAGACCTCACCTCCCAGGCGCTTCTCAAGGTCCAGCCTAACAAGATTTGGGTTCGGCAAAAGGGTGATGATTGTTTTCCGTTTAAATCGCGACGTAATGGCCTCGCCAGACGAGTTCTCCGACGGGTGCCTAAGCTCGCGAGTTAAATGGCTCTCTTCTCATCCCTCTCTCTCCTTTGTGCTCGGTAAATGCAGGGCCATTCGAGGAAAATGGCTGCAATTAGGCTGCCGATGAGTGAATCCCCGATGCCTGGATTGCGCAGACGGGCGAGGCGAAGAAGCCTTTACACGATCAACAAGTCCTTGGCGCCGGAAGAAACCAGGACGACTACCGCGCCCAACCCCAACGGGCCCTGAGGTCCTGGATTTGCCCCCCCCTTCTTCAACCCGTTCCCCCTCCCACCTTCCCCAAGGCGAGCCTTTCTTCGCGATGTGGATTCAACCGGCCTGGGCTCTGCCTGGACGCCCTGCCCCCCCCTCGCCCTTTGGCTGGTCCAGCCAACGCGATCTCCCCGCCCTGCCCCACCTCCAGTTGAGATGCCCCTTGGGTTGATTGGTTCACGTTCTTGGCTGCCCCTCACCCACCCTTCAGATCCTGCCCCTCACCCACGTTCCCTCAAGAGTAGGGGATAGTAGTACACTGCCTTTCTCAAGCAGACGTCCTCTAATAAGGTACCATTTGAAGGTGATGGGAGCTGTAGCTGAAAGAGATTTGCAGGGTGCTTGGTTATGAGAGGCAATAGCTGCCTCCCACCCCGCGTTCCTTTAGTGGACCCGCGTTGACAAAGAGCTGAGGGGAGCATCTAAGGCAGCGTGGACCCCCTCGGGCCGAAGCATCTGTGCACAGCTCCCAAAGGATCCTTCTGACTGGAGAGGGAACCAACTAGGATCTATACCGGAGGAAGCATGCGCTCAGCGGGTGCTGAACTGTGCTGGTCGGCTCCCTCTAAGTGCGAAGAAACAGAAAAGCCAGCCCTAGGAGAGATCTGTATCCAAGTCCCACCTCCGCTATCAAGGTCACTTGGTGACCTTGGGATAGTAGTCACCTCTCTGCCTGCCCTATCTCTCGAAGCTCTTGTGGAGAAACAGCCGGAAGCTGATCTAAATGCAACCACCAAGCAGCTGAATTTGGGCACTGTATGCTTTGATTAGGGTGCTCTTGTCCTGGAAAATCCCTACCATAATAAATGCGTCTGTACTCTGATACTTGGATGATGTGGTAAGACAGTTTGAAAGTGGAGCCTTTCTTAATTGGACCTTGCTGTTCTGTCGTTACGGTTGGTGACCGACTCTTTGTGATCCCATGTCCATGGAGTTTTCTTGGCAGGAATACTGGAGAGGCTTGCCAGTTCCTACTCCAGGCGCCTACAGTACCTGGTACTCCCTGTTGGTCTCCCATCCAAGGACTAGCCAAGCCCAACCCTGCTTAGCTTGCTAGATCGGATGTGCTCAGGGCCTTCGTAGACCAGAAAGACCTCCCTAATTTCCCTCCTGGCTTTCTAAACAGGATTCCCCATCACCATTCTGGAATAAAAGAAGAGTTGGACAGCACTATCACAAAGCCACTTCGCGATGTGAGAGCTGATTTGAACAAGAGCCAATAAGCAAAACATCGCCTCCCTCTTTCGCTCAGCAGATAGGAAACTCAAATATGTAGGCTTCCCTATTTGTTAGTTCAGAGGCCAGATCTTCCCTCTGTCCAGATGTTGCGCTTGAATTCCAGTCACCACAAGCCAGCGTGGCCAATGCTGTCGGGTGATGGAAGTAGTAAACAACATCTGAAGAGCTAGACTTTTCCCGCCCCTGATTTAGCACCTATCAGGTCGGTAGCAGTAGGTCTGTCACACAAACATTTCGTTTGCTCTTGCTGATTATGGGTGAGAATATGACAGCCTATTCTCTCCCAACCCTAGGTAATCTTCACCTCTTCACTCGGGGAATCTTACTGCTGACAACAGGAAGCTCTCCCTTTCCATCTTTCTGTGATCCGTCCTTTCCTGTTCCAGATGATTTATGTTATTAATATACCCCGCTCCTCACTTTTACCCGCTTCCACCACTATGACTGAAATCCATCCACCTAAGATGGAACTGTGGGGCCAAAGTGGAATCCTTTCAACTAGCCGCAGTGCAGATGAGGCGGCGCTGATCTGATACTGCAGGAAAGGTTGGAAACAGCCCTGCGTAGGCTACTTTCGGCCTTGCGAGATCGACGCTCTCCACAGTAGCTCGGTGAATCCAGACGAGCTACACGTAGGGTCGGTCCTATACACGTCTATTCACGAGTGCAATGGGAAATTATGCCCACCTGTGCTACCTTACGTGATGAAGGGCAACCTTGACGTTGCAGCGTTTTGCTCTGTAGGTACTGAATATTACAGTCGCTAGGATGACTCACTTATATCCGTTGATTGATGTCTGAAGACTTAGCCCCCTACATATCTACGCAGAGGTACGCTGGCAAAGAAGAGGAGGACTCTCGTCCCAATAAATTCAGTAGGAGATAGACCTGGAGGTTTTTGAACTGGAGTAGGATTCGGGTTAGGATGCAGAAAAGGACATCGCCTAAAAACTAACCGCCTGTCCAAATTCTATTTCTTTTCCTTACCTTTGACAAACTAATTGCCTCTCTCAATTTGGAGATGCGATTTCAGTGAGGAAAAACCGCATCTGACAATCTTGTTCGATCAGTTTCAGAAGCAATTGCCCGGTTCACTCCCTGGCCCCAGTTAATCGCCAATAAAGACGGTAGAGTAGTGTAAAACTAAGCCTCATAGGCAAGCCTTTGAGTGGTGTGCGTGTGTTCTTTCCTGCCCGAATGACAATGGACCCTGCCTTTGGTGGGGGGAGGGGTCGGCGTAGATGGTCGTTCTTCACGCAGAGAGTCCAGATCTGCTATAAATCCATGCCGGGTTTTCGCTGGCATATTGCAGGAGTTTGACCTAAGATGCTCTCTGAAACTAGTTTGGGGTGGGTGTTCAGCACCATGGACAGCGCCTGCAAATTGCAGACAGGAAAACCCAGCATGGACTCCTAGCACCTGGGAAACGAAAGTAATCCGCCTCTCCTGGTTTTGGGGGGTTGCGGGGTGGGGGTGGGGGAGAGAAGCTAGCAGAGTCCTCCCGGCGGCGCCAATTAAAGGAAGAGAGAGGGACAGGGGGACGCCGAGTTGTGTGAACCGCAACTGGATCGGCGGACGCTGGGCGTCGGGTCTGCATTTGCTGATCGATCCCTTCCCTCGCTAATGGAGTTCTCTCGGTTCTCCAGAGATCCTGGGCAGGCCCCGGGCGAGCGCCGTTGCGCTTGACAACAGCCACCAGCGCCGATGCAGCAGCCCCTCCACGCCGAGTTCTTTCGGCGATTCCCAGATGGCAGCCTCGCCTTGGGGGGGGGGCGAGAAACGAGCGAGCGAGAGAAGTTGAAAGAGAGCGAGCAAGCGACGTTAAGCTCGTCTCCAGGACCTCCCCCTCCTCCTCCTCCTCCTCCTCCTCCTCCTCCTCCTCCTCCTCCTCATTAGGAGAGGGTGTCAGCAGCCCGCCGCGGCGGGCCTCTCCAAGTGCCTCCTGCGGCCGTCTCCACTCCAAGAATCTAATTAACAGGTAGACTCACTCCCTCCCCCTCCCCGGGGGTGCCTGAAACCTCCTTGCCAGACACCATAGAAACGGTGCCTTAAGACCCGGCGCCATCTGCCCCCCTCGCATTGTGCAAAGCTCTCGGAAGCCACTTTCCCGTCCCTCCTGGTTCACGCAGAAGGCGCCGCTTTCACACTCCATCCGGGAGCCCATTAATAACAACACCAGCGCTTTCACTCGGAGAGACTAAGACCCCTCTCTTTGTTGTTGGGTTTGAAAGAAGAAGAGGAATTAATAAGAAATGCTCGGCCCGGAGTGAAGGATTGGCAGGAGCCTCAACCCAAGAGAACCTCCGCCAAGAAATGAATACAAGGACTTTACCCGCTATGAACCAGCAAGACCCCCAACGAGACCAGACGGGAGGGTTTCGAGGGGTCAGCGAGCAAGCTCGTCAACGAACACGGGGATACATCCGAGCTCAGCACGAGTGTTGATTCACACGCGCACGCAAGTGGCAGGCAGAATTTAGAGTGCCGTTTTCATCCTTTAATATATTTATATATGAATAGTAAGCATAAAAACAACAACATCCGACCTCATTTGGAAATCAAAGCGGCAGAACAGTGAAGAGATTTATGTTTTGTTACCTCTGCCCTGTGTGTGCCCCATCTATCTATCTATCTATCTATCTATCTATCTATCTATCTATCTGTCACTAAATGTAATAATAATAATAATAATAATAATAATAATAATAATAATAATAATAATAATAATAATAATAATAATAATAATAATAATAATAATAATAATAATAATAAGAAGAAGAAGAAGAAGAAGAAGAAGAAGAAGAAGAAGAAGAAGAAGAAGAAGAAGAAGAAGAAACAAAAACGATAACATGACCCTATTATCACGTTAATAAGTAGCAGTTGGAATTTCTGGCAATAGATATTCAGCTTCCTTAAACCTGAACACTTTTCCAAAGACGTTTGTGTTTTGTGTTTGTGTGGTGCGTGATCTCCGCCATCAAAATGTTCTCTCTAAAAGGAATTTTAAGCGTGGCATTTAAAGCCAGTCTCACTATCTGTGTTGCGATTATCATTGCATATTATACGAAAAAAAGGTAAAAAACAAGGTCAAAGCTAAAATACCAAATAATAAATTGAACGGTTATTGAAATCAAGACCAACGGCCTGAGATGATACTGACGTCCCAAGTCAAGTATTCACTCTGATTTGGGGAAACTTATCGAAGGAAATAGAACTCACTTCTGCGAAAACGTGCTCGGGATTAGCTTTCTAGGAGGCACTTGAGAAAGGAGGCTCTACTCCAGCCCACCAGGACTCAACTGCATCTGGCCAGAGACAACTAGAGAAATCCTTCACTCATGTGGGGAAAATGAATTTCAGTAGCTGGAGCGGAGATGCCCTCCTCTGCCTCTCCTAATCAAAGGTTCAGAAGCCTTGCCCGCTCTTGCATCGGGCCGCCCGGATGCGCGTCAATTACGCAGGGGTGGGTCGGGACGGGAGGCGAAAGCCAACGCCTGCGAGGGCGGGGGGAGGGAGGGAGGCGGAGCGGGAGAGAAACACAGGATCCGGGCGCCGCCTTCGAACGAAAGAATCCCCCTCCGGCTTTAAACGCAAGAAATCCTTCTGTCGCGCCATCTGCAAAGATTGGCTCCCAAATGACGGGGTACTAGGGTCTGCCCACCGCCACTGACAGCACTCGTAGACCTCGAAGCACTTCCCCCTCGTGCTGACTAAAATTGCTAGGGAATAGGATTTCTGTGGGTCCTGCAAGGAGGCCCGGGGCTACCCCAAAACTCCTCCCTGCCTGAGGACAGGAAGACAATGCCCTCAGCCCTCGTTCCACCCGCAACAGCTGGCTGAACTCGCCTTTTCTGCCACACTGAAGAGGCGACGGAAGGCTGCAGGTGAGCTTTGAGGGTCGCGCAACCCTGTGTTCCGAACGCCTTCCTGTCACGCCCAAGGCTCTAACGGTAGAGCCGGCCCCTGTGCTAGGCGTCCATGTTTGCCAAAGAATCCTGGCCCTTGCCTCCCAACAGTTCTACAGCTTCCACCTTCTTGCTCTCGGTTTCATTCCGCGTGGCTCGAGGAGAGGAGAGGGTAAGGATTCCTTACCTGTTGGCTGCTAGCCGGGAGGAAATGTAGCCTCCGGGGATCTGAGTGATTATATAACCCCAGAAAAAGGAGCCGTGGATCATGCCGACGGTTTCCGGATCCCAGCTGAACTTCGCTTTCTTCCGAAACCACCGAGCAGAGCAAGCAGAAGGGGGGAGAGGAGAGAAAAGCTTGTTATAAAAAAATCGTTTGGGTCAGAGCAATCCTAAAGAGACAGGTCCTGAAAATCCTGACTATCAGATTCATTTGATTAAAGCTGCGAGCTTTCCTGCATCACAATCCACGGCCCTCAACCCCAGCCCCAGAAATCGCATGGCGTTGCCCACCACAAAACATAGGAATGTGGTTTTCATTTTATCTCGCTTAGTCTAACGATTATTTCCCCGTCGTCGTCGTCGTCGTCATCATCATCATTTTAAAGAAACGGTTGTAGCAGAAATAAGAGTCTATTTAAGGGCTGGATATTTGAGAGAGCTGTGACATCCGAAGCACACCTGAGCGTGTGTAACTACTGTATACTAACATATAGACTAATAATAGTGTACGCTAGTACACTAATACCATCTACTCAAGGACTGTATAGCCGAAATTAGCATTCTCCTATCATCTTCCGTCTAGAAAAGAACGACAAAAGAATCGGCCAGATTTCAAGGCTATCTCGCGGGTCAGGCCCTTAAATAAAATCCTCCGACCCCAAATATTTTTCCCCGTGGAAAGAAGAACAGGCTTCGCCCGTGGTTTCTTCGATTTGACCGTGAATTTGGCTGTGATTCTTGGCTGTCGAGTGGTCTGTTTGGGGTGTTGGAAAGGTGGAGTCCATTTATGGACTATTCCTCCTCCTTGGTTATTTCGTTTCTGCTCCACCAGCAGTAAATATCTCAACCCCGCACAACTATATAAAACGTAGTAATATGTGCTGATAATGTAAAATGGATTAACTTCCTAAAGGAAGCCACTGACTTTGTATTTACAAGAGTTGAGCAGGGCAGTTAAGGAGAGGACCTTTCGGAGCTAAAGAAGGTAAAGGTAAAGGTTTTCCCCGCACATGCAGGCTAGTCGTGGTTAGGGGCGGTGCTCATCTCCATTTTCAAGCCAAAGAGCCAGTGTTGTGCAAGTCCATGGCCAGGTGGCCGGCATGGCTGCAAGGAAACACTGATTCCCTTCCCGCTTTTTACGGCGGTACCTCTTTGCCCCCATAAGTCGGAGGCGACTTGACTGGATTTAGCAACAATAATGACGACCAACTACGTGCCTTTCCCCTCTTCTCTCCCCGCGCCCCCATCAGCTTTGGGACCCTTGATGTGCATTTGCCTCATTTCCCTTATGTTCCTACTCCATATCCTGCCTCCATCATCACGACCTCCCCACCCCCACCCCCGTTGCCGTTTTTTGACCGTGGAGCTGACTTAAGGGGGCACACCTGGACTCCTCAAAGCGGCTCTCCTTAATTTCCTCACCAAGGAGCTTAACGAAAGCTTTCCCCCTCCTTTTCAGGGTTTCGCTCCTGGCTGTAACAATAATCATTTATTGATAAGGAATGGATGCCTAGAACAGCGAGCGAATATGGGTGGCTAATCGATTTTAGGAAGAGCTGGGTGTACAAACGTTGCCACGTTCGCGCTTTGGTATACGGCAGGCATGTCCAAACCTCGGCCCTCCAGATGTTTTGGACCACAACTCCCACAGTCCTTTGCCATTAGAAATACAGGCTTGGAATTCTGGGAGTTGTGGTCCAAAACATCAGGAGCGCCGAAGTTTGGACATGCCTGGTGTATGGATTTCTTAATGGCGGCGTCTTTGGGGTTGCTTTCAGCCTCACTCACAGAGGAATCGCCTGGATTCCCATCCAACCGGAGAGTCTACGTTCAGATCTGTAGAACGTGTTTGAAAGTCAACTCTTTGACGTTGAGGGTGGGATTAAAGTCCCATTCATTTCACGGGGAGGTTGCCTTCTGAAATCCGACCGGATGATTTAACTGACGTGCTAGGGATGGGTCACCTTGAGTGTGCCTAAGTGTCCGTGTTTTACTTCGGTTATAGGGGATCTCTGTCCAAATCCCAGTTTAGCCCCACAATCAGAGGGTGACTGTAGCCCTTCAGTGGCGCTTGCCCTAACCTACTCCCCCCGGGGTTGTTACGAAACTAACAGAAGGGAGTGAGAAATAAGATGGCTGACAGGAACTCCTTGGATGAAAGGACACGCTAGGAACATTTGCGGGCGGTGGGGGCGGGGGAGACAATGGAAAAAGAAAAAAGTAAAAAAATGGAGCGGGGTGGGGTGGATGTGGGGTGGGGTGGCGCTGGCCTGAAGCTAGGAGTCTCCTGACACGAGTAGAGGTTCAGATGGAGAGGGGAAGTCGAGCATGCGTCGTTGTTGTTGTGATCACAACACTCTTGTGACGCCCTTGTGATCACTAATTTTCTGTCATCCTCTTTCCTGAAATATGGAAGGCAGACCCCTGGCATACCCGCACTATTTAGCCCCCTCCCTCCCCTTTAAACAAAATAAGGGTACCTGAAGGGCATTGGGAAGTCATTCTGACGGTGGCTGTGTGATTGTGGCACTGAGGGGAAAGTGGAGGAAGGCAGGGGAAGGTTCCTGGCTCACCTCTTTGATGACTTTCCCTCCCCGGTGAATAGTGCTGTTATTGACCATGTCCACGATGGCGACGCCCAGGTTACACCGAATGCCGAAGGAAATGCAGAAGCCCAGTCCGCTCATGATGGCAATGATGTACCTGCGGGGCAGTCCGAAGCAGGTGCAGTCGCACAGCGGTTTTTTCTTCTCCGGCACGTCCAAGGGCTTCCCATCTTCCGTCAACTCGATGTTGTCGCCGGTCTTCTGCTTCTTCTCGAGGACTCTGCCCAGACAAAGAGGACATCCCCGTCAAAGGACTCTCAAGGACACCCCCCGTCTCGCCACCTTGGCCGGCCATACTGGAATTACACTTATTCTAATTACCTAGCAAAAATATATTCCTGCTAAGCCTCTGGAACATGGGAATGAATAAAGGAGAGGGCATCTCTGAATATGTATCAAATGCATCTTCATCTCCACTGATAATCACATCCAAGGCCCACACTCACCAGATTTATAAGGTGTGGTTTATGCCCGCCAGAGAGCTTCCGTTTCCCCTCCCCTCCTCTTTTTAATTGAAGCCCTGTATAGAAGGGCTGGGTTTCAGAAAGGGATTCAAGGAACTGCCACCCCGACGTCTTTATTCCTTCCTTACACGTGTGCTTAAACGCATGTGAAGGGCACCAAGTCCTTCCAGGACTGCGGAGTCGCCATGTTGGCTTCTAACCGCAAGGAGAATAGACCGCCGGGAAACACACAAAGTATACGTAGGCAGGGCGGCTGGTGGCTGGGGTAGGTTTTGACTGTTTCCTGACAATTAGGAGAAAGAAGTGTGAGGACCCGGGCATCGAATTAAGGCATGCTGGAATAATCGTGTATATCATGTTTTCCAAGCCCAGCAGGCTCTTGGTTCTGTTTCAGAACACAAAATGGCTGTCTCCCGCGCGTTCGTCTGGCCAGTCAACCACTCCAGCGTTTCAGCGCCACCTTGTTATCAAATGGGTTTGCGGGGGAATTTCCCTTTTAAATCGGCTGCAGTCTGAGATTTTCCGAAATCTAGAAGACCGTCACCTACTGTCTCTACCTGCCTACTCGGAAGTTAAAATTCCCCTTCAAAGCAAAGAGTCTTTAAACCCCACACCACCCCAGTTTACGCGTGTAAAGGACTGAAGCCTCAACGGATTTTCCTTTTAATTCTAGTTTAGTAAATACCACCCATATCAAGGCCAGTGATAGCGAACCTTTTAGAGGCCGAGGGCCCAAAATGCAATTCAAAACCCACTATTTTTTTCACAAAGTGCCAGTACAGTAATTTAACCTGAATACAGATGGCTGTGAAGGGGCATGTCCAGTGTCCACAGAAGGGGCTCCGAGTGCCACCTTTGGCACCCCTGCCATAGGTTCATCAACATTAGCGTAGGTAATAGACAGGCATTTGGGGCAAAGAAAAATCCTTTCCCACTTCTTTCCTTTTCTCCAAACAATCATGAACACAATGTGGATGGGTGTGCACCGGAACTCGGAAGACTGCTTTGTCATGTAAACATACTGGGTTGAGGTCGTATAGATCAAACTGCGCCTGTTTCTCTGTTCATATGATGCCATTCACTTGCGTGACCCCCTAAGTGTATTCCCGGCTTGCCCTTTTTTTCAAAGAGAGACTTGGACATTTGATTAAGGGGTCGGTACCGCGAAACTCTCCTTGCTCCGAATCCTCCTCTCCTTTATGCAGTTTTGAACAGGTGAGTAAAGGGTGAAGAAGGACTGCCTCACAAGCAGAAACGCAAGGCTTTTGGGACGAAGACGGACTGCACGAGTTCATTTCAGGCCCTTCTCTCCGTCATGGGATTTCGACGTGCACTGCCATCATTAAGAGCAGCCACCCCCCACCCCGTGCAACTCACAAATTCCTGTACTAAGGACGTCAGCTGCGCTTTTGGAAGCAGCGACAGAAGTAGCAAAGCGAACAATCTTGCACCGAGAACAGAACAGAACCTCAAGTGACCGGACAATTCGAATCTCACCCAGGCAATGTCAGGAATGATTCGTAATATTTGATTGGTACGTGGCCTGTTTCCAGTGACCCCACCGCTCAGTTCTGCTTGCCCCCCAAACAAGTTAAAGAAAAATTGAACAATAAGCACAGTTTATGAAATGTGAAATTAAGGGAGACGGTATGAAGACTCCTCTCTTTCCAAATTTATGGGGAAATAAAAGATCCACTCAGTTAATCTAAGAGGTTGATACTTTTTGTTATTTAAAAAACCCATGGAAATCCAGAGATCACACCATTGTTTTGGTCGAAGAGAGATGTGTCATTTTCTTCAGAAAGAAAACAGAGGCTTTCGTTTGTAGTACAAATTAGCTGTGGGCTTTCGCCAAATTTCGTTTTCTTCCTACTCACCTCCGTCGATGAAAGCAACATTTTGGGGAATGCTTGTGATGGGAAGGATTTGGCGGGAGGGAAGTTCTCAAGTTGGATCCAACCCTTCCAACGGAAATGGCTGCATGGCTTTTGGATTATAATTCATTGGAACCCTAATTGGGTTGCTGTTAGAAAGACGGAGAGTTTCCTTTTTCTCAGTATAGTAGAAAAGGTTTGGAGTGCCGCAATGACCGCTTTGCCTATTAAAAACCAAACGTGACCTTGGAAGTGCCCTTTCCAATGAGATCACAGCTCAAGGGGAGATAGTAATTTCATACATACATACATACATACATACATACATACATACATACATACATACATACATACATACATACATACATACATACATACATACATACATATTAGAAGCCAGGTTGAAATGATATCGATATAATATCTTTTTTTTCTTTTTGTTTTACCACTGTTTGCACTACCAGAGATTTTTTATTTTGAGCTTGGCTTAATTCTCAGGAAAGGTATTCCAGGGTTTTCTGCATTCCATCGGGATTCTCTGGGAATGAATTTACGTGTTTCCAGGTGCATTTTTCAGACCTTGGGCTTTGCCGCCTGCTGTTGCATTCGAACGCATCCAGAGGACAAACGTCCAATTTAAAGCTTCTTCTCGTTACCCTGCCCTCTGCGTATGTTCCAGAAAGCCAGAGAGAAGACATTAGACGATCAATTATTTATGCATCTCCATGTTTTTCTTCGTCTGAAGGGCGAACACATTGGGAAACGGGGCGGGGGAGAATCGGTTCCCAAAGCCCCTTGACGATTGGTTTTTAAGAGAGAAAACTTCCCTATACCTTCATTGTAAACCGGGGAGGGAAATGCAACAAAAAGACTCCTTTGTTTTTTGTTTGTTTGCAACACAATATCTCTGTTTGTAGTTCCAAGTACATGCAGGAGCGCGCGGGGGCAGGCACACACACACACACACACACACACACACACACACACACACACACACACACACACACACACACACACACACACACACACACACACACACACACGGATGAAATAATAAAGGGGTTAATTTTCACAAGGAAGCAAATACAGCACCGCAGCACCATTTTACAAAGGTAAAATTTTGCAGCAGAGAAGTGAACAGGACAGCCAAACAATTACAATCCTATTCAAGCCACAGCCCTGGTGAGCGAAAGCCAAAGAAGCTTCAAATAGCTTTGAATCAGCTCTTTAGCTAAATCTGCATATGAAATGATCCTCTCACCAGAAATAAAGGTCAGGAGCCTCAGTTGACAAAGCTTCACGCTATTCCCCCCTTTTTAAAAATGTCTTTTTTTTTAAACCAAATGTCTTGGGTAGACGGCCATCCCTTACCTGTAGAGTTGACCAAGCGATTTCCCTGCGAGATTTTTCAGCCCCTCCTTGCCTGGGGTCAAAACCTTTTGTTTCACGGACTCCATTCCTGCAAAAGGTTTTCAGAGGCGTTCACTCCGTCGACGAGGGCACCCTTACCAAACACCAGCGATGGCTCATATTGGTTCCATGTCTAACTTTCCCCCATAAAATGGCTTTAGGTGGTGTGCATCTACCAAAAACAGAAGTGTGTGTTTGTGTGTCCGCGCGTGCGTGTGAGAGAGGGAAAGAAAGAGGGAGTGTGTGAGAGAGACAGAGTGGTGAGGAAAGCGGTGGATTCAGTGAGCGCGTATATGTGTATGACTGGAGGGAGTGGAGGAGGAAGAGCCTAAGGTAGAAAAAAGGAGACGATTGAGCGTCCACCTGCAGCCCACGGATTTCTTAACTGCTCAGAAGTTGAGAGGCTCAACTGAGAGGTCTTCTTAGAGGCAAGGGTCCACTAGCAAAAGGCGTCGAAGGAGCCACCAGTAGTCTGACAAACAGAACAGTCTTGATTGAATCCCCAAAGCATCAATAAAATCCTAGTGTGCTGTTGATTATCTCCTTACGGGTTGGCATATGTAGAAACAGAGAGACGCCAAATGAAGGAGGTTTCAAAACAGGATGACTACAAACCTTCCCAAGGTCCACCTTATACCAGTTCAGGTGAACCCCTGAGACGTGATCAAACTATTCAGAAACAGAATTTTTCACAATTTGTGTGCAATTTACCAAGCACTTGCTCCAGTGCTGGACAGAACAATTCAAAATGGGAAAGTGGGGTGGGATCTCAGGCAGAGCGCAAGTCGGCAGTTTCCGTCCACTTCTTTTCTCCCGCGCCTTCCTGTGAGATTTCAGAACCATAGACAGCTCCCCAGGAACGTCCTGCGGGGCGTGTTGTTTTCAGCACCACGGAGAGTGCAAGAGGAAGCGTTTTCCATCCGCCGCGTTCTAGCTAGGGGAATTGGGCGGACTCCTTACAATGAAGTCAATGAAGAGTGGGTGCCATGGAAACCAAAAAGGAGCCGAGTCAAGGTCTCTCCAGCTCCAGGTTTTCCAGAAAGCAGTGTCCGTCTCTAAGAAAGTGGGGGTTTACCAGCTGCTGACAATTAACTTTTGGATTCCCACACCTGACTTCCTTTCCTGATGCATAGCCTGACCCAGTTGCACAGTGCATTTCAGTAGCGGTTGCTGCAGTACAGAAATATTAATTAAACACTTCCAGACGAGGAAAGGACCGATTCAAGCAATTAAGGGAGTCCTAATGGGAGAGGGAGAAACAGCCAATCATCCTATCATTAACAATGCTGCAATACAGAGGTAATTGGGCCTTTAACTTTGATCACGTTATTTGTGTTTATTTCTCTAAACTGAAGTAGAATCGAACACTTACCATATGGCCAGAATAATACACATGGCTTCATCCAAGAATTCATTGGGTGTCTTTCAGATAAGGATGCTGTCAGTGGAAATGATTTTCACATACTTTGTTGGTCGTAAACCCTCGAACACAGATGTGGGTGGAGGAAAGACAGGAGATGTTATTTTCTGACAGAAGTCCTTGCAGACTGTGTTGGACATCACTCTACACTCTATATAGCATAACTCTACACCTGTCTTAGATGCATGTCTCTTTCTTGAACTCACACAGCATATTAACATCTTACACATTCATCTATTCTCAAATGACTATGGCTTCTGATGCCCACGAGCAATATTATTTACAGCAGCAAAGCCAAGATGGTTTGGCATCAGGTGAGATGGAAGGCAGAAGCAAAAAAAAAAAAAAAAAAAAATCTGAAGGGTGCTGGAAGCTTTATACATCCAAGGCACCTTCTTTATATTATATATCTCCCAAGAGTGGTGGTCTTCCGTAATGTATTTTGTTAATTCTTTCTATACCCTTTGTAGGTTTGCCCCTGCTCTTTACAGATGACACAGATAGGAGGCTTCTGAAACAGCCATTTTATTCACAGCAAAAACAGCAGACATACTTATTCAGTAAGAGTTTGTCCCTGTTGCTGTTATAAATATGTTGTGTTTCATGCGCTTAGGTTTCACTGCAGATGCCCTCTGGTGGAAGGACAATGACATTTGATAACATTTCCATTAATTTACTATTATGCTGAAGAGTCTTATTGACCATTCACAATACTTTTTTCTATAGAAAATGACACAGTGCCATTAAATGTGAATATAAAAGACGTATCTAACACAGAGTGTAGCAGATACAACTATAGTACCTTATGATAGCTGTAAGATGATGATTATGTTTTCCTTATTTATCTGCAGGCATTATAGCCTCTTTTGATATGTGGTACTTCATTGTTAATAATCAATTTAGGGGGTGGGGGATATCAAAATATAGGAATGAATTATCCTGTTTCACTACCTACAGTGTTCATCAGCCCTTTTAGGCTTTCACCCAGCTGAGCACATTCAGAATGTGGAGCTAGGTTTGGAAATTCAGATAATCTCCATGCCTTGTTGGACAAGGAACATCCAAGATTACCTGGAATGCGTGTGACTGTTGGGGTTACATGCCCTGCCACTTGGATAGCTTTGAGTAAACTGCACCATTCTGGAACACTACAGGGCAAAAGGGCAGGCAAATCACGTCTCAGTACTTTATATTTAAGAAACCCTGCAAGGACTGCCTCAGTTAGGAAATGACTTGAAATGCACTGTTGGCTTGTTAATTGCATGGTTTTACCTATTAATCCACATGCCTTGGTCTGTTACTTGGACAATTATTCCACTTCAAAAGGATGTTTTGTTACAAGATGATGAAGCACAAAAACATTTCACAATAGGCAACATTATAGGATATATAATCCCTTCTGAGTCTCAAACTCAATGTCTTTCAAATGTTTTTATACAATTTTGATGACCCCCCACCTCAAATATGTTTAAATTTAATTAAACATTTAAGCAGCTTTGTGGAGGCAAGTTAGATGAAAAGGTGGCTTACACAACAATATAAAGTAAAATAAAGTAAAGAGAAGAGAAAATGCTCTAGAGAAAAAGTATTCAATTGGCCCTGATGTTATTTTATGAGCTACTACTAAGAAAAAAGTAAAATACCATTGCTATCTGCTGCAGAGTTAACTGGAAACTTCATTTAAAGCAATCAAATAAATGTAACTAATTAAGAGATCATAAAAAGCAAAGCAATGTGTTCTGTTTATATACCACCCCATCGTGCTTCAAGCACTCTCTGGGTGGTTTACAGTTTAATTATGCAGGCTACACATTGAAACCCCCAGCAAGCTGGGTACTTATTTTACCGACCTCATAAGGATTGAAGGATGAGTCAACCATGAGTCGACTACCTTGGATTGAACCCCAGACCGTGAGCACAGTTTGAGCTGCTGATAGATAGATAGATAGATAGATAGATAGATAGATAGATAGATAGATAGATAGATAGATAGATAGATAGATAGATAGATAGATAGATAGATATGAATTGAATTACACCTGCAGACTGTATGCTCCTTTACAGAGTAATATAAGGAAATGTAAGTTATTTATACAAATTATGTATTGTTACATTTACTAACACTAAGACAAATATATTAGAGAATGGGAAATAATATTATTAGATATCTTTGATTTGTAGCAATTTAAAACCTAATACCAGGCACCAAAATGTTTGGCTGTAGGTTATGTCATCTGGCTTGTTCCTTTGCTTGATTAAGCAGTTGCCTAACATATGATGATACAGAGTTTGGAGAAGTGGCCATTCTGAAGGTCATGATGGGGAGGCTGACACTCAGTTAAACACACAAGCTCTCAAGTTATGTAGGTAAATCTTTTTCCACATCACCACCCAATTTCACTAGTCATTGAGACAGAACTGAATATCTTCATGGACTTTTGATAAATGGTTGCATGTCTACATATTTGCAGTATCTTTCCCCAAAATTACTGCCAGGAGGGGGAGAGGAACACTGAGGTGGGGGACGGGGTCTTTGCTGCAATAACAGCTTTGAATCAGGGCAGAAGGCAATGACGAATAGGGATGATCTCTCTCTTTCCCACAGTTTTCAGAAGGAGTCACATCTGCTTGAAAAGCAACCAACAGGAACACAGTTTCCAGGGCAATCTCAGAGTTACTGCTGAATGATTGGATAACAGGAAATGCTGCAGTCTATCCTATTCATGGTGTCGCTTTTCAGCAGAAAACCCTGCAAGTTCAGAACTGATTCCATTTACAGACTGAATAAAGCCAAAATTACAATTCTTAGAGAGAAGATAGATATCCTCTGCTATAATTATCAGGAAGTGTTCTTGTACTGTATATTCTACTGATTGTGTGGCTTCTGTGCTTTTTTTTCACTAAAGGAATTTCTACCAGTTTATGAATCAACACAGGAAGTAATTAGAACCACAGTCCTATGCACACTTACCTCATAGTAAATCCCACTGAACTCAGTAGAACCTCCTTCTGAGAAAACATGTTTAGGATCACCCTGCAGAGTCTAAATGGCTAGTTCTTCAGGGGTTGGGAAGCAATTGCTCCTTTCTATCACAGAGTGGTGAATCAAACCCTGTTCTTTAGCATCCTGAAGGGATCACTCTATCCACTCCACCACTCTTGGAATCACAGTTAGTCTGGCTAGCCATCATTATTTAGAATTCCCAGACACCCCCCCCCGCTCTCATGCTTCTAACAACATTCCAGTTTGCAGAAGTCTGACACTTGATTTTGTCTCCTCAGGGATTGAGGACGGGTTAAAGTTATGGCTACTAAATATTTTCAAGTTGCTCTTTAAAAAATGAGATATTTAAAAGTAAAAGAAAATTGGGGGTGGGAGGAGTAAGCTGGAGACAGATGTGAATCGTGAGGACTACCTGTCAATATGGTCACCAATGCTTATTGTCCATGTCCCTGGGGAGAGTCTTGTGGCTATGTTCACAGTGCCAAAAGCTTCATTTTACTGACTGATGTGATTGGTCACACACTCAGTTCAGATATTCAGGTGATAAAGCTTTGGGTTTTAAGACCACATTTGTGGCCCTTGTGCCTGTATTTTTCTAATGAGAAATATTGCTATATAGTATACCTAAATTAACATGAACACTTACCAAATTCATGTACAAGTTTGTACATCTCTCTCTCTCTCTCTCTCTCTCTCTCTCTCTCTCTCCCTCTCCCTCCCCCCCTCTCTCCCCTCCCCCTCCCTCCCTCCCTCTCATTCCCCCCTCCCCAATACTGACACCCACTACACTGGGCAAAATAGACCAGTGAACCCTCACCCCTGTCAAACACCACCCACACAAAAACTGAAACAATATGGTGATGACCAACTTTAAAAAAGCCCAATCCTACTAAAAAAAAAAACCCTTCACAGCAGTAGGAGATATTTTCTTGAAGGTGCTTTAAAGTTTTGTCTTTGGAAGTTTCTTAAATGTCAGAAAGGACAGAGCCAGGTGCATCTTGGAAGGTTATTCCACAAAGTAGGGGGCCACCACTGAGAAGGCAGATTTCTCATTATCAGCTTTCTTTTGTTTTGGAGCTTGTCTCAGAGTGGACACACTTATCCCTGTGGTTTCTGGAGGACCATGTAAAATGGGCAACTTTTTTTTCAGGAGACATTCTGACAAACATCTAGGTTCTAAACCATTAATATCTTTATAGGTCAGTACGAGCATCATGAATAGGTCATGGAAAGTAAAAGGAAGTACATCTTTAATATAGCCATTGAGATTCATCTATCTTTTTACAGCTACTTTGCCATATATTTTGCAGAGCTATAGGAGAAAGAAAAAGATCTGTGCTGGTGTTTAGATAGTGTTCTGGGGACATTCTGTTTCTTTGTTTTTTCATTCTGGTTTGTTTACAAAACTTTGCTGAAACATTACTATACTGTTATGATTGAGAATACATGTGATTGCGGAAGAAAGATTGATGCATGGGAGTTTTGAATGAACTGGTCCTACAGATTGGTAGCTGCATAAGCTTCCCATCCCCCATCATAGCCATCTGTTTTTCCCTTCATTCACAGGAATAGTTCTGTTCTTGTTTCCAATTAAGAGCTAGAAACATACAGATAAACATTACAGACATGGAAATGAAGGGTGTACAAGGCAGCTTGGCTACAATACATCAACCCTTATTTATTTAGGTACAGAATAGGTCAGTGAGCTTTCACACACTCCTCATTAAACCAATGAGAGGTGCTGATGACCTACTAGGTCTGCTGATTTAAGCTGACCCTATTCCTAACATTTGTGGTTAGGAAAAGCTGAAAAAACTAAGAAGACTTTGGATGTATTGATTCGAGAAAGGAAGTCACTGCCTTTAGTTAGCAAGACCTGACTAGGGCTCTTAATGATAGCATTATTTGAGGTCATTAATTTACCAATGGTGATCAATACTTTGCTGTAAGTTGGAAGTGCCTTGCTACAATGAGATTTTAGAGGCCATCATACACAAAAGAAGCAGGATAAGTTTCTTCTGTTGGCAATGAAGATTAAGAATAAAGGCAAAGAAAGATCTCCTTTCTCTCTGGAAGATGAGTCATGGAAACTGCACTTCTTTTCTTGAGAGATTGAAACGTTTCACTGCTCATCCAAGCAGCTTTGTCAGTCTGAGGAAAGCTAGTTGTGAGTCCTCCATTTTAGGGTTCACTTGATCCTCATGTCACCCTGGTTTGAAATAGGCTCATAAGATGAACAATGGCCTGAATAGGCTTGTTAGGTGGACAACAGTCTCAATAGGCCTTTAGGTGAACAATGGCCTAAGGTGCTAAAACCCATAAAGTATGGATTGTTAGCTATGGACTTCTTGGTGGAGGTGTGACATATTTAATTTGTCTGGGTATTATTGAAATCACTGCCTAGTAAGTGGCAGATAGACTGTGCCTGAAGCCCCCCTCCTCTGTTGAGAGAGGGAGTTTCACTGCTCACATGAATGGCTTCCCTGACCCCTCTCTTAAACCACCTATCTTCTCTGTCTAATATGTGTATATCTTCATATTTTAATTAATGTCCTTTGTCCTTCAAATGGAGGTATACTGCTGATTCTGGTTCTGAGCTGTTGCCCCTCCTATATTGGGCCATCCTCTTGTTTAATGGCTATTTAGTTTACCAGTGTAGAGGTTTGCACACTCCTCACTGCATTGGACCACATATGCTATATTGTTTCTTTTGTGTTTTGGTGTCGAGTCCTTTGGGTGGATGAGTCTCTGCCTTAATATATTTGTGGGTTTGACATAAACAGGGATGCGGTGTTTGCCAAAAAAATCCTTTTAAGTTTTTAAGACACTCCAGCCATGTAGGGAATGACCAGGTTCTTCTGTTGGATTTGCATCTCAGGCTGTTATCTTGTTCTTCTGGGTCGGCACACTGCTTTGTTGAAGGCTCACTTTGGATATCCACATGCCTTAAGTACTGTCTTCAGGCATCTGTCTTCCTTCTTCTTGGCTTCTCTGGAGGTGGGGATGCTCTCTGCTATGTGGTTTAGGGTCCCTGATGACTCCTAATTTGTGCTGTAATGGATGGAGGGAGTCAACCAGTAAGTACTGAAATGTGTGGATGGGTTTCCTGTAAACTTCTGCTCCTAGTCCATTGGGGAATGTGGCAGTGATAAATATATTGCATACCTTAAAAACCTTAATAGGGTCATGATAATTCAGAAACAACTTGATGACACATCATATGCACAGTTGTTCTAGCAAGAAGGCTTGCAGAACTGCAATAAAAGGTAAAGAAAGCAAAATTTTAAAAAAGTGTTAGTTTGTTAAGATAAAGAGAATTGCATACTATTTCTCATAACTGCACAACAGGGCAACTATGTTATTGAATTTCAAAGCAAATCAACATTCTAGAAGGCAATTCTAAAAATGTGACAGCACAAATCTTGTAACTCAGAAACTGTACTTTATATCAATAAGGTTGGGGTTTTTTTTTGTGGGGAGGCAGAAATATTAGACTGCCAAATGGTTTTGTTATTAATGTGTTTTATTACTACTATTATTATGTTTATTGTTGTTTTTGAGTGTTTATTACTGCATTTTTCCTTTCTGCTCTTTTATTCTCATTCTATTATTGTAAACCACCCAGGCGTCTGGTTAGAAGATGGGCGGAATACAAACAAACAAACAAACAAACAAACAAACAAACAAACAAACAAACAAATAAATAAATAAATAAATAAATAAATAAATAAATAAATAAATAAATAAAAAGACCACTGCCTTAAGTGTTAAAAGGATGGCTAAGCACAGCAGAAGACAGCCTCCCACTTCCCTTGCTTTTAGTTACTTGCCTGTTGATCAGAGTCACAGGATATCATAGAATCATAGAACTATAGAATTGGAAGAGACCTCAAGGGCCTTCTAGTCCAATCCCCTGCCATGCAGGAACCCCCATCACAGCAACCCCATCACAGACATCTGACTGACTAAGATGACCTGTACCAGTTCTCACTATTAGACTGAGGATAAAGCTGGCAAAACAACACCTAAGCCCTCCATCTAATAATCTATCATATAAAGGACTGCATAGACTGGGACGTGTGGCTGTTGGGTGAGGGGCTGGATGCTGATTGTTCAGTGTGTTTGGAAGGTGAAGTGAGTTAAGTAGAGAATGATTCTCTCTCATTCTTATTAGTCTTGGAGGAAGTGTAGTGTGTAGAGTCTGTGGGAACAGCTGATGTTCGGTTTTGCATCTAGAAGAAGAGTTTATCGGGAAGTGTGTGTTAACACTGTAGAAGAATGGATAGATAGATAGATAGATAGATAGATAGATAGATAGATAGATAGATAGATAGATAGATAGAGTGGATCCTCGTATAACAAACGGTTTGTATAACATAAAATCTGTATAACATAAAAAATTCCAGAGATAGGGGAAATTTGCTTAACAGAATCGCCTATGGGGCGAATCCGTACAACATAAAAATGGTTGCAATTAGGGATTACTCTGTTTTCAATGCATTCCTATGGGAAATTTGTATAAAGGAAAATTTGTTTAACATAATTTCATTTGGAATGAATTAATACCTTTATACAATGTACCACTGTATAGATATATAAACAGTGCCAACTGCGCTCCTACTGCTTTTTACCATCTCCCCCCCGCTGTCACCCTCCTTTCTTTTGTAACCATCACGCTTCGCTGTTTTAGAGCTTGCTTGCCCCCCCCTCTGTATCCTCCAGGTCTTTCCCTCTCCTCCCCCGGTTTTTCCATCAGTTGTCCTGGTTTGAGTGGCCTTTTCATTATGCTTTAGTTTTATATTTTATTTTACCTTATTTTATTTGGTTACTACTTTCTTATATTGTATTGTATATTTGTGCAACATTTTGTTGGTTATTGTATCTTGTATTTATATTTTGTATTTTGTATTCTTTTTTTTGTTTGTTTTTTAGGTCGCCATGCCGGCAGGGGCTCTAATTCCTGTGGTGCCTGGTCGTGGGAGATATGCTCTGAGTGGGGGGATGAGTTGGGTAAGAAGAACCAGGGTCAGGCAGTTGATGCCTGTCCCCCGTTCTGACCTCCCCCACTCACCGCCACATACCTGGGTGCCATCCTGCCAGCACCTCCAGCCTGTCTTGCCTCCTGGTTAATGCCAGGTCGGTCCATAATAAGACACCTATTATCCACAATACCATCGTGGATATGCGGGCCGACCTGGCCTGTATTACCGAGACCTGGGTGGGTGCAGAGGGAGGGGCTTCCCTCTCCCTTCTGTGCCCCCTGGGTTTCAGGTCCAGTGGGCCGGCAGGTTGGAGGGTCGGGGGTGTGTGGCCATCATCTACAGGGAATCTCTTCATGTTAGCAGATCTGCAGCATTGGTGTGTCCTGGGGTTGAATGCCTTCATCTATCGGTGGGGCAGCAAGATAAGTTTGGTATTGTGCTGGTGTACTGTGCTTCCCGCAACCCAGCACAATCCTTTCCAGAGATCTCAGAGTTCGTCTTGGCTGCCCTGTTGAGGTCCCCCTGCCTACTGGTGGTTGGGGACTTCAACGTGTATGCCGAGGAGGAACTCTCTGGTATGGCTCTGGAATTCATGGAATCCATGACTTCCATGAATCTATCTCAGCATGTTGATTGCCCCACTCATAGAGCTGGCCATACCCTGGACCTGGTTTTTACCTCCATGTTGTCAGATTCTTGTCTGAGGGTTAGGGGTATGTCGACTATTGCAATGCCCTCTACGTGGGGTTGCCCTTGATCCTTGTCCGGAGGCTTCAGCGGGTGCAGAATGCGGCGGCCAGACTGGTGGTGGGTGCTCGTAGATTCGAGCACATCATCCCAGTTCTGGCCCACCTGCATTGGCTACCCGTTGTCCACCGGATAAGGTTCAAGGTCCTGGTTTTGATTTTCAAAACCCTCCATGGCTTGGGACCAGAGTATCTGTCGGAGCGTATCTCTCAGAGATCAACTGGGACCAGGCCCACGAGAATGGCGCAGGCGCACTCACTGAGGGTGGCCATGCCCAGGGAGGCACAGAAATCACTCACACATAACCGTGCCTTCTCTGTGGTGGGCCCCACATTGTGGAACCATCTCCCCAGTGAGCTGCGCCTAGCACAGTCCCTGCCCACCTTCAAAAGGGCTTTGAAAACCTACCTTTTTAAGGAGGCATTTGGCGACCTTTTTACCTAATATTTTTTTGCCACCCACCTCGTCTGATCTGAAGGATATTGATCCTCGCTGTTCTATTGGATTTTTTTATTTCTTGGTTTTTCTTAGTGTAGTTTTAAATTTTGTTAGCCGCCCAGAGTTCCGCTCTGGAAGATGGGCGGGATACAAGCACAATAAATAGATAGATAGATAGATAGATAGATAGATAGATAGATAGATAGATAGATAGATAGATAGATAAAATAACTTAGTGTGACTTTAAGAATATTTATCAGTTAAGAAGGAGGGACAATAACACTCATATTTACTTAGGCTACACAAAACTAGAAGAGGAAAAAAACAAGAGTTAACACCAAATATATATATTTACACACACACACACACACACACACACACACACACACACACACACACACACACACACACACACACACACACACACACAGGCTGAAACCCAGTTGTATGTTGTTACTAGAATAGGCCCCTTCAATTCGTGGGGTTTTGATAATTCAACAATTCTGTACATTGGCTGCAACTCTACTGGATTTCAGCCATCATAAAGCTAGCATTTTAGGCAAGGAGGCACTAGCTGTGGGCATAGTTAAGGGGGAAATCCCAATTATTTTGAAGATATTAGTCCTTCAGCTAATATCTAATCTAGTAGCACTACGAAATAGAGGGTGATATTTGGGGTGAAAGCAAAGAAGTACCTTCAACTACCTAGGGAAGGTGTAACTCACTGGTGGGAGAGGAGGAACACCTCCCCAGATGCATGTCAGAGGGGACAATGTGGCTGCATGATTTCTCTGTCTTGCATTCAGGTTACTACTTTAATTCTAACTCACAGCATCCACTTAGAAGACATTTCAAGTGTCCATGCTTGGCTGTGGAAATCTGAGACTTGTAGTTCAAGAAGCAACTTTTCCTAGCGCTTCAAGAAGTAGTCAAAGAATCCACCTTGTCATAAACCATAAAATCTTTCTAATGCAAGAGTAAGCCTCCTTTGTTGCCAACAATGTCCTTTCACCACAGTTATATCTTTGCCTCTCATTCTGAAACCTGAAATGGTATCCCAGCTGACATGAAATGTTACTTCCTTTCCTCCTGCTAGTTGGACAAGCTTTCCTGAACTAATCCAGCAGCACTGCCAAATGGAGAACTGAAGGGAAGGAAACAAATTCTTGCATTTTAAGAACTTAAAGAATCGAGACTGGCAAACCTCCATCCCTGAATATTATTTCATAATGCCTTTCCATTGAGTTCAGCAGAAACAATACACAGCTGATTCAAATCCATAGCACATGTTGAACAGTGAGACTAGACAGCTTCTAATCATATTCATCTACTGGCATACTGTTGCTCCTTCTGCTTAATACTAGGAGGTGGTACAAGATGGATTACACTACCCTGGAAGGAGTGTCAGAAGAGGCATGCTCATGTCATAATATATTGTAGCTCAACTTACAACACTCCTGATCTTAATATGAAACTTTATAGGAAATTTGACAAAGCTTTGGAATGCAGACAAGTCCACCTCTGTCCCCCAGTCCACAAGAACACACAGGCCTTTGTGTTCTAGTCTACGAAGGAAACAAATTTGTGCATTTGCTTATATGTGGAGCTTTTTCATGTACTGAAGCAAAAGGGAAGGAGGCTGGAGGAGTACTATGTAGATTACTGGAGCCCCAAAATCTGAGAATAATTGGTGGATCAGAGGAGAAAACAAAGGGAAAGATTGGAATGTCAATTTCCTGGACTCCAGTCTATATCCAGACCCTTTCCATCCCTCCTCCTGATTGGAAGTGCCCAGTATCTGTAATGCCAAACAAATGTCAAACAGGACAGTCTCATACAGCGCTATTCAGATTTATTTATTTATTTATTTATTTATTTATTTATTTATTTATTTATTTATTTATTTATTTATTTATTTATTTATTTATTTTAATATTTATATACCACCCGTCTTCCGGAAAAACTCCGGGTGGTTTACAACGAGTGATGGGCATAAAAACAAACAAAGCAATAACAACAATAAAAGACATATAAACCAGGTAAATAAAGAAAAAATTAGTAATAATAACATTGATAATAAAAATAGTAATATAGGCAGCACAATGGCAGGATAAACAAAAAAAAATGTATTGCTTGCTTTAACAAGAATTCAAGAGCTCTCCCCCCCGACAAGTGGCTACAGGACTACAGTCCGGGGGCATCAATTTCCTTCCACTAGCAACATCTCCTGGGCTAGAAAATATATCCAAGCATAGATATAGAAGTTTAGGCTCAAACTTTTATAAAGTGGAAATGACAAAGTTAGCTTTAACTAATAAATTATCAGGCAAAAATATCTCTACCCCAGTGTTCCTGTCTGGCCAGATGTATGTTCCGTGTCCCTTACAATGTGTGTAATGTGCTGATCCAGTAACACTCTTTGTAGTGCTAATTAATCATTTACCAGAATGACTAACCAAGTTCCTGACAGATGTGTGAGTAATATTGCTGCTCTGATGTCCCTCTGCCTGGTAGCATGTAGGAGAGAAGAAGAGAGAGTGTTTGATATGGCAGTGTAACGCAAATGTGATACTGTTTTGGTTTGCCAACAGTAATGATTGTTCCAAGGCTTTGGTTTCCTTCCTAGATTTCATCAGCTGCTACTTGATTGAGACAAATTATAAAACTAAAATCTCAGGATGCTGAAAACTTTAGACTTGTTTTGTTTTAAAAGCATTTTGGCCAGAGCAAACGTTGCCTCATTCAGATGGTATACAAAGAAAATAGAGGGACAAGACATTAAAAGGGCATTATGATGCTCACATTCAAATCCTCTTCTTATTTTTTCTCCATTTTCCCCTTACATTAAATTCAGGCATTTAAAATTTTAATGACATCTTTAACAGTGAGAACACTCATAAATAAAGCTTATTATTGATCACTAAGTGGGCTGAACCACTCAGTGGTTTAGTTATCTGGCTGCAGAGCCAAAGTTGGGCAGGGTGATTAGAGTGTGTCCTGGAACAAGAGCCAGCCTGTGTGGCCTTGGGTAAGCTGCATTGGCCCAGGATGCCCCAAGAAGAAAGTAAGCCACTTCTGAGTATTCTCTTGAAAACCCTGAAAAGCATTGCCCTATGTCAGAACTGACTTAGTGTCATCTTGTTCGGGTTGGCCACATCTAATTAAAACAATGATTTGTGATGTGTTGTGAATATATTTTTCAATCTTTTTCACGACCCCACTTAAACCGATAAGATAATGAAAATGAGAACCCATACTTGTGGATGTTCCCCTGCTGCAGCTGTCATTCGGCATTGCGCTCATTGATCCACAAACTGAGGTTATGCAAGAAGTAGCACTGCTAAAGGAGTGGGACAAACTCTTATTTCCTCATTTTGACCTTGGGGAGCTGGTGTCCCCAGTCTAAATATCCAGTCATTTCCCCCTTTCTCTGTAGCCCAAAGCTGTCAGTCTTTTAATGAAGAGGCATATTCCATGAAATGAGTGAACAGAGAATTTCAGATTTTCCATTCCCAACATTGCTGACATGCTTCCTTACATGTACTTTAAGGACCCTAGATATTTTTCCTACATTGAGGTTGTTGTACAGGAATCTGATGGCATCAATTACACAGCTTGTGTTACAAGTGGTCCTTTTTCTCAAAATATACCTTTTCCTGTTGCAGTGGACATAGCTCTGTGGTTATAGCACTTGTAGCAGCAGACATCCCCCCTCCCTGCGTGCACAGAAGCAGTAGGGGTTCTCCTTGGAATTGCTGTGTGATGGCCTCTTCATCACAGACACTTCTCAGCTGGCTGTGTGGACTGTTCTTTTTTTTTGAGGTCTTTGGGGCCCTATCCTTGTAACACAAAATATATGAATACATGAGGGTGGCAGTCTTGAAAAACTAGTAACTTGACAAAGGATTTGTTGCTCAGTGGTGATATGGACCAGTCCAGTGGTCTGTTTTGAGACTGTGCATATGATTAGGAGGCTGACTACGAAGACTGTCCTTTGCCCTTTCAAAATCACTGCCACACAGAATCCATGCAAAGGCATTACATTCTGGTAGCATTAGTAAACTGGTGCTCAGGAAAGCTGTATGCTCGAATGAAGGTAGTGAATTCTAGAATATATCCATAACGATGTTGGATAGTTCCCTTTGCATGTGAATATTCGTTGCTATGACTGCCAAACAAGAGCAGACTTGCAAGTGCTGCTTAGAGTCTTTACAGATGATACTCAGAACAATGCATATGCACTCACCTCCTTTTGTCCTCAAACCTCTTTAAGGATAGGCTGTGATTGTGTCATTGGTACATATGAACAAACATTACAATTTTAATGAAGTATCCAGGAATGTCATGTAGTAGGCTTCCGAGGTCAGCAAAATGTCTTCAGGAGCTTGAAGGAAACTAGCTGCAGAACTTTTTTATTTTATTTTGCTAGAAGAGTGCTCAATTCAATTCATTCATAGCTAATCAGTATAGCTCTGTGGTTTAGGCATCTGCCTGTGGAGCAGTCATCTGTTGGGAGATGAATCCCCCACTGTGGCTCCTATCAATGGATCCAGCATATGTTGCCTTGGACAAGCTGCACAATCACAGGACACCCCCAGAAGAAAGGAACAATAAACCCGTTCTTTGTACTCTCTACCTGAAAACCTCCTAAAGGGGTCACTGTAAGTCAGAACTGAAAAGATTATTAGAATCAGAATAGCTGACAGTGTGTTCATGGGCCAGGGCAGGTGGACTGCTTCACCCCTAAATTTCAGGTAAAGACACCCCTCTAGCCTGGTTCTGAGCCAGGCTCACTTGTGACTCATCTAACAGTAATTTCCAACTGAAGAAGTCCTAAGATCTGGAAGATGAGTAATGGCAACTGGACTTCTTGTAAGATTTATACTGTAGATTTTGCTACTCATCCAAGTAGCTTTGTTAGTCTAAGGAAAGCCCCTTGAAGGCTTTGCACCAACTTTCCTTATAATGATGAAGCTACTGTACTTGGATGAGTAGTAAAGCCGTAAATCTGACAAGAAAAGAAGTCCAGTTGCCATGATTCAACTTCCAGCTAACCTCCCCTGGATGACTGAGCATCTTCTCAGATAAGTCCAAATATGTTAACAGAATCAAATGTGTCATGGATGTTAAAGAAATAAGCTTGATTTTGCAGCAGCAATAGATGTGCTCCATTTGCATTCTCTCCATTGTTCTGCAACCCTGGTCAGTAGCATTCAATTCCTTGAGATTTCAGGGCCAGAAAGCTCAGAGTAAGAGGCAGCTCCTTGGGATGTCATAGTGGTGGAAGAGGGGAGAATTAGGAGGGAAAACCTAACTGCTTCTGAGCCAAGTGATTGTGGAGTCAGGCACAGCACAGAGGAAATCTGAGAAAATGGGCCCAGAATCCAGATAAAAGACAGCTAAGTAAAACCCAGAGCCAATGCAAAATGTGTCAATCAAGCTACAGCTGCCACTGCCATATCTGTGGGACTTGCATCCCGCAAGAAGTCTTTACAGGTCATACACTGCCAATGAAGTTTGTGGAAGATTCATTGCTGCTCATGAAATGTGATTCCAATCATCCACTCCTCTTCTGAATGGCAGAATGGGCTAAGATGCACACAACCCCAGGTGGTTTCTCTCTCTTGCAACCTCTGACACAAAAATAAAACTTTCATGGTCTCCAGCCTCTAATGCCCTAAGATTTGTTTCCATGCATGGATACCTTGAGAAACATCCAACCTCCCCCCCTTATGAAATACACCTGTGTCCTGATCTCAGACCTGGCAACTCAGTTGAGTGGTTACTGTAGACCAGGCATGTCCAAACTTCGGCCCTCCTGATGTTTTGGACCACAACTCCCAGAATTCTAAGCCTGTATTTCCAATGGCAAAGGACTGTGGGAGTTGTGGTCCAAAACATCTGGAGGGCCGAAGTTTGGGCAAGCCTGCTGTAGACGTTTCAGAAGGAAATCAATGGTTGGATTTAGATTGCATCTGAGGCTCCAAGCCCTACATTTGATTCACGCTGCTCTTCTAAAACAACACTCAAGCCTGTCTGTTTCTCATTTCCTGCCACATCTCTGGTTGCTGAGAAAAGGTAATCTGTTGGATGCTTGGGGAGGGGCTGTAGTTGAGGAAGAGTCTGTAGTCCCCTCCTTACACTGAGTCCCCCTCTTCCATAAGGAGGATCAGGACTGGGTGCAACTCATTTTTCCTTATGCACTTATAATAACATTCCTTTCTCTTTGAGATTTCTGTACATGTTCAGGAGAACTTATTGATCCATAGTGTCTCTTGCAGATCTGCAGGCCTAACATTTTGATTATGAACTTAATCCAGCTATTGGAAGATGCCTTGAAGCAATGAGAGTATCCCTTGTAAATGTAGATTGTACTCAGCACAGAGGATTGCTTTTTAAAAGACATGAAGTATATAACACCATTGAAAATATTCTCAGAATTTTATTCAGTGTGTCAAGATCAAGCTACAAGAAAAATGCCTTTAGGATCTTACATAATTGTGTATGTTTTCCTCAGTCTCTATTCTCAACCCATGTCTGTCCCTCACTGACCACCCTCTCTCTTTCACATAGAGACACATGGAAGAGCAGCATGGGTCTTGAGCCAAATACATTTCCAGAAATTACTGTTGCTTCCTGATGCTGCTAAAAAGTGTTAAACAGGTCCAATAAAAGTGTTTTATCAAAATATATTCCTCTTCTATCTCCCCGTTGTTAGTAAAGAAATTCAAAGGCTATGCAAGAATAAATAGAAGCCGATATGGCCCCCATCCCCCCTTTTTTGTAAAAGAGAAAATCATCACCAGGGCTCATCATGGAGGAGAAAGGACAAATTATGGCAAAAGTGACAGGCAGCCTTGGCTGGTACTGGGGCCGAAGAATAAGGAGAGGGAACAGCTAGAAAGAAAGAAAATGCAAACCAAAAAACCTTACCTGCTTTTCCATATAATAATAATCACCATATGCCTTCAAATCAATTTTGACTCATGGTGACCCTTTAAGGTTTTCAGGTAGAGGGTACACAGAAGTGGTTTGCCATTCCTTCCTTCTGTGGGAGCCTTGAGATGGTGTGGTTTCCTCAAGGCCATACCTACTGGCTCTACTTCCAGGAGGAACACTGGGGACTTGAACTCCCAAAAGATACATGCTCCACAGGGAAATACTTAAACTGCTGAGCTCTTCACCCACTTTTCCCATATAACAGAACCAAATTTGTTAAGTGCAGTATGCAGACATTAGGACAGATCTAAATCAGGGAGTGAAATTGCAATGTGAAAAATCTGGATTAAGGACACAGTATTTAGAACAGTGACTTTAAAATGAGCAAGACCAAAGATATGTATTTATACAGTCTGGGTGAAATTTTAAAGAAGCAGCCACATTTGTTTGTGCAAACATATCAGACTTAAAAAACATTGTATATTTTACCTTAAGAGTAAGAATAGAATCAAGCACTGTACCATGTAAAATTCCAGTGTTTTGCTGCAAATTGGATTTCCAATTCTCATTAAGCACAGCATACACAATCTATTTCTCTAATTAGAAACTCGTACATTAATTTGCCTAATATTGATTCAACATCTACCAAAGCACATCAACATCACCTACGTGCCTGTATGAGTCTTTGGTTGAATGTCATTAGCATACATTCTGAAAGAAATGCCCATATTATGCATACTTCTGGAAATATTATGCATATTTCTGGAAATCTATACAAATAGAATTTTTTAAATAAAAAGATCCTTGATCATGTTAAAAATACATTAAAATGTACCCTATTTCTCCTTAAGAATTTCAAGCCAATGCACTATTGATTTCTCCATGTTTTCCCCACTTGTACGTGTTCAGTTTGGCATAATAAAGTAGATGCTCCTGTTTTTAACAGCTGAAGCTAGCAACTTCCCACTCAACTTCTCTTCACTCATATTCCAGGCTTATTAAGTCACTGATGTGACCATGCAGAAGTATGCCTCTCTGATTTCTCACAAAAATTAAGCATGCCACAGAGGCAGCAAAATCCATGCTCTAGTTGTTTTCTTTCCTTCCTCTTTTTGGCTTTTGCTGATATCTCCTGATCTCCAAATGAAACATGTTAGAAACAGCAAAGAATAAGGTGTTATTTTCAGGGAAACATGGTATTTTGACTGAAACCACTGGACAGGACAAGTAATTTTGTAGTAATTTTGCAGTTGAGCTTTTACACAAAATGATGATAAAGAGCACATGTGCCACATTATTTATGGCAAATCACCAGGAAATGGGAATGTAAAGAAAACCTTTAATTTGAAGACCATCAAGATTTCACAGGTTCAGCTGGAATACATTTGCAAATAACCAACAAAATATTTTTTTAAAAGCCACTTTATTTGCTGACATGTTTGAATCTGATTATCAGTTAATTGACTTTGATGTGTTTTTAAATCATAGTGTTGGCACATGGCGCACCCTAAAGTAATAATACCAC
Source organism: Phrynocephalus forsythii (assembly GCA_029282475.1). Classification (NCBI taxonomy): domain Eukaryota; kingdom Metazoa; phylum Chordata; class Lepidosauria; order Squamata; family Agamidae; genus Phrynocephalus; species Phrynocephalus forsythii. The sequence goes on from JAPFRF010000001.1 coordinate 119,572,924, forward strand.
CGCCCAACAAAACAGGATCTTTACATGACAGAAATGAATTTTATGTGCATGAGTCAGGAAAAAACAAAACTTTAAAAAATAACTTTTAATACTGTTTAAAATTTCAGCATTCATTTTGTACACATCATCAAATGCTTCTAGATCTCACAGAAAATGGCTTCACCATGATTGTAATATGCATGGATAAACATTGCACAAACATAATCACTTGGTTCAGTCCCTCGTGGGACTTGTATATACAGTACATAAAATCTATGTGTGATGGGAAGAGCCTCTGTTAAGCATTTATCCTGAAAAGCAGAAAGACAACCAACATTTTTTCAAAATATGAATACAGTTGTGAGACGTTGGTCACTTAAAAAGTGCCAGGCAGATAAGGAAGAGGTAAAGAAAAATCAAAGGAAGAACAAACAGACAAATTGGTAGTGCACACAGTTACAAAAACAAAGATAAGAGGAGTGTTAGACCTCTGAAATTTGTAAACCTCAGCAACATACAAGGGAATATAGATAGGAATCTACAGTGCCATTGTTGGAAGGTGTTGTTAACTGTTAAAATCAAGTTGTTGGATATTACAAGGCACTAGAGTCTTGTACATGCTTTATCAAAACTAATGAATGGAAAATAGAACACAATAATAAAAGTTCTAGAAGTCTAGTATATCTGTTCAGAAAGCAAAAAAAATGTGCCATGGTTAGAGTGGCTCTAATTCTCCTGATTTTAATGATTTTAATGAGACATCACTTGTACGTGTGTGTCTTAAGATGAATCAGACAGAAGCAGTTATTAATCTGCAGGTTACATCATAGATGGACAAAACACAACAGGTCAGTTATGTTATGAAGTTAAATAATGGCTAACTGCTCAAGTAGGAATTGAACAGAAGCGTGAAACTGAGGATAGGTTAGTATCACGAGGACAGCTCTGTCAAAACGTCTGATACACTGACTCCACTACTCAGTGCACCCCTGCTCTGAACAGTGCACAGGAGTGCTTGTTCTTGCTCCTTGGTTGAGGCTGCAACAACATACAGTAGTTAACTGTAAGCTGAACTGCATAGCTGATGGCTTGTGTTTGGCTTTCTACAACAGAAGATGAGATCCTGGCACACACACTCTTAAGGCTTGCTAGTTCTTCCCATACAGGAGCTGCGAGTTAGGCACATAGCTATCAATCAACTACTTCATCTCATTGGCTCAGAAAAATGATAAGCAGAGAGGAGATAATTACAGCAAACAAAATTTTGCTACCATTTCCATTTCAACTGGGCTTTAGGAAACAGCCTCGTAGCTGTACATGGCTTCATCTGTGCTTGTGCCTGATGTTTCACCCTGCAAATCTCAATTTATTTTAAGTGATTCTAAACCATTTAAAACATCTAGTTTGGAAAGGTAGAGAATTGCAACAGCCCATAAATGAATTAATCATCTGATCTGGTTTTACAGAGAGGGCATTTCTGTGCCGAGAGGAAAATACCAACAAAGAACAGATGAAGTGTTGGAGTAATTATTTAAATATGAAAGATAAATATTTCACATTCTTTATAGAAATTTATAAGAACATTTGTAAACAAGCAGCATTGTGTTTTTATTCTTAATTACAATTAGGAATTTTCAGCTGCATATGTAGGTTTGTTTGTTTTTTGGGTGACTGCAATGCATCTTTGGCATATGAACTAGTACACACACTATAACATATTTCTACCTTATCTAGCCATGCACTTCTGCAATAAAATGGTGGTATTTTAGCACACTAAATTATGGTGTTTTAGCTTTCCACATTAAGAAAACAAAGTGGAACTCAGGAACCCATTTAGAAAACAAAGTGGAACCCAGGTGATTTTAAGAGGCTGAAATATTTTCATATATATATAAACCAAAACAGAAACATGTTAAATTTAGCTCTTCATGTGGTCTTGCCCAGAAAATGCACATTGCTCTCCAGATTCCATGCTCTTTAACTTTGCATGGATTACAGGATTATCACAGATGCAAAAGCGATTAGGGATGATGGTTATCCTTTCCTATAGTGCAAGATATAGGTTATAGAAGCTCCCAAAGATGCTGCTACATGGGAAGGACTTGTTTAACTTAAAAAGGAATAGGATTAAGTTTGATGTAACTCATGGAACATATCCTCCAGACAATATCTTTTCTCTGATGGTGCCCTTGCCTCTATGGATCAAAATATAGGAATTTTTTTCTTCATAGACAGCTAGGCAAAACACATCAAACTCTGCAGTCAGCATACTTGGGAACCTGGCTGCTAAATAGTCCCATACAATGTAGCATCTGCATGCATTTCTTGATTGCTATGACATGCATATTTTCTCCCCTCTCTCAACTCTCAGATTCTTGGTGTCATTTTGACCAAGGGTATACTTGCATCCCCACCCATGATATATTATTCCCCTGAAAAACAAGGTTAATGGCTGGGATAGTTTACAGTAGTGTTTACAAGAGGACAGTTTGCTTTTATACCACAAATGCTGCCACCCAGATTGTGAAAGTACTGTATATATAATGCAATATTTTCACAGACACAGTCTGGGACTTTTTGCTTCAATATTTAACAGTCGGATACAATCTTCAAGTGCAAGTATTTCTACAACATGGAATAAGAGGTCCATTATGTGTTTTATTTTTCTGAGTGGAAGAATTTAGCAAACACTTTGCTTCTTTCAGTTGGCATTCTGTTAATGTGCACTGAACCAACCAACTTGGAACACCTAGTACCCCTGACCTGGGTCAGCCACTGCTACTTATGGTTGAGTGAAAATGTGAATGCTTTCATGATACCTGTGAATTTGCTTGTAAGACATATGATGCTGTATAACACAGAACAAACATTTTCACATACCATTTCCTTCTCACATGCATATAAGCAAGGCACTAAGCAGTGTTGGGTAGATATGGCTATTAAAAACATAATAAAATCTCAAATATATTTGTAGATACCCGACACTATATAATAGAACAAGAATACTACCAGTACAATGTTTTTGGCTACATCTTGCACACACAATCTATGTTTAAAAAAGGATGTATGAATCTTCAAAATTGCCTCAATTTCCCCCTACCTTCGTGTTCTTCTCCCTGGCAGTATTTTTTTTAAAAAAACAGTAAGGTTGGAATTTGGCTTGTCATACTATTCCATTCCTTAAATATTAAGAATACAGATTATTTATGGTCACAGATAGATCTATTATTAAGGCAGATCCACAACAAATGTCTTTGCTTACAATTTATAGCCCTATGGGTGGCTTCTCTAGGAATTCTGACCACACGAAACCATTTCCACAAGATAACAGGCATAAGGACTCAATTATACAGAGGCCAATGGGCTTTTTGCAAATATGATTCTGGCTCAAAAACAGGATTAATAACAGCCCTGTCTTCATTTTTGAGTGCCTGTCTCATTCTAATAATGATAGATATTTTGGGGGAAAATATGAATGCTAAGGCAAAATAGCAAAGAATCTCTATAATACTGAAACAAGACCACGGTCACAAACGTTCCTTACACAGATTTTGCTCTGGAGGCCTGTAGTACTAAGACCTTCCCTACCTATCCAGGTTAATAATATAACTCACAGTCTCCTCAAGTTTCAGGAAAGGCAAACAGGAATAACCACTATTGTAACTCCCCACCTCTCAAAAAAGAGAGGGGAAAACATAAGGATACAAATTCCCTTTCAGCCCTCATGTCAATTGAGTAATGGCGGGCCATCTATTAGACTCTTGGTCTTACATGCGTACCCATACACATAACATCCAGGCCATATGAAAGAAAAGTTCATGCTGCCAAGGCAACAGGCTGAACATCTTCAGGGAGGCCTTCCTCACAATTACATAGTGAGCCCCCATGAAAAATATGGAACTTTGAGGGCTAATCACTCCATTAATTCAAGGCTATTCACACGCTTAGATCTGAAAGCACAGAAAGGCAAGGCAGTGGAAGGTACATTGCCAGACCTGAAGCTTGTTTTTCAAAGTTACGCAGCAGCCAAGCTACTCCCAGGTAGCCCATCCAGGTTGTCTCCCTCTCCCCCTCCACCCAGTTGCTTTGGTAACATGCTTTATGCCCAGAAATAAATTAATTTAAAATACTGAGCATCTATCTCTCTGAGTGGCTAAATCAGCATGTATACTGAACAATCAAATTTCACAACCAGGCATTCCAGGCAGGCAGTCTCTTCTTCTGTTACATAATATCTGACAATTCCACTCTCCCTTCTGTGGCCAAGACTTCTTTTTCCATGCCGGTGTAGGTCTTGCCTTCACACAGCTTTTGCTTAAGTTTATAAAGTTCATACTCATGGAGTATTTTTTGTGTCAAGTATTTCTCACGCTTTACTTTAGCTTTCACTTCATCTGGCACATCAGGGATCATCCATGCCACAAAGAATTTGACAACGAAAACAACGTGCTGTAATGTAGGAAGAAAATGTAAAAAAAAACCCTGAACAAGAGCAACTGTCATGAATTTAAAAAATCAGACCAGGTGGCCCTAAGATGGGACCCTTAACAGAGTCAACTCTAGCAATCAAGTTGAGCAATCGTATAATCAAATGAAATTGCATAATCAAATGCAATTAGCATGCATATGTTTTGCCTGCATGAAAGATGGGAAATACAAGTTTAGCTCTTTCTCTACCCTCACCCCATGGTCCAGGTAAAAATCCCATTAGCACCTCTCAGGGGCACCAACAAAAGCTTCATTAGGAAAGCAAATTGCAGCTGCAAAGAAGGTATTTTTGTCAAGATCATGGCAGGCAGGAAAAATTCATAGCTTCTCCTTATCAACTTTCACAATGGCTACTATTTACAAAGCAAAAATTAAAGCATATTACAGTGGTACCTTGGAATTAACTCATTGCAAATGAAATTATGTTAAGGAATTAACTCATTGCAAATGAAATTATGTTAAGCAAATTTTCCTTTATACAAATTCCCATAGGAATGCATTGAAAACAGAGTAATCCCATTTTTATGTTGTACGGATTCTCCCCATAGGCAATTATGTTAAGCAAATTTCCCCTATCTCCGGAATTTTTTATGTTGTACAGATTTTATGTTATACAAGCTCTTTGTTATACAAGGGTCCACTGTAACTGCACAAAATTAATACAAAATCATAATTGAGCATAAAATAACAATTAAATCCTAAAAATGCCAGCAAGTTGACATTTTTTGGTCTTTGCATATTTAGTAATGTAAACATGTAAAGACCAAAACCATGACACACCTTCTTTGTACTATGACACACCTGCTTTGTATTTCTTGTTTTCAATAGATCATGTCCATCAACTAAACAGATGACATGCCTAGATTTTAAAAATATAATAAACCATACACTAACTGGAATAATGTAAAATGTTTCAGCCACCAGCCAAAGGCATTCCAGGCTATATTTACAATGCTTTTACATGATGGCTGGAATCCTATTGGTACTGGATAAGGTTCACATAACTTGCCGTCACTATCGTGATAAACTGATGATGTGCTCAAAGGTGTATCTTGGTTGCACCATCAAGCATCCTGCAAATTAGCTGCAATTAGCCACAACAAATTATGCAACTGTGAATACCAGTAGAACAACTACTCTTTTAAAAAAAAAAAAACTGGTAAAGTACTAGTTCCTAATGTAACAAACTTTTGGGAAGTAAAACAGTAAGTAAGCCAAGATAATATCTGATTTTCGACTGGCATCTACAATGGGTGTTAAGCGAGTATTCTCCCCAATTTCCAACACCTTTTTAGCACGTTGCTTTCCCTTTTTCTTTCTATCTCCATCCGCTTTTCTTTTCCTAAAAAGCTACTTCTATAATGTGCTGAAACATTGTGTACCACTAAGAGTTCCACTTGCTTTCACTGAAAGTGCATGAAATTTGCACTGATGCTCCAGCTTATTGATTTGAGGACATACAGAGAGGACCTACCTCCATGATGATGATAAAAGCCATTTTGGCAGCCAGAATATGCCAAAACTGCATTGTGTGTGTATATTTTTTCTCATGGTCAGGCGGATAGCGATAGTCCCTGTACCTGTTGAATACAAACATGTAAAGGTGAAGGGCCATATTTAAACACAGACAGATGACAAGCTCTGTGGCATTTACATTCAAATACAGCTGTCATTTAAGAAGACTTTCAAACTTCATCCTAATGTTTTTTTTTTTTATTTATTCATTCGTTTTAAGAACAAGGAACTTGTAACTGGTTCATGTCTTTCATTTGTTCATTCACAGAAGAAGCAGATTGCGAGGACAAGCTAGCAGACCTTTGTTACACAGAGCTTACAGCTGTCAGAAGGTGATGTTTGGATAGCACTTGCACAGCAAGATTATCAGTGGGTAGCACAACGCAGGGCACAGGACTGGAACATAAGGTGGGAAGTAGGATGGTTACTGAAAATAAATCCGTGCTTGAATTTATGCAGCCAAGCTGGGTACCTCCTGAGTAGATTTTTAAGACAGATTTAGCAAAAAAAAAAAAAAAGGCAACATTAGAAATCCGTTAGAGACACATCCTGGAATAGGAACGAAATCCCGTGAGCTGGTATCCCTATGAGACATCTAATGGGTTGTATTGGAAAGCTAGGAAAGTTGAGGCTGAATCTGCTCTCAAGAATACAATAGTACCTCAGTTTACAAATGTAAACAATTCTGAATGCATACTCTTAAGTTGAACTAGTCAAGGGGTACCCATCTAAAAATTGAAAAAAATAAGTTAAAAAAATAAAAAAATAAAACAATGTGTAAGCTCTGCAGACCATATCTAAACATTTTAAGGCAGCAGTTAAAACGCCAACAGTTTTCCGCTCTTAAGTCAAATTGCTCTTAAGTCAAGCTGCTCTTAAGTCAGGGTACCACTGTAGTTTACATGTGGATTATATTTAAACAAATACTTCAAAAATCCCCTCAAGTGGCAGCATTTTACAGACATTGCCAGATCTAGATGGACCGCCACTGAAAAGTACAAGTCCACAAAAGGGGAAGCATGCTCTCTTCTTCTAATTATGTGCAGTCAAAGGAAATTATGGCAGCACTTATCCTCCCTATAAGTCCGACTGGCATAATTGAAAGACTATTTTATGCCACAAGTTCTCTGCCCCCTACATATTAGTGGGTGCTAAAGGAAGGGTTTAAACTGACGCTGACGCTTACATCAGTAAGTCCATGATTGATGCTTCAGGTACTTCCAGCTTGGATAACTTTGGATCAGTGGTTCCCAACCTTGGGTAATTCAGGGGTTCTTGGACTCCAACCCCAGAAAACCCCAGTCAGCACAGCTAGTGACGAAGGCTTCTGGGAGCTGCAGTCCAAATAACACTTGGGTTACACAAGGCTGGGAACTACTGCTTTAAATGTATGTGAGAAAAAGGCAATAGAAATATGTATTAGACTCCTTTCTTTTATAAATTCAGCTACTTTTGTGTTTTCCTGGTTTTATATTAATGAATGCCATTTAAAAAAATGATACCCAGCAACTTTCCCTGACACTTGTAAAACAAAACATAATTTTTTATTTGGATGTTGGGATGTCTCTCTTGGTGAATTTTAGAGTGCCTATTCAAGGTCTGAATTTGACAATTAGGTCACGACTGTAATGACACAACAACAACAACGTAATTGCAAACTGAGTTATTGGATAAACACACACACACACACACACACACACACACACACACACACACACACACACACACACACACACACACACACACACACACACACAAAATGTAAAAAGGATTGCCACTAACCGGCAGGTGGTGAAGTTGTCTGGATTTAACTCAGGTCTGTTTTGTGGAGGAAAATCAGATATTTGGAATACAGAGAGGCTGTCATTAATGTATCCAGACATAGGTGAAGCAGAGTCTTTGAAATATGCATAGTAGTAAACTAGTCGAGGGATCATATCTGATGTGAAAGCGACAATGAATGCCTGTAGGAAAGAAATCACACTAAACATTATATAAATCTTTTGTCTGCACTTCCTGCAAATAATATTTCCTGTTACTCTTTACATAACAAGTTTTAGAACGGGACATATTGCATTTTATATGCAGACAAATTCACAAAATGTACAGGCCCATGACCAATTCTACCATCTTGATTCCCCACAGGCACAAACAAGATAAACAGTATTTTTTGTTTTCTTTTCTAAAAGAAGAATTCGTGAGTATTTATACAAAATACCTAAAGGTTACACAATGCTCTTAAACATACTTCAAAGTGCCTTATACAATTAACAAAAGAACAAGTAAAATACATCCTTAAAAACTCCACCCTACACACATACATACAGTACACAGTATATAGCACACTAAAATGTTACACATGTGGCACTATATCATTTAGAAAGACTGATCTTGTAACAGGTGGGTGGGTGGGCCTCAGTAATCAGGGCTGATAAGCACTGCCACCCTATAGATTATAGAGAGCAACAGGCTGTCCACCCCCACACTTCCTACCATGCCCATAAAATTTATTGAGGAAAAGCCATGAATACTAGATTATTTTGTAGTTTAGGGGGGCTTCCAAGCAAGCTTTTAAATATATGTTTCTACTTACATTGGTGACCACAGACAAGACGGCAATGCCATTTAGGATTTGCTGCCAAACCCCTATGCTGTGGGCTTTGGCTGCCACTGGCCTCCTAAACTGAGTCGTGAGCTTCCAAGAATCCACTCGAATTTCCAAGATATTGTTCATGAGAGCAAGTAATGGAGCCAGTGGAAAGGAGGCCACAAAGAGAGTGATAAATCCAAATTGAATCACTATAGGGAGAAAAAATAAAACAAACAAATAAAAGGTAAATAATGGTATGAAACATAACAAACTTGTCGATTTCCACTTACTGAATGCACCCCTGCATATATAAAACTTGTGGACAGAAACAATTCTTAGAAAAAGGTGAAAGAGAATTTTTAGGAACCACTGCAGTCAGTATTTTCACCCTTTAGCTACATGATTGGTACTATTGTGGTCAACAATCATGTAGCTAAACTGGGTATCATGATTAGAAGCAAAACTAGATTTTAGCACTTATAACACTCCTGCTTGTACAGCTCACTCAGGCTTTGATTGCTTCTTCTTAAAGAGCCAGAAAGCAAAGACCAGTACAGTAGGCATTACTGCAGAAGTAACAAACTTCCTAGCTCTTATGTGCCATCTGTTGGCCGCTCTGTGCAATGAAAGCACATGTTTGCTTTGTGTTTCCTACTATGTATCTTCTATATCTCACTGTTATCCCTGGCAACATGTTTTTGACTGTGTAGCTCAGGGTTCATATATATATAGATATATATATTAGAGATGGGCACAAAACGAACAATTTTTCGTTTCCATTTTTTCGTTTCGTTACACAACGAAACGACAAATGAATTTTGTCTCTAAAATGAAACAAAATGAACAGAAACACCAGAAATTTTGTCATCTGTTTTGTTTTTGTTACGGCAATACATTGAACTGCTTTAAATGCTAAAAAAAATCACAAAAATTGAAACAAATGGTAATGAAACGGTAACGAAACGAATGAAAATGAAAACAATTTTTTTGCAAAAAATCGTGGAAAACGGAAACGAACTGAAATGGACCCCCTAAACGACAAACGACACGCCATTTTTTTGATTCGTGCCCATCTCTAATATATATAGATAAGATCAGAGTATACATGGAATATTTGCTGAATCCTCCGTAAACCTTTGACCTGAAATAGAAAAATGGTGAAAACTTTGCTGTGTATCAAGACTACCGAAAATATAGCTGTCTATGGGGACTACATGGGTACACTGTTTTTTGCCTCCAAAGGTTAGTTCAATCCTTCGTGTCACACATAAGCAATAACCTATTAAGAACATGCACATGCTGTGTGACATCAAGTCATTTCTGACTTAAAACAAACCTACCAGGATTTTCAAAGGGTGAGACATATGCACAGAGTGGATTACCATTGCCACCCCAGTCAGATTTCGTGGATGAGCAGGGATTTGAGCCCAGGTCTACAGAATCTAGTTCAACTCTACCCACAACACCTAAAGGCAGGGACAAACCACTAGTTTGGTGGAGCATACCAATTTGTCCTTTGGACAAATAAGTGTTTGATGGTTCCCAGCTCTTACTCTTCCAATGAGCACCCACTCAGAGGCCTTTGAGGGGAACCTCTGGAGGAGGCAGGGCTGGGAAGCTTATTCAAAGGAAAAACAGGAGGTTGGTGCCCATCTCTTAACTACACCCTGTGGGCTCTCATTACTATGTGTTTAATGCCCTACAATCCTTTGCACTGAACAGATCTGACAGGAGTGAAATGCTGCAGTTGCTTATAAAAAGTAGAGGAGGAGTATTCACTGTTCACATGGAATATGGGCCAAATGACATGAACTTGAATAGGTGCTCCATGTTACTACACAGAAAAAATGTGAATTCTTTCTATCCCATGGGTACTCTTTTGTGCTTACCCATTTCTAAGTATTCATAGAACAAGCCCAAAGGTCCAAAGTACTGCAGATCGTAGTCCTGCTCCCAGCGACTATATAAATTCTCTGGATTGTTCCTGGCTTTCCGTCTGCCCCACCAATTCCAGATCCACCTGGATGTTATGAACACAGAAATCACACAATGGGACAAATGGCTTCAAATACCGAAAACTGGATCACAGAACTGCAATGTCTTAGAGTGTGACACCTTTAAGGAAGACCATGCAGGACTCCATCTGGGGTGAAAAACCCCAGATTACAGGGTCACTCTGGCTCTATTTCAGCATTCCAAATAACACAACTGAAATCACATCAAGCAGAACAGGGTGCTTCCTCAGATAACCCAGATTGCTGCTGTCATGCCCCATGTTGAGTGCACCCCTTCACCATCCACATGCTGCTGTCTTGACTAGAGCAGATCACCCTGTTCAATCAGACTTGAAACTCCAGATAGTGCAGGGACATCTTCAATCTATAATCCTACCATGTTTCCCTGAACTGCCTGAACATGAAGGGTCAACCCTGTGAACATTCTATTCCTTCTGGCTGTCTTTTATAAATCCAAGTAATGAATGCAAGACTTACGGTAAAAAGGCCTCTTGGATGTTACCCCAGATCTGTTTGCCAGCCATGATAATGGTAAGCTGGGTCGTCAGTTCTATTAAGCATCCAGCAGGATCGCACTGTTGAAAGGAACATGGAGGAAGGGGGTGGCAATTTGTCCATCAATTTAAAAAAATACACAGTGAAACAAACAAACAAGCAAGCAAATAAACAAACAAGACATTATGCTAAAATTAAACATGTGGTCAAAAGAGAAGATTGGTTTTTGTAAGATCTTCCCTTGGAAAGATGCTAAGAAGTAGACAAATAATGCTACATACCCTGAGCCCTAGCATTGCTTAACTAGATAATGACTATGTAACTGATGCCAGGCAGGTGCAGTATCAGTCCTGAAGCCACCACTGACTCAGAAAGCCTGCTGTCAAAGTTTCTGGTTATATCCATAATGCCAGGGGAAAAACAGAAGCAGGACCTACTGTTTCGGAGGGAGGGAGAGGCAATTGGTTTTTTTTTTTGACAGTCAGAGTAGGGCAGAGGCTGAATTATGCATCAGTAATTTATATATTGAACCAAAGTTAAGCATCTGCTTCAAGTATCAGGTATTTTTAGTTCAATGTTAGATTGCCAAATTCAGATCAAGGACTGATTCACCATCTCTGCTTCACAGCCACAGATAAGGTTCTTTTTTGCCCATTCTGTCTCCTAGTTGCCCAGTCCATCTTTGGGACCCTTCAGTGTGCTCTTCCATGTCAACAGAAACACTTAGCCAGTGGCTCCACCATCAGTACTACCAAATCCCTTAAGTCAGGCATGTCCAAACTTCGGCCCTCCTGATGTTTTGGACCACAACTCCCAGAATTCCAAGCCTGTATTTCCAATGGCAAAGGACTGTGGGAGTTGTGGTCCAAAACATCTGGAGGGCCGAAGTTTGGACATGCCTGCCTTAAGTGCATTCAAATATTCCATCACAATGAAGGAAAGGAAAGGAAATCCTTAGAACTTAAGCCACATATGTGGCTGCTAATGCCTTCAGAACATCAGAATATTTCCACTGCAAGCAAATGCATCCTTCCTCACGGACAACAGATTGATGCCAATAAGCTGCAAATTAGGTTTTTACTAATGGTTTTCTTTTTGGTTTGCATCCTAAACAGCCGTGATTTTTTTAAACCTCTTTCTAGAAAATAATAGCTATTTTAACTGATAACTGATAACATTATGGTTTTCTGGACTGACCTGGCAAAAATTAGAACAGTTGGAAATATCCTACTTAATTCCTTTAAAAACAGAAAGAAAAAAAGAAAAAGAAAAGAGAAAATCACACACCTCTTCGTTCCTCCAATTATTAAACATGTATGTATAAGAACTAGGATACCCCACAAATTTCCCTTTGAAGAAAGCCACATAGAAACATGACGAGTAGTAGTTGACAAACTGAAACAGGAACATCTTCATTGTGAGTCTGTTCTCATATTCAAGGTGAGTTCTTGGGATTTCTGTAGGTTCGCCAAAACAAAAGAGATTTCATTAATATTTTACCCTGTCCAGAACTCCCTAGGAAAGGCTGAAAAATTAGAATTTCATGTCAACTTTGAAGAACAAGTGGTCTTGGATAAGAGAGCTTTCATTTAAAATACCATGCATGTTGTGTTTACTAGCAGGGGCGGACACCAGAGAGCAGCTAAGACAAATCATTTTGCTTCTCTAAACAACAGAACCCCTACAAACTGATTTTTGCTGATGAACAGTATTTACTTTCCAGGAAATTGGTTGACAAATGAAGACAGACATTATAATTGTTATTTTAATATTTATCCACAGTGGGAAAATGAACAAAAAGTGCAATAATACCACTTCCTAATTTTAATTGGGGATCAATTTATTCCAGCAAGTGCTTATTTTAGAATTACTCTGATTGCTTTTGGTATCCAATTACTTCTTCATCAACAGACACATCTAAAAAATAAATATCACTGAACTGGGAAAACTAGCAATACAATTTATTTATTTTAGAGTATTTTTACCCCACCTTTATCCTTGGAAAAGGAAAAAAGATTCCTGTCTTTGAGTATAGTATAAACATAATCTGCAGAATTATCAGATCATAATACAATATGGGATGATATCTTTTGATGTGTAAATTCAACAAAAAGCAAATTGTGCAAGTTATCTAATGCCCTCTCTGGGGTTTTACACAACATACAGGCTACACACTGCTCTCCCCCACCCCATAAAGTGGGTACTCAAATTACCAACCTTGGAAGGATGGAACGCTGAGTTAACCTCAAGCCAGCTACCTGAGCCCATCAGGATCAAACTTAGGTCATGACTAGAGTCTTGACTGCAGTGCTGCAGTTTAAACATTACGTCACAAAGCTCCTTCTAGGACTGCAGTAAATGTTTCACAAATATCCTACTTGTGTGAACAATGCCATATCAGGGGAAGAAGCTTCTCTCCTGCTTTTCTACTAAAAGTAATTAGGAAACAAGGTAAAGGGTAGAAGAGGAGCAGTCTCCCTTGTTGGATGTTAATCTCATATTCCTACAACAAGAATGCAACCAGGCCAGCTGCTATAACATACTGTGTGTATAAGAGCTGTAATAGCAACCCTGGATAATCTAAGACCAAAGCTGAATGATACTGAGGAAAGCCTCCCAAGCCTTTTCCAAGAGATTATAACCATGTACACGCCAGATGGAAAATGGCCACCAATCTAGATTCCATATGTACCACAATGAGAAGTAGGGAGAGATCCCTTGTCAGGTCAGGCTTCATGCAATATACCTACCCATATCCGTGATCCAGATGGCTATCCTTTCATACAAGAAATTCAGTATCATAATGATGACAAAATTCAGGAATGATGCTGTGACCGAAGTTGCCAGCTGTGGTGTCAACAAGCCTTGGATGGGTTTCAGGGTTTGTGTGTTCTTCATGAGGCTGGCAAATGCAGCATAAACTGCCAGGCGGTAGACAATCACAGCAATCATACTGGCGATGATCAAGGAGATCTGAGACAAACCGAAGAGATGTCAGACACTGGCATTTTTCCACTTAACCCATTGGTCATCCACAGGAACAGATGTAACTGCTTCTGACTACACACTTCTCTAAGAGCTAAACCACTCACAGTGAATAACTGTGCAGTATGTCCCTGCTGGGATAGCAGATTATAAGAAAGGGGGACTGTGTGTTTGAATGCTTCTTCAGTGCACTTCTCTAGAACCTTCCTAACAGACTACCAGCATATCAGAAAGAGGCAGCTGGGCCTACTTCTTCTACCCCCAGTATTCTGGTTTTCCAAGTGAAAGTAACTTAACAGTATTCCTTTCTTTTAGCACATGTAAGCTTTTAAACATACAGTCACCCACAGTCCCAGAGCCTAAAGTGATTAAAGAAAAAAGAGGGGTTCTAACAAAGCTGTAACACTGTTTTATTCAAAATATTTCCACTGATTATAAAGGTAGCATGCAAATCCATGCAAAGTACACCGAAAGAATGCTATCACAAAAGTCACCCAAATCAGTTTGTGGACCATACCACGTTTCTTCTCATTTTCTACACACTTGAAATATAGAATATAAGAAAGATAGGATGGACACCCACAGATGAGAAAGCTGCATTGTGTTAAATACTGTGTAGATATGCAATCAAGACAACCCAACAACCTGGACAAATATTAGTCTTATACTGGATGACTACTTCACATAGTGGTAAATTTTATATCAGTTTCTGGGCAGCTCCAAATATTAGCCTCAACAGCCAGATTTCTGAAGAGCTAAAAGTCATCCAGAAATAAAAGGATAATTCATAAATTAGGCCCAGTTTAGAGTATTAGGAGCCAGAGTGGTTAAATTGCTGTACTGCAGCCAAAACCTGTGCTCACAACCCAGGGTTTAACCCCAATAACTGGCTCCAGGTTGACTCAGCCTTCCATCTTTCCGAGGTTGGTAAAAGGAATGCCCAGTTCGCTGGGTGTGTGCATGCAATGGGTAGCCTGCATTGTAAATGACCCAGAGAGTACCTTGAGCACTATGGGGTGGCATCTAGGCAGCACACTTTGATTAAGTGCTGTGTCTTGTTATGAAAACAGGATCAATGTGGTGAGGTTTAAATGAGGCATCAAGATTGCATTCTAATTTTATGTTTGTCATCATCAGATAAGCATCTGGTAGTGCAATCCTACATATCAACTAAGAAGTGAGCTCCGCAGGTAAGTGGATGTCAGCTTACAGCCTGATGTGTAAAATTCATTATCACCAATAATGTAACGGCCACTAGGCAAAAGAAAAAGAAAAATAATCCAAGGGACTGATCTGGCAGAAGTGGTCTGTGGACTGCATATCAATACTGTATATGCACTTTGCATGATAACAGGAAAAAGAAAAAAAATATTGATTCACAGTTTTGGCAGCAAGCAGTAAACCAAGAACAAGGCCTGAAGCAGAAGCATTACTGCATGTTAAAAGTCAAGCTTAAAAGGGAATCAGTTATGTTATGTTATGTGTATTAAATCAACGATCCAAAAGGATGCTCACCCAGAACAACACTGTCGTTCCTGAGATACAGAACCGCAGAGCTTGGCTAGTTAGAGGCATATAAGGCTCCAATTCCTGAAACAGTCAAGCAAGCATCAGCACATTTCACCACTCATCTTCCAGAGAGCACGGCAGCAGAAAGCAAACTTGACCATGAGAGAAAGCAAACACACCCCAAGGACATCATTTTCATTCTTCCCAAAAGACCGCCTTATATGGCACATTTCTTCTTATGGGAAAGAGACAGGAATGAAAGACTCAATAAGGAATATATAAGGACCTTTTAAGATTCCTCCAGGAGATGAAAAAGCCATTTTGTTTTTTCCCCTCTGTGAAAGAGAGCTGCAGGGGTTGAACACGGCCCCTTGTCAAAAAGACATGTGAGTGCCAGAACTAGACCTTTTCCATTCACCATTGTTCACGACAATTATGATATATATTTTTTTACTTTCCCACTCGAAGAAATGGCTATTTTCATTAGTTGTTACTCTCAGCTGCAGAAGTCATGCAGCCTGGTCTTACCCAAAATAATATTCCAAAGTACAACAAGCTCAGTTTGCCATAGTCATGTACGCTCTTCCTCTTAACCAATTCTAATTCCTAAAACACCAGACCAGACATTTTAAAAAGGAATAAGTTAAAGCGACAGAAAATAACAAATTTGTCCACCACCACCTTACATTTGCTCTATGACTTTGCTCAAAAAGTCATATCTTGGAAACAATATCTTAGCCCATTAAACAGAGATATGCACAAGGATTTTCTGATCCTGTATGCACCTTCTGTAGCCTCACTTTCCAACAGTAAAGGAAGCATGAAACTTCTGTCAGAAAATGAATGAAAAACACAATGGAAGAGGCACTTTTTGTTTTGTTTTTTCAGAATGTTGTTGCATCCTGATACAGAACCTATTAGAAGCAAATGCTTCCTTTCAACAAAAGAATAAACACCAATGTTTTTGCTTTTCTTTCATTTCTCTCATCAATTTAACCTTGCTTTGTGCTGTGGCCTGATCCTAATTAATGGTCCAACAAATGGCATCATGGAAGGAACTATTCAGAACATCTGGGTAGCATGAAAAGAAGGAATTTTTGAACTTGTAAAAGATCTTGGAAAATGGTCAGAACTGCTTTTTGGCATTAGTCCTCCTTTCTTGGTGGATTGCCTGTTCTGTTTTTGGCTTTCTCCTGGCATGCTTCATCTTAGAATCACTTCAGCCTTCTTCTTCCATCTTGAATTCTGGTTTTGCTCTTTTAAAAATTCATTGTTTTGATTTTTTTTTAAGATGGGGCTCTCTTTACCTTTCTTTCCCTTTTGCTGTTGTTTCCCTGTTCTGCTGTTCTACTCAAGAGAAGAAAAGCCATCACAGTAGCAGCGATGAATCTCCTCAGGGATGTTGATTTGAAGGAGGCTTTTATTCTATGTCAGTGGTTCCCAACCTTAGGTCCCCAGATGTTCTTGAACTAAAATTCCTAGAAGCCTTGTGCTGGCAAGGCTTTCTGGGAATTGTAGTCCAAGTATATCCAGGGAACCAAGGATATAATTTCATTTGGTTACTTGTTGCTTCTTCTTTTAGAGATGCTTTTTATTTCCCCCACCAACCATGTGCAAGGGGCTAACTCCTTTCCCTTTCCGCTTGTTTCTGCTGGCCTCAATGTGAAATTGGCTCAAGGTCTTCTCCAGTACTTCATGGTTCATCCCTACTCACTGTGCTCCACTGTGAAGTGCTATGTCATCACTAGTAATAAAGCTAAAGAGTAAATAGTTTAAGATGGATTGCAGCATTGATAAGCTTGTGGATGAAGGACACAGCACTTTCCTGGTGATATTGGTGCACAAAACCTCACAATTGTCACCAATTAACAAAGGTTTCAAGTCAATGCAAGCAATGTGCCTCACAATTCAGGGAAGCATTAGTTTGGGGTATATAGTTTCATACATTTGCTTTACCAATGCTTTATTATCAGTCTCCTGGTAATATTTAAAGGGCTGGGCCCTGCTAGTTCTATTATCTAATGATATGGAAATAATGCCTGAATTTATAAGCAAATATAACCCTATAACTAGGTTAAACAATAACTTCTGTCATAGTTGGACCAATAATACTGATAGCAATTTCTGCAGCACCGAACCTTGACACTCTGTAAAGATAACAGATGCAATGAAAAATAAACAAATAAACATAGCCATCTTTTCTGTAAAGGTGTTACACATATACTTTAAGGACACACACAAATGTTTATGGTGTTGATTGATATTTTATATATTACTCTAAGCTTTACTTTGCATTTTACTGTTTTTAGTTACCTTGAGTGTCATTTGATGAGAAAGCAAGATATTAATGTAACAAATAAATCAGCAACTTACAGAACCAATTTGATCACAATTAAAATATAATTACATATAACATTTAAAATTTTGTTATCGCAATATAACCACAACTTTTTTTGTGTGTCCGCTGCATCTTGCTGAGGGTTTCCTCTCTTTTGCTTATATTGTTGTTTTTCTACTGGACATTTCTCCATATTGCTGTTTTATCTGATGTTTTCTTTTTAAATCTGTAAACTGCCCAGAGTTCATAAGAACATAAGAACATAACATAAGAACATAAGAAGAGCCATGCTGGATCAGGCCAAAGGCCCATCTAGTCCAGCTTCCTGTATCTCACAGTGGCCCCACCAGATGCGTTTGGGTGTGCATGAGACTAGATATCTGTCTCCCGATACCACTCCTCTGCATCTGGCCCTTGAAGTACCCCAGTTTTAAGCCTGGAGATTACACATCTCCCTCATGGTTTGTAACCTGTGATGGACTTTTCCTCCAGGAATCTGTCCAATCCCCTTTTGAAGGCATCCAGGCCAGATGCCATCACCACATCCTGTGGCAGGGAGTTTCACAGACTTACAACACGCTCGGTAAAAAAAATTTTCTTTTGTCTGTTCTTACTCTCCCAGCACTCAATTTGAGGGTATGTCCCCTAGTTCTGGTATTTTGTGAGAGGGAGAAGAGCTTCCCTCTATCCACTTTACTCATGTCCTGCATTATTTTGTACGTCTCAATCATATCCACCCTCAGGCGCCTTTTTCCAGACTAAAGAGCCCCAAATGTTTTAGCCTTTCCTCATAAGGGAGGTGCCCCAATCCAGTAATCATTTTAGTCTCTCTCTTCTGCACCTTTTCCAGTTCCACTATGTCTTTCTTGAGATGCGGTGACCAGAATTGTACACAATACTCCAGGTGGGGCCTTACTATTGTTTTGTATAATGGCATTATAATGTTGGCTGTTTTATTTTCAAACCCCTTTTTGATAATCCCTAGCATGGAATTGGTCTTCTTCACCGCTGCCACACATTGGGGAGACACCTTCATGGAGCTGTCCACCAACACACCAAGATCTCTTTCCTGATCCATCACGGATAGCTCAGAGCCCATGAGTTGATAGATAAAGTTTTGAATTTTTGCCCCAATATGCATTACTTTTCATTTGGCTACATTGAAACACGTTTGCCATTTCACAGCCTATTCCCCCAGTTTGGAGACATCCTTCTGGAGCTCTTCACAATCTTCTCTGGTTTTTACCACAGGGAAAAGTTTTGTGTCATCTGCAAACTTGGCCACCTCACTGCTTATCCTTGTCTCCAGGTCATTTATGAACAGATTGAAAAGCACCGGTCCCAAGACAGATCCCTGGGGCACACCGCTTTTCACCTCTCTCCATTGTGAAAATTTCCCATTGAAACCTACTTTTTGTTTCCTGGATCTCAACCAGTTCTCAATCCATAAGAGGACCTGCCCTCTTATCCCCTGACTGTGCAATTTTCTCAGTTCCTTATGGAAAATGGTGCAGTATAAAAGTGTAACAAATAAATAAATAATAAATAATAAATAACAACTCCTGTCAATATAGTCATGCTAGCTTCCTATGGTAGAATGTAACATTACTCCCTAAAGCACCAGTACTGGACCATAAAGATCAGACTGTATCAGGAAGACCTCTCTTCCACCTAAAGTAGAATTTCAGGTCTTCAGTCTACTGTTTTTCCCTTTTGGTTTTAGTAGTTTAGAAAGCAGTGGCTTATAAACAAAACTTTAGAGGCAATTCAAACATTTGGTGGGAAGTATGTAGCATGCTGCTCTGAGAACAGTCTCACTGCAGACTACAGATGACTGAGCCATGTGCCTGAATGATTGCCTCCATTATATAAATCCGTCAATGAATGTCTATAAGTGGGCATATTCATGCACACACTCCATAAAGTTGGAAAGCGAGCATGCTGGGCAAAAATCCAGCATGTCAGGGACAACGTTCTATGCAGATAGTTTTTTTAATTATTATTTTATTTTATTTATTTATTTTTATCTGCATGGGTGCAATGTACACAGGGAGAAGCATTTAAGCACGAAACTCTTAATCTGCATGTAGGAGCCACAGAAAAGTCTCCAAAAGAGCTAGGACACATGCTTCTTTCTGAAGGCTGCACCAACTCCTATGGAAGAATCCCTGTTCTTAATCCTATGCACTGCTGCTTGAGTTGAACAGCTTGAAAAGGCTGGTTTATCTTAACTACAACTGACACTGTTCCCCAACTATTGTGGACAATTTATGAAGCTCTGGGGAAGTGCACCTGCTTCTTAAACATTCGCAGAACCTTTGTCTTCAGATAATGCCTGCAGATCACCATACTTCTTGACTACTGTTTCAGGTATACTTCCATCTTTTCTAGCATACCTGGACTTTGTGCCACGTTGTGAAGAGTTTCATTCAGTCAGCAGCTAACGTCTTATGTATCTTCCCAACGTCCAAGTGCTGTCTGGCTTCTCATACTCAGGTAAGCGCCCACCACACACACACCTTGTATCCTAAATTACCTGAGTGATTGGATTCTTTCGCTTTTGGGTACACTTTGCTTCGTACTCTGGCCTCAACTGAAGCTGCTGTTGTTCCTCCTCAAAATCAACTAAATCCCACTCATATTCAAGCCGAGCTTGACGCCTCTTCCAGAACTCTAAGAAAAGTGTAACTGCAATTGGAGAGTCATTGAAACAACAAAAATCAATGAGGGTGAAAAAAAAAGTTTTGAAACAACTCAGCAAAAACACTGCCCCATGTGTTCTTTATTACCCTTATAAACTGATTATAGAGCTTTAGTTGTTTGATAAAATATTGATTTTTGTTTCTTCAAATAAATCATTCCTTATTTCTTTACTAAGAAGAAATTATACAATTTATCTGGGATTTTTGAACAAAGCAAGATTCCTTCTGTCACATGCACATACTATCCAAACAAATGAACCACACGATATGCTATGCTTAAGAAACATAAGGAAGAACTGTCTAGACCAGTGACAGTGAACTTTTTAGAGGCTAAATGCCTAAACTATTATTCAGAATCAACTAATTTTTCACATAGTGCCAGTACAGCAGTTTAACCTGAATACAGGTGGCTGTGAAGGGGTGATGTGGGGTGCCCACAGTAAGGGCTCCAAGTGCCACCTTTGGCACCCGTGCCATAAGTTCACCAACACTGTTCTAGACCCACTAAAATCAACAGAACCATGGCTAAAGAATCCCATTTCCTAATTCATTAGATCTTTTACAGAAACAAAACATACTCACCCCAGATGCCCATAAATATTGCAAAAAATAGGGTTGCCACATTGTCAAATAAATGGGAGTACTGAAACAGAACAAGAAATAATTGTTTGAATAAAGCAACACTTAAAAAGCTAATTTTAAATGATATTAACTTGCAAGAATGGTTACTCACCTCTGAAGGCTCGCACGTAGAATTCAGCCTCCAGTATTCACATTCTTTATCACATAGTGGGCACATGATGATTTCTCCTCCAATATTGGGGTCACATATTTCTTGGCTACAAACAAAAGGATGAATGAGAATACCTTAAACAGGATTACCTTTAACCATCTACCCCGGCAATTACCTGTACTTGACTTCACATAGGAGTACAATGAAACCCCATCCCACTCCCTCTGACAGAATCACAGACAGAGCTGGGCACATAATTATGCTCTGGTGTACAGTTCTGCATCTAATTCATATGCTTCATCATCTGCGACATGTAATGTGCCCACAAAGCAACTCATAATGACATGTTGCCACTGGTCACAGGGTGCAACATTACACTACAAGAAAAAGAGTTCAAAAACAAACCCCGACAAGCAGACAGTGCAGGCCCTTGTTTGGAGGGATATAAGCTGCCTTGTACATTATACTCACCTACTCATATTTTCATTCATTGTAAATGCACCGTATAGAAAACAAATTAAGCCAACGAGTGCTGCAAAGAAAAGCATCTCAGTGTAGAAACCCAGCCAGGCAAAGTAGATTCCGATCCTCTCTCCATAATACTTCCTGTAGGGAAATTATTTAATGAGATGAATAAATAAAAGACAGACTCAGCATCCCCCCTTCCCAGCCCCCAGAGGTGGATGGTAAAACAAGGGAGCAAAAACAAAACAGACAAATTGGATCCAAAGACAGATGGCTACATTTGGATATAATGTTATCAGATAAATTTTGCAGAATTGCTGTTGAGTTTCTATTGTTAAATAACCATAAAGCTAGCTTGTGATTCATGGTTTTACAAATAAATAAGCAACATGTCTTCCCTGTTAATTTGAAGAACATTACACTGATGTTTCTTTCACGTCTTATTTAGTCAGGCAGAATTCCCTCATGCTCCTACCACTTCCTTTTCAAGGTCTTTCTTTCTCATTCAAAGCCCATTTAGATGAGACACGGAAGTGGTGGCAGGAACGCAACCAAGCAACAATATTTAGCATCTTCAAAAAAAAATAGCATGGGGGTTGTGTGAATAAAGTTCTGACAGCTGCAAATTTGAACATAGAAGCTAAACACCAGGGGTGGGAGAAAGGAACTGGTTTGTAGCAGACTGCTTCATTTGATTGATAGTTATTATTTCACAAAACGAAGGCAGGGTGATGGGTACTCATACTACAAATCTGATTCTGGAACAAGAAAGCAATTGCTATGCTGGGGAAAAAGAACACGATGCATGATGTGTAGAATCGAGGCTTAATACTTGGTAGGACTGAAGGCTTGGACCCAATGATACTACACCTAAAAAGCATATGGAAGAATGTCTATTAGAAAAATCTGGGAGTTGAGTCATGAAACTGGACTTCTTTTCTTGTGCCATCGAAATGTTTCACTACTCATCCAAAACAGATTCTTCAGTCTACCAGAAGAAATTGCAATAGTTTCCCTGCTACTACTCTTACTGCCCTGTATAACAGTAACAGTCGCTCTATAAGGCTAGGAAACCATATGACAAAGAGATACAGGGAAGAGAGAAGACAAAGAGTAATTCCTGTTGCAATAGCAGATATATCTTCTTCTTCCTAGCGTTTTCAATACTGGATTCAGCCTGTGATCCCATGCATTTTTAAAAAATGAAAATTCTACTTTTTATCACTTCAGTGCTGGGCTGGATTGAAATAGCTTGATTTAAAGTATACAGACCTTTTGCTTTACAGGAGGTTTTCTTGAATTTTCAATTTTGATTCTTATAAAGCCTATATCAGTGTTGGCAAAACTATGGCACGGGTGCCAAAGGTGGCACTTGGAGCCCTTTCTGTGGGCACCCGACATCGCCCCTTCACAGCCACCTGTATTCAGGTTAAATGGCTGTATTGGCACTTTGTGAACAATTAGTAAGATTTGAATTACAGTTTGGGCACTTGGTCTCTAAAAGGTTTGCCATCACTGGCCTATACGAATGTAGACATAATAGTTTAATGCAATGCTAAAGCTATAAACAACCTTCGCATATCAAAGTGCTCACCTGATAAGATCCAAGGGCTGCTCTTTGAAAAATCGAGGGAACCTTGCCCACTCCCTGTACAGTGTGTATCTTTCATTTTCACACTTTGGATCATTTGCCCTCTTCCAGTACTGGCACTGAATCAATGGACAAATAAAAACAAGAAAAACAGAAAAAGATAGTGCATCATGTAAGAGAGGCTGTATGTGGAATGGAGAGTAAATCCAGCCACAGGTACACATTTAGGAATGTAGTTCCTATGAAAAAATGCTGTGCTTTGACAGAATTAAACAAGGAGAAAAAATCCAAAAAAGTGAAGCATTTTCTTTCTGCCACAAGAGGGCACTCTCACATTAGGCTCTAATCTTAACAGTGGCACAGGCATCCCAGTTCCACAACCTAGTAATACGCCTTCTCTCCCTCCTCCTATCACTGCTCCAGAGGCTTTCCAAGCTGTGGCACAGCCCCACTTATCTCCTCATCTCTCTCCCTCTTCCTCTCCCTCTTTTTCAAGGAAGTGAGATATGGATGTGGATACAGTAGTTTAGAAATCTGTTTGCCCCACACAATGAATAGAGCCAGCCTGTGTGGCCTGGGGTAAAATGCACAGTCCCAGGGTGCCCACAGAAGAATGGGAAATAGTAAATCACTTCTGAGTATTCGCTCCAGAGAAAACCCCAAAAAGGGTTGCCACAAGTTAGAACTGATTTGACAGCACATGATATTGTGTGTGTGTGTGTGCGTGCGTGCGCGCGCACACACACACGCATGCATGCATGCATGCATGCATCTCTATGTGTACAGAAGCGTCTACCTGAGTGTCACAGAAAGAGCGTGCAAGAGAGAGGTTATAAATAGAGCTTGTGAAACAGATAAAGAGAAAGACAATGCTTACAAATTATATCTGTGGTGTGTTATGGCCGATGCTGTCACGTTACATTCAACTTAGAAAAGCCTTAGGATCTTCAAGGTATCTAAAATATTTAAGGAGTGGTTTACCACTGAGCTTCTGTGATCAAGTAGGCATTTGAACAAGGTCTCCTGTGCACTTCGCTATCAGTCTCACTACCAAACCACACTGGCTCTCTTTTTCCACAGTAGGGGTCAGGATTACACAAAATCATACATATTATGTCTTCTACAAAACAACGAGGCATCTGCTATTAAACTTCAAAGATTTTGCAAGGGAGAATGTCAGGAAAGTCTTGTGAAACAAAGGATTAGAAGAAAGAGAAAAGGATCTAGATACCTACATCATGAAGAGGATATGCTGCAGCGTAGGTGCCATTGTTTAACAGTCTTTTGATGCCAAACTTTTTCTTCCCTTCTTCTGTCCCATAAGGGCACCTTGTCAAAATATAGAAAACCTAAAAGGGGGGGGGGACCAAACACTAAGGTTTAAAATCACTCCTTTTCTTGATCACTGAAGGGTATCTCACTGTGGTTTGTGCAAACAAAGTATTCTTTCTTCTGCACACTCTGTCAGATTAAAAATATTTTGGGTGAATTTTTCAACATATTGTCTATTAGTTGACATACAGTGGAACCTTGACTTACATACTGCTTGACTTGCATCATATTTGACTTGCAGCAAGAAGGGGCCTGTTTGACTTGAGTTGCAGGCTTTGACTTACATCTCGGAGCCCCGGCGCAAGGCACCAGAATCGGGCGGCAGCCACAACCCAGCATCGCGGCTGCCACCTCCAAACTGCTCCTGCCTTCTTCCTCTCCTCCGGCAGCGGCAGCTTCAGCCAGGCAAGCTCAGAGCACCTGGAGCTGGTCCTCGGCCTCACCGAAGCCGCCGCTGCTGCCGGAGGAAAAGAAGGGCTGGGAGCTTGGGGCTGGCCTTGCTGGTTAGACAGTCGGTTCAGTCTGGTCCACAATGGAAGCATTTTAGTTGGGGAGCTGTACAATTGTGGGACTCTAATGGTAAGCATAGAGTTGTTCAGAACTTGGAACGTCAGGTTAAAAATCAGTAAAACTTAAATGTTAGACATTGTTGCTATGAACATTAAAAAGTGGAGGCATATAACTTGTGGACTATAATTCCACTGCCTCCTCCTCTCTTTGAAGAGACATTTCATTTACATCCCCAGAAGGAATCTCCTATCCCAGTCAAATTTGTGTTAAATTGCTGTTTTCGGGGGTCTTTTTCATCATCTGGAACGGATTAATCCACTTTCCCATTACTTTCTATGGGAAAAGTTTGTTTGACTTAAGTCATGTTTGACTTAAGTCTAGACCACTGGAACGGATTAATGATGTAAGTCAAGGTTCCACTGTACTGAGTTATTTCACTGCAAGCCAGACTCATCTTTCCATGGCATGCAGGTTTTTCTCCACGTAAACCAATAATGTCTTACTTGACAAAACCTTGCATAGATGCAAGAAAACAGATGCATGTCTTCTAATATAATACATGCACTTGAACCTGTACAAAAGGGTATTACATTAAAATGGGCAAAAGTACTTACAATTCTGTTTCTGACAGAAGGGGAGAAAAATGTATTCTCATCATCAATGAGGTAGAGTTCTTGCTTTTCCTTGCTAAATGGGGCCGTAAAGTAATCTGGTTCTGGATGCATCACAATCTCAGGTAGCCTGAAAGGCGAAGATAAGCATTCTAAGGGGTTCTCGGTGGAGCAAGGAATGTCGTTTTCCTTGATGGGCATTTTGATGTTTAGCACTTCGGCATAGGTGGTGAGGACCTCCCAGGGAGCATGAATCTTTACAAAGTATGTTTTGCCATTGTCCGATTCCTGTAAAGCAGAAGATGGTGTTAAACAAAGCCGTTTTAAAGGAGGTCTCCAACTATTTACCTGCTGAGTACTGTAAGAATACTAAGTGAGAGAAGTACAGCCAAGTCATTGTGTTTCTGACACATATGCACAGAGTGTACCTGTGGTGGGTTTTTTTTTTTTTTTTTTTTGAAGAGGTGAGTTCTTCCAACATTAGAGCAAAAGCACTTCTAAACTGTTCAGTGTAAAGCAGCTCAGAGACTTTTGCTCACCTTTTCTGCTTCAGACACCTGTAGGTACCTTTTCTAGATCTGATGTATACAAATCCCATAACACATAAAAAGGATTTAAACTCTGTGTGACTACCATACTGTTATTTAGTAATTATTAAACTAGTTGTCTAACATCCGCAATGGCATACAAAATGAGAACACAGAAACAAGCAGCAACTTAAAACCTGCTTCACTGAAGTCATAAGGAAACCTCCTGCCCGAGTAGTTCACACCCCACTTGCACAAACCCTGCTGTCGCACAGGAGGAGGGCAAGATTTCTGGATGGTGATCACAGCTTCCACAACAGCAATGCTTATATAAGTTTCATGACCATGTGTGACTACAGTAGTGGAGACTTCTGCTCAGTGGAAGTCTGGACCACACAAAGTAAAATGTTGCCTTTGTAGAGGAAAACTTAGAATCATATGAATCACTGCTGTTGAAGATTAGCCAAGGCCTGATGCTATATGCAGGGCTGGACACCTGCTAGCAAAACACAGGAATCCAAATGATCTCCTTTTCTCCATGCTATGGCCTCCCCCTCTATCATGTGAAAAACCTAACCCAGGGGAAATGGTTTTCAGGGGCTGCAGGTGGTAGGGGAAGGAAGTTAAGTAACACACACCAATTTCATAGCGGGTACAAGTTCTACACAATGTGCTTTTCCAGCTCAACTGAGGGCTATGCAATAAAGGTCAAAGAAAATCATTTTCACAACTTTTTTCTCTTTTTAATGTTTCTGCAGCCCACAAAGGAGTCTACAGTCAGGAATTTTGCAACCTCGTTCTTATCAGATAAAGAATCCCAGTCACTTTCCCTTATAGACAAAACAGCTCTTTTTATTGTTACAAAGATAACAAAACAAAACCCAAAACAGCAGCTGGCTGATATTTAAAAATGAGAAACAATTAGTATATAAATCCTGAAGAAAAATAACTGCAATAAGTCATTTTGCCTTATTTCTTATCAGCCAATTCTTGAAGCAAAATGATGAAGGACCAAACTTTGCGGGTGGGGATCTTTCACCCTTACCAACATGTAGGAAGGTTGTACCACCTGTGCTTCCATATACCCCCAATATTTCCCCAAACTGCACATCCATCTTTCATATAAATTAATCTTGTGAGTCCATGTTTGTCTGAAATAGCCTTTCTTTAGAATAAGGAAGTGTAGAACATCATAACATCATAATGCACAGCTAAGTTGTGGGCTCCTCTTACAGACTGTAAGCTCTCTAGGAAGAACTGTGCCAGTATATTATTTTCCAATTGCTCTCTACCATGTTGTAGATATCAGACAAATTGTAAGTAGGTTCTATTGCTAGCAAATAGCAGTTTATTTATCACTTCCTTTTTTGACCATACACTTTAAAAGGCACTGGGATGCATGTGGCACTGCAGGTTAAACTGCCGAGGCACTAGGCTTGTCAACTGAATGGCTGGCAGTTTGAATCCATGCAATGAGGTGAGTTCCTGATACCTGACCCAGCTCTTGCTAACTTAGTAGCTCGAGAGCAAAAGAGTAGATAAATAGGTACCACTTTGGTGGGAAGGTAACGGCAATATGTGAACTTGTATGTTTAGTCATGCTGGCCACATGACCACGGACATATGCCTATGGACAAACGCTGGCTCTTTGGCTTACAAACAGAGATAAGCACAGGCTCCTCCAGTCAGAAACAACTGGATTTAATTGTCAGGGGCAACCTTTACTGTTATCTGCTTTAAAAAGAAAAGCATATTTACCTTCTTGTCTTCAGTCTCTAGTTCCAAACCTGCTTTAGCTAGATTGTTCTCAAATTCTCTTCTCCTTTCCTGTAGAAAAACACACAGCTCTTTACTTTTTGATCAAATAATAACAGGATATAATTGACAAACAAAACACTTCTGAAATTAGGGGAAATTAATCTGCATTTTAAACAGCATTAGACCTGCAGCAACTGCAAGCAAAAATGTTACACAACTCCTACAATATATGCCTCCCCCAACAAGAAACCAACATTCTCTTTGATGGTTGAAGACATATATTCATTTGATAGATGATGCCTGAGCTTAACTCACTGGAATGCCAAAGCTGTAGGAAAACTTTAGAGATTCATTTTTACATAGGGCAACTAGATAGTTTCATATAACACTTTCTACTATAGGGCAAAACTCTCTGAACACACACACACACACACACACACACACACACACACACACACACACACACACAGGGGGGAGGGAGGGAGGCAGAGGTGGGGTGGGGGCAAAGAAAAAGTGTCCTGTAACTATTAAGAGCTGTGGAAAGTCGAAAGAACACCAAGACTGTTATGAAAGAAAAAGGCGATGGGGGGATAGAATGAGGGTATGTGAGGAGGGGGTTGTTAAGGGGATTTCTAAATAATGCCAGTACTTCCAATTACACCACTGCCACTGCTACCACCGCCTACTACTACTACTACTACTACTACTACTACTACTACTACTACTACTACTACTACTTTGTCTCCCTCATGAGAAACATCACAGAGTCATGGAGTTAGAAAAGGAGAATGATTGAATCAGTGCAGAAATCCAAATCAAATAATAATTGACCAACGGCTCTTAGGAAGTTTTTCCTAATATTCAGCCTAAATCTGGCTTCCTGCTATTTGAGCCTGAGAGAAACAAAGAGTGCAGCTTCTGCAACATTCCTGAGATTAAGGCTTCAGAAAGCAGAACGACCTTGACACTGCATCTCTTTGGCCGGGAGAAGAGTGCAGAACAACAGAGAATTCAAGGCAGAACACTTGTGCACTTGCTTAATAGTCTTATGAATATTTAGGAAAATGCCCCACAGAGACAAATGCCTAATTGGAATATGCATGGGATGTATGAACGGGAGGAGGGAACATGTTGAAGAGCTATATTAATGAGGCATACTGGGAATACTAGAACTCTGGGAGATTTATTGCAGCCGAAAAGAGGAAATGAATAATAAACTTGCATTCTAATCAGTATGCCATCTGCCCCTGTGGTATGGATGTAATTTTTGCATCATCATCATCATCATCATCACAAACAAACAAACAAACAAACAAACAAACCAAGCATTGCTTGGAGTCCTGTTTGTGGTTTCTTTCTTTTAAGGGTTTTGATGTGTGGACCATTTCCCACAATCCCCTTATTAAATGTCTTGAACTCTGGGCAGATTGAGAAAATATACTCCGCTTCTTTTGTATGACCGGTTTTCAAATATTTGAAAAGAGCTATCCTATCTCCCCTCAGTATTATGTTCTCAAGGCTAAACTTCCCCAGTTCTTATAAATGGTAACTGAACTCTATCTATTGACTGCTGATCTCTTATTCATTTACACACTCTGGCCATCTCATCTAACCTCTCTGAGTGACAAAGCTACAGCCAAGCAAGAGGCATTTATTTGCTCTACACACCCTCTAAGCAGATGCACATCCTGCTGTCCTCCACTGAGTTCCTGGACTCTTCAAACAGTTGACAAAGAAGATAAAGGGGAAAGGCAATAAATGCTGCTCCCTGTTAAGGTGAGTTGGAATATTAGCATAAGATGTGGCAGAGTGCAGATACGGGTGGAGATAGGGAAAAGCCACCAAGAAAGCAAGCAAGAGGCAGCTAGAAGAGAAACAGGACAGGACAGGAGACAAAGCAAGTTCTTGGAAGACTAACAAGCAATTTCTAACACTTCTAAAGAAGTGGTCTACATTTTTCACACTTCTGAGGGCACCAGTTTGGAAAGACTGCATTGAAGAAATATGACTCTGTCCATGCAAGAGAGCTGGGAAAGTATCTCCCACCATTCCATCCTAAATCTAAACCCCAGATGTGACATATAATACAATCATGAGATGCAATAAACATCTACTATCATTAAACTACAGTGATCCACAATTCTCTTTTGAATGCCTTCTGTTGCAGATCTACCAGTTTCATCTCAAGCAGACTTCTGAAATTCCAAAGTTCAGGGGCTAAAGTTCTGATGAAAGTTTGATACAAAAATGGTAACTCACGGTATCTAAACAATTTGTTATCAGAAGTTCACATAGAAGATAAAAATGTTGGTTGTTGCTATCATTAAAATAATTAAAGAGATAACATTTTAGAGCATTATTGCTGAACAACAGAGCTTCCACGGCAGCAGCATTCAACATTCTGTAAACTATCTCTAAAATAGGGGTGATCCACCCCCATACACAAACACACACACACACACACACACACACACACACACACACACACACAGAGACAGAGAGAGAGAGAGAGAGAGAGAGAGAGAGAGAGAGAGAGAGAGAGAGAGAGAGAGAGAGAGAGAGAGATGTACTATATATACCTATGGAAATGCACCTTGGATTAGCACCAAACTTGTTGGCACAGATGTAGCAGAAAGTCTGTTCTTCCTCTTTGCCAAAGCCATGCACTTTGGAATAATTGTGACTTTTAAATTCTGACCAAAGCAGCATAACGGTAGTGATGCCATGCTTAACATCAGGACACAGTATTGTGCAGACTGACTGGAGAGAATCAGGACTGATCTCCCCTACCCACAAAATATGTTCACTATTGTACTGTGTAGCTGAAGAAATTAAAGAATGAACAGTTTATAGATAATGGGATTCAAGAGAGGGGAAATGTTAGTGGGGAAAAGCTAGTTAGTTAATTAGTAAGCACGTTTTTAATCTACTTTTCTACTTAACAAGTACCCAATGTGGCCTATATCATCAAAAAGATAATATTTAAAAGCAAAAAAGTATAAAAATATTTTAAAAGGAATGTACACATATTATATTTAAAATGGTAAATAAAATAAAATTTTATTTATTTATTTATTTATTTATTATTATATTTATATCCCGCTTATCTCCAACAAGGACTCTAAGCGGCTAACAACAAATCATGATACAGCAAAGGACAAATCACAAAAGTAACAAGTTAAGACAAAACAGTATTTAAAAAAAGTCCTAAAAAAGTCCCGACATCAAAACGTGAATCCTAACAGATAAAATTGGAGGCACCAATAGGCATAATAATAACAGTAATAATAATAATAGCGATGGCGGAAAAATAAAAATAAAATTAAATTAAATTAAATTAAATTAAATTAATATTCGCCAAAGGCCTCTCGAAATAAAAAGGTCTTTAAATTTTCTAAAAGGCCTGCAGGGACTCTGCAGAGCGCACTTCACAGGGGATGGCATTCCATATAGATTAAAAGTTCCGGGTAACCGTCTTCCGGGCCTCACGAGGGGTGGCAACCCATGAGTGCGCTCGCACCTGCCGAACTGGGCGGGCCGAGATGGATCGCTATACGCTCTGACAGGTAGTCCGGTCCCAAGCCATGGAGGGTTTTATAAACTAAAACCAAGACCTTGAATCTGAACGGGCAACCAAGCAGGTGAGCCAGGACTGGGGTGATGTGGTCATAACGACGCACACCAGCCACCAGCCTGGCTGCCGCATTCTGTACCCACTGCAGACGCCGGAGAAGAGTCAAGGGCAACCCCATGTAGAGTGCGTTACAGTAGTCCAGCCTCGAGATCACCAGTGCTTGGACCACTGTTCTCAGAGAGTCAACATCCTAAAACCTAAAAACACATTTAAAAGCAAAAAAGCACCACACTCCATAAAAAGTTTCTCTCATACAGCCAGTAACTAAGGGAAAGCCTGTCTGAAGAGGAAGCACTTTGTCTGATTTTATGACAAATATGTTTTAATCAAGCAAGCAAGCCAACACCGAATCTATATATTAACTGTAACATTTACAGTCAGACACAATAGTGCTACACCTGTCTCTGTTTCAAAGAAAGTAGCCATGGGGGAGCGGGGCATGACAAATGATGGGAGAAGAGGTTCAGATATGTGGTAGGAAGGATAACCCATTCCCACAAAGTACTTGACCCAAAAGCAAAGCTGCCGTTGACATCAGCATCAGCTTCCCTTGCCTAGCTTTTACAGTGGTTGTCAAGATTTTTTTTTATAATTAATTTCTATATTTATTACTCTTCCTCCCATCAGTGATGGGAGCTTGCAGGGTTGTCTTCATTGCCACTTCATCCTCACAAGAACATTGTAAGCTAAGTCACACTGAGACACTGTGACTGGCTCAAGGTCACTCAGAGGGCTAACCTCGTTCATCTGCAATGCATGGGAGGGCGAATCCCCCACCCCTGCCTTGGGTTCCTATTGAAAACATTTTATTGTAAGTGGGTTATAATCATAGAATCATAGAATTGGAAGAGACCTCAAGGGCCATCTAGTCCAACCCCCTGCCATGCAGGAACCCCATCACAATATTTCCGACATGGTGGTCATCCAGCCTCTGCTTAAAAACCTCCAAAGGAGGAGACTCCACCACCCTCCGTGGCAGCATACATATTCCACTGCTGAACAGCAATAACTGTCATGAAGTTCTTCTTAATGTCCAAATGGAATCTCTTTTCCTGTAGTTTGAAAATGCTCTGAGTCCTAGTCTCTGAAGCCATGGAAAACAAACCTGTTCTCAACTGAGAACAGACATTTCCTACCCATCATTGGAATTATATTGGGAGGAAATGTAAGAAAATGATGCTACAGCTACTTTCTATGCTATGAAGAGTTAAAAGGGACTAGCCCTCACTATTAGGCAGTGAGGAGACCAGATGGCTGATTATGCACACAGAAAAAGGGAGAAAAAATTAAGTGATTATTACTGGCCAGAACCCTATTTATTATGCAACTATACAGTAGCAATACACAGAATATGACAACCGTTCCTGGTATCTTTTGAAGGCTACATAGCTCTCTTAATGATAAGTGGTGTGCCGTTACTCAAATAAGTGTGTTTCTGGCTGGCATGACTGAGAAAACCACAATATTGTGCATATGCAACAGACTACAGCCTGATTTTGCCCACTGCATTTTTACTGTTCAAGAGGGGAAGAGGTGTTTCCAGGATTTTCTAAACAGTGTAAAATTTTCAGTTGCTTCAGACAAAAAGGTTTGTGGTGGCCCCGATAACAATTGTGCTTGTGTCATTTGCATTTCAGTTTTGTGTAGATATATCAGACATATTTGTTTGCCTCGTGGTCAAAGAATATCCTGTTTATCATTTATCATATGGTTTATTGTTTGTCAACCAGCAGAAGACAATGCTACCTAGATCTGCTAGAGAAGGTAGTGCAAATCTAGTCATCTTGAAAGCAATGAAATCTTCTTCTGGAATTTGAGTCATGGCTACGGGACTTCTTTTTCTAGAGAGATAGAAACATTTCGCTGCTCATCCAAACTGATTCATCAGTCTGAATAAAGCTAGTGCAAGTACTCCACCTTATAGTCAGCTTT
Source organism: Phrynocephalus forsythii (assembly GCA_029282475.1). Taxonomy (NCBI): domain Eukaryota; kingdom Metazoa; phylum Chordata; class Lepidosauria; order Squamata; family Agamidae; genus Phrynocephalus; species Phrynocephalus forsythii. Next base: position 119,606,633 of record JAPFRF010000001.1, read on the forward strand.
GACCTCTTGTCACCCTGATTTGAAATAGGCTCCTAATTTGTGCTGTAATGGATGGTGGGAGTCAAACAGTAAGTACTGATCTGTGTGGGTAGGTTTCCTGTAAACTTCTATCCCCAGGCCACGATCAGGTCTGATGATGACTGCACAATCCAGGAAAGCCAGCCTGTTGTTTTGGGTGTCTCCCCAGTGAAGTTAATATTACGGTTCTCTGCATTGATGTGGTCTGTAAAGGTCTGTACTTCCTGAGTCTTGATTTTCACCCAGGTATCATCTACATACCTGAACCAGTGGGATGGTGTTGTTCCAAGGAAGGTGAATGACTGATTCTGTAGCTGTGATGAAATCTACAACAGGAACCTGCTTGGGTGTGATGGTAAAATTTAGGCCTTTGGATAGGATCTCTCTCTCTCTGTGTCTGGGTGTGTTCCCTGTTTGAGAGGTTCTTCACCCATTTGTCCTTTACATCTCCTGTTGTGGTCCCATCATCCTTCTTCCTCCTGCCAATTTCTTTTACTGACTGCTTCTGGGAGAGGAAATAGTGTCAGCCAATTGTTGCCAACCTATACCTGGAAGAAGTGGAGAAGAAGGCACTCAACACCTTCCCAGGGACAACACCATCCCATTCAGATAGATGTTGGAGATGCAATAGTATAAACACATCCTTAATACATATGCTTTGGAAATGTCCAGTAATATACCTATTGTGGATGGAAGTTCTTGCCTCTATTAATGAAGTTTTGGGAAAATTTCTATTTCAGGATATTCATGTTATCTTAAATTATATCCCCACTGTATGGGGTCTAACTAAGGGTAAACAAAACTGGATTTTAAGAGCTCTCCTAGTGGCAAAAAGACAGGTCTAGAAGGATAACCATTCTCTACCCTCCACACAATGGTCAGAAGATCTGCAACAACTAGCCTCATTTGAACAAATATCATATAGAAAGCAACTATGATATTATATCTATATAGATACATGGAAGCCCTTTATTGATTCATTGTAAATATATAAGGCAGTTTATAATGGATTTATCATTTAATATATGATCTTATAATGTATTGACCTTTACTCTTTTTTGTTTGCTTAATTTTGTTTCTTTAAATGTTTTTCTTTAATGTAATTTATGTTTATAGTATCATGTTAAATTCTAAAAAAGATAAAAAAGTAAAAAAATATCCAGACAAATCAAAAAGTCTTCACCACCAAGGCCACAGCTAACGACCCATACTTTATAGGTTTCAGCACCTTAGGCCATTGTTCACCTTAAGGCTATGGATCACTAACAAGCCTATTCAGGCCATTGTTCATCTTATGAGCCTTTTTCAGACCAGGGTGACAAGGGGTGAAAGCTGACTATAAGATGGAGTACTCACACTAGCTTTATTCAAGCTGTTTTATGAAGCTGTTTGGATGAGCAGTGGAACCTTTCTATCTCTCTAGAAAAAGAAGTCCAGTTGCCATGATTCAAATTCCAGATGAACTGAGAATCTTCACAGACACTGATATGTTCTTTTTACCCATTGCTAATTTTTCTTCTGCTATTGTTTGCAACAAGCACCTAACACAACAAATAAATCAAATTCTCTTCTCTTCTGCTATTCCAGGATCTTACACCTAACACAACAAATAAATCACATGCTCACTATTCCAGGATCTTGTGACAAACATAAACTCAACAGTTCTCCTTACCAAGACTCTTTCCTTCACATGGTAGCTACTGCAATTTCATAAAAACTGTCCTTAGAAAGCTGAAAGTGATTGTTCAAGCATTACAGCATATTAACATTTCAAAAAGGAACAGGTGAATTATCCTAAATTCAGCAGAACTCAGTGGGATTTGCAGTCTACTAAATGGGTTTAGGAGTAGCACATTTGTCTCTCATATTGAACAAGCTCTTTGCATTTCAGAACACAAAAGCAGCTTGATGGCTTTCAAATCTCTCTCCCCCCCCCCATCCAATAGAACTGGAAACAAACTGTGTGGGTAGCATCCCAGCTCCTTATGTAGTTATTTACACTGAAACCAGAGGGCTGGCAAACATATGTTTTTGGTGGTGGTATTTCTTTGTGCGTGTGTTGAAATGGCCCATTAAGACATCTAGGCAAACAAAGGAAGCCCAGAGACTGTGTAAGTCTGCAGCAGTCAGATGCTTTCCCAAGAACGCTTCTATTCTTAGCAAGCAGAGCTTTGCCAAGTCACTGTGCTTATAGAGGAAGGAATGCATGAGGCTTCAGAGGAACCATTGCACAGCTTTTTATACCATAGATCAGTGGTTCTCTGCCTTAGAATCATAGAATCAGAGTTGGAAGAGACCTCAAGGGCCATCTAGTCCAACCCCCTGCCATGCAGGAACCCCATCACAATATTTCTGACAAATGTCCATCCAGACTCTGCTTACAAACCTCCACAGAAGGAGACTCCACCACCCTTTGTGGCAGCATATTCCACTGCAAAACAGCTCTAACTGTCATGAAGTTCTTCCTAATGTTCAAATGGAATCTCTTTTCCTGTAGTTTGAAACCATTGCCCCAAGTCCTAGTCTCTGAAGCCATGGAAAACAAACCTGTTCCCTCTTCAATATGATATCCTTTCATTTTTTTAAACATAGCTATCATATCCCCCTTCAGCCTTCTTTTAGAGAGGCTAAACATTCCCGTTCCTCATAAGACATTTCCTTCAGACTCTCAACCAGCCTGGTCACCCTCCTCTGCACCCGCTCGAGGTTGTCAACATCCTTTTTAAGCTGAGGCACACAGAACTGAACACAGTACTCCAGGTGGGGTCTAACCAAAGCAGAATAGAGTGGTACTATCACTTCCCTTGAAAAAGTATTTGGAGAATGTGGGCATCGATCCCACTACCTCTCGCATGCTAAGCGAGCGCTCTACCATTTGAGCTAATTCTGCTCCCCTTCCTAATGCTGTGACCCTTTCATACAGTTCCTCATGTTGTGGTGACCCCCAGCCATTGTGGTGACCCTCAACCAGTGACAACAACTGCCTGTGTAGATATCACTTGTGCTAGGTTGACACATTGTTCATTTACTGCATCATGTCCATCCAGAAACTGCTTATCCCACATGAATCATCTATAGGGGGCCTTACTGTTCATGCTGGCATTTTAACAAAAAAGCCTAGGTGAGAGAGACAGGAAGGGGCTGCCCCCTCCCTTGAAAAACCCCCCAGCATTGTTTCATGTAGGTATGTCCTTTCTCTCTTAAGTCATGGTTTACTATACCTCCACCCCCAATCAGACACACATATATTTACAAATTAAATTTAGAAGAGGCAGCCCTCTGAATCCAATTGTCCCCTCTCCCCTGCTATCTTTCAAGAGATCTCAAAAAGCAAATAAAAACATTTTTACTCTGGCAGGATTTTCAAAACTAACCAACAGAAGAGCTGCCGAGAGCATTAACCTTTTATATCTAAATGCCATCCCTTTTCATCTGTCTTGAAATAGTATAATGTTATAATTATGTTATATTTTTTTACAGCACTTATTGCCATGAACAACTGGTTAGATGGGCAGCACAGAAATTAGTCATAGCATCATGGAAGGGGCCATCAAGGCAGCGAAGTCCAAGCCCCAGCTCCAGGCAGGAATCCGTATTAAAGGATATCTGCCAGGGGGTTGCCCACATTTCTCTTCAAGGCCTCCAGCGTTAAGAGCACTCACCACCTCCTGAAGTCAGGGGTTCCACTGCTGAACTGCTCTAACAGTTAGGACATTTTTCCTGATATTCAGGAAGGGGCTCAGCCATGAGAGCTGACCCTTGCAAAGACAGCACCCCTCCCCGCACAGCAGCGGTGGTGGCTAACAAGGTTTCTGCCACTGCCTGTGAGCCCTTCCTTGGGTTGTCACTGGTCTCTGGGGCCGCCCCTGTGAAGGCATGGACAGGAAAGTCTGCTGAGAGCCAGAGGGCAGGGAGCTTCCCCCCCAACATTGGAGCCCAAGAAGGCCCGTGGGAAGGGGGACCCTCAGGAAGGGAGCCAACAGGAGGGACCGGAGGGACTGGAAGGCACCTGTGGCTGGCTCACTGGCGGAGGTGATCATAGTGATGTGGGTCCCTGCCAGCAGGCCAGGTGATGCAGAGGTAGAGGGGAAGCAGGCAGATGAAGGGAAGCTTTGGGATAAAGCCATGGCAACCAGCAGGTGGTGGCCGACTTGGGCTGTCTACTGCAAGCACCTGTCTGGGAAAAGGAAGAGGGCCACTTGAAAGCAGGGCAGATGGAGAAGAGGCAGCCTTGTTCCTTTGCATCTGGGAGCCAGAGGGAGGGAGGGAGAGATGGAGGAGCCACCCGCCTCACCGCCACTGTCATCCCCCTCCTGAGCCTGGATGTGCAGCCAACCTTAAAGATAAGCACAGGAAGAATGGAAAGTGGAGGCTCAAAGCCAGCGGGTGGGTGGGGAATCTAGCAGCTCTTGGAGACCCCTGTGAAATGGTTGTTCAACCCCAAAAGGTCTCTCGACCCCCAGGTTGAGAACCGCTGCAGTAGATGCATTTTTCTCACTAGGCCAAGAAAATAAACCCCATCCTGAAATCAATCCACAATTACATGTCAATGCTCAGCCCTGTGGCTTAAATGACAGAGATCAGTAAGCAAGCCCTACAGCTACCAGACAGAAACCTCAATCCGTTCAATCCACTGAACTGAGAGGAGTTTCAATCTAGTCAAGCAGAGGCAGAGAGGATGCTTTCACCCCTGGCGGAATCACAGCAGCCCAGGCTGTAGCCCAGTTTGTGAATCTGTCCTCAAAATGCATGAATCATCTTTCTCCTGATAAGAGGGCTTTCAAAGGAATGACGGGAAGAATGTGAGTTAGGTACTATAAACAAACAAAAAACAAAACAAAAAAACCCCACTGCAGTTCTATGGGATGGGGCATCTGTGGTTTATGGAAGTAGGGGAGGATACCTCACACCAGTCTTTTTGAGAGCACCATCACCAGCTCAATTTAAGTCATGAGCTGCCCATGGCATTTAGCCTTCATTGAAAGTCATCCTTGTTTGTTATGAATTGGAACAGGAAAACTCCTCTTTGGCCTCCCATTTTAGAAGGCAAGTACGGGGGCTAAGTTACTACCTTAACTGCAAGCCACTAGGAAAAACATCAGCACTCCACATGTTTTGGACCACAACTCCCACAGTCCTTTGTCATTGGCAATACAGGCTTGGAATTCTGGGAGTTGTGGTCAAAAAACATCTGGAGTGCTGAAGGTTCACCACCACTGCACTAGGAGCACAGGAGAGATTTGCTGGAAATGGGAGGCTGGGGGTAAATCCTTCCTTACGATGGAGTTGCATTGTATGAATATGGAAGATGATGCCTGGTACTCTCCTCCGTCTCAGTATTACAAAATTATTCCAGGATGCCTGAAAAATAGACTTCACTTTCACTTCTTCCTCTAGCAAGCAGAAATTTAGCCAGTTGGTTTCTAATCTCTAGCAGTAAATGGGACTCCAAATGCTAGGACTGGAGTTATTATCACAGACATTTGGAACCACCAAATTTGGACTTGGATATATATATGGAACTAAGTCAAATATGACATTCCTAATATTTCTGAATCCTAATGCATACCCCACCACTTTCAAACAATGGCAAACTCCTGTTAACTGACTAGGCTATGCTGTAGTTCAAAACATAGGAGAACTAGCGACAGCACTAAGTTGAGAGAAAAATCTACAGATTTCATATCATGTACCAAAAGTTAGATATTACTCCTTTTGAGGTACATATTAGGAGCAATTGAAAAGAAATGTAAAAGATTTATGGAGGCAGCCCGATAAATCAATCTACAAAGAACTGCAATCAAGTGCCGTTTTATTTAATCTCAATGCATTCACCTTGCCTATTTTCATTTCAGAATCTACACTTAGAAGGCAATGGAAACAATTCTTATGTACTATCCAGCTTCACAAAATGGTACAATCAATAATAATTCAGTAACATCATGTGGGAGGGGGAGGAGGCCAGCAATCCCTCATCTCCATGTAAAACATTTTTATTGTTACTGAACATGCAATGCTTAACACATTTTAGTTTTGAAAGGTACATTATGATCATACGACAGACAGAAATACATATGCAGGCACTGGCTTAACATATAAAGTAACATTCTTACCACTTGCAATAGTGAAATGTGCAATAAATATAAGAACATAAGAACAGCCTTGCTGGAGCAGGCCACAGCCCATCCAGTACAGCATTCTGTCTCATACAGTGGCTCACCATTTGCTTCAGGGTATTCCCAAGCAGATGTCTTCACCTGCTTAGGATTCCCCTCAGATGGCATTGAGAGATATCCTGCCTGTCTCTCCAACCCAGAGGTTGTCCTTAAGCATCCACAATGATAGCCATTGATACCCTTGTTCTCGATGAACTTGTCCAATCATTTCTTAAATCTGTCAAGGCTGACAGCTGTCACCACTTCTTCTGGCAGGGAGTTCCACAGACCAGTGATCCTCTGGGTGAAAAAGTACTTTCTCTTATTTGTTTGAGGTCTAGCACCTAAAACTTTCATGGAGTGTCCCCTAGTTCTAGTGTTGTGCGATAGGGAATACAGTTTTTCCTTATCTACTTTGTCCACACTTTATGATTTTATAAACTTCAATCAGTTCACCTCTTAAGTGCTGTCATTCAATAAAATGGCATTGTATCAGCTTACAAAAATATTTCAAGGCACGAGATTGTCAATGCTGGAGAAAGCTGCTTTCCTTAGCACTTAAGGGGAATCCCTGCTCTTATCTTTAGTCAGTAACTTCCTTTTCTAGACAGGGTTTCTTTAGAATTAGGAAAGGAAACCCCACTTTTATTACCGGTAACTGAGACAATCCTTTCTTTAGCTCTGAAGGAAACTCTTAAATGTAACAATCATCCCATACTAGAGATGTAGAATTTCTAGAAATTTTGAAGCCATGGAGGGAGGAATGGAGGGGGGGACAGGTGTTTTCCCCTCTATTTTTTCCAATGTTTCTGGAAATTTTACATCTCTATTCCCAAGTGAAAATGGAATCCCAAGTGAAAATGGAAATAAGGGATGGCTACAAACAAAATGATTCAATGGATGGAGGCAATGCTGATACTTTAACAGAGGGACCATCAGCGAGCTTCTGATGTGTGGAGGTCAAAGCACCATCAGGCACCAGGAATTCTCTGCTCTCTGCTCCGGTCATTTCCCAGGCTGTTCCTTCATAAACTCTAATATCATAAGAGACTTACTGCTTTTTTTTCATTTTCTGCTTTTGGATCATCCACATAAGCGAGTATGAAGTCTATTCGCCGGACACCATCTCTGAAGAAAACCGAGTCCTTGCTTTCATGCCGCTTGTCAATCTACAGAACATAGAATGCAATTAATGTTTGGCAAACAAAACAAAACCACATGCCTTTCAGTTGTTTCAGACATTCCATCTCTCTGTTCTGATGAAGCTTATAATGAATTTTATTTTCATTACTTATGGGAAAATGTGGAACAAATGTTCATTGCAATTTCATTTGTTTTATTACTCTTCTCGCTTTTGCTTTATCTGTCCTCTTATTTACACTCATCTATCATCAGTCTTCCATCTAAAATAAAGCTTGTCCTTGATCCCACTGAGCCCTCCATGTTTCAGTACACTTAACCCACAAACCACTGTCAAGGCATGTACTTTTTCAATGGAATTCATGAAACAACAGCATCTAGAATGTGCTATCTCTGAATCATACATATGCAGGAAACGTGAGCCACATTATACAAAACTGATTAGAAGAATAATGACAAGAGCTCCCTGTTGTTTTTGCCTGAGGAGTGGTTTTTAGAAGCCACTGTAAACATTGCAAAATCAGGTAATGTAGTCCTAGTGTAATTTTGCTGTAAAAATGACACAGAGGCAAAATGTGGAAGCAGAAAGCACAGCACAGAGACTGAAATTAAAATGAACCTTTTTGTATCAAGGTTTAGGAAAGCAACAGATGCTCAGCAACAAACTCTAGCTGACAGGTTACGTGAGAACACAAGTGGGAACAACTTTGGTAAAACGTGTAGCTTTACATGGATTTGAGAACAGCTTTATTTTCAGTTGTGTATGTAACATATTTAGAAGAATATTACTATGTTACAGTATAAGATTTGTGCTCATTTATTGCTTGGCTTGGTCTTTCTTAGCTTCCTCAGAGAAATCTCCAAGTTTCTCCAAGAAGGACCTTTACAAGGCTTTGGTACTACCAATCTTCAACTTCTGCTAGTATTTCAAAATTTCTCAAGCTTAATGCATTAAGGGATGGACAGTTACAATACCCAGATTTCTTGGACACAATGGGTGGATAAAGCTGGAGGGTTGTATTCCTGCAGGACCTCCCCACATGCAGTGTGGCTCTGGTATGAAGCAAAGCAAAGCAAAGTGGTCTGCTTATATACCACCCCATACCACTTCAAGTAGTCTCTGGGCGGTTTACAGTTTAATTATGCAGGCTACACATCCCCCCCCAGCAAACTGGGTACTCAATTTACCCACCTTGGAAGGATGGAAGGCTGAGTCAACCCTGAGCCTGCTACCTGGGATTGAACCCAAGGTCATGAGCACAGTTTTACCTGCAGTACAGGCATTTAACCATTGTGCCACTGTTGCAACAGTGTCAAGCTGTTTATGAGTTAATATAGGTCTCTTAATACAATTTTAACATGGTTTTACTGCACAATTGTTTGTGTTTGTGGGTTAGTTAGTCTACACTTTAGATTTTAATGTTGTCATTTCCTTGGGATATTCATGGAATGGTGGACATTCCAACCAAATTCCTAAATACAGTATGTTATTCCGAGCTTCCTAAGAGTTGATGCCATCTGCAACAGAAGTTGCCACAAAAAACAGCGCATGTGCTAGTGCAGTGATGGCGAAACTTTTAGAGATTGAGTGCCCAAACTGGGATTCAAAATCCACTAATTATTCTTAAACTACCAATACAGCAATTTAACCTGAATACAGGTGGCTGTGAAGGGGCGATGTTGGGTGCCCACAGAAAGGGCTCCAAATGCCACCTTTGGCACCCATGCCATAGGTTTGTCAACACTGCTTGAGAGAGAGAGAGAGAGAGAGAGAGAGAGAGAGAGAGAGAGAGAGAGAGAGAGAGAGAGAGAGAGAGAGAGAGAGAGAGGTTGAGTTTCCTAGCTGGAAAATTATGGGTGGGATAAAGGGTCCATCAGTTTCAGAAGCTTGCCTAACAAGCATGTAGGACAGGGCTTTCTCCTGTGTAGACTATGGAATGCAATCCTTTCTGATTTATGGCTTTTTTCCATTCTGGCTGATTTGAAGAAGAGAATGGAAGCACATATTTTTAGATTGGCATATGAGGCCTGCCCTGCTGTGCATGTTTTTAAAATCAAACTCTATTGCTGGTTTTTAAAGATATTTAAGGTATTTAATTGAAATGGTTTTACAATGGCACTGGTTTTTATATATACATTTTAAAGCTAACCATAGTTTTATTGTTTTTATTCTTTCAACAAGTCCATAAGCCAAATAGAGCACAATCTTTTATGAAATTGTGGGAGCATATATGTAATAAATAAAGCCCCCACCCCCATGAATTATGCATTGGGTTAGATCTGTGCCATCACAGTTATAGTGGCTGAAATCTGTTTGTGCCATCAAAGTTGTACTGGCTGAAATCCAGTTAGTAAAGCCAACCAGAATCAACAGCTGTGATGGAACACAGGGACACTGCACTGAAGTTCCATTCAGAATGTGATTTTATATTGTGATGAGCTGCTGAATATTGGTGGAGGAGGCAGGATAATCACATGCATGATCTGTGCAAATGGTCATCACACAAACATTGACCTAATGCTTAGACCAGTGTTTTTCAACCTTTTTTGGGCAAAGGCACACTTGTTTCATGAAAAAAATCACAAGGCACACCACCATTAGAAAATGTTAAAAAATTTAACTCTGGGACTATATATAAAGGGACTAAGTGTGCCTGAACAGTGGTTGAAAAACACTGGCTTAGACCAAGTTGGGGGCAGGGACTAATCCTGCTATGCCAAATGCAAACACTCATTCTAAACATACCGGAGAAAACATTTGTAGAGTTCTAACCCACCTTAGTATTTGCTTAGTAGCATCTTGCTACACTGATCGTCAAATAATTTTACAAATAATTTACAGATAGAATCCTGTACTAAGTCCACCCTAATCCAAAATAATCAGAATAAAACTGTCAGAAATTTAGCAATCACACACTAAGTCTGCAGTGTCACACACTTTGTTAATGGTCAGGATGAAGGAGCCTGTTTCTGGTCACCAAGTTCAATAAAAATAGGGCAGTTTTTCCAGGCTGGTGTCTTCCAGGTTTGTTGAGCTAAAGCTCATCATTCTCATCAAGTGTGGCCAACCTGAAGGATACCAGTGTGGGAATGGCTGTTCATTGCAGACAATAGTAGGGCTTGAAGGAAGGAAGGAAGGAAGGAAGGAAGGAAGGAAGGAAGGAAGGAAGGAAGGAAGGAAGGAAGGAAGGAAGGAAGGAAGGAAGGAAGGAAGGGACTTAAAATAATAGTTTGTTCCTTTCTTGGGTCAAATTCTGTCTGGTTTAAAGCCTTTCATTGTTTTTAAACTATGGGAGAAGACGGAAGAAATATAAGGAGTGTGGGTATGTGTCATCTTATAAATCTTGTTCCCAGTTAACCAGAGACTCCACATGGCGATGCTTGTTATCACTGCAGCCAGCCAAGCTGTTAGCAGTCTTGCATTATCAATGGTTTACCCTGAGACGTCGCTTCAGGAACAGATTGAACCTCCTTCCATTTTTCTGGAACAACCAACAGGGAGTTAGCATGAGAGCAAACTTTCTAAAAATCCTAAACTTCCAATTGACCAAAGTTAGAACACAAAAACATGTTTTTTAATATAAATATTTAAGTAAATAAATAAATAAAATCTGAAAGCTATGGGACTGTATGTTTTTTTTAAAAAATCTGAATAACATGATATGCCCATGCCACTCATCATCTCCTTTGAGATCTGGGTTACACACTAAAATTTACTCTATGGCAAGTTCTTTAACTGTTTTCATGGCAGATTTACAGATGGGTTTAACTCCTGTGATCTCAACAGATCACAACAGCTGAATGAGGGGCTGCTGCTGTCAAGATAATATTTTCCCCAGGAAGCCATAGCTGTATCATGTGGAAATTCCAGGTCCCACGTTATACCTTCATACATATCAAATGGAAAGTAAAGTGTTCTGCCCCATACCACTTCAAGTAGTCTCTGGGCGGTTTACAGTTTTTAATTACAGTATGCAGGCTACACATTGCCCCCTCCAGCAAGCTGGGTACTGATTTTACCAACCTTAGAAGGATAGGAGTCAATCATGAGCCGGCTACCTGGGATTGAACCCCAGGTTGTGAGCATAGATTTACCTGCAGTACCGGCATTTAACTACTGCACCATGGGGCTGCAATTCTGACACACAGAAAATAATGAGAACATATATGAGATAGACTCATTACATTTCATAAGCTATAAGCTTATACCAAAGTAAGGCTTGACATATCTTGCTTTGCATGTAATGGGTCTATCTAATATATTAGTTTTATGTTTTGAGTAGACTTACTGAAATAAATGTACGTTTGCACAATATTCTAATTTTTTGAGTTTCGCCTGTAAATAAGTAAGTAAATGAAAAACATGATTCATCCTAAGGAAAATAGTCATAAACTGAAGTTTTTATTTATCAGAAGTAGAAGAACATTTTATTCAAATCAAAATTAGGATGTATGAAGATTATGGTAAACTTGATATACAGAGATGGCCACTGCAGGGTTCCAGATGTAGTCATATCTTCTGAGAACTGCAGAACTGGAAGGAAGCCTATGGATCTTTGTGTCCAGACTCTATCAAGTGGGCAATAGAACTCCCAATCTCTGGCTCTGCAGTCATATACCTAAACCACTAGCTATGTAGTTAATAACATAAGTAGTACATGTTAACTGTTGGACAGTAGTGAGGAACACTACTTGAAGATCCATCAGAGTTTAGTATTCCTCTCCAACCCCTGTGCCTTTTGTCTCTTGGAGAAAGCATAGGAATATCTCCATGTTCCAACGGCAGCATCAGGGAGGACATTCTCCATTATACAACAAGAACAACAAAAACCTGTTGGAATAAACATGTTTTCAGTTGCCACCAAAAAGATGAGGGGGGCAGCCAAGCTTCATGGGGGAGGACTTTGCATAAGTTTTGAAAAACGGTATTACCAGTTAAACACCTTATGCTAAGAACTGGTCAAAGAAAACCAGAAAAGTTCCTCATTCTCTAACTTACTGCCTGACACCCTCATCAACACCTCACCAACTTGCCAGAACAAAAATGGTCATTCAAATATCCAGGCACTCCAGGAAATGACCCATCCAGTACTCTGATTCACATGCTCCACCAGATCTCCTTCCAAAACTTGACTGATTGGGCAAGTCCCCTATGGCTGAAAAATGATATTAAATGATATTTGCTATATCAGGATTCTCTCTTTTCATTGGCCACTGTAACATTTTCTTAGTTAAATCAATTTAGCATTCAATAAGATGTTTCCAGATCAAAATGCTGCTAAAATTGCACTTCTTCAATTACATGTCTGTAAACCCTAAATGATTTATGCCCATTACCTATCAAAGAGCTTCAATAAAGTTAATATAGTATACACCCCATCAATATAAGCCATACTACTTGAAGCAAAAAGTGGTGTAATGTTTCAGCTAGTTCATAACAAGAACACCTCCTGTGCAGATCTTAAGAAACACATGCATATCACCATTGAATATAATTATTCATGCAGAAAGCACAAACCAAATTAAAATGTTACATTCTTTTTTCAGCATTCTAAGATTCCCCGAGATTTTCCTTCATTTTGATCATAAGTTTTTTCACATTAAAAAAATTCTGATGAGATCAAAATTATACTTTTTATAATTTAAGTCATAAAGTATCTGAAACACCCATGACAACAGAAAAGCATGTTAGTAACACCAGTACCCAATACAAAAATTGATGGTCACCTCTTATCATTTCATAGTTCACCCTAGTGACATCTAAGAGTAGAGAATTCTGAGATTTCCACTAAGTTCCTTGGAAGAAGGTTGAGATAAACACTGAACTAGGTGTACTTCAAGAATCTTCTCAGAGTATTTGCATGTGAAGAAGATAAAAGCAGATTCAATTTTATCTTTTTATTAACTGCACATTATTATTGTAATAAATGAACATAGTAAGATATATCATATTCGCAATTCACCAATGATTGCCTTTAATGACTCTTCTTGCACATCCTGCTGGTTTGCTCTTCTAGTGTAACATCTAAGGTAGTGGTCTATCAATAGTATATAAATTAAGAAAGAACATGCAGGCTGCCACTGACCATCAGATGAGCAAGGTGACAGGAAATGAGTAAAAGTTTCTGTTAAAAATAGTAGATGCTTCCCAAATACATAATGTGAACTCTTTCCACAGCAAACCCAGTAAGCAAGGGCAAAATTCTTTCCAGTTTTCAACACGAAATGGAAATCCTTTCAGATTTTGATTTTATACACTACATAGTATCCTAAAGAAAGCTAGGTGGTCAAATTAATTAAAGCTTTATCAAAACCATATTATAGTTTGGAACAGAAAAACATTATTTAAAAGATCATCTCTTAGACTGATAAGATTACCTTTTCATAAGTCCAGGAACAAAAAAGCCAGTACTGCATACCAAATATCCTTATTTTGCAAGTAGACATGGGCACGACCAGAAAAAATGACGTTTTGAGTTTTTGTTTGTCGGAAAAGGTCCGTTTCGGGTCGTTTCCGTTTGTCGCAAAATTTTTCAAAAAATTATCGTTTCATTTGTTGTTTCCAGTGCGATTTAGCGCAATTTGACTTCCCCCAGAGCATAGGGGCGTCCCGCAATCAGGGCTGGTGCTAGGTGTATTTGCGCCCTAGGTGTGGCCGGGCGGTGGGGGGGCATGGGCGGGCGGCAACAGCGGGGGGGGGAGGTGTGGGCGGGCGAGTGGGCAGGTGGCGGCCGCGGGCGGGCGAGTGGGCGGGCGGCGGCGTGGGCAGATGGGCGAGTGGGCAGTTAGGATATCACTTAGGATAGAGGTTCTGTTCTTGACTTGCACCCCAAATGTGTGTGTGTGCAAGCAAATTGAAGTTGGGAAAATAGAAAATAAATGATAGTATATAATATATATTTAAAATAAATCCACACCTCCCACTCCTAGTCGAACCTCCCCCTTTATCCAATATCAGAAAAAAATCCTCACAAACTGCCAGAGAAGAAATAAAGAATAAACTGCTATTCCCTTCAGCAGTCAAAGCAATTATTTTCTAAATTCAATTCCCTCCCTGCCTGCCTAACTTAAATCCTAAAGCCTCCAGCCTCCCTCCTCAATCTCGATCGGATCACACCAGCACCAGCAGCCAGCCCTCCTCCCTCAACCACATCCATACACCCGACTGCGATTTCTGGAAGGTGCCTCGGCTTTTTATGCCTTCCGAGACATCCAGAAGTGTCAGTCAAAAACCTGGCAATGCCACTGGTGGAATGGTTCAAAAAAATTGCATGGTCCCATCCCTTGCCCAGCCTAAAAAAATAAAAAATAAAATAAAATAAAATAAAATCAATACGACGTTTTATTGCTATAAAAAAACCACTGCTGCTACTATTAAAATTCAGGCATTTAAAATAAATAAATTTCACATGTTTCTGTGGTGATTTGGTGTGTTTTTTGACCACGATTTCAAAAGAAAAATTGTGGTCGCCATTTTGGATCCCCCACCACCACATGGCATGGCGAGATGACGAGGATGATCCCCCCCCCAGCCTGGTGCAAGCAGCCCAGGACAGGAGAAGAGGGGGGGAGGCTGGGGACCCCCCAGAAACCACCCCTCTGGTAGGTGGCAAAGCCTCAGGCAGGCATATTTTTGCCTGCTTTTTTGGCCGGGAGTCGGGTTTTTTTAAAAAAACTAAAAAACTTTTTCTGTGCTTCGCATTGCACGATCGCCGCAATGCCACAAACAAAAACGAAAAATCCGACCAAATTTTTCTTTTTTCGGTTCGAGTTCTATTTCTGATGGCTTAATTATCATTACCGTTTCCGTTACGTAACAGAAATGAAAAACGGAAACGGAAATGAAAATTTTGCCGAGTCGTGCCCATGTCTATTTGCAAGTGTGAACGTAGTAATTCTAAATATTTGAGGAAAACTGGAAATAACTTCTGTGTGGGGATGAAGTGGGGACAAGGTTGAGCATAAAGTAAAAGGCACCATTCATGCATTGGTACATAACCACTGCCACTGTTGCTGCTTACCCCTTGGAGGTCAGAGATGAGTAATGTAGTCTCGGTGGTACTTAGGCCCTGCCAGTGGCACCATGGGAAAGATATAGTGCTATTAGTGTTGATGCAAAAGCAGAAAGATGATTTCAAAAAATTCAGCAATGACCTGAAGCTTTGTGTACTTGCTTATTTGAAACTAGTGAACAACTTCCAGTTTAATTTGAACAAAAGAAGTAGATCAAGAAAGCTTGCTATCGTCTGCACAAAAGATCAAGAATTTAGATCACAGTAATTTATGTTTTACATGGTTGTAACACTTTTTCAGTGTTTCATTTAGTCAAAGTTCCTATTCAATAGCCTTTCTATTTTTACTAAACAGTGAAAAGCAGGGCAACATATATTTTGGATTTCAATTTAAAACATTGCTCTACAGGTCATTTATTAAATGGATGGCCAAACATGCCTTTCTATAAAAAAATATAATAATGTCTTCCACTTAAGGTAATAAAAGCTTTTCAAAATGTGTGCAATGTAGCAGACTTTTCTGTAAAAGCCTTTTGACCATGTAAATAATAAACCTGGCATGTACAGCGGGAAGAGGGTATATCACAGTGATGGCGAACCTTTTAGAGACCGATTGCCCAAACTGCAATTTAAAACCCACTAATTTTTTTTTTGCAAAGTGGCAATACAGCCATTTAACTGGAATACAGGTGGCTGTGAAGGGGCAATGTCGGGTGCCCACAGAAAGGGATCGGAGTGCCACCTTTGGCACCCATGCCATAGGTTCGCCATCACTGGTATATCATGTGAAAAATAATCTATCATTTAACTGAACAACAAAAAGACACACAGGATGAGGTATACCAATATCTATGGTAAAGTATTTATATCTCACAAAACATGGTATCAAACAGGCATTCTTAGGGATGTACAGTGTACCACATGAATAAATAAAATAAAATGTGTGATGTCTTCTGACATGGTAGGTTACATGAATTAAGATTGGATGCATGATATAAGGAGCATCTCTTAATCTTCTTGATACACAAATTAAACTGGATTTATGTTTGTGACAAAGCTTTCTGTATAAACATTCAAAGAAATCATCATATTTGTGTTTAAATCGGCAACAAGTTACATTAAGGCAAATATATTCAGCACAGTTGATACATTAAAAAAGAATTTGCAATAACAAGCAAAGCAGATGAATGCAATCAAATGTATGGCAATCTAGTAGAACTGATTTTGGGCAAAGCCTGCAACTTACTGGTACATCATAATAAATATTACTCAAATATGCATTTTGGTAATGGTTTATCCATAATTCATGTTGTATACAATGTAACCTGTTGTTGACACACTGGAATTAAAAACTTTATGCAAATTGCACATTTCAGAATTTTCTGAAAAACTCTACATTTTTAATTATGGTCTTATAATTTTTAATTATGGTCTTATAATTTTCACAAATATGTTGCTTTTTACCACTATGAAATTTCATATTGACTGAAATACTGTTACTTAACATGGTTAAACCAGAATAAATCCACTGAATCAGCGCGGATTTGATGAATCACCTCCTCTGTAAATTGCACTGATTCAGGAAAGAGATCTTGGTGTGTTGGTGGACAGCTCCATGAAGGTGTCTCCCCAATGTGTGGCAGCAGTGAAGAAGGCCAATTCCATGCTAGGGATTATCAAAAAGGGGGTTGAAAATAAAACAGCCAACATTATAATGCCGTTATACAAAACAATAGTAAGGCCCCACCTGGAGTATTGTGTACAATTCTGGTCACCGCATCTCAAGAAAGACATAGTGGAACTGGAAAAGGTGCAGAAGAGAGCGACTAAAATGATTACTGGGCTGGGGCACCTCCCTTATGAAGAAAGGCTAAAACAATTGGGCCTCTTCAGTCTGGAAAAAAGGCGCTTGAGGGGGGATATGATTGAGACATACAAAATAATGCAGGGTATGAGTAAATAAATCCTCTCTCAAAATACCAGAACTAGGGGACATACACTCAAATTGAGTGCTGGGAGAGTAAGAACTGACAAAAGAAAATATTTTTTCACCCAGCGCGTTGTAAGTCTATGGAACTCCCTGCCACAGGATGTGGTGATGGCATCTGGCCTGGATGCCTTCAAAAGGGGATTGGACAGATTCCTAGAGGAAAAGTCCATCACGGGTTACAAACCATGATGGAGATGTGTAATCTCTATGCTTTAAACCAGGGTACTTCAAGGGCCAGATGCAGGGGAGTGGTATCAGGAGACAGATATCTAGTCTCATGCGCTCCCAAACGCATCTGGTGGGGCCGCTGTGAGATACAGGAAGCTGGACTAGATGGGCCTTTGGCCTGATCCAGCATGGCTCTTCTTATGTTCTTATGTTCTTATGTAAATGGGCATAGTCTAGTTCTGACTCACTTCAACACAGGAAATTGCAACTAGTAGCCCTATTAAAGCCAACAGAATGTGCAAAACTGTCTTACCAAATCACCACTGATTCAATGGACCTACTCTAGTGTGACTTACTATGCTAAACAACAGGATTTCAGCTTTTTTTAAAAAAAAATCAAGTCAGGTAACACATTCTGCCTTTCAGATTAGACATCAGAAAATTCAGTAGGGTCTCTGAGGTTGGTTTGCTACTCACGAGGCAAAAATCCTACTGCACAAACTGAAACATCATCTGACTAGATGCAAAAATACACTTGTCCTTAAAGGTATCTGTATTAACTCCTTGAACTGCCTCTACCCTGTTCCCCTTTTACATGTTTTGGGACACCTGCACTCAAGAGTAGAAGATAATCTTTCGTACTTCAATCAGAATCAAAACAATTCAAACAGCTGGTCAGTAACACTTATGCAAAGTCATAGGAGCTTTATATTTCAGTAACAGTCCTGACCCACGTTCTTAAAACTAAGCTTTGTAACTGGAGACTGGATCCCGCTTTTCAGCTGGGGGGGGGGAGTAGGGGAGAAATTTGAGCACACAGGTCCTTGGAAGCAGTTTAAAGAGAATATCTGATGTCAGTCTGTGATTAGAAAATGATACATGAATTATATTCATTTATTTATTTACAAGATTTTTTAGCCGCCCCACTACCAAGAGGTCTCTGGGCGGCATATTATGAACTATATTTCAAATTATTTTGATTCCATTGAACTATTTCAAAGTTCAAAAGGGCCAACATACATCATGCATATTTTTACATTTTCTAATGCAAATCATGAACACAGCAAAACCTCATGTTGTTATAAAGCAAAGTGTTCTGTGTATATACCACCTCATTGCAATTCAAGCAATCTCTGGGTGGTTTACAATTTAATTAAGCAGTCTACACATTGTCCACCCAGCAGGAAGGCCAGAAGGCTGAGCCAGCTACCTGGGATTGAATCCCAGGTCATGAGCACAGTTTTAGCTGCAGTACAGGCATTTAACCACTGCACCAGGAGGCTCCTTATAACCCTGTTAAAAAGTGAAAAGAGTTAAGAGAATATGTGGAACCATTTCTTCTTCCTCAAAAAATGGGATGAGATAATTACACAGTCTCCCCTCTCAAAATTTGCCAAGAGTAAAAAAGCTATCATGTAAGCGACAATCCTAGATTAATTATGTGTATCTGACATTCTAGTTTTTTGAGATTATGGCACATATGTCTTGATTCAGCTATCCTTCACAAGCCATCAGAAAGCACAAAGCAGCAGCATGTTTCAGCTCACATTCAATCTGATTCTCTACAGCACTACCAAGCTTCATTATGTTATCATCACTCCATTATTAAAATAGCCATGATTTGGCTGCTGTTTTTGCTCCACTGTGCATTTTTTTATTAATGCCCTCTTTTGATCTGGCCAACAGCAGTATTTTATGGCCACTGTGCTGGCAAAGAGGTGGTATACCTCTTTTCCTGGTGTACTGCAGTATGGGTCTGTTCTTTTCATACCACATACACCAAGAGACACATCAGTGATTTTAATCCCATTATACCTACCTATAATGGTTCACATCATGCATAATTTCATTGAGCTACTGAAAAAAAAACAGGATCCAAAACAGACACAGAAGTGATCTGTTGATTTTTATCTTTAATGATTTTATTTTCAGTTGAATGTGTCCTATACAATTGTGTAAGACATAACACTAGAGCATTTATGTAATCAACAAGCATATTGGTTCTTGTTTACACAGGACTAAATAGATAACCTTGAACAGATGGCTTTCTTGGATCCAAAGCACAACATCTCACCTGATATGTTCCACTGCATAATATAATAATGATAATTAAGATGCTTTTATACATGACCAGCCTTCTAGTTGTATATCATTTTATGAATTAGGATGCAATTGTATGTATAAATCTGAATAAGAGATCTATACATCTTCCTAGTTCACTTTAATTTTTCTTCTTCAGCAATGGCTCTGGCTTTCTTTAAGAATTCTACAACTGATTTCAGAATTTGTTCATCCATCTCGAGTTCCTACCAGGCTATCTTTTTTCTGTAAGCTGCAGACACTGGCAATCGTGCCCATGGAAATTAGATTGGTCAGGAGCTAATGGAAAATGCAGCAATTATTTTGAGCTCCTTTGCTGTTACTAAAATCTCTTTGATAGGAAACACATACTGTACATGGCTAAAACAGAATACTTGAAAGATGGTGTGACTAGTGTCAAAAAAGCTAGACCTTTTCAGTCCTAGATAGGTGGTTGCTATTTTTAAATCAACCTCTGCTGAAGTAGCTAACCTTGTACAAAAAACAATCCAGGGCACATGGCAGAAAGGTATTACATGCAGAAAATGCCAAGACATCTTCCCCTTTGTTAAATCATGCAGTTGCCTGCGCAATCACATCAACATTCCTTGGAGGTTCTGTTTGTCATATAATAGTAACATTCAGCATGGTTCTCTAGAACAGCGGTCCCCAGATGTTTTGTCACCAGTGGCCATTCTGTTTGGGGCTACTTATTGTGTGTGAGAGAAAACTCCCCCCCCACCCGACACACCCAAACTGGTTGTTCCATCATGATAAAAAAATGGTCATGACACATGTGCGGGAAGGAAAACTCCTGGTGTTCGCATGAACCCTTCAACCGTTCCGCATGTACCCTTCAATCGGTGGGATATGCACCCGAGAATACATCAACACTGTGGCAAAAATAGTCACTGGAAAGGATATTTTAAAGGATGGATAAAATTGTATTAAAACTGATACGCTAAGTTTTTCTTTTAAGAAAACAAACCAATCAAAGCTGCCATGTCTGTTAGACAAAGAATATAAATTGTATACCACAGTATATAGACTCTTACATTCAGGGAGATTTTTCTTATATCAAAAGTATTTTAAGAACATATACAACTGGTTAGATGAAAAGAAGCAATTAAAGCTAATTTTTTGCCTTTCTTAGAGACTTGTGGTTATCTAACTAGTTTTTACTTACCACAGTATTATTTTATTTTAACATTTTTATGTTAAATTACATTTTCGGAAGGCAAATTATATCCACAGTTACATCTTACCTCAGAGTTGACAGGAACCTCTGAATCTCCACTTGATACATTTTCAAATATGGGTCCATTTGTTTCTTCACCTAAGCAACAAAAGGAGTAAGAAGATGTTTATGTCTGGGTCATATGGCACATTATATTTTTTTACTTAAATCATTAAAGAGTTTTAACAACATTCGAAAAGCCCATTTCATCAGATGCATTAGAAGTGTGCTGCTGTTCATGAAAGCTTACATTATCTAAAGTTTGTCAGTCTTTAAGGTATCAGGAGACTCTCCATTTTTCCTGTAATGGAACAGATACAGCCCTTTAGAAAATCTGCTAGTTATGTGCCATAAATTTGGAACTGACATATTGTGACCCTAATAGGACCTTCAAGGTAAATGAGACATTTACGGAATGGTTATACTCGTAGCCAAAATATAGAATAATAAAACTTTCTTAATACATCACACATACAATTTTTAACAAACAGAATGTTAAAACCCTATTTGATATATGTAGACAATTGTTATTTTTAATGATAACCAGAGAAGACAATTGATCAAAAATTCACTCTTCAGTTTAAAAAGGCCTGGGAGAATGAAAAGCTCACTCAAACATACATATGGCACAAAACTAGTCTCTCTGGTATGCCATTCCTCAGCTTCAGAATCACCAGACATGGGTCTTTTCTCAGTGGATTTTTTTTCTTTATTTCATGGGTACATTTGAAACTGGCACCATTAAATGTTACCAAGCAATACAGATGCCCCTAGCAAAGGATGGTATGCCCATACGTTTGGTAAATTGATTTTTAATTTTAGGTCCTACATCCTGCAAGGCAACAAAAACTCATAAGAAGCAATTTGCAAGTACAGTAGTACCTCTTAAGACAAATGCCTCGTAAGACAAAAAAGTAGGAGGAAAAACATTTCCGGGAATACGCACACTTTGCTTGACAAAAAAATTCCCTATGGGATGCTTTGCAAGACGAAAAACCGTTCCGCATGTACCCAGGAAAAAAAGAATATGGTTATTTTTGTCTTTATTCTAGCTTCCAGAACAGATCAATTTGTTCCCAATGCATTCCTATGGAAACCACATTTCATAAGACAAAATTTTCATGAAATGAAGCGACCCATAGCCTC
This sequence comes from Phrynocephalus forsythii, assembly GCA_029282475.1. Lineage (NCBI taxonomy): Eukaryota > Metazoa > Chordata > Lepidosauria > Squamata > Agamidae > Phrynocephalus > Phrynocephalus forsythii. The sequence goes on from JAPFRF010000001.1 coordinate 119,628,578, forward strand.
CAGAATGAATTAATCCATTTTCAGTGCATTCCTATGGGAAACCACATTTTGTATGACACAATTTTCTTAAAACAAAATGACCCATAGAATGAATTAAATTTGTTTTAAGAGGTATCACTGTATACAGAAGCTGATCAGAAAAGAATGTGCATGAATTACAAAAAAAGGAGAACAGGGGGACTTCATATCTTATGAAAATGTTTTATCTCCAAGCCTATCTGTTGGTCCAAGTTGTTCAAAAATATGAGTTGTGATAGTTCATTGGAGGTTAAAATACAAGGATCTTTCCCAGATTCAGCTCTTCTGAAGGAGGTGGGCCTTTGTGCATAGAGAACAAGTCTATACTGTACTCCTCAGATCTCTGGAAATGTATTGCTTTCTATGAGAAAATAGCCTGGAAATGCAACCTGTTTACCACTGCAAAGGAATCACCAGGAAATACTTCTCAGGGTAATTAATTCTGCTTGCTTCATATGAAGAAACAGGCTTCAAGCAAAGAGCATCTTGTATTCTGGATTGTTTTTTTGCTAGTCAGAAGATTCTGTGTTCTGTAACAGAACAACTCCTGGAAATATCTGTTAGTTTAATTTAAATAAGGTATTTTCACTAACCATAATAGTAACATAGATCTCTGATCATCCAAAAAAGCGATAAAAGCCATATGAAGAAATTGATGTTAGCTCAATTTACCATATTTTACACTTCACAAGACACACCTGACCACAAGATGCACCTAGTTTTTAGAGGTATGACTGGCTAGAGAAATAAAATGTGAAGACAAGCTCTCCCCCCCCCCTCGACCCCGCCTGGGACTCCATGCTGTGTGAAGCCTCTGGCCCTTGCAGAGGCCTCGACACCTTCTGGAGGTCCCAGCATCAGCTGCAGCCCAAGCGGATGCTTCCCGACCCGGCTGTTAAAAAAAATCCCTTCCACAATTGATTTTTTTCATTGAATAGAAGAGGGGGAGTTAACGGACCTACCAGAGACCACAGATATGAGAAACGGGCTACAGAGTAACCACCTATCATAATGTCCATAGATCTGCCCTTCAAGACGGGCTGAATGGGAGAGCTCCGTCCCCTGGATTCATGTTCTGCCCATCTTGAAAAGCGGCTCTATGGCCACCATGGTGAGTGGTTATTCTCCATCCCGTTTCTCATCTCTGTGGTCTCCGGTAGGGCTGTTTACTCTCCCTCTTCTATTCTATGGAAAAAATTAATCATGCGAGGGAACTTTAAAAAAAAAACAGATGGGTCATGAAGCTTCCAACCTGCACTGCATCTGGAGGGTTCCGCCGCAGCCACTCTGGAGGCTCCCGGTGGGGATGTATTCACCCTCTAAGACGTGCAGACATTTCTCCTTACTGTTGAGGGGGAAAAGTGTGTCTTATACAGCAAAAACACAGTATTTAGTTCATTTATGTTCAGAATTCAATATGGGCTAAAGTTTTAAGGTCCTATTATTTGACTCAGTGGGTTTTAAAAAAAATCCACTTATTTTTACAATATTAATATTAATCAATATGTACATTCAGATATTTCTGTACCCTTCTTCCCTCCTACTCTCCTTCATTTCTCATGGCAGAGCCATCATAGCCCAAATCTTATAATGCTTTTCTCAGAAAATTATAGTCATGGGATCGGAAAGAGACTTTGGAGTGGGGGCAGGGAGCAGCAATTACAGTTGCTCAGAACAGTGGGATATATGGTGGGGCAGTACTCACAGCACTATACAAGAGAGAAGGGGGGGAGGAAATTGGCTATCCCCAAGCTGTCTCCAAATTCAGGTAGCTTGGATAGCCTTGGTGACAGGCCTCCTGGGTTGAAACTGCTGCTGCTAAATGCCAGATTGGTCAATGGAAAACAACAGCTATCCAGGACTAGAACCTGGATGAGCATGCTAATATATCTTGTATCATAAGAGACCTGGTTGGATGAGGCTGGGGTGTCAATCTCTTTTTGTCCACCAGGGTTCTCTGTGCAGCAGCAGGCGAGACCTGGGGGATGAGGAGGTAGAGTTATAATAGTGTATCATGATACTACCCCCTCACCAGGTGCCAGCATCCCCCAGTTTTCCAGATTTGAGTGAGTGTATTTGAAAGTGGAAAGCCAGAATAGAATAAGAATTCTGTTGATATACTGCCGAACACGCTGTACGATCATCAGTTCCAATATACACATCCTCAACACTAGACTGTGATTGGTATCCTTTGCATATTCTTCCAACCTGTTGGCTATAGTCTGACTTGCAATTACTAGAACAGTGTTTTTCAACCACTGCACACTAGTGTGCGAGATTGTATCGTTGGAAAAGCTGAAGAATATCAGCTTTGTGTTCAGCCAAACAGGCCCAGGTTGCGCACTGAATAAAATATTTTATAATTTTTCATATTTCTGTTTACTTACTATTTCATAATAAAGTAATTATAAAATACTTTCTTTGTGTTTATTTGATTCCTATTCAAGAGAATTACTTTATATATAGTCAATATAGGCACAGAGTTAATTTTTTTAACATTTTCTAATGGTGGTGTGCCTCGTGATTTTTTTCATGAAACAAGTGTGCCTTTGCCCAAAAAAGGTTGAAAAACACTGTACTAGAAGACCTATTAAGAGTTATATAAAATGGATTTATTCTCCCTAAGGAAATGGTAAAAAAATGCTAGTAATTGAGTAATTTAGTTTATTTCATTATACATCTCTTCCCACAACTAGTTACTTTTTCATAAAACCACCAGTGGTGCTGAAATGATCTCTTACACTTACAATCTCTTGACACATAGATGAATTGAAGGGTTGATATGTGAGAGCCATGGTGGGGTCAAATACCATTTTTGGAGTGTTTTCAATATTGTCTCCCTAGCAATAGCAGAACCCCTTTATACATAAATTTTGTAAATGTCTCCAATCACTTTCCTTTTTTTTTTTAAATATCCCAGTGATTTCCACACATCTCACACAGCCCTAATGAACTGAGATCTGAGATCAATCAACAACAAATAGTTTTAGAAGAGGTAGCCTTTGCAAGCTTATCTGGTAAAAACAAAAGAAAAAAATTAAAAATAAAGAAGAATTTGTTTTGCCTGAAATAAGGTTTTCACACTGTTCCTTTATTTATTTCAGCTAGAGAATGGAGAATATCTTCAAAGGGGGTGAAGCATCTTATGGCCAGCTTCATGATATCAGCTTGTCTAATAAAATTACTCACTTGATGCAAAGTTAGTCACAAGATGCCCTAGTCTCTGAAGTGGTTCTTTCAAAAATCCTTAGGAAGAAGTTGTTGATTGACACAGACCTCTAACTTTATCAGACCAATCTTTTCTAAAACTTGAGGTATTTAATCTCTGAAGTTTTTGAAAAATATTTGATTCATAAATTGTTCCCAATGATGGCAGCAGGATCACATCATTACACACACACACACACACACACACACACACACACACACACACACACACACACAGAGAGAGAGAGAGAGAGAGAGAGAGAGAGAGAGAGAGAGAGAGAGAGAGAGAGAGAGAGACGTGGGGCCCATCTACTTATGAGTTGTTTGAATGGATTACATTCAAATAAAAGTTAGTTAAATAATAAAAACTGAATGACAACAAACTTCTTCAGAATATTTTCTGAAGACAAACTTCTTCAGAATATTTTCTACAATTTGTGATTATTTGTCTCAAGTGTCTGCTAATGTGAAGTGCTACAGTGCTTCAGTGATGGACTGTACATCTTCTAACATCCTAGAATCAAACAATGATCACAATTCACCCAATTCATCTTATGATCACTAGTTCCAATACACACAGCTGCTAGGACTTTCCTAGTCATTTTAATGGATTAGAACCCTCATATTCTTTGACATAAATGGGGAAACTCACTCAGAGGCAAATTACATATGTACAATGGAGGAATCAAAGGACTCTCTATTAGATACTTCAAGTCCTACTGCTTTAATCAAGATATCTGCCTTCACAAAATACGTTTATGATGGCATTCAGCAGTATTTAAAAATCAAGAAATCACTGAAATTGAAATCTGTATCATTTAAAGGTTCAAAATTGTTATCAGATCTTGTTGAACCAGTGTATGCTATGATTAATTGGGAAAATTTGCTTTGTTTTTCTTCTGTGTTGAATCAAATAATGATGAATTGCTAACAGATGCACATCCATGCAATTCCATCAACGTCTCATATCTGGATGAGTGATCACATTCAACAGCCTTCATGAAAAATGTTAAATGCATACATTCATTTGAAGATGCATTTTATATTTCCTGATAAAAGAGACTGAATTATATGATCTAGATGCAGGGCTGCAACCACTACTGAATATGCTCACGTGAACGCAGATTGAATTATAGTAACTAGTTGTCAGTTCTGAAGTGGTTCACCAGTTCTATCAGCTTACTCAAGGCTTCATGGACTGGTTCTTTTCCTAGGAGGAAGAGTAGGGGATAAAACATCCAACCTGGCTGCACACGGTCTTCAACTCACTTGTGGGGCTGTGTTTTGTCAGTGGCAGTAGCTCTGGGACTGGTCAAAATGCTAGCCAATGATGTCCTGAGGAAGTGTCCATCTTCCAGAATCCTTGGCACCAAGTGGGACTTTCCCACAGCTAAAACCAGCCCATTAAATGTGCCCTCCAATTTTCATCCCTATCATGCTGGGCTCTTTTGTGTGTGCATGTGCATTCAAGGTTCACATGCAAGAAATCGCTCCTCCTGTGGGTTCTATTGAGACCACAGCAAAAACTGTTGCAGTGGGTGTGTGAGAGTGGGAGATCCTCATCCAGAGTGGTTTGAGACATGTACATGTAGACATTAGAGGGGAACTTGCAGCCCATCAAGTGACTGGTGGAAGAGAACAGCTCCAGGAAGACTGGATTGGTAACATTTCCAGTCCAGTTTGCCTAGGAAAATTAAAACAACTGCTATCCAGAGGAACATGCAGTCTGTGTTTGAGCTTCTCCTCAAACTTCCTGGTATTTAAGTTCTTGGTTAACTGGCCTGATTTAGTCTAACTGGAGTTAAGATTTGATGCAGGGCCATTGGCTCAATTTAGTTCAACTGGAATTATAAACTTATGTCCGGTTTATATGGCCAATTCATCTTAATCACTATGTCAGACTACACAGGGGAGCCATTGAAATCCATAAACTTAAGCACAGTTTCAATAAAGGAAGTCTAAAAATCAACAAAGCCTGGTTTCCAGTACTGAAAACTACAGTCTGCAAAAGGTCAAAGCTCAATGATTCCCACCCAGCCAGAAGCAACAGTGATCAGTTCACACAATAGAACAGCTAAGGACACCCATCAACCACAGACAAGGATATCTGCCCCCATTGCAGTGAAACATCTTCATCCCTTCATCACAATACAATGACTAACACCTATTCTCCTGCATAGGACAAGTTTCCTCTTTCCCAAAACTTTAAAAAAACCCAGTCTCACTCACTCTATATTCCAGAGTGCAGAGAGAACTCCTAGTTCTTCGAGCTCCTAACCCTCTGAAGATGCTGGCCACAGAGTCTGGCAAAATGCCAGGAAGAAAATTTTCCAGAACATGGCCAAACAGCCCCCAAACCTCACAACATCTATCAGATCTAATGTTTACTTGAAATTGATCAAAATATAATGGATTGTATGTGTGTGTGTTTGAGAGAGAGAGAGAGAGAGAGAGAACAAGAAGCCTCCTAACTGCTGGTAGAGTAAGTCTGTTCACACAGAAGTTACATATTAACGCAGCTCCTTTTGAACAGGCTTAGTGTCAAAGGAACATGGTTTCCATGTTGTAACACCTGGATTATGTTGCAGGAACATAAATGATTTATGTTTCTAAACAAAGCGAAATCTACCTTGGGAAAAGGAATTACAATTGCCTCAAGAGAAATACATCTGAATCTAAACTAGCTCTAGCCAGTCTTGACAGACACTTTGTTTATTCCACTAGTTGTGAACAAGTACTCCTGTGCCTGCAGAATGTAACAAACACTGGGCTTGGTGTTAGCACACAATTTAAAACAAAGTGTATGACATGTTTGTCCTCTCAGCCAGCATGGTGGAGCCTGAAACATTTTAGAGTATTTATATTTTATGTTAATTTCACCTAATGCTATGTCATCTTAACTGGGATAAACTATATTTCACTTCAACCCATATTTTATGAAGGCAGTTTGTTTCAACTAGCCATGATTAAAATTACTTTCAAAAGGGATCAGATGACACATACTGTAAAAAGTGTGGTTTACTGGGAAAGAATCAAGCTTCTTAGATGAGTAGCGAAATGTTTCAATCTCTAAAGAAAAGGAGTCCAGTTGCCATGACTCAACTACCAGATAAACTCACCTGGATTACTTAGAATCTTCACAGACAAAAGCTTCAAACTATTTACAGATGTGCTGAAGATAAGAGATCTTGCAAATCTGAGTCTGATTTTCAGATGGATTGGATACAGACATATAAGACCCCCATCTATACTAAACCCTTACTCTTATGTAGACACATAAAGTTCTTGTCAGATATAATGTATTCTCGAAGGCTTTCATGGCCAGGATCTGATAGCTGTTATGGGTTTTTTGGGCTGTTTGACCATGTTCTGGAAATTTTTCTTCCTGATGTTTTGCCAGACTCTGTGGCTGGCATCTTTAGAGGGCAAGGAGCTCAGGGAACCAGCTGCCCTCTGAAGATGCCAACCAGAGTCTGATGAAATGTCAGGAAGAAAAACTTCCAGAACATGGCCAAACAGCCTGAAAAACCCACAACAGCCATTGTTGTCAGATTGTTGGTAAGATATGGTAAGCTTTATTATGGTCATTGACCGGCAGGTCAGAATTTAATAAAAGCAGACTGTTGTGTTGTGGCATTTTCCTCTCATCTTCACTCTTTAACTGTCCCATATTAGGCAGTTACTTCATTTTATTAACACCTAGGAGGGTTTTTCAAGGGAGGGGTCAGCCCATTCCTGTCTCTCTCACCTAGGGTATTGTGTTAAAATGCCTACATGAACAGTAAGGCCTCCTATAGATGATTCATGAGGAACAGAGCCGTTTCTGGATGGACGTGATGCGGTAAATGAATAAATGTGTCAACCTAGCACAAGTGATAGCTACACAGGCAGTTGTTGTCACTGGTTGGGGGTCATCACAACATGAGGAACTGTATTAAAAGGTCACAGCATTAGGAAGGTTGAGAACCACTGCACTAGTGGATTGTGGTGATGGCCTCACCTGAATTAAAAAAGGCGTTTTTATAGCCTGGGAGTGGGATTTCTCGGTGATGTTCCCAAGCTTTGTAATCTTCCACTGAGAGAGAAGCTAGGCTGACTCCCCCCCTTGTTGTCTTTCCACTATCAGGCAAATACCTTTTCATCCAGTAGGACTTTGAGAACTGATCTTGCTTGCTGCAAAAGGGGCTTTTTAACTGGAAAAGAGCAGTAACTCCTTTCATTATTGTTTTTGCACTGTTTTTAAAATTGCTGTGGTTTGATCTGAATAGCATTTTTGAATGTATTTGTGCTATTTAAGTGTAGGTTGCCTTGAATTCCACAACTACAGAAAAAACTGAAAGCAAATGAAACGTGTGCAGATTAAATAGCCCTCCTCTTAGAAGTACAGTAAGCCTGAAATATGAGGCAAGAGGATTTCACACAGCTCTGGTTTGGCAGAAGTATTGCCATCTGGATGTGGTTTGAATGGGCTGCAGTTTTGCATTATTTCGCCACTTCTGGTTTAGTTTCTGATTTCTTAGGTCTGATCTCCAAGTTCCTCATTAGATTCACAATTTCCTTATTCAAGCAAATCTCTTCACTTCCTTATCTAGATGAACAACAGTAATTTTTTAAAAAAAATCAATCATTCAGGAAAACAAGTTTGCAGAAATGTTTTCAGTTACCCAAATTTTCAATCTTGAATAAAGCAGCAATACACAAAATTCAACCACAGCCCCATCTGCAGACACATTCCTGCTTTTCTAATTGCAACAGACCATCTAAAAAAAAATCTTAAATTGGGCTTTCTTCCTATCCTTTTGCCTGGGTGATCCCACAATATGCTGGATACACAGTTAACAGCAGACCCACAAAACTACATCATCCCCTTGAATAACTCAAGGAGTTCAAAACATATGAAAATGACATTATGGCTGCTTTTCAAAGAATGCACATTCAATATGACTATCGCCAACTATTTCTTCAAATTGTCTCACATAATATCCTAGCACATAGCTATGTAAATTAATAATTTTAAAACAAAACAAAAACACCAGGGTCTGTGCTATGTACCTAACATACACAACCAGTGTGAATCTGTTACTGTTGATTAATATTGTAAAATTGTGCTTTGCCTTTCATTTAAAAAAATCAGTCTGGTTACATTAAAACTCTAAAAAGTTAACTAAAAATCATTCCAATCCTATTTAACTCGGGGGGGATGCATCCTTGCATCAAACATGACCTATTGCCTTGATCAGTGAAATTTTCTTTCCTAACTATACAACTGCAAGTTAGTTACATCCATAACAAAGTAAGTGTGTGTTGCTAACTGTACTGTGACAGTGTAGTCATCTGTCTTCTGAGTATCTTTTTACAATTTTAGTATAATACATGTAAGACATGTTCCAAATAGGGTAACATATAATTAAGAGAACCTTTTTGAATAGCAAACCACACATCAGTATGTAATTTCAAAGTCCAACTATAGAAAAATTGAAGACCCCAAAAAGCTAAATTTAACTTTGTTTAATTACCAGTGTATGTCCAACAACAGTTTTCATGTTCTTGGGGTTTCTTTCAACTTGCCACATTCTTCCAAGTCCCTAATATTCCCTACCAAAATAACCTAGTTGATAAAAGCCAACTAAAAAACAGAGCCACACCTAAAGATGCCATGCTTTCTCAAGAATGCACTCTTTGGAATGCTTATCAGCAATAGATAATGAGTGTAGATAAAACACCAAACCATATTGAGGACTTCAAATAACACAGTATGTCATGTGATGTGGTTTTTTTAAACTGTTATTAAGCTTGGTCACTGTCTCTGTTAACAGAAACAGTACAACTGTGTTAAGGACACACACAACAAATTTTAAAATCCGGATGTGATGCCTTTATCAGGTCACAAGTGTGTAATCTTTCAAGAATAAGGAAAAATCTTTAAAGATGTCTGTAGAACAAGTTTTCTTGTGAACAACATTGCAGAAAATGAACTGGAAGGGTATTTACAACATGTTTTATTCAAAAAAATGTAGATAATTGTCCATTGACATCCATTACAATCTGCAGAACTTGATAAGAATAGCCATTCTCTCCCCTTTTAATCTGTGATCTTTCTTCAGAACTTAGCAATTACAATTCAAGCTAACACATGATCTTCAGGCACATCCTATGAAAACATACACAGAGCTCACAGGTAAATGACACTGCTCTCTTTCTGAAAAATGTTGAGAATTTCATTGTGGAATTTTACAATGCATCGAATGAATGCAATGCTATAAGATCAATGTCAGAAAATCAGAGAGCTTGGGAAATAACACCTTACACATCTTGTTTGTTTGTTTGTTTGTTTGTTTGAGGTTTTTAGACATTTTAAAAGCCAACTCCTAGAATGCTCTAAGAATTTCTCGGGTAGAATTCTGGGACTTCCAGCACATAGACTTGCACTTACAGATGTTTCTATGTCACTGACCTGGAAATGGGATGTCAATGTCCAGCCTTGCTTCCTACTGTTCAAGTATAAAAAAGGAAGCTGCTGCAGCATGTCCAAATAGTGGTACAGTAGTTCATTGGGAGGTGGCTTTTTCAGAACCTCAAGGGCAGCAAGGTTCAGAACCTCTAGGAAGCACCAAAGGAGCTTCCCTCCCCCACCCCCACTTCTCTTCTCTTCCCTTCCCTTCCCTTCTGGTGCACCAACAGCAGGAAGAAAATCTTAGAAGAATTTTTTCACAAATCAACCGAATCAATAGTTCCTTATTCCAAAAAAATGGACTAAAGTACATCACACTGAACTATACTGCTAGAAATGGGAAAAAATTCCAAGGGTAATTATTTCTGCATTTTGAGGAAAAGTATAAAAAAAAGAAGCTTGTTACCACTGACAGTACATGGTCATACAGGGTATATAGTTTATCAAGAAATAGTAAAGTTCTATTACTAGACATTCTGGAATCTATGGTAGAGAATTCCAATATACAAATGATCAAGGTGCTACTTACAACCACTGCAGTAAATTTTGCTAAGATGTAATAGAACAGAAGTAACCTAGTAACAGTTGACTAGCTAAGGAATACATGAAACATGATTCTAAAGTTTAAATGTAGTGCAGGAGCCATGATGCTCATTAGTTACATAAATGGCAGCTATTCAACCTGAAAGATCATTACAAAGCTAGTGCTTCAAAGGCCTCTTTATTCAGGCAATTACTCAGTGCATGTCACAGGAGCTTTCTGTCAAATATTGCTCACAAGAATATTGACAGTAGCTTTCCACTCATCAAAAAGCAAGCAAGGATCTCTACCATGGTAGGGTTCCCTGCTCAGTGACTCTCCTGAGCCACCAACAACTCATCCTAACCCTGATTCCTCCACCACTAGCACTGGAACTGTGCTCTCAGCTGTAAATCATTTCAAATCTCCTCCTGTTATGAACTTTAAGCAAGCCACTGTCTCCCAGCTTCAGTCTACCATCTCAAATGTGGGGACAGTAATATTGTTCTACACTACATGTAAGTTGTAAGGCCGACTGGTATAGCATATGTCAAATGCTTTCATTATGCTGAAACAGTATATAATAACTGCTAATTATTGTCTTGAATACTGTTTTCTCTAGGGAGCAGATTCATTTGTGGAATATATCTGCTCTGAACATCTGCCATTAGCAGGGGTCCATATTCATGGTAGATACACACTGCTTAAACACCAAAATATTTCAGCAAATCCACAAATGTTTAACTAGCTGTCATAGCATGCAGATGAACCATATGAAAAAGCTTCTGATCATAGACAATGAAGCAGTTTAAATCAAAAACAAAACACATAAACTGGTAACTTCCCTCTCTATTTGGCTCTCTTTTTAAAAAAGGAAATTTACAAGTCTTTCTGCAAAAGACTGGCAGGCATTCTTTTTTGTTATCTTACTGGACATTTCATTTTTGGCAGTCCTCAGTTCAGAGGGCAATCCTTGGTTGCCTTCCTGTTTGTTTTCTTTGTCTGTGGCCTATAGACTCTATTATCTTATTTTGTATGTTTCACTTAATTATTAGAAGTCCTGAGTAGAAGTGTAGAACTCATGCAGTGTACAGGCTCAATAAAGAAATAAAGTAATAAAGTAAACCCTTCAGAATGGGGTGAGAACAGTCTTCTTTTTCCTTTGGTACCATTTAATAATCTTGCAAAATGAATGTGCAATGTGTGCTCAGATCACTGATGCATATATTTCTTTTACTTGTCTGATTGTTTTTTAAAAGCAACTCTAATACTTTCCTTTTTCATCATCTCAAATATGTAAACATAGACCCTGCTGCTGTGAAATAGAGACAGGAAGATCATGGAAAAAGCAATGTCATGTTTCTTAGTCATAATCCCAATTATTCGACTAGAGATGCTCAACAAACCAAAAATACATTTCCCTAACTACTAGCATGGGCATATAACATCTTTCCCTATCTCTCTGTGTCAACTGAAATACTGTTGGAAGACATGCTACATGTTAGTAGTACCATTGGATCCAAAGTCTAACTAAGCCAGGCTATACTAATTGTTCCTGTATGTGCAATTTGAACAGCATATAAATACGTATGTTATAGCATGTTGGTTTGCACATGTATCTCTGCATATTTCCACTGGCACGGGTCTTCTAATTGTCTAATACATCTACACAACACTGCAGGGTTCTTGTAAAACAATCAGAACTTGGTGAGTACTATTCAATGTGATTTCCAAGGAAGAGTCTTCACAAGGCAACTCCTCCTCCAGCCCTAACTCTTTCATGTCTTCTCTATGGAAACAAAGTAGGTAGTACCTTAGCTGTTACATAATAGTCAGCATTAATCCTTGAGCATCACACAGAGTGACATTTATTTACTATCTTACAAATAGAAAGCTCTCAGCTCATAGATTGCCATGGAAATTTAACAATGCGGGCAAAACAAAAGTTACCAAGTTCAGATGAAATGCTATTCATGGAAATTACTCTACCTGCTCATCTGCAGAAGCAGCATAATATAACTTGAGAAAAGTAGAAATTTAGGAAATAGCCTATGAAGTCCTGTTGCTTTGTGTAGTAATTTACATCAGAGTAGACCCATTGAAAACAAACCTATGGAGGAGTTGACCCACCAAATTCCCATTAATCCAATGGTACTGCTCTTAGTTACCCTAGTGTAACTTGGGTTACTAAGCAAGTCGATTTCAACCAGAAAGAGGCAAGAGAAATAACGCTAAGACCTGTTTCAGGCTTTTTACCTCATCTGATGGGTTCCCACACTTCCATTTAGCAAGTTAATGGAAATGCCAAAGGAAGCAAACTAAAAAAGCCAGGGGTAAGGGAAGAATTAAACACTTCTGAGCCAGATGCCTATTACTTCCTACATCACTGTCTGTACAGGAAGGGAGTAACATGCAAGCCCAGGGCTCATTGTTATTTGCTTTTGTGGCACTATGTTTCAGTGCTATGTGTCAATTCATTAATTGGCTTTTGTATTCATTAATTGTGTAAGGGCACCATGCCCACACCCCCATGACTTTGGTTTCCTCTTAGCTTATCTGAGGTTTTGTGCCACTGTTCAATACAGAAGAATTACAATAGATCCCCAAAGAACTCAGCATCTCTCCAGCATAAACCATTCCAATCACATGTGCAGAAAATGTTTATTTGGACAGCTTTTAAAACTAAGATTTTGGATCAGTATTGGCACTTGAATATTACTGTGTACCATGAGTCCAAGAAATTTGCAGTTTGGGAAATTTCCCTAAATCATTCAGTGCAACTGAAAATCTTGCCTATGAGACTATGAAGGATTTTTTTAAAAAATACTGTAAGAGAATGTGCATAATATTTGTACTTGATATGACTCAGCACTACAAACGGGCTATATTTGGTCAGAATTAGCAGCAAAAGTCCCCCCTCTTCCCTGTAGGAAGTTGTCATTCTGTTCTAGCAGATGCAGAATGAATTCTTTTAGTATTCTTCCTCCGAAGTCATAATTGCTACACATTCATGTTCATATTTCCACTAGCAGAGTAAGAGAGAGGTCAAGACATAAAACTACTAAGGCCAAATGCTTGTTTCCATTTGTAGATGACTGTAAACAAACTTAGCCAGAACACGAAGCAATTGGACTGGTACACCAACAGAATATTACACTCTGTCTCTGCTTTTGATTCAGTTCTAGAATTCAGTACAAGTAATTCACTGCAAAGGCAAGTATGAATAGCCCTTAATAAACTACTCTGCTTTCTGTCTCCTATTGTCATCTCAAAAGGCTATGTCATTTAGAAATGATTTCTAGTTGGTTTTAAGTGGCTGAGGTATGGCTTACAAAAGAGTCTCGCAAACCAGCTTAATTCTTGGATCCAAAAAATGAAGAGGCTTTTCTGCTTCATACTTTCACTACTTCATGAAGGGATACATTTACATTTCTGTACAACTATGTGACCCATATGCACATGCTTATGCACACAAATCTTGTGTGACTGCACGTTCACATGTATCATGGTATGGATGGCCAGGATCTCAAATGAAGTACAGCACACAGATCAGTTTAAAACCAGAGCTATGGCTCAAAGACTTGCACACAGCCTGTGAGTCCAGAAATCACAATTTTCACATTTGTGAGTATAAGAATTATGTGGTCCTTATTTAGCATGTAAAAGGTAATGGGCATGTATTACAGAACATCAAAACTGAAGCACTTCAGCTTTTTGATTATTTATCAAGATGGGCATGAATAGTTTGGAGGTTTATGCACATTTGTACATACCGCAACACCGGCATCATATATTCCTTTCCCTCACCTCTCTGGTCTATGACCCATTTACCAGCTGAAACACACTCGTCTCCTCTTCCTCTTCAGCTATTTGTCAAGTCTTTGGCAGATACATGGGCACCCCTGCAGGAGAAGGGAATATATGGCATCTCTGGTGTTGCACCTATGAACCAACACAAACCTTCAAACAGAGATTCATGCCCATCTCTAAATGCCTTTTAGTTACTGGCTACCATTTATGATGTCAGGGAAGGTAAGTTTGCAGGTGGTGAGAACGGTACCATTATCAAAGGAGAGACCACCATTTTAGAAAAAGTAAAAGGAAATGTAAGCCAAAAAACACACACCCAAAAACCCCAAATGCATGTTTTTCTGTTTTATAAATGTAGCTTAGTAACTGCTTTGCAAATGACATCAACTATGTACTTTGTAAATATTAACCTTTCCCTTATTCATGGAAATAACTCCATTGCAAATTCCTAAAGGGAAAAATACTTTTACTTGGAATATGATTAAGGTTATAGTGGTGCCTTGTAAGTCAATTGTAGGTAATAACAGAAAGAGTAGAATGCTCTTGTGGATTTAGTAATCAATGCTGAAAAATAATGTTTGATAGAATCATGGCATCAAGTGAATACAACCTGGCATTCATACTACAAAGGTTCACTTGATACAATACATGCAGGATGTGTATTTTAAGTTGACTCGGGATATATACAGGAAAAGCAGAAGTGTGAATACAAAAACATCATTCAGAGCCCCTCCTCTGTCACTGCCACCATCACTGTTTCCATAGCTACTTCTAAACAACAGCAAAACCACCTGGCTTCTCTAAGTCAAATTCTTTTTTTCCACCCCAGCTCTCCTACCTGATAATCATCAGAAAAACAGAGTTTCCTACTTCAAAACAGAGAAAATAAAAAGAGTAAGACTGACAAAACTGCAATTCTGCAGCATATCCACTAATTTTAATACTTTCTTCAGTAATTTCTTCATACTGCATATCTATGAAAATGATATTAGACCCCAAGTTTGGAGGGGTCCAAAAAGGAATATAAAGCTAAACTTGTGAACCCTTATTTGTAGAACAGGCAAACAACCAATTCCTTTGATAAAGTGTTCTGCTTATATACCGCCCCATACCACTTCAAGTAGTCCCTGGGCGTTTTACAGTTTAATTATGCAGGCTACACATTGCCCTGACCCCCAGCAAGCTGGGTACTCAATTTACCCATCTTGGAAGGATGGAAGGCTGAGTCAACCATGAGCCGGCTACCGGGGATTGAACCCCAGGTCATGAGCACAGTTTTACCTGCAGTACTGGCATTTAACCACTGTGCCACAAGGTTCTTGATGTTGTTTGCCTCCTGGTGTGTAGAGCTAAAAGGGTAATGGGGATTATATGGGTACACCCTGAAACTCAGTTCCTAGAACTTTCTTTGTATCTAACAATATCCTCAACCTTTGCATCTGCAGCCACACTCACCTAAAGGCATAAAGTGCTCTCATGATTAGCAACAGCAAAAAGTTTGCTTACCATTCATGGTAGCTTTGTAACCGGGTCAAGTCAAATGCAATTACTGTACATAGTCCTCTTCAGATCTTATTGTCCAATATGCAATGATCCAGAATGGTGCAGTCAGGATTGTACATGTTGGTTCATGTTTCCACCAATCATACAGTCCTATATGTGAGCAAGCAAACTATTGTACTGTATAGCACTCATAGGAAGGTTTTGCTGCACCAGTTAAAACAAAGAAATAACAGTAAGAGATACAACAGAACGTAATCCAGGCATGTCCAAACTTCGGCCTTCCTGATGTTTTGGACCACAACTCCCAGAATTCTAAGCTTAGATTGCCAATGACAAAGGACTGTGGGATTTGTGGTCTAAAACATCTGGAGGGCCGAAGTTTGGACATGCCTGAGTAGTCAAAGGAAATAAAAAGTTTAGATAAGTGCAGGTATTCACAGGATATAAAGTTATAAACTCCAGTCTTTAAAGCACAAAGGTCTTCCAGATTATTAATCATTGCCATTATCACTGTTGTTGTTTTGCCCCCTCAAGTCTATTCTGTCCTACGCTGAGCCTTGTGATGGCTTTCTAGTATAAAGTACTCAGAATCAGTTTACTAATTCCTTATTCTGGTGGCACTATGTAGTTTGCTTAGGGCTACACAACAGGAATTGACCTACCCTGGATGGAAATTCAGATATTCCAAGTCACTCAGCTGTCAAGCCATACCCCAGATCAAAAGGTGCTCTTGCTGTGGTGGAAAGTCAACAGTGAGTGAGCAAGACAAATCTCCTAAAACAGGGATTTCCTAAGCTTGGTCACAACAGGAAAATAGGCCATTTACCTCATACCAACCAAATACTGGTTTCCAACAAACTGGAGGGTTTATATGGATAGGTGTGTAGGATTATACGGGTGATGAAGGTCTATCATGCAACCTGGTTCTACACTGTTTAAGACTGCCAGAGGTAGTAAACTACACTTTTAATCATGCATGGGGAGGGGGACCAGAAATCCATTCAATATACTTCAGAACTGCTAAACTTGGCTATGAAGTTTATACAGTTTGAAATTTATGGGCAATTCCACAAAAATCATTCTGTGGAAGACACAATGCTTGGTATTTCTTATCACCAAGAGCCACTCTGTGTTCTTTGGATTACATTTCAATGCAAGTACAGTACTTTGTAAGTCAACTGCAGATAATAATTCAAAAAGTAGAATATTCCTCTGGGTGTTTCATAACAAAATGCAGAAAACAACACTTTCTGAAAGGATGTCATCAAAGCAATACATTCTTGCTTCCATGTTATACTAATTCACTTGATTCAACATACCCAGAATGCATATTTTAAATTGACTAGTAGCATCTATTGAAAAAGAAGTACACACGCATATAAAAATAAAATATACAGTCCCTCCTCTGCCACCACCACCATCAGTTTCCAAAGCTACCTCAAAGCATCAACAAAAAACCTTTGACTTCTCCCAATAACTCTCTTTTCCCATCTTACCCCTCTCTTTGATCATCCTCAGTAAGCCACATTCCAATGTACTAACTTTACATTCAGACCATTATCATATCCATACACTGATACAGAGATTCCAATTTTCCTGGAATTATTTGAAAAGGATGAAACAGTGGTGATAAGCATGATCAGTGTGCCCCTAAATTAAAAAATCTCTGTATGACCATCCACAAGCCACATTTTTCCTCTACTGTAACCTTCCTCTATGATGTGTGTGCCCCTAATCACATGGGCAATTATAAGTAGTGTATATACTCGAGTATAAGTCGACCCGAGTATAAGTCAAGGCCCCTAATTTAACCCCCCAAAACCGGGGAAACATGTTGACTCGAGTATAAGTCTAGGGTGGGAAATGCAGCAGGGCCTGGCAGCTCCTCCTTTGTGAGCTGGGGGAGTGGTGTGTGATGTTTAAAATGACTTTTAGCCACTGATGCAAGTGCTTGGGTCAGTGGCTAAAAGTCATTTTAAACATTGTGCGCCACTCCTCCTGTGATGCAGAGGGGGGTCATGAGAAGCAGCACACAATGTTTAAAGTGACTTTTAGCCACTGACCTAAGCACTTGTCTCACTGGCTAAAAGTATTGACCCAAATATAAGCCGAGGGCCCCTTTTTTCAGCCCAAATTAGGGCTGAAAAACTAGGCTTATATTCAAGTATATACAGTAAAATATGCTGTAGTTATATCAGTAACAATAATATATCAAAACAAAACATAGAATGAATTAAATTTGTCTTAAGAGGTAATACAGTACTTGAACTTCAGGGACGATGTTAGCATCTTCTTTGATTGTTCCCTACTTGAAAGGCCATTTGAGAGTTCTCAGACTATTTCAGTAGAATAAGGATTTACTCTGTGAAGCAGCACATCATTTCAAAAATATGGCAAGTGCTACTTCAACCTTACTAGAGAGATTAGAACTTAAATTGCATTCCAGTCCAAAGAAGAACGAAAACATTATAGTAGTGAGATTTTATTGGCAAAATATTTTATTGTAATCTCAAATGAGGTCTGTACCAGGCCATCAAACAAGCAGAAGGCAGACATCTTCATTTTATGTTCTATCTGTGTCTCAAAATATCTATGCTGTTTATCCCAGCAGAGTGGAGCTGCACACAGTCGTCTATATTGGTCAGCCTGGAAAAGTTAACAGCTCCTTTAAGAATACTATCTCATCTACAGGTGAAACTCTAAAAATTAGAATATTGTGCAAATGAGCTTTATGGGGATGTTGACTTCATTTTCCAGCAGGACTTGGCACCTGCCCACACTGCCAAAAGTACCAAAACCTGGCTAGATGACTATGGGATTACTGTGCTTGATTGGCCAGCAAACTTGCCTGACCTGAACCCCATAATCTATGGCAGGGCTGGCGAACCTATGGCACACGTGCCAAAGGTGGCACACAAAGAGCTTTCACCTGGCATGCGACATGCTCCCTGCCCCCCTGCCCCCTCTGCTGGACCAGCCATGAGGAATTTGTGCAGGGGGAAGTGGGGGGGCATGGAGCATGTCACGTGCCAGACCGACCCTGCCATCGCCATCCCCATTGCCGCCATCACCCCCTTCCCCTGCTGCCGCCACCACCACTGCCGCCATCACCGACAGGAATCCGGCTTTGGCCCGGACTCCATAGCTAACGGGCTCCTCCTCTCTTATCTCCCCCCCACACACACACACACAAACCTTCCACCGGAAGGAACCAGATGGATGGGGTGCGATGCGGCCTGGCGGCGGACTAAAAGGAGGGAGGGTGGGATGGGCGGGAGGGATGGGGAGAAGAAGAGGCAGTGGGAGAGGAGAGGCCCGGGTGCCGCCGCCGCCACAGAGAGCGTCTCACTCAGCCGGCCGGCCAGCTAACCAGCCAGCCCAGAGGGAGGCGAATGTTGCGGGCCTTTCCTCCAGCCGCCTCCCCAGGTCACCTGACAAGGGGACTGCAGGCGGCTGGCAGACAACTTGGTGTTTTGAGGCGGAGTCCCTCCCACTGCCCCCGCAGATGACCCTGACCCCGCCACCCCCATCACCCTTGCTGCCCTCGCCCTCACCCTCACCCCCACTCCTGCCCCCCCACAGCCACAGATCCTGACCCCCCCCCACTGCCGCCATCACCATCGCCATACAGAGGAGCTTCTGATCAGCTGAAAGAGGGGGTCAAGGGATAGGGATGCAACCTGTAATGGATGGGATTACAGGAGTCTCCCGCCATAATGCGGTTCATGTATTACGGTCTCAGTATATCACGTTTTTTTTCCTTGAAAGAAGCAGGCTTTCAAAGAGAGATTTTTAACCCCCTCCTGACACTTCAGCAAACAGACCTTGAACTCCTGGCAGCAAGGTTTGCTGAGGTGTCAGCAGGGGGATAAATACCTCTCTTTGGAAAGGCAGCTGGCAGGAGCAGCTGAAGGTCACTTTACTGAGGCATCTGCATTTTGTGGATTTTCCTTTATAGCGGGTGGATCAGGCACCTAACTCCCACAATAAATGGGGGAGTACTCTAATCTCAAAATGAAAAAAATAGGTGTGCAACTTGGGGTGCTCTTGAACTCATCCTTGAGCCTAGATGCCCAGGTCACAGCTGTGGCCAGGAGTGCATTTGTACAATTAAAGCTAGGACACCAGTTATGCCCATTTCTTGAGAAACTTCCTCTGGCCACGGTGACACATGCCCTAGTGACGTCCCAGCTGGACTACTGTAATGCGCTCTGTGTGGGGCTATCAATGGAAAGTCTCAGGAAACTTTAACAGGTCCAAAATGCAGTGACCAGATTGGTAAATGGGGCAGGGTACATAGATCACATCACATCCCCTATTAAAGCAGCTCCATTGGCTGCCAATCAGCTATCGGACACAATTCAAAGACCTGGTTTTAACATACAAAGCACTAATAGGCCTGGGTCCAAGCTACCTCGGAGATTGAATCTCGCAGTATGAACTGGCTTGGGTGCTAAGGTCACCAAGAGAGTCCTTTCTCTTCATCACACCATCTTGACAAGTGCATCTCATAAGAACCCATGAAAGGGCTGTCTCTGTTGCTGCTCCCCTACTTTGGAACTCCCTCCCGCTGAAGCCCAGGACTGTCCCATCTCTGTTGTCTTTCTGGAAGCAGGCAAAGACCTTCCTCTTCATGCAACCTTCCCTGAATGACTCTCCATCCCGCCACCTTCACAGGTACGTCTCATGGGAACCCATGAAAGGGCCTTCTTGACTGCTGCGACCAGACTCTGGAACTCCCACTAGAGGCCAGGACTGCCCCATCTCTGTTGTCCTTCCAGAAACAGTCAAAGAACTTTCTCTTCAGGCAAGCTTTCCCTGAATGATTGACTACTGTGTTTATTTTATATGAATCTATGGGTTCACATACTTTGCGTTTAAGACTACTTATAACTCTGTTGCTTTAATGTAATATTTGTCTATTAATGCTGCAATATGTCCCTCAATTCCTTGTTCTCAAATACTTGAACATGTCTTAATTGTACTGGACTGTATATTATCCTTCATTACTGTAAGCCGCCTTGGGTCCTTTTCCAAGGAGAAAGGTGGAGTAAAAATACTTTAAAGTAAATAAATAAAAATAGCTATTATGTGATTTTTTTAGATGGATTACCATATATGATTGCATTGACTGACTTCATAAGTACACCTGTGTTTTCCATATTAGTTTACATCCCTCATTATGGACTATTTTTTCCTTTCAATTGTTTGTGTGCCTTTTAATGTTGTAATATGCTTTTTCTAATTCCCTGTTCTTAACTTGAATATGTCTTACATTTTCTGGGCTGTATATTGTTCCCAATTATTGTAAGCCACCTTGGGTCCTTTTCCAAGGAGAAAGGCAGGGTAAATCTATTCTAAATAAATAAATAAAATGTTCTCTCTGCCTCAGAAACTAATACAATGAATCTTGACTTTGCCAACAAACATGGGTACTGCAAACCATGGGCAGGGATTTTATATGATATTCTCACTAAACATTTATTGATATCATGATGCAAGCAGAATTGTAACATAAAGGTCAATGATTGGAACAGGAGATCAATGTGCATTTTCTGAATGTGAGGGCAGGAAGAAACAGATGAAGGCTACATAGTACAGCAAAATGCAATATCTAGAGCAGCCAGCAGTACCATGATTGGGAACAGGCCATTAAGTTTGCTGGTACAAGCTAAGCTTTTCTCAAGGTGAGACAACTGGCATGTCATTAGATGTAGGGCTTAAGGTGTTCAAAATGTATTTCTGTCACATCTTTTCTCCCCTCTTTCTTCTTAGCAACTGTCACAATTGGTGGGGGTGTCCCTGCTTAGCTAGTCTCCTGTACCATCCAAATTAGTTTCAAAGTTTTATTTTGGGAGAGGTCATCTAGAACAGTGGTCCCCAACCCCCGGGCCGCGGACCGGTGCCGGTCCGTGGACCGGTTGGCACCGGGCCGCCTAGGGAGGCGGGGAGGCTCCTCCCCTTTTCCTCCGCCGCCCTCCTCCTCCTCCTCTTCTCTCCCGCGGACAGCCGGAGGAGGAGTCGCCGCCGCCGGGCACGGCGCACGGGCGGGTGGGGCGGAGCCCGGGGCTCCAGCCACGGCAGCCGCCCGGGTTCGGCCACGACTAGCCGGCGGCGGGGCGCTCCGCCGCGGCCGCGGCTGGCTCGGGCGGTCCCGGTGGCGCCCTCGGGCCGGAGACGCCACCCCCACCGGCCTCCTCCCCCCCTCCCGCTCGCCCGCCCGAAGGCCGCAGCCGGAGGCAGCGCAGAGGTGCCCCACCGAGGCGGGCGGTGGCGGCGGCTGCGGCGCCCTGAACCTGGGCGGCTGCCGTGGCCGCGGCCGCCGGCCCGCCTCAGTTGGGGCACCTCTGCGCGCCGCTTGCCTCCGGCCGCCGACAGGAGGAGGAGGCGGGGCCCGCCCGCCCAGGAGCCCGGGCTCCCCCCCGCCCGTGCGCGCGGGGGGAGCGCACGCCCGACGCCCCCAGCCGGCAAGCGCCGCTGCCGCCGCCGCTCCCGTGGCCCCCAAGGTACACACGCCAAGCCCCCGCACCTCCCCTCCCCCTCCCCCTCCCCCTCCCCCCACCGCCCCCCCCTCCCCTGCCCCCCACACCCCCATCTCCCCACTCCCCACCCCCACCCCGGGCCACGGGAAAATAATAAAACAAATACCGGTCCGTGGAGACAAAAAGGTTGGGGAGCACTGATCTAGAAGTAAACCCAGACTTAATTTGCAAGTCTGAGGGCTAAGGTTACACACAAGTCACTCTGGCACTGGAGAAGCAATGTGTCTGTTCTGTTATTTACACAAATGTGTATGTGTCTGTTCTGTTATTTACATAATGCAGCCTTTTTCTCTCCTTATCCTCATCTGCTTTGCAAAAGCATAAGCATGTTGCTCTCTTCCTCTTCTTTGTCATGCACAACAGCACCTATTCAGTAATGGATTCTGCCTATCTGGGCTCAGCATCAGCACTCTGCATGACAGCACCAATGGACCAAGAGATCCTGAAGAATCCCCCAAACCTTCAACTACTTTACTTAAAATATCCTTGCAAATTATGAATCAATGCATTCTGTCCTTTTATTTGGATACCATCCCTGCAAATATCAGATCAATAGCAAAAGCATTCATATGAAAAGACTGCATGTGATGAAGCAGCTTCTAATAGAGAGAGCATCTTAGAGAAGGGAAAGCACCCATGTTGCTATTTATTCATTTAGTGGGAATAATGGTTGAGAGGGCCATTTCTCAGCCTGAAAAAGCAGAGGTAAAACCTAACTAATCTCATTGGCAAATCCAGCCAAAGACTAATTCAGTGCTTGGCTTTCTAGAGAAGCAGCAATGTCAACCTGTAGCAGCCAGAACATATTGTCTTGTTCCTTCTTAAAGAATAACAGCAGCCTCCACAGAGTGTCACTAGAGATGGGCACAAATTATTTTGTGCCAGGTCTTCACGTGTCAGAAATACTCCCCCATACACACACACCCCTCCTCATCTGAGTGGGTAGCCCCTGAAGGAGGCAAAGGGTAATCTATGCTCCTGCTGTGAGTAGAACATCGCATGAAGAGCAAAATAAAAGCAGCGAAAGCCAGAGGGTGAGTGGAGGAAGGGAATGCCTGTGGCACCATGTTGATGATTCATGACTCAACCCAAAGTAACTTGTGTCCAGCTTTATCACCTATTACCATCAGTAGAATGACCAGATGACGTAGCACCTTCTTTATGCAGTGGTGCTAAGACTATGTTCTCAATAAGGTGCCCCCACCATCACCCAAGAAAAGACCCATCCCAAACTTCAGCTTTTAGAAGTACCTGAAGACCTACTTATTCATCCATCCTTATTCATCCACTTTCAGCTGATGTTATGGGAAGTGTTCTGCTTATATACCGCCTTATACCACTTCAAGTAGTCTCTGGGCGGTTTACAATTTTTTAATAACAGTATGCAGGCTTACACATCCCCCCCCCCAGCAAGCTGGGTACTGACCTCGGAAAGATTCAGCTGTGTATATGCTCTTCTGATTTTTAGTGTCTGCTGCAGATTATGTAATTTTGGTCTCTTACAGGTACCAAACACTCCTTTGGTGTTCTTTTACAATGAAAAGTAACAGTTACCACTATTAACTGTATTCAGTTATTGTTGCCATGTGAATTTACATCCAGTGCCACATGCTACTTTTTATATTTCAGTACCACTTCACTCCAATCTTACATGTTTCTCCTTTACACACATTTGTATATAGAAACACCTGAAAACTGGGTGTTACATTTCATGTTTCTTTATCATTAGCGTAGTCCAGGAAAATATCTGACATAGCATTCCTGGTTTTAGAGATAGGATTGAAACAGCCTCGTGACAGGAAGAGCTTTATGGGATTGTTTTGCATTCCTTACATATACAAGGCATAAACAAAACTTGTACAACTTACCCTCAACTGCTTTGTTTCACACAGCCAACAAATGTAATGGAAAAGGTTCATAATCCAGTTCTGCTCAAAGAACTCGACCACGAAAGAAAAATAAAAACCCTCATACTCTTTTGCTACACAGTTTGGACCTCAGTTCCCACCTCTATTGTTGAACTAGGCTTTTCTGGGGTTTTTTTTAATGTCCTGTGTGAAAATGTCCTTTAGTCTTGGAACATTCAGTTCATTCCCTGTGAAAACCCACTTTTCACATATTAAGTATGTTACAAAGATTTTTTAAAAAGGCAAAAGTTCCCCGTACACATGCATGTCCGACTCTAGGGGCGGTGCTTATCTCCATTTTCAAGCCAAATAGCCAGTGTTGTGAAAGTCCATGGTCACGTGGTGGGCATGGCTGAACGAATTTCTGTGCATGGAACAATGTTTACAAAGGGAGACCCTATAAATAAAGTGACATGTTGAAGACCAAGCCCTCATCGTTATTATTTCTTCTAAAGTGTATCAAACACTTCTGGGAAGCAAGACATTTATGAAACTATAGAACAGCCATTTCAATGCTAAAATAAACCAAGCTGAAGATGTAAAGCAATATTGATATTTCCTGGCAGGAAAGCAAAATACAATTTGGTCCTAGTCAAGCCGACTGATGGTGCTTTGAATGTTTTATTTGCTCCTTTAAGGCAGTACAGCACAGTCAAATAACCAATGGAAACAATCATGGAAGGAAAAGAAAGTGCCCAGCAGCCTCAACTTGGTAGCTACTTTTTCACCTGTTTCTCTCTAATGCATCAACATATCTTGCTTGCTTTCACAGCTGAGGCCGAGCAATGGAACATTTTAAGTCCTATTAAATCTTGTCATAATACACTCCATTCCATCTGAAGAACCCTTGAGAAATTTTGGGGATTACATCTCCACCTTCCCAGAAGGAAAAAATGCCATCCAGTATACAGTATTTTGATCACCTTCAGACACATCATTAGGCCCACATATCCTTCTGAATTCTGTACTCAATGGACAGAAGGCATTTTGACAGGAGTTACTAAAGAGTGTCTCCCACAGTGGGAAAATTATGCTCTCCCTTTTCATTCTGTAAAAAAAAGAAAATCAAAAAAGCCAAAGCCTTGAGAATTCCCCTTCTAAACAGACCGTGGGGTTCTCCTACAATGCTTAGCATACCAAAAATATCCATCTTTCAAAACCAAAAGTGAACCTCATTTCCTGTTTTGAGAATGCTTTTGTTTGGTTTTGAGTTTTTGGTTTTCTGCATTTTGAGCAGATTATGTGGCCTCTAACCAACATGGAAAAGGGCCCAAACTGGAAGGAGTCCACTTCTGGGTAATGTGATACTGTATGTCTTTTTTAAACATCTACTTTGAGTGCTCTGTGTGGCCTCTACTGGCTAGATATCTCCATGAGTTAGGTATCTGGCTGTGGGGCCAGACAGAGTTCAGTTCCTCAAGGTGTATCCAAGAAGAGCCAGCCTGTGGGGCCTTGGGTAAGCTGCATAGCTCCAAGATGCCCCCAGAAGGAGGTAATGGTAAAATCACTTCTGTGTGTCCCATACCCAGAAAGCCCTTGTATCATTATCTTCTTCTTAAGAGGAGAACTGTGGAGCTGGGAGGGACCCTATGGGCCAATGAGTCCAGCCCATCAGGAAGGCACAGAGAGGAAGTGAACTCTCAACTGCTGGCTCCACAGACCCAGAAGCTATCCAGCAGTTCCTCCTCTCCTTTCCACAGCATCCTGGAGAAGATTGCCAATAGGTCCGACACCACACTACTATTGTTAAATTACTGCTGTTGCTGTTGCTATTGCTGAAAACTGGATCGCCAAACCCACCAATGTTGCCCAGCCTCTAACGGAGCCCACCCGCCTGTAGGCAGATATCTGCAGGACGGGGTTTCTGGGCCCCGCAGTCGGTGCTTCTCGACACGTGTTCATGAACCCCAAGGTGCCGCCTTTCACACGGGGAACTGGCAATGTCTGCAAAGGCCGCTGGAGCTCCAGCGGTTTCCCCTGCCTGGCAAATGGGCAGGGAGCCGCCCTCCTTCCAGGGCCCGCCGGGGAAAATTGCTTGGCTCCCGCCGCCTCCCGATCGCCCCGAGGCTGACCTTCCAGCCCGGCCCGGCCTCTTTCTCCGAAGACCCCGCAGGAAAAAAAGGGAGGCTGCCGGGCAAGCTTTTTGCCCCGGCCGAGAGCCCGTTAGGCGGCCGCCTTCGGTCCCTCCCGAGCCCATGCCATGCAGCACGGGGCGAGGGAGAGCAGGCAGAGGCGCCGGAGTGACCGCCAGCCCCTTGGCTCGTACCGGGGCCGGGCACGGAGGCGACCCACTCGGCACCCCGCCAACTGCCCTCCCCCGACGCCGGGCTTACCGTCGTTGGCTCGCCCCATCTCGATGAGGGTCTCCTCGTTCTCCTTCCTCCCGAGGCGGGCCATGGCTGAGGGCGAGAGGCGGGCGGCGAGGCGACCCAAATAGCCCGGCAAGCCTCCGCCGCCGCCGCCGCTGGCGAGAGCCAGGCTAGGAGAAGCCGGGGAGGCGGGCCGGGCGGGCAGGGAGGCAGAGCGGGAGCGCGCCGCCCCCGCCCTTGCCCCGCCAATCCTCGCCTCCTGCCTGCTTATCTTGCTCCCATGGGAATCCCCGCGGGAGAGAGAAGGGGGACGTCCGCCGGCGCCCTCGGCCCACTCGCCGCGATCCGCCTGGGCGGGGTGGGGTGGGGGGAGGCGGAGGGGCGGGAGAGAGAGAGAGAGAGAGAGAGAGAATGGCTTCAGCCCTTAAAGGGAGGCGGCGGCTGGAGGAGCTGAGCCGGGAAAGAGGGAGGCGGCGGGTTGGGGTGAGTCAGGGTCTGCGCGCGCTGCCAAGGTCTTTTGGCTCTCGGGTTACTCGCGCGGATGGCGTCACGGAGAACGAGGGCCGGGCCGGGCCGGGAGAAGCACCAAGGCTTCTCTTTCTCTGGCGCCCTCCGCCTGCTCCCCCACCCATTTCCTGCCGACAGAGTCTTCGGGTGCTGATGCTGAGGCTGCTCGCTCGCTGAGTGGGTCGGGCTCTTAAGTCGGGGCACGCCCACGGCCTGGAGCAGAAGACGCAGCTCGACAGGAGCAGGGCAGCTGCTGGGTTTTTATTTATTTATTTATTTAAATCTATTTACTCATTTGTTTGGATTTCTAGACCGCCCGGCTGGTAACAAGACCACTCTGGGCGGTTTACAACAGTCAGACAAATGCAAACAATAACAGAACAGGTAAACAACAATACAAGCCAACATATTGGGGGAGGTGGGAGAGGGAGGTAATAATAATATATTTAAAGCCAAAATAACAGTATTAAAATCAGCCTTCCCTCGCCAAAAAGAAACCCTTAGCTTTCAAAAGCTTTCGCTGTCATCGTCATCATCATCCTGGTTGCTACTGCCACTGCCACTGAGGGCTAGGCACTCCTTTATGCTTTTTTAAAAAACTTTTTATGGCTAGCTTTGTAGGGCGGTTGTGAGAAAAGGACCATGGTGATGCCCAGAGGCCCTTGGAGTAAGGAGAAACTTTAAAGGAGTTCTTTATCTATTCACCCACACATTTTCCACTCCAAATTGCCCAGTGACTGAATAACTCGAAAAGAGAGCAGGGGATGGGGGGGGTAAGATTTAATGTTACAAAATAACTTCAGGCCCTTCCAGTTGTAAAAGAGGCAGAATAATATCTGCATAATATCTATGCAGATTATCTAACGGAAAAAGCAAGGGTGTGTGGGAGAGGAAGTATTGTTTCAGCCAGTTCTAAAACAGATGAGGCTTCAGTCAGAGGAACTTCACAAGTCACTAAACTTGAATTCCACCTCATCTGTGTAATGAGGAGCTTTGCGATTGCCACACTTGTGCATAGCAGTGTAGATGTCTTGTGGATTGTCACGAGTAGACATAGAACTAGAATTCATTTATCTCAGTTATAATGATGCTTACTTGTTAATGTACTTACTGGTGTTTTAAAAATAATAGGGAGTTAGGGACTATGCAGTTCTGAAGGGGGTCAGATAATAGGATCTCCAATGAAATATATCACTAAGTTTGCCACTGTCAGAAAGCCAGAGTTTCAAAGCTATTCACAAACAAATTGGTTCAAGGATAGAAAATCTCTCCAATGATCAGTGTTGTGAGCTTGGAAATAATTGTGCCTACAGAGTAGGTTCCCTCAGGAACACCAAAGATAATTGCATGTGACATGTTTACAATTAAGCCCATGTTTATTTTGGCTGTGCTTCAGGCAATTTGAAGAGTTAGGAAAACCCTCCCAAACCAATAATATATTGTTGCATTCATTAGTGACATACTGAGTCCTCTTCCTTGAGGCAAGGTTAAGGGAGTAGGGGGCAATCATAAGGATCAGCTACTGGGAGGATTTGCTGTAAGCAGGCCATGTTTGCATTTCCTTGAGATCAATATCAGACACAGTTCAACTGAAACAAAAGAAAAACCTTGAATTTTTTTAGCTTCACTTCAAATGAGTTGAAATGTAACTGGTCTCACAATATGTTAAAGTGAAATAAAAGCTCTGTGGGTCTTAATCAGTGCAGAGCACCAGAGATAATTTATAACACTCCCTATGAATGCTGTGGCAGAATTGTGCAATATCTTTCTGTGTTTCTTCCAGATCAGTATGCAACTATGAGAGCACATCACAAGTCCAGACACAGCAAGTAGATAATGATCAAAACACTTGGAAGATCTCAGAGAAACCAGTTCCTACATTGTGGGTGTTCGTTCCTTCTATGCTCAGTGTCTACAATCAATGTGTCCTCATAACGTAGCCTTCTTAAATCAAACCAAAATTGCTCTTTTTCAATTTGCAATGCCTTCCAAGTTTTTTTAAAATTACAAATCCCATCTTTCTCAGCAGTGCTGACTAGGGATTATAGGAATTGGGCTACACATCTGGAAGGCTCCGGGTAAAGGAAACCTTTTCTAGCATGTCAGTCAGGTCCCAGCTATCAAACATATTTGATGACAGGATATGGTCTCTCTCTCTCTCTCTCTCTCTCTCTCTCTCTCTCTCTCTCTCTCTCTCTCTCTCTCTCTCTTATGTAATACTCACTTATACTCATGCATGAATGTATCAACTATTCCTAATTACAGAATCATCCTTCAAATCAATGAGATATATTGTTACATCCTGTTGACAGAATCATCCTTCAGCATCCTGTTCACAGAATCATTTTGGCTCAGACTCTACTTACAAAACTCTATGTTGAACTTCATCCTGGTGTAGGACCCATGTTTGTGATAAAGAATAAGAAGATAGCTGAGTAAGACTGAAGCTTTCCACATCCACTGTGCACTATTTGAATGAATTAATCTGGCTTTCTTGAGGGAGGATGAGGAGAGGGAAACCATATTTGTTGTCTATATTTGTTTAAAGGCTTGGACTAAGATTACAATGCTGTTAGAGTATTAAAATACACTGTCAAGTACTTATATCTTTTTAAACATTTATTTGAATCAACAACATGAAGCAGGAAATAAAGCTAGACTAGGTTCACTGTTTACAATTCTGCATGCCAGTTTTGGTAATCTGTAATTTATTTAAAATGCATATCAAGTGCTAAATACATTAGTACCTTTTTGTGTGATTCTGATTAGAGTGTTAAGACCCTCCAAAAAGCAGGCTAAGAATGCTAATAGCTGTGTCTGGGTCCCTGGATTCCTAATTACAGGCTGCTCACTCTTAATTCTGCCCAATACATTCAGCAAAAAAGCTAAATGGTTATTCGGCAGATTAAAGTTATCTGGAATGCAAAAAATGCCTTCCACTTCTTGCCTAACTGATTAATGTATATGACAAGTGGATTGGTCCTACCCAGTCAAAGAAAAGGGTCGGTTTCAAATTCTACTTCCATGATGTAGAATAGAATGTCCCTCCTAGTCTTCTAAAGATGCCTAGTCTGAGCTTTATAGACAACAGCAAAGCCTTTGTATAGATTAGATATGGCCATGAAACCTAAAAGCTTGCTTCATAAAAAGCACCCTCCATGGTACACCAAGTACCATGCAAGTTAATTTCCCACCCACCCCTGGGGTTGGGTGGGCCACTCTCCTGTCTTTGCCCACTGCCAGGGTCCTCTATAGTGGCCGTTCACTTTGGGCAAGTCTGGCTGACGTGCCCCAACCTTTGCCAGCAGCTGACTATAGCATTAACATGCTTGCCCCTGGTCCTTTCACAGGGTATTAACAAATACTCCTTCTGAATTTTCTCTTTCGGTGCCACCAACTAGCTTCGCCACTAAATTAAAGCCTTCAGAATGTTTTAAATTGAATAAAAACAAAAGAAGTTTACAATATAGGATCAAAATCGTTAATGGTAACACGTTGAAGTATAAACAAAAAGAAGAATATTGCTCTAACCCAATTAAGTTTAATTACTTATAAAGTTGAATATATACACACCCAGTTCCTAAGTTTACAAACTCTAAACACTTAATTTTCCTCATAGACACTCTAAAAATCTCTTCTCTCTATATCTTTTCTCCAGAAAGTGTAAATCCCTTATCTCGCCCTATCTGTCTTTCTCTTAGACAGTGCCAATCCCTATCTAACTAAAACAGTGCCGAGCAGAGTGTTAAATCCCCTCAGGCCACTCCCCAGACTCTCTCAGTGGTCTACAAACCCACCAGTCAGTACAGACACCTCTCATGCATTATTAATTAATACATGTAAATGCCACACTGACCACTCTGAAAAGTAGGCGGCGTGTGTATTTTCCTTGTGTAGCCCATGAGTGGTCAGCTGCCACCAGGGACAGGGAAAGGCCGGTCAAGCTCCTGCTACTGGAGATGAAGGATACTGGCAGTATGCAAAGACTGGTGAGTGGCCCAGCCAGCCCAGGGGTGTGGGAGATGGACCTGCATGGCACCTGACCCTGTAGTGCCACACAAGGGGCTTCATATGAAGCCAGTTGTTGGGCTTTGTGCTCATCTCTAGCGTGTGTGTGTGTTGTGTCATTACAGTTGTGACCGACTCTTCGTGACTCAATGTCCATGGAGTTTTCTTGGCAGGAATACTGGAGTGGTTTGCCAGTTCCTACTCCAGGCGCCTACAGCACCCGGTATTCCCTGGTGGTCTCCCATCCAAGTACTAACCAGGGCCGACCCTGCTTAGCTTCTGAAATCAAGCGAGATCGGATGTGCTTAGGGCATCTAGGCAGCCATCTCTAGTGTAGATTAGGGTAAACTATGGGTTGTTCTGAAAGGAATGGACGTGAGTCAGGACTTCATTGGCCTTATGTGTAAGCATAGAACTGCTGGGTAGTTCAGTGATTTATGTCTCTGGCTGCAGAGCCAGAGGTTCGGAATTCAGTTCTTCATGGTGCGTCCAGGGAAAGAACTAGACGTGATGATCCCATAGGCTCCCTTCCAGCTCTGCAGTTCTAAGGTGCCAATGTTAAAGTAACTTGTATTTGGGGGGAAAAGGTACCATTAGGACAGAATATGGAGAGACAGAATGGTTTCCTATAGGCAGAGTTGTGAGACAGGGATGCATTATCTGTTCAATCTGTATTCAGAACATATACGGAAAGCAGAATAGGTTCAGACGAACAAGGGAGTGAAAATTGGTGGAAGAAGCATAAGTAATTAAAGCATGCAGCTGAGGCTTGGCAGAAAGCAGTTGTGACTTGAAAAAACAGCTAGGGAAAATGAAAAGAACTTATCAAAGCAGGACTGCAGTTGAATGTTAAGAAGTTGAATGTTAAGTTGAATGTTAAGAAGTTAAGAAGTTGAATGTTAAGAAATCATGACTACAAATTTAGCAATGACAATGAAGAAACTGAAGTGGTTAAAAATGTTGTATACCTTGGGTCAATAATCAAATGGAGAATGAAACTAGGAAAGGCAGCCATCGTTATCAAGTTTGTTTTGGAGAACACGACTAAGATCGTCAACACTTATTTCTGATAACCATGTATGGGTGTGAAACCTGGGAAGTTAAAGCTGAGAGGAAAAAAAAAAACAAACTCATTTGAAATATGATTCTGGAAGAGATCTTTGCAGGTACGTCAAGCCTGATATATCTCAAGAGGCGAAAATGTTGAAACTGATTGTTCCACTTTGGCCACATCAGTTGAAATTTTTTTAAAATGCACTAAATTAAGCCTTTGCCTCCCCCATTTGGAATGTCCTCCCTATAGGCATCCACCTGGCACTGACACTTTTGGGTTTTTTGCGCCAGGCAAAGACCTTCCTGTTCTGCCAGCATTTTCATTAGATAGTGTTCTGTTTAGCTGGGTTCATGAGCAGCAGGATTTTATTATTTACTGTATTTTCTGTCTATAAGATTCTCCGTGTATAAGACGATTCCCAATTTCCCAACCTGAAATAACAGTTTCTATACTGTGTGGTCATCTCATTGGCCTACCTCTATGTATAAGATGACCCTAAATGTTTAGTCAGTTTTATGGGAAAATATAGTCTTATACATTGAAAAATACAGTATATATTGTTTTAAACTGGTTGTGATTTTGATGGTTTTTAACATGTTGTTTTATAGTTTTAATATATTGGTGTATGTCGCCCAGAAACCACTTGGTAGTGGGGCAGGTTAAAATTATAAATAAATAAATAAATAAATAAACTTTAGAACTTGCTTTAAACAGACTTGGTATGTCTGTGAAGATTGTCAGTCATCCAGGTGAGTTTATCTGGAAGTTGAGTCATAGCAACTGGACTTCTTTTTCTTGTGTGATTCCAACATTTCACTGCTCATCCAGATAGCTTCATCAGTCTGACTGATGAAGCTGTTTGGATGAGCAGCAAAATGTTTCAATCTCTCAAGAAAAAGAAGTCCAGTTGCCATGACTCAACTTCCAGACAGACTTGGTATATGTATCTAGCCAGGATTTTGGAATGTGTATGTTTCTTCTGCACCACATCCATCTCTGTTACACCCAATCTGATGAAGATTGCTTATGCTTCTGATTTTTGTCATGATCTAATTGAAGTATCTTCCACCCTTGTCAGGCAATTGTGTTACAAAAGCCTTACACCTATGTCTAATATGGGTACATCCTCATCTTTGAATGAGTGTCCTTTGTCCTTCTAATGGAGATATGCTACTGATTCTGGTCCTGGGATGTTGCCCCTCTTTTTTTGGGTCATCCTCCTGTTAACTGTTTAGTTTCTCCAGTGTAGAAATCTGCACAGTGCGCACTCCTCACTGCATTTTACCACATGTACTATATTGCTCCTTTTGTGTTTTGGTATCGGGTCCTTTGGGTGAAAAAGTATTTGCCTTACTGTGTTTGTGGGTTTGAAGTAAACAGGGATGTGGTGGTTGCCAAAAATCCAGCCCAGTGGTCCTCAAAATCCGTGCCTCTTTTTTGGGGGGGGGGAGGGGGCATCTCAAGCCTTTTTTTTGGGGGGGGGGTGTCTCAGGCCGGCTGGGCTTTTCGTGTGTGCCTCTTTTTGGGGGGGGGGGGGGGCATCTCAGGCCGGCCTGGGTCTTTCCCCGCTGTGTTGAGGTCCAGCCATGTAGGGAATGACCACTAGGTTCTTCCATCTGCTCTGGGTCGCAGGCTGATCTATTGTTCTTCTGAGTTAGGACATAGCTTTGTTGAAGGCCCACTTTGAATATCCACAAGCCATAACTGCTGTATTCAGGTGCCTGTCTTGCTTCTTTTTGGCTTTTGTGGAGGTGGGGATGCTCTCTGCTCTGTGGTTTAGGGTCCTGATGACTCCTAACTTATGTTTTAATGGATGGTGGGAGTCAAATTGTAACTTAAGTACTGATCTGTGTGGGTGGGTTTCCTGTAAATTTATATTCCCAGGCCATGGTCAGGTCCAATGATGGCTGCACAATCTAGGAAAGCTGGCCTGTTGTCTTGGGTGTCTTCCTCAGTGAACTTAATATTAGGGTCCACCGCATTGATGTGGTCTGTAAAGGTATGTACTTCCTGAGCCTTGATTTTCACCCAGGTGTCATCTACATACCTGAACCAGTGGGATGGTGTCATCCCTGGGAAGGTGTTGAGTGCCTTATTTTCCACTTCTTCCATGAATAGGTTAGCAACAATGGGTGATACTGGGAAACCCATAGCACAGCTATGCTTCTGTCTGTAGAAGTCCCCTCTGTACATGAAATACATGGTGTTCAGACACAGTCAGCAGCAGGCATATCTGGTCTGGGTTGAGGCTGCTTCTGGTGGTGATGGTGCTCTCTTCTCTTTGTCTCTTCTTTACTGTTGTTAGGGCATTGGTGGTGGGAATGCTGGTAAAAAGAGACATAACATCAAAGGATACAGTGGTTTCATCTATATCCAGTTTCATTCCCTGACCTTAGAAACAAACTCCTCTGAATTGTGCACATGGTGGTCTTTGAGTTCAACTATTTGTCCTCCATTTTAAGGACAAAGGGCATTTATTCAAAGATGAGGATGTACACATATTAGACAGAGAATATAGGTGGGTTCAATGAGGGGTCAGGGAAATTGTTCATGGGTGCATTGAAAACCCATCTCTCAACAGAGGTGGGGGACTCAGTCACAATCTGTCTGCTACTTTCATCAGTCTCCAGACAAATCAAAAGCTCTTTGAACCTCCACCAGCAAGGTGGACTCATAATTAATTGGTGTTGGGAAAGTTTGAATAGGTGGGACTTTCATGCACCCTAGGCCATTGTCCACCTAATGAGCCTATTCAGACCATTGTCGAACTTAGGTGCCTATTCAGGTCAGGGGTGTGTGAAATCAAGGGGAATTATAAATTGGAGGACCTACAGCTAACTTTCTGCAGACTGATGAAGCTGTTTGGATGTAGAATTATAGAATCAATGAGTTGGAAGAGACCTCAAGGGCCATCCAGTCCAACCCCCTGCCATGCATGAACCCCCATCCAGATGACCATCCAGCCTCTGCTTAAAAACCTCCAAAGAAGAAGACTCCACCACACTCCAGGACAGCATATTGCACTGCCGAACAGCCCTGTCATGACTTTCTTCTTAAGGTTTAAATTGAATATCATTTCCTGTAGTTTGAAACCATTTCCCCCTGTCCTAGTCTCTGAAGCCATGGAAAACAAACCTGTTCCCTCTCCAATATGACATCCTTTCAAATATTTAAGATTAGCTATCATATCCCCTCTTGGCCACCTTTTTGAAAGGCTAAACTTTCCCAGCTCCCTAAGCCACTCCTCATAAAACATTTCTTCCAGACCCTCAACCATCCTGGTTGCCCTCCTCTGTACGTGCTCAAGGTTGTCAACATCCTTTTTAAATTGACGTGCACAGAACTGGACACAGTACTCCAGGTGGGGTCTGACCAGAGCAGAATAGAGTGGTACTATCCCTTCCCTTGATCTAGACAGTAAGCTTCTGTTGACGCAACTATGAATCCCATTGGCTTTCCTGGCTACCGCATCACACTGCTGACTCATGTTCAATTTGTGGTCCACCAAGACTCCCAGATCCCTTTCACATGTACTATTCTCGAGCCAGGTGTCTCCCATCCTATATCTGTGCAATTCATTCTTTTTACATAGATGCAGCACCCTACATTTCCCTCTGTTGAAACCCATTCTGTTAGCTTTGGCCCAGCTCTCTAATCTGTCAAGGTCATTTTGGATTTTCATCCTATCTTCTAGGGAATTAGCAACCCCTCCCAATTTGGTATCATCTGCAGATTTAATTAGCATACTCTCTATTCCTTCCTCCAAGTCATTAATAAAGATATTGAACAGCACTGGACCCAGAATAAAACCTTGGGGCACCCACTGGTCATGTCTCTCCAAGCTGGAGAGAAGCCATTTATGATTGGTCAACCAATTAGAAATCCAAATAACAGTAGCACTATGTATCCCACTTTCTACTAACTTCTTAGCAAGAATACCATGAGGAATCTTATCGAAGGCCTTACTGAAGTCCAGATAAGCAATATGCACAGCATGTGTAGTGAAACATTTTGGTCCCTCAAGAAAGGAAGTCTAGCTGCCATGACTCAACTTCCAGATGTTCTCATTGTGTTGTTTCAAGCTCTGTTCTGTGGTCCTGGCATACAGCATACACTGGAGATCAGCTGGAGAAAATAGAATAAGGTAAGGTGTGGCATAAAACAAGCATTCCTGTGAGTATCACCGCCACCTCCACCACTGTCCAGAGTAAGGTGGCAGGGAGGCCCTCTTCAGTCATAGTCTTCACAAAGTACCAACTTGCATAACTGCTAGAATGTGACTTTATTAGGGTTGGGGAATTGGGTACCAAAAGGGAAGGATGCCAGCAGCACCCCATCCTCCCAGTTCTTGGTGGGAAGGGGCTGAGTTGATGTCACTAGTTTCTTGTCATAGTTTGCTAGTGGAGTTGGTTCTTAACCACAGGCCAAACTATCCCATATCATTCAGTGAGGGTTTGTATTTTTCCAGAATTCCCTCTTCATTCTTGTTGCATCTCCCTCTGGTGCTTGCATCTGCCTGAGGGCCATGTCTGTCACCAAGGTGTGTGTGTGTGTGTGTGTGTGTGTGTGTGTGTGTGTGTGTGTGTGTGTGTGTGTGTGTGTGTGTGTGTGTGTGTGTGTGTGTGTGTGTGTGTTGTTACAGTAGTGACAGACTCTTCGTGACTCCATGGCCATGGAGTTTTCTTGGCAGGAATACTGGAGTGGTTTGCCAGTTCCTACTCCAGGTCCACAAGGTAATTGTTGGAGGGGTAAAGCTGGTGGGCTTAGGTGTTCTTCTTCCCTTGGGCTACCATGAGATCCACCAAGACCAATGATGGCAAACCTTTTAGAGACCGAGTGCCCAAACTGCGATTCAAACCCCACTTATTTTTCACAAAGTGCCAATACGGCAATTTAACCTGAATACAGTGGTACCCTGGGTTACAAATCCTTCAGGTGTTACCCTTCGGGAAAGCGAGAATCGAAGAGCAGGATTTTTTATTTCCCGTGGCCACAACACGCTCGCTGTGGCTGCAGGAAATTAAAAAACCTGGTCTTTGATCCTTGATTTCCTGAAGAGTGGCACCACATCCACATCTCTGCCCTGAGAGGCAGAGGGGTGGCTCCCACCAGGAAAACCAGGGGGAAGTGGTGGTGGTTTGTGAGGTAATTGGTATCCCCAGTTTACTTTCCAGGCATGCCGCTCTGGGTATCCCAAAAGTGGTGTGGCTGGAGAGTAAACGGGGGCTACTAAGGAGCCCACAAACTGCTGTCTCCCCTTCACCTGGCTCTCTTCATAGAGCCATTTTGAGAACACTGGAATGGCTCTGTGAAGAGAGTCAGGCAAAAAGTAGGCAGGGGTTTGTGGGTTCCTCCGTTGCCTCAGTTTACTTTCCAGCCATGCTGGTTTTAGGATGCCCAGTGTTGCCTGGCTGGAGAGTAAACTGGGCCATGAATGAGTCCACAAGCCACTGCCTCCCCTTTGCTCAGCTCTCTACACAGAGCACAGTGGCCCACTCCAAGCGGAGGGGGAAGTGCTTTGGCTGTGAGGGGGCCACAGAAGTGGCCACAGAAGTGACTTCATGTTCCACCTTTGGCACCCATCCCATAGATTCGCCAACACTGACCTGGACTCTGTCCCAGAGCTCTGCACCAGGAAATAGTCCACCTTCCCAGAGTGCAGCTTCTTCTTGGCTTCTTCTCACCCTTCGCCATCCAATTTCATCAGAAATGAAAGGAGAATTAAGCAGGAGAACATAAAGGAGGATAGAGAACATATCTTCAGTGTTTAACTCATGAATGTTATGCTGTGTATAGTGATTGACCTCTGATAGTTGTTTGCATCTATACTAGAAGTTTTCAACATAATTTTCATTCTTTGTCTGTGTGTGTGTGTGTGTGTGTGTCTCTCTCTGTGTGTGTGTGTGTGTGTGTGTGTGTGTGTGTGTGTGTGTGTAAAATACAGAAAACTAAGATGTCTTGTCATCTAGACCAATATGCTATTACTGAAGATTTTCTGGTGCTTCTAGGTTTCCTGTTTTCCACCACCACACATTTGATTTCTTTCTGTTGGCTATTTTTGTTAGATTAGTGATGGATAGCCTCTTAACTGACCTTTCAATAATTATTTGCTTACGTAATGGCACTCTTCTGATTTCTCTGGTGTCTGTGTTTATTCTTCTATTTTTAAAACATGGGGGAAATAATAATAATAATAACCCATTAATAGTACCACACTTCCTTGTCCTGTGGAAATCATAAAAAAGACTTAGGGCAACAAATCCCAATTATTGAAAAATCATTTTTACAGAAGTTTTCAAAATAATGTGATTGCTTGATACCTCTCAAGCAATGCTTTTCCTCAGAACTTATAGCTTCTAATCGTCTAGAGAACCATAGGCCATCTCAGAGTATTAAAGAATTTATTTATTTATTTATTTATTTATTTATTTATCTATTTATCTATTTATCTATTTATCTATAGGATAATTATTTATTTATTTATTTATTTATCTATTTATCTATTTATCTATAGGAGTCATATACCACCCATCATGCTGATTGGCTACTCTGGGTGGTTTACAACAGAAATGCAATCAATATTACATAAATATAGTAATATAAAACATGGTGAAAAAACAAACTAATGCATAAACAATGAAATATAATCCAAAAAATCACTAAATAATAACTACTTTAAAATGAGGCATTAGAGGCAGAGGAGGATTAGGTCAGATAGCATAAAGTTGTCACAGATGGAAAATCACACTCAGGGCAAGCTTTTATGAAGAGCCAAGTTTTCAGTAGGCATTTAAAGACTCACAGTGAGGAGGCCAGGCAGATTGGGGGGCGGGCATGGGGGGCAGCTGATTCCATAACCAAGGGGTGACCACCAAGAAAGTTGGAACCTTCAGGTGCCCCATCTGGAGTGAGTGAGTGATACTGGCAGTTCTCTGCAGAAGGAACCACTCTGACAGATACCAAGGTTGTTGACTGTTTAGGGCTGCAATAACTGTTTAATTTAAACCCATTTGTGACTTCAGATCACAGCAAGAACCACACACCACACTTCAGTGCACCATTCACAGGGAGATGTCTTCTTCCCTGTCCAAGGCATTGAGGTAGAAGTATAATGTTTGTTTTGTGTCCATTCAGAAGGATGAAGAACTCCACTTCATCTGGAGCAAAGGGCAGTGGATTGGCAAAGAAGTCCAGGCATCTAGAAAGAAGTACCGGTAAGAAGTACTGAAGTTTTATAGCCTGAGAAAGCCAATGGTAAAAGGTTGAGTAATTGGAACACATGGACCACATTTGTTACAGTTGCCTCTGAGAAACAGCATTGCTCAGAACATGTAAGACAATGATAAGGCTATTAAATGTGTTTCACTAATCAAATTATTTCAGCCACCAAGGGCCATTGTACAAAACGATAGTAAAGCTGCACCTGGAATATTCTGTACAGTTCTGGTCACCGCATCTCAAAAAAGACATAGTGGAACTGGAAAAGGTGCAGAAGAGAGTGACTGAAATGATTACTGGGCTAGAGGACCTCCCTTAAGAGCAAAGGCTAAAATATTTGGGTCTCTTTAGTCAGGAAAAAATCTGCCTGAGGGGGGATATGGTTGAGATGTACAAAATTATGCAGGGCATAAGTAAAGTGGATAGAGGGACACTCTTCTCCCTCTCACAAAATACCAGAACTAGGGGACATCCACTCAAATTGAGGGTTGGAAGAGTGAGAACATACAAAAATATTTTTTTACCTAGCATGTTGTTAGTCTGTGGAATCCCCTGCCACAGGATGTGGTGATGGCATCTGGGCTGGATGCCTTCAAAAGAGGATTGGACAGATTCCTGGAGGAAAAGTCCATCAAAGGTTACAAATCATGAGGGAGATGTGTAATCTCCAGGCTTATAACCAGGGTACTTCAAGGTCCAGATGCAGAGGAGTGGTATCGGGAGACATATATCTAGTCTCATGAGCTCCCAGAGCCATTTGTTGGGGCCACTGTGAGATACAAGAAGCTGGACTAGATGGGCCCTTGGTCTGATCAAGCATGGCTCTTCTTCTGTTCTTATGTTTTTGCGTTAATTTCTATTTTCTTGGACTGCATTGGGCTGCTTCTAACTATTAAGAAGATATAGTATTCATTGCTAATCATTCAGCCGGTATCAATAGCACACCATAAAATAAGGGAAGAAACTTGAAAATGATATTATAGATACATTTTATTTGAGAGAAGGACACCACAAGATAATAACGTGAATAATACATCACATGCAGTACTATATTAAGCACCTTTTCTAACTCTGCTTCCAGCAAACAAGAGAAAGCAATATTTTGGCAATTCTAAATATTTTTTGTCAGAATAAGGTGCAGCTGTTTTCCATAAAATATCATCATAAAGTTTCCACAAAACCGTTCCATAAAACGCATCCTATCTGAGAATGCATATCACACTAGTGGGAAATATAAAAGTTGAATGAATAAATGAATAAACAAATTACAGATTTTTTTGTTTCTCACTATTGTTAATGGGAATTGACTAAGCAATTAAAAGTTTTGCATCTCCTTTTAGGATTGGCTCCCTGGGCCTAATAAAAATAGACTCTTAAGCAAAGTACCCACACACTTAATTACAGTGCTGTTTCCATTATGATGTTTTCTATCATAGTGGTGTGATACAGTAGTTCAAGTGTTGGTCTGGGAGCAAGAAGTTCTGAGTTCAAGTTGCAAAAAATTAACTACATACTTTTGGGTCCATCATTCTCTCCCAATTAGTCAGCCTCACCAGATTGTTATGAAGAGATTTGACTGTGAAGGAAGGAAGCCATGCATACTACATTGAAGTACAATGGGATAGTAATGTCATAAACAAATGAAACTTTTTTCAAAACAGGCTCATTTGGAAAATGAAGTTTTTAATTGGTTTCATATTTACTTGCTACATTTATGTGCTCTTTTTCAGTTTAAAAAAAGTTTGGCCTTTTTGTGCTACCAGAATGAATGAATGAATGAATGAATGAATGAATGAATAAATAAATAAATAAATAAATAAATAAATAAATAAATAAATAATATTCTGGATAAATATTATTAAAAAGTTTTATTGATTTTAAAGGAAAAGGGAAGGGGCAAGGGGGAGGGGATGAAGGAAAAATATAAAAACTTACTTTGGATCTATCAAGTCAAAAATAACGATTTTTGGATCAATATAGAAGTAATGGTGATACCTTGAATTTGCACCAAGAGCAATTTGGACAATGAAGCAACTGTGGTTCCTCTTTTGAAAAGCCAATTAACTGCTAGGATTGGTCCTTTTTTGAGCTCCAGAAAACAGTCTGTGTATAGTCAAGATTTCCTGTATGAACTGATGACAAGATGTCAGAAAACAAAGAAAACACACACTCAACACATTTGTTGGTACAGTCATTTCAAAATCATTCCAATCTATTGTCCTGATTGTTAATTTTTACCACTAGACATTTTCAGGTTATGATCTGAGCAAGAAGAAAAATATAAAAAAATCAGTTCATTTAAGCAATCAAACATACTGTTTATTTATTTACTTTTCTTTCTTTCTGCCCAGTAGGAATCAAAGCAGCTCAAGGTGAGTTAAAATAACACAACAGATGGAGCTTGAAGCATAATAAGAGATAATATGAAAATATATTACAAAGTAATGTAATCTTTTACAATAACTATGAAAACCATATTAAAAGCACACACATAAGCACCTGTGAGTTCAAAAATATAAGATTTGCAAGACTCTTACTTGCTCCCCCATAAAAGGAATACCTTTGCATTCAGTCTCTAAAAGGTTTGCCATCACTGATTTAGACAATCCATCTAAAAGTAACATAATAGCTAGTGGTCATTGAGGGAAAGCTTGCCTGAAGAGAAAGGTCTTTGCCTGCTTGCAGGGAGACAGAAAAGATGAGGCAGTCCTGGCTTCCAGTGGGAGGGAGTTCCAAAGTCTCTGAGCAGCAACAGAGAAGGTCCTTTCATGTGTTCTTATGAGATGCACCTGTGAAGGAGGCGGGATGGAGAGAAAGGCCTCTCCTGATGACCTTAGCACCTCAGCCAGGTCATACTGGGAGATACAATCTTTGAGGTAATTTGGAACCAGGCCATTTAGTACTTTATGATTTAAAACGAACATTTGAATTGAGCCTGGAAATTTATTGGCAACCAGTGAAGCTGCTGTAGCAAGGGCATAATGTGATCCCTTTAATCGGCCTCAGCTACTGCATTTTGGACCTGCTGAAGCTTCCTGAGACTTTTCCTCAGGAGGATGACATAAAGTGCCTTACCGTAGTCCTTCTGGTACATCAATAGGGTGTGTGTCACAGTGACCAGAACAGATTTCTACGGAAATGGACATAGCTGCTACGCTAGCTTTAATTGTGCAAATGCACTTCTGGCCGCTGCTGAGACCTGGACAATAAAACTCAGTACGTTCCTCTCATTGTGTCCCAGATAGGCTTCACCTAATTTTATCTCTGCACTTGTGTCTCCCTCCCACTTCCAATATTTTTTTCAAATCATTTGTTTATTAATATATGTTACTTGCCATTTTGAGTCAAGTATTTCCCTATATTCGTATGTTTTAAGATATCATGTACATATTAAAAGTAAATATATATTGCAGTTTAATTTCCTACTACCAGACATCTCACAACCGGTTGCAATGACCCTGAAATGTTCCAAGAGTGACACACTGTAGAGGTGTGGTATTTTATTTGTTTTAGAAATCTGTGGTGAGCATCATTTTCTTTAAATAAATGGTGCCCTCTGCTGGGAAAAAAAAACATAACTTTTTATAGAAGCAGGGATAGCTAGGTTGGTGTAGTGAACAAAATAATTCCAAAGTCACAATGGAACTGAAGCTCGTATCATGCTATTAAAAGGCTACAAAACTGGAAGCTTTCAAGAGAACACTGTTTTTGTCAGGCAAGGGATTACAAAACAAGCAGGGTGGAAGATAGGGAAGGGCAAACAGTGATGGAGGGATGCTTGGATCTTAAGAGTTTCCTTTGGCTAGATGGGCAAGATACAAATAAAATGAAATGAAATAAAGTCCTGGTGTTTAGTGGAGAAGGACTTCTGCAGACAAGTAAATGAGCTTCACCAGGCAATACAGTGGTATTAGATTTTACTTGGCCTCAACCACAGACTCACCCACTGGTGGAAATTTGGAAACTATTCACTCATTTCCACTAACTTCCCCAGCACTGGCCTTAACAAGATGGATGCAGTTTTGAGTTTAAAATGGGATATCACAGGCTAAAATGCCACTGGGCAAGTCCCACCTGTGCAGCTAGAATGACATCATCTGAGTGGCAGGACATGGCTGATTAAAGGGTAAAGGAGAGATTGTGCCTTCAGAAATTCAACCTGTCACTTGAAGGGGAAATTGGAAATTATACAGAGGTTCACACAGGCTTAGTCTAAGGGTCACGTCTGACTTATGGCGGCAGACATCTAATCTCTGAGCTGGTTCAGTATTTCTGGCTCCGATCACCACAGTATTTCTGGCTCTATATTTCTGGTTCAGGCTTTGTGGCTCTGATGACCTCTGATTATCTTGACTTAAGATCCAGACATCCCTCCATCCCAGAGTTCCAGATAGGTTGTCCCTACCTGAAGATGCATTGGGTTGACTCTGGGATTTTTGACATGCAGTGTGTTTGCTCTATGAGTGGGAAAGAGATTTGCAGTGGCAGCCAGGATGTGCCGATGCCCATGTAAAATGCAAGCTGCACTGGTGCATGTGGCTCTCAACGAAGACAGACATTGGCAGAAATACACAAACACAGGTCCATTTGCAGATTTCACATACATTCCAACATAATGAATAACCCCTGCAAGAAAAAGAAAATGAAACACAATTATATATGGAAAGTTTCTATGGCCAACCACTTCAGAACAATAAAATCTATCTTGGGGGAGGCTACATTAACCATTTGCCCCACAGTTTTCATAAGACTAAGTGCAGATGAATTCACATTAAAACCCAGCAACGACATAACACAAAGTTTAATGCAAGTAAGTTGGAGTCATCTTTTTTTGTGTTGGAGTCATCTTTTTTTAAAAAGTGCGGGACTGCCATTTTTTATTCAGCTGGCTATGGAAGTGTACATTAATTTCCATTAGCTCCATTTGGACTGACATTGCTTTTGTCGGCTTTCT
Organism: Phrynocephalus forsythii; assembly: GCA_029282475.1. Lineage (NCBI taxonomy): Eukaryota > Metazoa > Chordata > Lepidosauria > Squamata > Agamidae > Phrynocephalus > Phrynocephalus forsythii. The sequence continues at coordinate 119,672,586 of JAPFRF010000001.1, forward strand.
TTTCAGTGCAGTCTTCTGACTGGATGCAAATAGGTACTTATGGGGTTGTCAGTTCCTCCCAAACTTTTTTCCAAATATTGTCTTGCTTGCTTTACAAAAAAATGCAAGACAGCACGGGAACAGAATATTGTAAGGGCACTTTGGAAAAATTACATAAATCAAGGGAGGTGGGAATTGCCAATCAGCACCTTAACTTCCTGTCCCAGGCACCTTTTACTGTTGGACTGTAAACATAGCCTCTGTTTGTTCTGACATTGCTTGTCAGCTGGATGACTACAGTGATTTCACCTGCAGAAACCTGATCACAGAGGATCAAGGCAATACTACCGTATTTTCCCGTCTATAAGATGATGCCATGTATAAGGCACCCCCCTTTGAACCTCAAATTAACAGAATGAACAAATCCTGCCAGAAAGGAAGGGAAACAGTGGGGGGGGCAGCGCAAGGGAGGAGAACTCAACCTGATGTCAGTGAATGAACTGATCAGAGTCCCTGCCCTGCAAAGGTTTCCCTTCCACTTTGGGTTATTCTCCATACATCTATACACACACCACAGTTTCCTGTCCTTTCCAGCAAATCTTTCCCATCAGTTTGGGTTCTCCTCCACACACACACACACACACAGAGAGAGAGAGAGCTCACTGTTTTCCCCTTTCCTACCTGGGCTGTTTCACTGCCTTCCACTTTCCAAAATGCCTCTCTGTTTTGTTTTTTGTTTGTTAGTTTTTGCAGAAATCTGAGCCATCTTTTTGCAGAAATCAAAGTGGGGAAAGGCACTTCTTAATGGACTGTTCAACCCGTGAGGCTTTCCCCACAGAAAAGAAAGATGGCTCTGCTTTCTGCAAAAACAAACACACACAAAACAAAGTGGAGAGGCATTTGGAAAGGTGGAGGGCAGTGAAAGAGCACAGGAAGGAAAGGGAAACAGTGGTGTCTGTATGTGAGTGTGTGCAGAAGAACCCAAACTGACCACCATGAATGACCTGCCAGAATGGGCACTCCTAATGCCTGAAATGCTGGGAGGAGCCACTTTGATGCCAGCCTAGGGATGGGATAAGTTTGAACCCCCCATGTGACCCTAGCAGACTAAGGGTATAAATACAAATGCCCAGGAAAGCGGGCTCACCTTTCTAATTTGGCTGTCTTGCTGATCCCTCAGTTTATGAGCTGATGTGGGTGCCATTTTAGAGAGGCTTCTCAAAGACCATATTTTCCCTTTCTTTGGGCAACTAGCAGCAGCAGAACTTCTGATTGCACACCAACAATGTGGGGATTATCAGTGATCCAATTGCCCCCCATCAACTGTTTGGCACTAGAAGCTTCCCGGAAAGTTGGAGTGTTGGCCTAGCAGAGGGCAGCAGTACTTCAGGGAGATGCAGTGCCTTTTGCAAGCCCAGTTTGCGCTGGGCTCGCCTGGTATCGTTACATAATTGGGACTTGTTGATTGTAACTGCTTATAATTAATTGTTGCATTTGGGGGTGGGTGAGGGCAGTAGAGGGGGGTATAGCAATTTTAAAAAATTAAATTGAATGTGAATTGGGGCAGATGCTGGCAGAGGATTAAGGCATTATCAATAATAATAATAATAATAATAATAATAATAATAATAATAATAATAATAATAATAATAATAATAATAATAATAATAATAATAATAATAATAAATAAAGGGGGTTATATTTGTACTTGTTCCACTGGCAGTAGGTTCTAAGTAGTTGTTACATGGTTGGAATTCGAGGTGGTGGGGTACTAATTTTTGAAAAAATTATTATTATTATTATTATTATTATTATTATTATTATTATTATTATTATTATTATTATTATTATTATTATTATTATTATTAACAACTATATATAGTGACACATAAGTAAGGGGGAGCTTACTAGATTGTTGCAGGTAGCAGTTCTGGAGTTAGTGGTGCAATTCAATTAGATTTAGATGTCTGTTTATTTACTACTACCCATTGCAGGCTAGTGGGTGTTGAATTAAAAAAATATATATCATTCAGTGAGGCATCAGCCAAGTACATGTGGAACGTTATCAATGGAGGATCCAAGGCAATAGGGCATTGGGCAGAAAATGTTTAATTCAAGGGTAAATGGGTGACAAGGGGTAGGTAGTGATGCCTTCCAAAGGATGTGGTTCAAAGAAAGGAAAATAGCCAGTCAAGAGACCCAGGGCCTCCCTTCTCCACCTAGGCTTTCCTCTTTGGATGATGAGGATCATCTAGACTTTAGGGGCACTCAGTAAAGTGGAAAGACAAATGGTGGAGCAGGCTGGCCAGGCACTAGATTCGAGGTGCAAGTCAAGCCCAGAGACTAAAGCCAGGGAGATGGAGGAACTCAAACATATGGGTGAATTTATGATGTCTTGCATTACTCTTTTAGTGCAAGAGCTAGCAGCACTGGTAGGGGCAGCAGTTATCCCTACCACACCAGTTGAGACACAGGAATCTGGGGTGGTTTCACCTCCTCTTCCAGAAGTGATGCAATGGGAGAGAACAACATCACCAGAGCCTGTTGCGGTGGAAGGCAAGTTGAAATTGGAGGAACTGCAGGTCTTGGACCTATCATCAGGCTGACAGGTGGCAGGTAGTGGGCCACTTATACAAGTGCCTAAGCCCTGCCAGGTTCACCCATACTCAGACCACACCACATATGACATGGACACGTCCATGGGCTGCAGGTGGATATGGGCCCCTAGCCCAGCCCCCATTGGTTCACCCTTTAGGATTTCAGCCAACACAACTTCAAGTTGCTTCTGAGGCACAACATAGGCAACGAGTGACCTCAAAAGAAATAGGGATCCAGGGTAGTTAGGAACATGTCAAGAGTGGAATGGCTGGTGGTAGTCAGGTAAGTAACACAGAAACTACACCTAACTCCTTCAGGAACATGCTGGTTTGTGATGAATCATTTTTGTTAGGTTACCATCTATCACAAACCACAATAGATAAGATTATAAATGGAGAGTATATTGATGTATTTGACCTACTGAATAGGGAAATTGAAAGTCAAAAATTTGAGAAACTAGAGGAAAAGGATAAGGAAAGAATAGGAAATTAGGAGTTGGGCTAATTGGATGGCTGGATTTTTCATTTATGTGGGGATTATCAGATGAGAGAGCATATGATTTGATACAGTACATGGATATAATATTTAGAGCCCACACAGACTTCCCAGGCACTGCTTGGTTGTAGTATGATGAAGCATTTAGAATGCAGGCAGTCAAGTCCTGAGTTGTTTAGGGCAGTGGTCCCCAACCCCCGGGCCGCGGACCGGTGCAGGTCCGTGGACCGGTTGGCACCGGGCCGCCTGGGGAGGCCGGGGAGGCTCCTCCCCTTTTCCTCCACCGCCCTCCTCCTCCTCCTCTTCTGTCCCGCGGGCAGCTGGAGGAGGAGTCGCCGCCGCCGGGCACGGCGCATGGGCGGGGTGGGGGAGCCCGGGGCTCCTGGGTGGGCGGGCCCCGCCTCCTCCTCCTGTCGGCGGCCGCGGCAGCCACGGCAGCCGCCCGTGGCCGGCTCGGAGGTCCCGGTGGCGCCTTGGGCCAGAGACGCCACCCCCACCGGCCTCCCTCTCCCCCTCCCGCCGCCCGCCCGAGGCCGCGCAGCGGAGGCAAGCGGCGGCGCAGAGGTGCCCCACCGAGGCGGGCGCCCCGCCGAGGTGCAAGGCGCCCAGAGACTAAAGCCAGGGAAATGGAGGAACTCAAACATATGGGTGAATTTATGATGTCTTGCATTACTCTTAGTGCAAGAGCTAGCAGCACTGGTAGGGGCAGCAGTTATCCCTACCACACCAGTTGAGACACAGGAATCCGGGGTGGTTTCACCTCCTCTTCCAGAAGTGATGCAATGGGGAGAACAACATCGCCCAGAGCCTGTTGCGGTGGAAGGCAAGTTGAAATTGGAGGAACTGCAGGTCTTGGACCTATCATCGGGCTGACAGGTGGCAGGAAGTGGGCCACTTATACAAGTGCCTAAGCTCCTGCCAGGTTGGGGCATACTCAGACCACACCACATATGACATGGACCGTCCATGGGCTGGAGGTGGCGGGGGCCCCTAGCCCAGCCCCCATTGGTTCACCCTTTAGGATTGCAGCCAACACAACCAAGTTGCTTCTGAGGCACAACATAGGCGCCGAGTGACCTCAAAAGAAATAGGGATCCAGGGTAGTTAGGGACATGTCAAGAGTGGAATGGCTGGTGGTAGTCAGGTAAGTAACACAGAAACTACACCTAACTCCTTCAGGAACATGCTGGTTTGTGATGAATCATTTTTGTTAGGTTACCATCTATCACAAACCACAATAGATAAGATTATAAATGGAGAGTATATTGATGTATTTGACCTACTGAATAGGGAAATGGAAAGTCAAAAATTTGAGAAACTATAGGAAAAGGATAAGGAAAGAATAGGAAATTAGGAGTTGGGCTAATTGGATGGCTGGATTTTTCATTTATGTGGGGATTATCAGATGAGAGAGCACCCCCCAGTACATGGATATAATATTTAGAGCTCACCCAGACCCCCAGGCACTGGAAAATAATAAAATGAAGCATTTAGAATGCAAACAAAAAAGTGGGGAGTTGTTTAGGGAGGATGGCTTCCATTTGTCAGATTTGGACTTGGAATATTTCCTAGAAAATTTACAAGGAGACCTGGAGGCCATATTGAATGGCTTGAAGGGAGAAAGGGAGCATATCTAATAGCCCCTTTTTGGTGGCGGGCAGTGCAAGTGGTATAAAATTGGTATAGGCTTTAATAGAACAAACAGATATTAGGCCAGCAGCCCTCATTGTAATTAAGGTGGTAAGAATAAGGTAGGAATAGAAAAGTGGACTCAGTGATTTAATGTCCACAGAGCGGTAGATGAGGGCTGCCAGGAACGCCTTTTTAACATTGGCAAAATGCTGAACAGCTGTGCAGCATTGGGCCATTTAGGAGCTCAATGAGAAGGACCCCACTTACACTCTCTGGGCCTCCTTGCTTGGGGAGGAACATCACAGAATTCTATTAAATGATCTAAATAAATTGTGTCCCAGCTTTTATTCCATATACAAGTCTTATTTCTATTTCCAGACTTGGTGGGCAAAGGAAGCGAAGCAGCAAGGTCAGCTAGGCCACTCCCCCAACCCACCCACACCCCCTTGGGAAAGGCTTACTTCCATGTATATGACACCCATTTTTAGTATCATGACTGGGGGGGGATAGCATCATATACACGGAAAGATATGGTAAATCTTTCCAAACAGAAAGATTTAAGACGTAACATAAGTCTGCAAAACATCGCTAATTGATTCCCCGGAGAATTCATGAGGTACACCATCAATTCTTTTCTTGATATTTCCCTTCTTGCACCTGTTCCCAGTACAAAAGAGGCAAATTGAAATTCAGTTTTAAAAGTGTCTTATCTTTTCACATGGTTATCTCCTATTGCCATTTGAGTAGACATGAACTTGAAGCAATTACTTGAGGATCCAGGTACTTCCAGCTTTGTAAACACATGACCCATGTTGGTCCTCTCTTTGAATGGCTGTCTTTGGTCCTCTGTTTGAACAACGTTTCCATGTTCTGCAAAATTTATCCAACTCATTTTTGCTCATGTCAGGAGTGTGACAGCAAGCTATTCCGCACAAAGAAGAGAAACCAAAGGGAAATGTCTCTAGCATACTTTTGTGACAGCCATAAAGAAAAGGCTATAATTTTGCCTTGAATTGGTGTTTTAATTTGGAAGCCAGATGGACTGCTCATGCCACATAAAATACTGCATGTCACTAAAGCAGACAGTAGGGTCACATACGACCCCAAATTACTTGCTGTTCAGAAGGAACTCCAAGTAGTTCAGGCAGAAGTTCAGTAAACGAATGCCTCTGTTCAAACAAAGCTGAAACACGTGGTTTGCTCTTGTTAACCTTTCATAAAGTTTCAGATTCAATTTAATTCAGATTGCATTAACATTCAAATATATGGATTCATATAGCTGCTTACTGAAGCGAACTTCAGCCATAAGAACACGGAAACTTGGAACTGTGGGATTAAGCTTTTGGGTTGGCATAACTGTAGCCATTTTGCCATGTCAGAAGCAACAGCTTTTGATGGCAAAGCCCTGAGTTCTTTGCAACAGCAGAACAAGATTGTGCCAGCACACTAGCCCTCCCTCTCCCTTACCTCATTATTTCCTTAGTTAAGCTTGCTAAAAAGTGATCTCATTGTCTTCTACCATTACTAATTAAGTTTGCCAATTAGAGAACTATCTCTTATCTAAAGCTTACCAATTAGAGCAATGCACATAGGTACCAATATATGTAATAATGCATAATAATGTAGACCTCCCATGTAACACCTCTCTAACTATATTTGGGGAATTTATTGCTGCGACACTAAGAAATGATGTAATCAGCTACGCTAATTACCTAGGGTAGAAGGTTAATAAAAGGAGGCCTCCCCAGAGGGGGGGGGAGAATTCCTCCATTGGTTTGGATATTCGTGTCTGTGTCTGTGTCAGTGTGTGCGTGTGTGTGCGTGTATGGTTCTTCAAAGCGCTTTCCCATTACTCCAGTACCCAGCCGCCCCTGGCTGCCCCAGATTATTGCTACATGGAACGGTGCTTAACACTCAGTGAAACCTTTATGCCATCCACATTATAAACAATTTTGGGGATGCTCACTATCTTTCTCTGAAGATCTGACATGGGAAGAGTGACCAATGTGAGCTGCCTGTTGGAGCATTTACTTTGTGTTTATATTTAAGTTCAATCCGCAAGTCTGGAAACTTTAATGTTGCAAATATTGAAAAAATACAAAGAAGCTACACTTAGGTAAGCCCTGAAATGTTTTTCTCATAATTCAAAATGTGGAATGAGTAATAATATGCAATAATATTGATACATATTTCTCTCCCTTGCACATGCAAACACACAGTTATATATATGATATTTCTCTGCCTCCATAAATGACTCCAAAAGGCCAGTCATCTAAAGTAGAGATGGGCACGACTCAAAAAAAATGGTGTTTCATTTGTCGTTTGTCGTTTAGGGGGTCCGTTTCGGTTCGTTTTTGTTTTTCGTGAATTTTTTGCAAAAAAATTCATTTTCATTTTGTTACATAACAAAATGAAAAAACGAAAACGAAAATGAAAAATTGCTGTTTTGTTAGCATTCATTACAGTTCAATGTATTTGCCGCAATGAAAGTGAAATGCACAACAAAATTTCTGTTGTTTCGGTTCGTTTCATTTCATTCTGGAGACAAAATTCGTTTTTCATTTCGTTACGTAATGAAACGAAAAACAAAAATGAAAACGAAAAATTGCTCATTTCGTGCCCATCTCTAATCTAAAGTGTTATTTTCACTTAGGAATGTAAGTGCAAATGTTATTGATCCATGTATTGCTCTATGGACTAGAGATGGGCATGAAATGAATTTTTAATTTGTTTCATTATTCATTATTTGTTTTCTTATGCAACAAAACAAATAATGAACAGACCCATCAAAGAAAAATGAAATGAAATGAAATGGAAATTTCTATTTTGTTCGCTTCGTCTTTCCTTTTCTCACAGGAATGCGTTGAAGCAATCCATTCCTATGGGGAAAAGCCGCCCCCCCCAACGTGGGGAAAATCACAGGCTTTTCCCCCAACAAAGCTGCCGATCAGCTGTAGCACAGGGCTTCAGTGGAAAACAAGTTTTAAAAGTCTGCCCTTTCCCCCACCTAATCGGGAGCAAATGGGTGGGGAATTAAAAAAAAAAACCCGCACCAACCTGGCCCAGAGGCCAGCTGGTCAGCAAGATAATTTAAAAATAAAATGTGCTGACCGGGCCCATGGGCCAGCCAGTTGGCACACTAATAATAAAAAAAATAAATAAATAAATAAAATGTGCCAACCCTGCTCATGGGCCAGCTGGTCGATGCAATAATAAAAATAATAGAAAATAAAATGAAAACCACACCTGCGGGCCAGCTGGTCAGTGCGATAATAAAAAATAAAAAGGAAAAAAGGAAAATGAAACATGAAAACCAAAATGAATTTTTAAAAAAACATTTGTTTCATTTTTATGACCCCAAAACAATTTTAAAAAATGAAACGAAATGCCATTTTGGCATTTTGTGCACATCTCTACTATGGACTAGTCTTACATTAAAGACAGGAATCCTTCCTGATTCTACTTGGGTTCTTTCCCATGCAAAGCATGTGTTGTTCTGCTGAGCTGCAATTCTTTCTGATGCCCCACTGAAATCAATGGAACATATTTGGCTTAATAAAAGTGGCATTGATTTTCAGAGTCCATAAGCCTGACTAACTGCTCTGAAACTGGTTCTGCATTTTAATAGTCATTTTGCTACCGGGGCCAATTGCAGAGTTTCAAGATGTTTTGTCTTGGGATAATCTGGCAGTGGCAGGTCACTTGTTGCTGTATTGAAGAATTGGGTCACACAAATTAGCTTCTTTCCCACCCTCTGTTTCACTCCTTCAGCTGCCAAATTTCAAAAACATTAGTTGCATACCCCGTGCATAATTCTTCAGTGCTCTGATGCTAATTAGCTAGGAGTGAAACTCCTTGTTTCTCTCATCCACCTATGCGGAACAGTGAAATTTTTGTTTTTGACAGTGAATTGATGAAATTTTTGTTTGCTGCCATGATGAATGATCTTGCTGGCATATGAATGATTTTTATGCAAACTGTTTTATTAAGAAAAACCAAGATAGCTACTGCTTCATTGCATGGACTTTTAAAAATTGGAATTACTGTATTAGGGGGATAGTTTGTCTCTTCTTGAGCATATCAGCCTGTCCTTTTCTGTGTACTTTGTATATGCCTTTTGCTTTTGAAATGAAAGGGATGCCAAATTTGCTCAGAGACATTTTGTGCAGGTTCTGGAAGTCTCAATGGGGGAAAAAGGCAAAAAGCCCCTTGTTTTGCTCTTACATACACTGAAGGTGAGAAATGCTAGGAAGCTTGAAAATTCCTTGTTGAGGTGTTTCACTGTGTTAAGACAGCCTGATACAAAGAGTGAGAACATTTGAAGTAGTGTTCAATTCTTAGTATCCCTATGCTGTTTAGAAGAGATGGGCATGAAACGAGCAATTTTTTTTTTTTTTTTGTTTTTTGTTTCATTATGCAACGAAAACGAAATGAATTTTTTAAAAAACAAAACAAAAATGAAAATGAAACGATCAAATTTACCGTGTTTTTCATTTTCGTTGCAGCAGATGTATTGAACTAAAATAATGCTAACAAAACAGCAATTTTTCATTTTTGTTTTTGTTTTTTCGTTTTGTTACCTAACGAAACGAAATGAATTTTTTTGCAAAAAAGTCACAAAAACGAAAACAAACCGAAACGGACCCCTAAACGACCAAACGACAAACGAAACACCATTTTTTGAGTCATGCCCATCTCTACTGTCTAGTTAGAAAAGGAAAGAGGAAACAAGATGACAAAACCCACTGAACTATCAAGCTGTTTTTCACCTTCTACTAGTTCATGTTGAATGCTACATGTAGTGCTGCTTTCACACACACACACACACACACACACACACACACACACACACACACACACACACACACACACACACAGAGAGAGAGAGAGAGAGAGAGAGAGAGAGAGAGAGAGAGAACATCTGCCGCATAATCTTCAATAGTGTGGCTCTCTTCCCCTATGATAGCTATATTATATTTTTATTCCGAATCTTGGAGCCGTCTCCAAGATGCATAGCTCTTCTGGCATGTTTTTGATGCTGTTACAGAGAGAAATTAACTAGGCAGAAAGCATCATTTTATGCTTCCCAAATAATGTCACATTCACTTCCCATGCAAACTCCAAGTGGGGCCAATTGAATACAGGCAGACGAGCAATTTATCATCAGGTGCTCTGGCATGTAATGCTATGCAGCACTGTTCAGTACACACCATGATGTTTGGTGGATTTAAGAGACAGGCAGCAAATCCTCCATGAAAGGCATCTGACAAACAAGTCAGAGATGAGTACAATTCTTTGGATTAGAGCAAATCAAAACAATGTGTTCAGAAACCTGTCTGCAGGTGAGTGAACCTTTTCAATTGGCCATCTGTACTGCAGAAAACTCTACTCATTATATGGGTATCCGAAAAGCAAGAAGCCATCTGAAATCAAGGAGCTGCGTCTGAGTCCAGGTTTATTGAAAAGATGTATTGAAAGAGTGATTGACTGATGGGTTGATGGCAGAGCAGTAACAAATTGCATGGTGCAGCTCTTTTGGTAAACAGCAATCTTGCTTCTCTTTTATTTTCCAGCTAAAGGCTGTTATGAAATACTAGTCACAAGACATAAATAAATGCCCACCAAGTTTTGACATATAAAAATCCTGCAGTTATGATTTTCAAAGAGTCTTCCTGTCCAACACAGGATTTTCTAAACCATATATCTTGTTGGTGGTGTCTACTCTATATAGTTATAACTAGGATAGGTATTATTCTTTTCACTTAAAATGTCAACCACTACGTTTACATAGTCTGAATTTTAGTAAAACTGGGAAAAGACCATGTCTTATTGTTCATTCTGCTAAGAACAGAATCAATGGGTCTTGTCCATATGTGAGCGGAAATATATCAGTAAAATATTTTAAGAGCAAGATATTTAACTAATTGGTGTAAACCAGAGTGTGAAATCATATGTCCTGAGTGATTTTACAGAAATTATAATGATTTCTTCACTTCTAGCCTCATCCATCAAAAGCCACCTGGTACTGGTTGCCAACTTCACACTTTTCTCAAGACTGCTCAGCTCCGAGCAACTCCAGAAAGACTGCTCAGTAGGACTGAATCCTATTGAGAGTTCCAACTAAATTAATAAGGACACACTCTCTTAGTTCAGAAGCTGCCAATGTAGGTTGTTCATCTATTAAATGACTAAAAGATACTCTATATCACTCCAAACCCAGATGGAAATGATCTGGATAATCTATTTGAATCAAAAATCTGGATTAGATTGGATACCAACCAAAATCCTGGATGTTTTGTTGATCTGTTAAGAACCTGATACTAGCTACAAATGAGCCAGCTTGAAGGGAAGGATCCAAAAAAGTTTTTCACCTCAGCTGTGGCTTAGGTATTCACATAGTTCACAGTATTTTGGCTGAAAACTGACACACAAATTAATAATAAAACACATGGCAAAAGAAGCAGTCCTTCTGTGCCTGTTCCATTGACTTGAGGACTTGCTACATGACATCAATAATCTTTGAAGGTTTTAGACAAGTAATTGAAAAAGATGGGGAAAAGAAGACATGGGATGAAATAACCCATAATATTTCTGAGATCCATTCTGCTGTGAAAGGCATCTTCCTCCCATTTGTCTCCATTCATTGATCTCACAGTATGCACCTGAGCCTTCTTCCCCAAAGACAATCATTTTCCATGCAAGAACTCGGTTTACTCATCTCATATTCTGGCATTTCTAGAAATTCATAGTATTTCATCTCTCAGGAAAGGAAATATGTTGAGCATGCAAATGAAGCTACAGTAAGTGACGGAAAAGTTTTGAAAGAGATCGGCCAAGATAGAGAAAGATTTTAGGGAAATAATATATAAGGACAAGCTTCCAAAAACAGAATTAGATAACATACTAGGCAAAGCATTGTGACTCTGTTGGACCTTTGCTTGATGGCAAATGGCTTAGGGCTCTTTCCTAAGCATGGCGAGCCACTGGTTTCTTTAACTTCTTTAACATTCTACAGGGAATAGAAGCTTCTTCCTTGCCTTTCTGACCAACGCAGAACATTTATGGGGCAAACACATTTCTCACGTATGCAGTTCACTTATTTTAGTTGTATATTTATTAAGTATCTGGACAAAACACTGGAATACACAAACTTACTGAACGAACTTGGCTTTCCCTGGGAACTTTCCCAGGCCACAATATCAGGTTTCATTAGATGGAAATAAATGTTTAATTAAATCGAATGGAGATTCTGCGGAGAAGATTTGAAAGGCAATGTTTGGATTGTTGGTCCCACCAATGAAATCAGTTTCTTATATGGAGAATAGGGGTGGCTGGATTGTCTGTCATAGCATGCCAATTATGATTCTGTGTGGTGTAGTGTTTAGTGATGGACCAGGACACAAGAGGCCTGGTTTTGAATTCCTACTCAACCATGGAAGCTTACTGGAGAGAGTGGAACTGGTAAACCTTCTACTTAAATATCTCACTTATCTTGAAAGACCTTATGGCCACTATAAATCAGTTCTGATTTGACAGCACATCACATCCACACACCCACATGTCTAAAATGGCTTCACTCTGATTGGCATAATTTCAGCATCAAACTGAGATGTAGCTATTCCTTTGAGCCTATGAAGGTGTAGGTTTCACTGAGATTTTTAATTTTTTTCAACATTTTAATTTTGTGTTGTTTGATTTTAAACTGTTTTAATTTTGCAAGAGCCTCGTGGTGCAGTGGTTCAATGCCTGGACTGCAGGCTCATGGTTGACTCAGCCTTCCATCCTTCTGAGGTCGGTAAAATGAGTACCCAGTGTGCTGGGGGTGGGCAATGTGTAGCCTGCATGCTGTAATTACGTAAAACTGTAAACCACCCAGAGACTACTTGAAGTGGTATGGGGTGCTATATAAGCAGAACACTTTGCTTTGCTTTGCTTTTCCTTATGTTTTAAAATTGTTTTATACAGCTTTGTAACCGGCCCCGAGATCATCCTATGATATAGAATGGGCTATAAATGTTTAAATAAATAAATATATCAAAATGTGCATGATGGTCACATGTTATGGCAACATGTCTAATACCTCTTGAAAACTGTTAAAGCATGTCTGTTTATACTGAATGTCTGTTATGTCTGTTAATGCATAAAAGCAGTGAGGAATATTATGGTTTATATATGGTAGAGAAAACCATTCTTTTCTACAGTAAGGTGACTGAGGAAAGAGGGCCTTTCCCACAATGGAGCTCAACAGACACAGAGTAGCTACTGTGATGATTATTGTGACTATGATAATGACTACATAGCAACAGAACGCTTCTGTGGTAGTGGCTGAGAACCCGCCTCTTCAATTGGTTCTTCCTAGTGCTGGAAGAAACGTTTGGACCCAAGATGCACATTGCCCACCCAGTCTGGAAATAAACAGACAAGACACATTTGATGGGTTGAAATTGAGTCACAGTTTATTAACTCAAATAAGTAACTGTTGAAACTAGCGATGGGCACGGAACGAACATTTTTTCGTTTTTGTTACCATTTGTCGTTTCCGTTACGTAACAAAACGACAAACAAAAATTGTGATGAAAATGAAACAAAACGCACAGAACCACGAAAATTGTGGTCGTTACGTTTCGTTTCCGTTAATGGCGACGCGCAATGAAATGAGCTGTTTTAAATGTTAAAAAACGCCCTGGACATCCATAAAAACGCAGCGATAATTATTTATATTGTCTGATAATACCTACCAGGGGGGTTGGGGTCCTTAAAACGTTTGTTTTTGTCTTCTCCCATCGTGATGTATTTTTCTTTTCCCTTTAAAATGGAGGTCGCCACCAGCCACAAAATGGAGGCAAGCCATGTGATGGGATCATGTTCAACCAATAGCATGTCCAGGTTGCAGATTGGGCGGGCAGGTCTGGCAGCCATAGAGGGCATAAAAAGCTCTGGCAGCCCCCGTCCTCCTTGCAGTCTCTGGTGGGAGTTAGGGTGGGATTGCTGTCTCTGCGACTCTAGCTTCAGTCCTGCAGCCTCCCTGTGTGCATGCGTGCTGCGTACCTCTCGGTGAGTACCCTCCCCTGCCCTGCAGTGCAGTCGCTCTGCGGCTGCATTGCACCCTGGGCAACGCCCGCCGCTGCCTTTGCAGCCTCCCTGCATACCTAGTCTATACGGTGTCTCTGCCAGCATCCATTTTTTTAGTGTTTTCCCTCTGGTCTGGGGCATTGGGGGATGCCTGCACACGGAAATGCTTTAAAAATCGCGCAAAAAGTGGGTAGAAATGACAAACGAAAAAATGAAAAACGGTAACGAAATTTTTCAAAAAAATCCCGACAAACGGAAACGAACCGAAATAGACCTCTCAACGACAAACGAAAAACCAAAATGCCATTTTTCTGTTTCGTGCCCATCTCTAGTTGAAACCCTAAAGCAAGGAGTCCAGAAAAATGTAAGTGGCTAAGTCCTATTCCTGATTATTGTTAGCAGGATGCTGCTCCCTTGATCAGCCTGCTGGCAAAAGTACAGCTGTCTGGGCAGCCCTCAACTATCACTCAGGGACATTTAATATTATCATCGGGCCTACTCATCTATTCTTCAATAATTCCTCCAATCTTAATTATAATTGAGAGCTGCCGGACTAAGCATCTTATTCCTAAATAAATTTAGCCTAACTTCCATTACCACTTGCACTGCCCACCAATTCTGACCAGAGCGAGCAATTTCCTGAAAACCTGAAGAGAATGGGATGGGTGAAAACTTACCATTATTCCCGGCCAATCAGAGTGTTGGTCAAAAATTCCCATCGGGCCCTTATGCAACCATCTAGTCTCATTCTCCTTGTAGGGTGGGAAAGCAAACTGAATGAAAAGGAACCACACTAAGGAAGGTGAGCCTATTTATATACTCTGTCACCCGTTGCATCACGTGGCCCATTCAAATTGTGTCGCTGGCCGAATGCACAGGCAAAGCAGCCACCTCACCCCAGCCCTTCGGCCGTCAGGAGCCTCCCTTGGAGCGACTAAAAGGGTCCACTTATCTCACCAGTTAGTATTATTCTGGCCCTTAAAGGGCACTCAAGATGATCTTTCAAGTCTTTTGCCTTTTTAATGTTGGATTCATTAGAACAAGCATTTAAAAAACCACCACATTTATCATAGGAATCATGCTTGCCACTCAAATCTGCCTCCAAGTGGTGCGAATGCCTATGTTCCTGTCCCATCCTCTGGCTACAAGATATCATCCATTATGTGAGCTTCCTTTGCCTTCCCTAAGAGGAAAAAAAAAAAGGTCTGGTGGGGATAAGAAATGAAAATCAAATTAATTTTATCCATAAAAGTGACTGGAAGTCTCCTGAAGTCTTCCTCTCAAAATATTTTATTCTACAGATGTGAAAAAGCACACTGCCTGGCACCAGAATAATAGTTCAACTTGATAAAAGAGCAATAAATAAAATGTCTGTGTTAGCCTGGGGAACTTTTTGGGAAGGAAAAAAAAAAGACTTGAGACTGACTAAAATATCTTGCAGCTCCTTCCTAGTGCCCATGTTGATTTATGTGTCCTCTGTTGCATGCATTTTAGTAGTGCCAGGACAGTGAGGATCTGAGCTGCTAGGAGGCATTCTGGCTGATGATTACACATATATCTGTGAACTATGCTTAGAGCGAAAGTTTTTAACGTGTCTGAAAATTGACGTATGAATGCCACTTCCCCCGTTCCATTTTCCTTTTCACAAGCCATCGCTTTTCAAGCATAGCAGCACCCTTACATCAAAATAAGGCCAGCAATTGGGGAGTACGGATTAGCTGCCTTTGTGCTACCAATGACTGTGTACGAGTGGAATACTGTACATCTACCTAAACAGTTCTCAATGGAATGGAAGGTGTCAGTGGACCCTGGCCCACAAACCATTATTAGCAACAATAACTGTACTCAGTAAATAAGAAGAGGAAATTTTGTTTCGGCGCAGATCTGCCAAGTGAGAATGCCTCTGGAGAAAATTATATGGTGTTCTTTTACCAGATGTATACATGTTTACATATTACTTTTTTTTAGGTAGATTGCTTGCTTTTGTTACCTCACCACATTATTCCATTTATTGGCTCCCCTTCTAGCACACAAACAAAATGAAGACATATAGACATCAAACACTAGCTCTTTTATGCCTTTCATTCCTGTAGGAAACAATGATATCCCCATATCTCAGACAGGCCAGAGACCTGAATCTTAAGTTCTTATCAAGGACACCATATTATCAGCAGCTAAATGTCTTGGAAAGATGTGTGATGGAATTCTGAATTTGTGAAATGGCCTGTAATCACAGTATTATGTGATGGTTGCTTTTGCTTCACCATCATAAAAGAAAGAGAACCAGCCATTAAGTGTGGCTGGGCAGGCGTCTCGGCTTCATTTTCAAAAGAGAGATAAAAGCGATACAGGGTTATGTGGAGTAAATATTAATTTCTAGGTGGCTGGCTTCTTTCCACATGGAGTACCTTTTTCAATATCTTATGTCAAATTTGTTGCTTTGATGCCAGTCTTCCCCACAGTTACCACTGGTTACACTGCCATTGATGCCTGTAAGATGATTTTTACTAACAGATCACTCCAAGGTGTATGGGGGGCTTTCTCCCCAACTAGACACATGAAATGTTAATGGATTACATCCAGGAGAGCTGAGTATTGATAAAGAGGAAATGAACTGGCTTAACATGAATACAGTAGGCATCAGCAAAGTTCATTCATCCAGAAGTGGCTTTTTCAAATCTGATAACCATATTGCATACTTTTTTTTTTACAATGATACCATCAGAAGAAGATGAGTGAGCTTCAGACTGCAGAAAATACAGTAATTGGCAGGACCATAGAAAGTTACTGAAGAAGTAGCAGTAGGATTATGACACATAAATGGGAAACCTTGCAACATTACCATTCTGCAAATGTATGCACCCACTGAGGATTCAGTGGAAGGGGAAACAGAACAATTTGATGCTGACATCGAAGAAGCCCTAAAACAAACACCAAAGATGTTGTCTATATTGTCATTGGTGACTTCATTGCAAAACTAGAAGAATCAAAATCTATAGGGAAATCTGACCCTGGTGAATGAAATGATTCAGGTGAACGCCCGATCCAGCTATGTCAAGAACAGACATCAAGCATAATGAATATATGATTTGAGCAGCCCAAAGAATGATTATGTACTTGGACCTCACCAAATGGAGAATGTTGTAATCAAATTGACTATATATTACGCCAACAGAAGTGGAAAGGTTCCATCCTTGATGTGAAAATGTTCCCTGGCACAGATGGCGGATCAGACCATGAACTGCTAGTGGCCAAGATGAAGCTAAGATACTGCAATGTCAAATGACCACCCATGGCAAAAATAAAATAAAATGAAATAATCAGTGTTGACTGTTTATTTTATTTTTTATTTATTTATACAGCTTATATACCGCCCGTCTTCCTGAAAGGAACTCCGGGCGGTTTACAATAAATGTACAGACAGCAAATTAAAACAACAACTGAAATAAACAATAAAACAAAACGGCTACAACAGATGGCGGGACTAAAAAAAAAAAAATTGTGTCACCCAAACGCCTCCCGGAAGAGAAGGGTTTTCAGCGCCTTCCGGAAGGCAGGCAGGGACTCTGCAAGGCGCACTTCTGCTGGTAGGTGGTTCCATAGGGTTGGGCCAGCCACAGAGAAGGCTCGGGTACGGGTGGAAGTTCTCCGAGCCTCCCTGGGCGTGGCCACACGCAGCATGTGCGCCCGCGACGACCTAGTCGGACGGGCCGAAGTTGACCGCTGGTCGATCCGCTCCGTCAGGTAGCCAGGTCCTAGGCCATGGAGGGTTTTGT
The DNA here is from genome assembly GCA_029282475.1 of Phrynocephalus forsythii. Lineage (NCBI taxonomy): Eukaryota > Metazoa > Chordata > Lepidosauria > Squamata > Agamidae > Phrynocephalus > Phrynocephalus forsythii. The sequence continues at coordinate 119,690,138 of JAPFRF010000001.1, forward strand.
AAACCAAAACCAGGACCTTGAATCTAATTCGGGCTGCAACGGGCAACCAGTGCAAACGAGCCAAGACTGGGGTGATGTGCTCGAATCGATGCACACCAGCCACCAGTCTGGCTGCTGCATTTTGGACCCGCTGCAAGCGCCGAATGAGAGTCAAGGGCAACCCCATGTAGAGCGCGTTGCAATAGTCCAGTCTAGAGATCACCAGCGCCTGGACCACAGTTCTGAGGGAGTCCTCATCCAGGTACGGACGAATCTGGGCAATACGCCGAAGATGGAAAAAGGCAGCCCTGGACACGGCGGACACCTGGGCATCCAGGGTGAGCGCCGGGTCCAGGACTACGCCCAGATTTCGGACACAGTCCGATGGCCTGAGGGAAACACCCTCCAAGGTGGGATACGGGCCACCGTGGCTGGATGAGGAAGCCCCAAAGTACATGACCTCGGTCTTATCGGGGTTGAGTTTGAGCCTGTTAGCCCTGGTCCATTCCATGACTGCGCCCAGACACTGATCGAGGGTCCGGACAGCCTCATCTGCAGCGGTAGAAAAGGAGACATAGAGCTGCGTGTCATCAGCGTACTGATGGCAGCAGACTCCATGCCTCCTAATGACCTCAGCCAGCGGCCTGATGTAAATGTTGAACAGCATGTTCAACATTTGAGAGGATTTCCTCCTGCATATGCAATTGAAGTTAGGAACGGGTCTGAAAGACAATCTGCTAAATAGTGGAGAGAAATAAAAGCAGCTGCCAATGAGGCAGCACAGCATCATATTGCCGACAAGAAACCAACACAATTGGTTAAGTGGACTTCAAAAGCAACAATGGAACAGCTGTAAAAAGAAGAAAGGCAAAAGCTACTGGTGGTAAGGAAGAAGCATGAAGATCAAATGGGAAGTTCCAGAGAGAAGTGAGGTAAGAGAAATAAATCCTTTGGGATGAACAATGCAGGAAATTGGAGGAAGCAGCCCAGATAGGCCACAAAGGTGAGTGCTTTGCGTACGTGAAGAATGTTAGAGCTCATTTTATGATAAGAAATGCAAGTGGACAGGATGGGAAGGAATTACACAACCAGCGAGCAATCAGAGAAAGGTGGCAGGAATATTTATGCACAACTGCATATGACTGAAAATCCAAATGAAGGGACAGAAAAGGGGGAACTACTGGAGGAGGAAGTAAATATCCTGTAGAGGGAAGTTGAATGGGCACTCAATCCAATGCCAAAACACAAAACCCCTGGAGCTGACAGATTGGATTCTGTCACCTTCATTATTTAACATGTATGCAGAAGTGGTTATGATGAGAAAGGCACAGCTGTAATTGGGGTAGAAGCATTAACAACCTTTGGTATGCAGATGATACAACACTGCTGATGGAAAGTAAGGAACATCTAGAACAGCTAATCCTAATTATCAAAGATTAAAGAGAAAAACTTTGATTGTGCTTCAACATGAAGAAAACAAAAATAATGACAATGGCAGAGTGCATCCAAGTCAGTGTTAATATCAATAACGAGATAATTAAGACAGTAAAGGAGTTTAACTTCATTGGTTCTAAGATTAACCAAAATAGTGGCTGCAACCCATTAATCAGAATATGTATAACATTTGGAAGAAAGGTAATGATCAGTATGAATAACAGCTGGAAAAATAAAGACATCTGACTCCCAATCAGATGCAGAATGGTTAATTCAATCATATTTCCAATAGCTTTGTTTGGTTGTGAAACTTGGACTTTGAGGAAGGTAGACAGGAAAAAGATAGAGGCATTTGAATTGTGGTGCTGTCCATCTCATGGACAGGCATGGTGACCAACAAGGAATTCCTAGACAAAGTCAAACCAAACATTTCTCTGAAAGCCGTTGACATAAGAACAGCCTTGCTGGAACAGGCCACAGCCCATCCAGTCCAGCATTCTGTCTCACAAAGTGGCTCACCATTTGCTTCAGTGTATTCCCAAGCAGATGTCTTCACCTGCTTATGATTCCCCTCAGATGGCATTGAGAGATATCCTGCCTATCTCTCCAAACCAATCACCAAACAAAAACTGTCATACTTCATCCAAGTTATGCAAGCCAGCCTGCTGGAAAAGAACATAATGCTAGGATTGGTTAGTGGGAAAAGAAGAAGGGGCCACCCAAGGACTTTACCATCAGAAGGGACACTGAAATGACTTTGATGGAGCTAAAAGAAGCTGTAAGAGAAAGGCACAAGATGATGATGATACAAAATAAGGAAACTTATTAAGTTTGTCCTTAATATAGAACTGGGCTTCTGTGAGTGTCGCTTAACTGCTGGGATGCTACCCAGTGGAGCATCAGAAAGGGGCAGCCTTAGCTGCTCAAGACTCATTATTTTATGCAAGTGGAAGTCCCCACAATATGCCACGACTCTGAGACAGATGAACTCACAGCTCATGACATGAATGAGAATATAATAGGAGAGAAATCTCTCTCCAGTAAAATAGACTGTCTTCTTAGAACTGTTTGGTAGTTGACCTTCATGGAAAAGAGACCATGAAACCATTAGCCAGATGTCACCCTCCTGGATCCTTCCTCTTCAGTACTCTTCTCATCATCTATTTCATGTCTTGGTCTTGTCTCTCTGTGTGTGCCCTATGACAATAAATGTTCTTATATGATATAGAAGTCAGTGTAGGTGTATGGATTGCAAAGTCAGTTTTATTGTGCTTCAAAAAATACATAATAAAAACATGGAGGAGGAGAAGGTTCATGGTGTCAACAGTTTTCCACAGTGGCAGCCTGAGCTGTATCTTTCATCTCCAAGCCACCTTTAGAGTCCACACTTTCAAAAAGAGACACAGCATTTTAAAAGATCCTTTTCAAGTGTCAGACACAAGCTCAGCATTAGAAAAGATCTTTTCAATTGACAGGAGTTTATGTCTGCCAATGTATGCTTGGGCACACACCCTTGGTACATGCATATCTTAGTAAAAGAACCATAAAATATATTCCATGACAAGGTTCTAGATTTCCCTTGTTATATGATATGAACAAAGAGCAACAGTTCCTGTGCCTGAACTTAATTCAACATGCACATAGGGTAGACTTGATAAAGTACTACTCACATGTATATTGTATGTATACATATAATGCTCATGTTACATATGTGTATGTCCCCTGCCTTTTGATATATTAGCCAAAGTCCTGTTGGTTATGTCTGCCAGAAAAAAACAAAAAGTGTAAACCTTAGCAGTGAATTGCCACACAAAGGCAGGTCAGGCATTGGCTGTTGCACAATGAGTCACACAACTCAGTGCACAACAGCAAATGCCAAAGCCGACTTGTTAACATAGTCATTTGGGAACAAAATGTGTGCTGACTTAATACAATGGTATAAAACTTCAATAGGATTCCAGCCAGAAACATTTTATATCATGTTTTCTCTTATATCATAGACTTAATATGCAATATAGGTAGCATGCATTCCTGTAGTAGGTAGAAAAATATACCGTACATAAGCTGGCAAATAATAACATCCTACAAAGTGCATTTTAAATTATTTACATCCCTCAACTACAGTGAACTAATATTTGCCTGGCACTGATGTGTGTTTCTAATTACCCCTTGGTTGTTTAAAATGCTTGTTTAGGCTTCCTATGAGCATAAGTTTTTTTTCCTATTTATATAGCTTGAATCAAAGTATAGTGGACTCTTGTATAACAAACAGCTTGTATAACATAAAATTTGTACAACATAAAAATTCGGAGATAGGGGAAATTTGCTTAACATAATTGCCTATGGGGAGAATCTGTACAACATAAAAATGGGATTACTCCGTTTTCAATCCATTCCTATGGGAATTTGTATAAAGGAAAATTTGCTTAACATAATTTTATTTGGAACGAATTAGTTCCTTTATACAAGGTACCACTGTATTGTATATACCGGTACTACTAGGGAAATATTATGGCAGAGACAGCAGGGGGCGCTCACAGACTGTTGTGCTCTTTATTAGCGCAGTCAGAGTTATGGAAGTGTGGGGAAAAGCTCTCAGAAGTTAAGAACTCTATCCCATGGAAATATTGCTCATAGCCATCTTCAAGAAGGTTGGAGCAGGAGGAAGAATCTACTCATGTCACCACCCTTCACCCATTCTCATAATGTCTTGTTGCTCTTGTCTCTGACAGTAGATCTAAGGCTTATTTGCTAATATATTGCAGCAAATCATCCATTTGGTAATAACTGTGGGGTCAACATAAATGTTCTTTATTTTTAAAAGCAAGGTCTAAGACTCCAGTGCCTGGCTTCCAGCCCTCTGACTTAGAGGCTGTTTAGCCTGCTCTTTGGAGCATAGCAGGGGATAGCTGGTGCAAATACCAACCCATCCCTGTATCCTGTACTTTTCCCCCTCAAGGGGACTTCTAATTTTCTGGTATAGGAAGGGTCACTCTAGTTTGGGTGGGCTCCAGCATGCGTGATTCCTGGGACTGTTCCAAAGCAAGTCTTCCTCTTTCGATCTGTTGATATTTTGAAGTGGTTCAAGGAGCAAGCAACTTCAGGATACTGGCAATTGAATCCCCTCCACCCCTGCTCCGGAGAAGGCAAAGGAAATGAAAAGAAAATGGGACATTATGAAGACTGTATGACCTTTCTATGGCTTCGACCTCAAGTAGACTCTTTACACAGAGAAGGCAAAGAAAGGGTTTTTAAATAACTTGTGCAGTGCACCAGCAATCGTCCAATTAAGGCCGAAACGATTTTTAAAAACTTCCCTTGCCCTCTATGGAGCAGGGGAAATGATTAATTTGCCAGTATCCCTGAAGCGGATCTCATATTAAGCCACTTCAGAGTGTTGGCAGGAGCCATGATTAGGTTTGACTTGATTAGGTTGTTTTGAATAAGCCTGAAGGTTTTCAAGTGGCCCACACTAGCTAGCTTGTTTCCTGCTGCTAGTGTACCTGTACCCCATATTCTGTCATTGCCTATGATTATCAACTGTGAAATCAGTTTTGCCCTCTCCCCAATTTACAGGGAAAATTTTTGTATATATTCCTACATTCTATGATGCAGAAGATGGGACACTGGGAAGGAGTCATTGATACTCTTATTTTAATGCCTTAGATTCTCTGGGAGTTTTTCCACTGTTTGACACCAAACTGATCTTGCAGTGTCACTCTTAGGCAAGAATTTGGGTTGTGTTTTTTTTTGGCAGTAATGATAGAAGGCAGTTTGGCTGTATTTGCTCTTTTATGGCTGCATTTTTTTTTTTTTAGTGCTGGATGCTTTATAGCACAAGACAAATGGCAGAAGAACAAAACCAAGTCCTTTGTCTAAATATACAAAAGCAAAATAGACAAAAGAACCAATGTTGCACTGAAGCCACGGCTCTTAAGACTAGAGGGCCAAGATTTTTGTGTAGTGTGGGTAAATGGTCATGTGCTGCCACTCACCTACCCCCAAACTGTGCCCACCCTCTTTCCTCTGAGCATGGCTGCAATCCTTGTTCAGGCAAGGATTATTAGGCAAGGCATTTTGAGGTGGCTCTGAATGGGAACTCAAGACTTATTATATTACCTTTACAAAATGCCTGTTCCTTGTAGAGGTGAGAAGTGCTAGACCTGCTTTATTGATATGGTTTGCCACAGCTGCCTACATCTTTGGATTCCACTTAAAAGTAGGTTATGGAGATGAAAGCACTTGTCCCACTCAGTGGACAGGGCTCTCTAATACACTACATGGTCCAAAGAGGCCACAGGTCCTTTAATGATGTTCTTATATGTTAGAAGGTAGTGGTGGTGAGAACACACCAGCCTTTATGGAATCACTGGTAGCCAGGCCAGTTGGAGGTCCAGATTACTACTTTCTATACTTTCTGTAGCAAAAACTTCAGGAACAGGTAAAATGTCATGGATAGGTTGATATGAGATATCTTGTGCAATTACAGCTAATTCCCTTTTTTTTGAAATTTAATTACTGAAGATAGGACACATATCTAACAAGGACATAGTCAAGGAAACATCAACAAGTTCTGTCAGTTTTCTAACTTCTAATTACTTCTGTTTCCTAGGGACATAAACAAATTTAGTCAGTTCCAGGTTAATTGGACTTACCAACACAGACACTTCTGCATTTGGGGAGTTCGGGAGAGGAAGTGAGACCTTTTGTCAGTTGTTAATTAGATTCCCCCCTCCCCCTGTATTTGTGTGACTGCAGGAGGCTTCAATAAATGTGAACGATAGCATCTCAAATGCATGTGCTTCTTTCTGGCTGCTTAGTGATTGTCATTTTGGAGGGCATTTATTCCTAGGGCTGCCATAGATGGTAGGTAACACAGCAACAAAACAGTTGCCTGGGGTATGGCATAGGGATGGGCACCATACGAAAAACAACATGCTGTTTCATCATTTCATTAGCTAACAAAAAGAAATGAAATGAAACAAAATAGGGAAGCAGCATTTTGTTACAAATGAAAAGAAACACATTTTTCCCTCTATAACAAAATGATTTGTTCTAGAGCAGGCCTGCCCAAAGTCCCGCCCTGGGGCCAAATCCAGCCCATCAGGCAGGCCATGGCTGGCTGGCTTGCCCCTCCGTCCCCCTCCTTCACCCCATGTTTTTTTTAATATATAAAAAAATCTTCCGCCAACACTGACACCGCCAGGAAGCTTGAGTTAAAGATGGGTGAGGGGGCAGGCCACCACCGCTGGGAAGCTTGTGGGGCTGGGCCAGCCATCCAGCCAGCCATCACGTGGGCTGCTGCCACCAGCACCGCCGGCAACCATGTGAGGCTGGGCGTGCACACGAGCCGCCACCACCGGCACAGCTGGGAACTTTGTGAAGCTCGGCGTGCAAGGCGGCGTGGGGGCGGCCCGCTGACACCAACATAGCCAGGAATATTGTGAGGTTGGGCGCACACGCAGGGAAGTGATCAGGCGGGCCGTGCCACGGGCACCGCTGGGAAGCTTGGGCAGACGGGCGGTCTGCCGCCACCGACACCACAGGGGAATGTGTGGGGGTAGGCAGACCAGTGGGCCAAGGAGTTTGGGGGTAGGCTGGTGGGCGAGCCATCGCCACCTCTGGGGAGCTTGGGGGGGGTGCAAGGTCACATAGTTCGCCTCTTCCTGTGCTTCCTTTGGTCCCCCACCTACCTTCTTTCTTCCCTCCCTTGGTCCTCACCTTCCTTCCTCCCTTCCTTGTTCCCCACCTTCCTTCCTTCCTCTCTTGGTTTCCACCTTCCTCCCTCCCTCCCTTGGTCCCCACCTTCCTTCCTGCAGGTGGGGTTGCAAGGGGTCAGTGGGTGTGGCTCATGGGTCAGTGGGTGTGGCTTGCAGTGGGGTGGCAGGGTCGGGGAGCAACCGGCCCCTGACACATTTTCAGCCACCAAATCTGGGCCTCCTTAAAAAAAGTTTGGGCACCCCTGTTCTAGAGGAAATGACGGGGGAGCTTCTTCAAGCTCCTCCCTGAAAACCACAAAAATTTGGAAAGATTTGGGGTTCAGAGAACTGAGTTATGACGCTCCAAAGGGAGTGCCCCTAGGAAAAAACCTTCCAATTGGAATTGGAAGCTGATCAGACCAGTGCTGTCTCCGCTTCCCATATGATTCCAATTAGAAGGTTTTTTCCTAGAGGCACCCCCTTTGGAGCTTCATAACTCAGCCCCCCTTATCCCCAAATGTTTCCAAATTTCAAGGAATTCTCTAAAGTTGCTTCCTGAAGGTACCTCTGCTACTTTGCTGCCCCAAGGTAAGTAATTTTTGAGTACTTACTTTTTACAAACTATGCACTCAAAATTATTTTAAAAATATGCAATCTATTTTTCCCCTCCCACTATCCAGCTAGGGCTTTTTGACAGGTCAGGGTATGTGGGGGGAGGTGTGCTCCCCTCTCCAAACCATGACCTGTCAAAAGCCCCAGCTCGTAGGTGGGGGACGGGTGAAAGGCAAAACAGAGCTTCGAGGCGAAAAAAGCTGCTCCAGCCTTTTGCCCCTCCCCTGACTCCCAGCTAGAAATTTTTGTCAGATTGGGGTGGGGGGAGGAGTGAACCCCTCTCTAAACCTCAACCTGTCAAAAAGCCCCAGCGGGGAGGGATGAAAGGCAGAACGGAGCATGGAGGGGGAAAAACCTGCTATGTTCAGCCTTTCATCCCTCCCCTTGCCTCCCAGCTGGGATTTTTTGACAGGACAGGGTGTGGGTGGAGGGGTGCTTCCCTCTCCAAACCTCAACCTGTCAAAAAGCCCCTGCTGGTAGGCAGGGATCGCAAGTACGAAGGAAGGAAGCAGCGGTAAATTGAAACTATGATTGAATTTACCTCTGCCTCCTTCATTTTCCCATGCTCCCCCTCCTCCCAGGGTAGTTTTCTGTTCAAAACACCCCCCTGGGAGGAGAGGGTGGCAAGGTAGAAAGAAGCAGCCAGGCAGGGAATTTACTTCTGCCTGGCTGCTTCTTTCCTTCTACCTTCCCCACCACTTTCCAGCTGGGCTCGAGCTGTCAAAATCAGCTGGCAGGTAGTGGGGAGGAGGCTTTTGAATCCCCCACTGCTAGAGTGCTGGTGACATGGGGGATTCATTTTGTTTCTTTTTGTTTCCTAATTAATGAAACCTTTTTTGAAAATTTTCATTACTTATGACACGAAATGAAACATGGGGAGGATAAAATGGAATGAAACGAAAGACAAGGATCTTCTGACTGTATAAAGGCAGTGCATGTCTCATTGTTTACTCTTTTAAAAATGTATACATCGCCAAACCTCTGGACTCGTGAAGTCTATGCTAGTGGAATATGAACGGGCAAATCTGATCTAATTGCAAAGTATGGTCCCTAGAGATGCTCTTACATACCAGTTTATTTGATTGCAGGCAGGTTGAACACTGGAAGGATAGCCTCCAGGTAACTATCATATCAGAAATCACAGGATTCTGGAAGGAAGGAAGGAAGGAAGGAAGGAAGGAAGATCCTACTGATGCTCATGCCTTTTTAAAAAACCCTTTTGAAATGTTGCATAAATATGAAAATAAAATAAAATAACATATTTTAGTGCAACACTTGAGGGTCCCCCCTCCATCCACTTCAACCTTAGTGCTAGACTAAACCAACCACTGAGCAGACCTCAGAAAAGTTACTTTTTTAGACTAGAGCTGTCAGGTCCCCTACTCAGCAAGCAAGAAGAATCCCCAAATCTCCCAGTGGATCCAGTGGATCCCAGTGGTGGGGATTCTGGACATTATTACCCAAAACAATTTTTTTAAAGATCTATGAATGAGGCACCTCTTCTGAAACTGAGCTTCTCAGTTCAGGAAATGTAATATTCAACATTCTACCTCAGATCCTTGCCAAAAGAGAAGAAATATCAAAAGTTCTTTACTATTTCTTGATTTTTTTATCATTTCAACCACTTCAGTGTAGCTGTTACTGAATTACACTAAGAAAAGCAAGTGGAAAATGAAATCAGATGTTTACCATAGAGGGTTTGGAGCAAAGTACAGTACAAAGTACAGTACAGATCAAAGTACAGTACAGTTAGTTTTCTGAAAATGGAAATGGGAAGACTGTTGATTTGGGGACATTTTTCACCCTAGAACTTGAGTCTACTAATTAAACCCAGGTGCTACACAGTAGCTGGGATAAAATATACAGGAACATTTTCTTAAGATGAATGAACATTAATGATTTTGAGCACACAACTGTATATAGAACCAGAATGAAGCTCACAGTCTGCTTTAGAGATTTGAAAGGTACAGTAGGGCACCCATATCCATGGGAGATTGGTTCTGGATGCCTTATGGATACTGAAATCCACAAACAATAGCAAACATTAAATATATAGTTTGCACTGTGTTTGTTTTGATGTTTTATGTTATTGTGATGACCTGTGGTTTAACAATAAAGCCTGTTTGATTGATTGATAAATCTATACTTTAGTAAGGGGGACCAGAAAAAATATTTTAACATACATTAACAGAGCTGGCCACTAGATGGGACCAGATAACAGGCTATATATAATAATTGCAGGTGAGCGAATCCACAGATACATCGGTCCTACTCTATTAATAATCCTAATAATTTTAGGACTGCAGAGCTGGAAGGAACCCTGCGGATTATCATGTCCACCCCTTTCAAAGATACAAAGTGAGGAACTGAACTCCCACCATTTGGCTCTGCAGACAGATACCTAAACCACTGAGTTTCTTTGACTACATCTCCTTATATCCCCCAGCAGCCAAGCTAATGGGGATTTTGGAATCTCTACTGCCAAAAGAGTCTGTATGTATGATTATCAGAAAAGTTTCATAAGCTGCTGCAGTTGTTCCTGATTTGTTAGTAGACTTACTTAACTGCAGCTAGATTGCTTCACAAACTTGTGGCTGAAGGCCTCCCATTTAAGCAGAATGTAGCGAGCAACTCCAAATGAAGACTGACAAATCTGTTCTTCACCTTATGCCAATACATCAAAGGATGTTTATAGCCCAGAGGATTTCCGGTCTTGGTTTGTCTTGTACATAATGAGTCACGTGAAGCATTTTTAATGGTTAAATATTACTCTGTAAAGTTTATGGCCCTGGTCTTGCTGATACAAGCAAATGCCTTTCATTATATTAATGCCCCATTTAAATAACACATGGGCCACAACTGACTTTATGCAGAATTCCAGGATATATGAAAGGAAAGGTGGGTGGGATTTATAGTCCAGTAACCCACAAACCATTAATAAAAGGGTCGTCCAAGATTTCAGGCTCACAGCTCTGCCCAAGTTCCTTTTATAAGCAATGTTTATCAATTGCCTTTCAGTGCAGTAGTAAAGTCAGAAATTACACGGGCTGAGGTTGATTGCTCTGGTGAATCAAAGAGAAGGGAAAATTAAAGTGAATTAAAGTGAGGAAGCCTTGCAAGGCATCTTGCAGAAATGGAGTGTGCTGGCACAACATTTCCTCCCAGGCAGGCTCCCTGAATTTATCAACTGAGTCGATGCTGGAAATGTCTCTAGCTCGAAAGCTCAGGTGCCAAACTAGATAAATACCCTTCCAGGCGGGCCATCTCATCACAATCTGTTTGACAAAATGCCTAATCAACAACCCTGCTTTCCCATAATTGGGGGTGGGGGTAAAAAATAATCACCCTCAGAGAAAATGGTTTTCACGACAATGCATACTGTGTCATGAGGGGATGTAGAAACAACCCGTGTAGGAGCTTGCATGCTGGAATTTCAGGCTAGCAAAGATGTGTGTTCCTTTTCTTCTATCCCAAACTTTGAGGTATGAGAAAAGAGGCAAAATTGTAGTCAAAGGAGATTGTTAACAAGCCCAGTATAAAAATAGAAAACAAAGGAAAATAGAGGAATGGGTGCATTTTCTCTGCAGTAGTGCCAAGTCTCCCAGAGCCTAGTTCTATGTAATCTCTTAGAATCATGTCAGTGAAGATTCTCAGTCATCCAGGTGAGTTTATATGGAAGTTGAGTCATGGCAACTGGACTTCTTTTTCTTGAGAGATCGAAACATTTCACTGCTCATCCACACAGCTTTGTCAGTCTGACAAAGCTGTTTGGATGAGCAGCATAATGTGTCTAGGGAAATTTTTTTTTTTGGAGGGCTCTCTTTGGGGATGCATAATTCAGACATCAAGAATCCAACAAGCTTGGAGAAATTGTAGAGAAAGAAGAAAGGGAAGTTTTCCTTCAATTTTGTTGTCTCTAGGTGCCTTGGGGGCCATTTTATAGGCCAACAAATTGACAATTTAAAAATTGCCAAAACTTCATCAATTTGTATTCCTTGAGGGAATTTACTGATGATGAATACAAATTGACAAATTTTGACAAATCAGCTAAATTAATCAGAAAACGTGATTCATTTTTCAATTTATCACCATCTCTCTAGTCCTGTGTTCCATCATATGGAGAACTTACTATCTGCCTGGGTTCTTGCTATCCTAGTGTTGATGGGGGTAGCATCCCACACCCATTTCCCCCATGTTCAGGACTGTTTCACAAGGAGGTGATGATGAGTTCTTTCCTTCTGCTCACGAGTCATGGTCAAGAAAAAAAGTGTGCTGGAGGTGTGGAAGTTGTTCCCTTAGTTTCTCTAATCAGTAGCCTGGCTTACTACTCTAATTCTTTTCTTCTGCTCGCCAGTCATGGTCAAGAAAAAAAAAGTGTGCTGGAGGTGTGGAAATTGTTCCCTTAGTTTCTCTAATCAGTAGCCTGGCTTACTACTCTAATTCTTTCCTTCTGCTCTCCAGTCATGGTCAAGAAAAAAAAAGTGTGCTGGAGGTGTGGAAGTTGTTCCCTTAGTTTCTCTAATCAGTAGCCTGGTTTACTACTCTAATTCTTTTTTTTTTTACATCTGTATACTTGTATATTCTGTGCCAATTTGAAAAGTATTGGCACAGAGTACCATACTTACAATATAATTGTTACCCATATTTCTTTGTTGTCCATCAGCCTAATATGATTCCTGCTTGTGCACACAACTCTAGAAATTGAAGAGATGGGGGTGGGGTGGGGGAAATAAATGACATTCACTCCAAAAGTACCACAATGTTGTAACAAAATAATATTCTTACTTCTCGGCAAGGTGTGTAATCCTGCTACATTTATTTTGGTTTAACATGTTTAATATCTTGAATGCTAGATTACACACGAGGTGTATGTAGTTCATAGATGGAGACAAGGGAGAGACTGTTGCAATTTGGAGTGTGTATGTATTCTTCCTCTACTCTGCTCATAAGCTGTTATTGGCATGAAAGATCTTTGAATAGGTGCAATTCTAACTTGAGTGCCTCTGAGCACTTTGCTCTTCTCTGCAAATTATCTATGTAGCAAATGCAGAAATGCCCCTATTTGTTTTTTGCTTGCTTGTTTGCTTGCCTGCTTCTTTTTTATTTGTTCATAATCCAATATTAAAAGCTAAAAACAATAAATTATTACAAAATTTAAAAACGATTAAACAAATATATTATAAATAGTGGATAAAACCAGTACTAAAAACAGATTAATGCAACACAAACACAAACAATCCCATAGTTATGGAAAAGCTTGTCTGAAGAAAAAGAGCTTTACCTGCTTGTGGAAGGACTGCAAAGATATAGCCAGCCTGCCTACTATGGGAGGGAATTCCAGAGTCTGGGAGCAGTGATAGAGATCTTTTCCCATCTCAGCACCAAATGGACCAATGAGGTAGGAGGGGCAGAAAGAACCCTCCCTTGATTATCCTAAAATCTGGGAAGACTCATAAAGGAAAATTCAGTCTTTGAGATATCTTGGACTCAAGCTGTATAGGGTTTTATACATTAAAACCAGCACATTGAAGTGTGTCCTAGACATGGCTCAGCAGCCAATGGAGCTTTTGTAAGAGGTGCTTATGTGATTCCTGTGACCAGCCCCATTTGGCAATTTGGTTGCCAATTTTTGGAACTACTTAAGTTTTTAGACACTTTCCAAAGGTAGTGTGTTAGAGTAATCCAAGCAGGATTGAGCTAACACTTGAATCTCCATGGCCAGATCAGACATCTCCCAAAATGGGTGCAGCATAAGCAACAGGGACCTCCCTCCAGTTCCTGGCATAGATTACCCAATAAGGGCGTTTATACACGACCCCTAAGCTGCACTGCAAATGGCTCCCAGCTCCGGAGCTTAGAAATGTTTTCCCACCAGATCCGGAGTTTGGAGACAATTAAGTGCGACCCCGCCCACTTTAGCGTGACCCAGCGCACTTTTCTTGTACCTTCTCTTTGGAGGTGATAAAAAATTAGATGCGGATAAGAGTGCCCGGCTCTCCTGGCTTGTCTGTTGTTTTTTTTGCCTCCCGCCCTTTAAGAGCTCCTTGAGACGGAAGCAGGAAGTAATGGGGCTCGTGGCAAGTTCGACCGGCACAGGCAGGTTAGTAAAGGCTTCTTTTGTCCTTTTTTTGCCTCCCCCCCTCACGCTGACAGGAGCAGGAAGTGCTGAGGGGTGGGGACGCAGGAACAAAAACGAACCCCCAAGATCTCTGGTCCGAATTTAAGGGACCAGCGGATCTTAGGGGTCGTGTGAAAAGGCCCTAGGTTGACCAAAACAGTCTGTCCTTCTCTGGCAGCTTTTATAAGACAGGAAGGGAAAGGGTCCAGCAGACATGGGGTAGCCTTAACTTATTGGTTCTGTCCACATCATCAGGCTGCAAAAACAAACATATCCATTTGCATATGACAAGCAGGCCACAGGTCTGCTATCAATTACAGAATCCAGCTCAGATCAGATCAGAGTGATTTCCCCCTCTAAGTATTATGCAAATTCTTCACAATGTGGTCTGTGTTCTCTTCCTGTGGTCCAGCAAATAATAGGCCCTTGAGCATTCAAAATAGCTCTGCTGGGCAACTCTGTGCAGACACAATGGTGACTGAGAAGAAGCACTTTTTCATTGCCATCACTGCCAAAAATCAGGCCTTTCAGTGGGCCCTAACTAACCTATGTTGTTTTGGATTCAATCTGAGGTGGTTCCCCCCACCCCACCCCGTTCCATTGTCACTCTAGTTCAAGCATGTCCAAACTTTGGCCCTCCAGATATTTTGGACTGCAACTCCCACAGTCCTTTGTCATTGGCAATCTAAGCTTAGAATTCTGGGAGTTGTGGTCCAAAACATCAGGAGGGCCAAAGTTTGGACATGCCTGCTCTAGTTGTTTCATCACCACCAGCTGGCAATGGAACTGTGGAGAGTTCCTTCACACCCCATTCATTAACATCTACCCCAGTACAAAAAAAACTATCTAAAGGATGCCCTGTTACTTTGGTGTGGCCAGAACCTCTTTGTGATCAACCTAAGGTCATCATGAGATACTGAGGCACTCCTGAAAAAGCTGCCTGGCCATGGGCATTGAGGTCCCCCAGCAAAAGCAAGGGGAGTACACCATCCCCTGAGACCACCTTGGCTAGTTCAGGAAAGTAGTCTGTTGAGCAGTGGGATAGTGAGTATACCAGCATGCCTTCCTAGGCTCCCACTTTCAGATATACACATTTAAACTTGGAAAACTGGGGGATGAGACACCTGGTGAGGGAGATATTATAATGATAGATCAATGCAACTCCACCTCTTAACCCCAGGTCTTCCCTATTACTATACAAGGACCCCGGTGGACAAAGCTGAGTGAGATTAACACCTCCAGCCAATTGAAACCTCGTCTGCGTAAATCAAGCCAGGTTGGCATGTTCAACCTGGATCAGGTCCTGGATGGCAGTTGTTTTCCCATTTATTGGCCTGACATTTTTGCACATTTGTCTGAGAAAAACACATATTCCCTAATTTCTACCTTGGCCTTTCAAAGCAACATCTGTTTCTCCCCCTTCCCTGCTCCTTAAAAACAGCACCATTGAATGCGAGAGAACTTTCTATCAAGCTTGAAATTGTGTTTACCACTTTGGGATTTTTAAAATTGCTTTTAATAGCACTTACAAGAGCTATAGTTAGATTCTATAGTACTGGGGGGTGGTTTACCGAGGTTCCATTTACTCAGAGAAAGTGTGTCCACTCCAAGTCTTCCTGAACCAGTTTGATTGTCAGCAAGAGCAGTTTATGTTGTACTTGGCTTACCTTGTCTGTTTTACAATGCAGATTGATGTGCCTTTTCTCAAAAATAAATCTCACTGATTTTAGAGGGGCTTTGTCTTGGCTAATTGCATATAGGACTCCAGTCACATCATATTAAAATAAGGAGGAAAGTTGCATTAAGGAGGAAAGTTAATGCAAGGATAATTGAGATATTCCTGATCAATACAGTGATTGTTTGACTGTCTGACCCAGTTCAGCTCACGAGGAATGAATTAAAGAAA
Source organism: Phrynocephalus forsythii (assembly GCA_029282475.1). Lineage (NCBI taxonomy): Eukaryota > Metazoa > Chordata > Lepidosauria > Squamata > Agamidae > Phrynocephalus > Phrynocephalus forsythii. The sequence continues at coordinate 119,705,886 of JAPFRF010000001.1, forward strand.
ACAAAGGTTTCAGTGATGGACATGTGAAGTTATTAAAAACATAGGCAAATAACACAAATTGAAATGACAGAGAATTTGAAGACTGGCTGATGATGAGGGAAAATAATACAGCCATATTGAAGAGCAGATAAGATTGTGAAGTCAAACACAGTTTTCTAATTTCTTTCATTTCATGCTGTGAGAAGTGGTACTCGAAGAAGTAAAGAGATCAACAGAACAAATGATAATTTATTTTTCCTCTCAGAGGCAGTGCCCAGTGGGCACCTGCTGGAGGAACTTTGAAGCACCAAACACCTGTTTCACCAAGAAGTGAACTAGCATGAACTAGCATGAACAGCCAAGCCAGCTTTTTGTGCCCATTTCTATTGTTATTCAGTTTTTCAGTTGTGTCCAACTCTTTGTGACCCCATGGACCAGAGCACGCCAGGACCTTCTGTCTTCCACTGCCTCCTGGAGTTTGGGCAAATCCATATTGGTTGCATTGATGACACCATCCAACCATCTCATGCTCTGCCGTCCTCTTTTCCTTTTGCCTTCAATCTTTCCCAACATCAGGGACTTTTCCAAAGAGTCCTCTCTCCTCATGAGGTGACCAAAGTACGGGAGCCTCAGCTTTAAAATATGTTCTTCCAGTGAACATCCAGGGTTGATTTCTTTCAGAATGGATAGGTTTGATCTCCTTGCAGTTCAGGGGACTCTCAAGACTCTCCTTCAGCACCACAGCTCACAAGCATCAATTCTGTGGCAATCAGCCTTCTTTATAGTCCAGCTTTCACTTCCATAGATCACTACTGGAAAAACCATAGCTTTGACTATCCTGACCTTATTTGTCAAAGTGATGTCTCTGTTCTTTAGGATGCTGCCTAGGTTTGCCATCACTTTCCTCCCCAGAAGCAGGGGTCTTTTAATTTCATTGCTGCAGTCACCATCTGCAGTGATGAAGGAGCCCAAGCAAATAAATTCTGTCATTGCCTCCATTTCTTCCCCTTTTATTTATCAGGAGGTGATGGGACCGGTGGCCATGACCTTAGTTGTTTTTGATGTTGAGCTTCAGCCCATTTTTTCACTCTCCTCTTTTACCCTCATTAAGAGGTTCTTTAAATCCTCCTCACTTTCTTCTATCAGAGTAGTATCATCTGTGTATCTGAGGTTGTTGATATTACTAACGGCAATCTTAATTCTGGCTTGTGATTCATCCAGTCCTGCCTTTCACATGATGTACTCTGCATATAAGTTTAAAAGGTACGATGACTAGAGATGGGCATGACCAGGAAAAATGACGTTTCAAGTTTTCGATTGTCGGGATGGGTCTGTTTCAGCTCGTTTCCGTTTGTCGAGGAAATTTTCAAAAAATTGTCGTTTCCGTTTGTCGTTTGTCATTTGGGTTGGGGTTGGGGCTGGGGTAAGTGGGCTCTGGGAGGCACCTCTCTGGGTGCTTCTCTGACGTCTGAACCACTAAGAAGGGAAGCAAGAGAAGCGTTTCGCGGAGCCGCCATGTACCATACATTTACATTACATTATGTTAGGGTGGGGTGGCAGAGGCACCTCTCTGGGTGCCTCTGACTCAGTAAGAAGGGAAGCATAGTAGCGTACTGCCATACAGGTTAGGGAATGGGATAGGGGATAGTGGGCTCTGGGGGCCTCACTTTGACTCACTAAGAAGGGGAGCGTACTAGCATACTGACGTACAGGTTAGGGAATGGGATAGGGGATAGTGGGCTGTGGGAGGCACCTCTCTGGGTGCCTGGGACCCACTAAGAAGGAAAGTGTACTTGCGTACGGATCTGGGTTAGGGTTGGGGTTAGGGTAAGGGCTAGGCTTAGGGTTACGGTTAAGGTTAGGGTGGGTTAGTGGGCTGCACCTCTGGGTGCCTCTGACCCACTAAGAAGGACAGTGTACTGGTGTATGGGTTAGGGTTGGGTTAGGGTTAGGGTTAGGGTTTGTGGGCTTTTAATGCCCTCCCTGGCACACCCAGAAGTCTTAGTCAAAACCTGGCCATGCGATTGGTGGAATGGGTCCAAAAAATTTCATGGTCCCATCCCATGGCCAGCCCATCATTGCGCATGCGTAGGTGTAAAAAATAAAAATAAAATAAAATAAAATAAAATCAATGGAGACGTTTTATTGCAGGAAAAACCCACTGCTGCTACTATAAAAATCAGGCATTTAAAATACCTAATTTTCAAATGTTTCTGTGGTGCTTTGGTAGGTTTTTGGACCACGATTTAAAAATAAATATTGCGGTCGCCATTTTGGATCCCCCCCACCGCATGGTAAATGGAGACGACGAGGATGGCCCCCCCCAGCCTGGTACCAGCAGCCCAGGACAGGAGGGGGGAGGCCGGGGACCCCCCCCAGAAACCACCCCTTGGTAGGTGCCCTCACTGAGGCAGGCATATTTTCGCCTGCTTTTATGGCCGGGAATCGGAGTTTTTTAAAAAAACTTTTTTTCTGTGCTGCTTGGCATCACGTGATCGCCGCAATGCCATGAACAACAACGAAAAATCAGACCCAATTTTTCTTTTTCGGTTCGAGTTCGAGTTGGAGCGGAGTAATTCTCGTTACCGTTACCCGTTACGTAACGACAACGAGAACCGAAAACGGAAACGAGAATTTCGCCTATTCGTGCCCATGTCTAACAATGACAGTATACAGCCTAGTTGTACTCCTTTCCCAATTTTAAACCAGTCAGTTGTTCTATATCCAGTTCTGACAGTTTCTGTTTGTCCCACATATAGATTACTTAGAAGACAGATAAGGTGTTCAGGCACTCCCATTTCTTTAAGAACTTGCCATTGTTGAGGTCCACACAGTCAAAGGCTTACAGATAATAAATCAGTCCAGCTAGCACTAACATGATTATTCCAGCATTGTTCTGCTCAGTCTGTCTCACATTGTCCCACGTTATACCAATGTGGGTTAAGAGCAATTAGGAATGTGAAATAAGGTGCCAAGTTTGTCTAAGCATGTGTTTCAAACTGGCCCGATGGCCTCTGCCTTTCTGCATTATACGCAGAAGAGAAAGGAAAAAATACCTGTTGGGGAAATGCAGAGAGCAAGATCAATAGTGCAAATATTTCTCTCCTCTGGAAAGCTTTTATTTGCATGTCTTGTCATGCACCGGCTGTGACACCCAGAATGTGACTAGTTGCACAACCAATTATACTAAGGATTCAGCCCTTAGAATTTATACAGGGAATCCCTACCCATTAGCAGATCTGCGGCATTGGTGTGCCCTGGGTTAGAATGCCTCCACTTATTGGTGGGTCAGCGGGATAGGTTTGGTATTGTGCTGGTGTACCGTGCTACCCACAACCCAGTCCAATCCTTTCCAGAGATCACCGAGTTCGTCTCGGCTGCCCTTCTGATGGCTGGGGACTTCAACATGCATGCCGAGGGGGTACTTTCAGGTGCTGCTTTGGACTTCATGGAGTCCATGACCTCCATGAGCCTTTCCCAGCATGTTGTATGCCCCACCCATAGTGCTGGCCATACCCTGGACCTGGTATTTTCCTCCTTGTTTTCAGATTCTCTTCTGAGGGTTGGGAAATTTGTTTCCCAACCTGTGTCATGGTCAGATCATTATCTACTAAAAATTTTCCCTGGCAATCTCTGCCCTGCCCCATGGGGAGATTTGGCCCCTTGTTTGGGCCCACCCCCGAAGGCTCCTGGACCCTGTGTGGTTCATGGACGCCTTCGGGGAGCTCACTGGCGGTCTGTCTGATGACCCGGTTGAGGCCCTGGTGGAGAAGTGGTATGATGGTGCCACCAGGGCTGTCGACCGGATTTCCCCCAAGTGCTTCCTCCGCTGTGGAGCCCGCTCCTCACCGTGGTTCACGACTGAGTTGCAGGCGATGAAACATGAACGGAGGCAGCTTGAGTGCGTATGGAGAAAGGATCGGACGGCAGAAAAAAGAGCTGCATTGAAACAGCTGACCAGCCGTTATGTTCACACGTAGACATGGGCACGACTTGGCAAAATTCTCGTTTCCGTTTCCGTTCCTCGTTTCCGTTACGCAACGGAAACGGAAACGACAATTAAGCTGTCAGAACTCAAACTCGAACTGAAAAAAATTGGGTCTGATTTGTCGTTGTCGTTCCTGGCATCGCAGCGATCGCGCGATGCCAAGCGGCACAGAAAAAAAGTTTTAAAAATTAAAAAAAAACCCGATTCCCGGCCAAAAAAGCAGGCGAAAATATGCCTGCCTGAGTGAGGGCACCTACCAGAGGGGTGGTTTCGGGGGGGTCCCTGGCCTCCCCCCCTCCTGTCCTGGGCTGGTCTGGTGGGGGGCATCCTCATTGTCTCGTCAACTCGCCATGCCATGTGGTGCGGGCGGGGGATCCAAAATGGGGCGACCACAATATTTATTTTGAAATCGTGATCCAAAAACACACCAAAGCACCACAGAAACATGTGAAAATAGCTATTTTAAAACTGCCTGGATTTTTACAGTAGCAGCAGTCGGTTTTTCTTGCAACAAAACGTCTCCATTGATTTTATTTTATTTTATTTTTATTTTTTTTTTTACACCTGCGCAATGATGGGCTGGCCATGGGAGTGGACCATGCAAATTTTGGAGCCATTCCACCAATTGCATGGCCACTTGGCCAGGTTTTGACCGAGACTTCTGGGATGTGCTAGTCGGGCATAAAAAGCCCACTAACCCTAGCCCGAACCCGAACCCGAACCCTAACCCTAACCCATACGCCAGTACATTGTCCTTCTTAGTGGGTCAGAGAGGCACCCAGAGGTGCACCCCACTAACTCACCCTAACCTTACCCGTAACCCTAAGCCTAGCCCTTGCGCTAACCCTAACCCTAAGCCAGATCTGTGTACTCGCATTGCACTACACGCAAGTACACTTACCTTCTTAGTGAGCCAGAGGGCGCCCATAGGGGTCCTCTCTCAGTTTGTTCCCCAATCCCCAGCCCAAGTGCACCGTACACCAGTATGCCAGTATGCTGTCCTTCTTAGTGAGTCACAGTAGAGGCACCCCAAAGAAAGAGAGGTGCCTCTGCCTGCCACTGCAACTTAGTATGCATATCCAATTGGATATGCGAACCCTTTTGTAGCGGGCCAGAGGAAGCACCCACCCCAGAGAGGTGCCTCCAGGAGCCCGCTTTCCCTTCATAGTGGGCCAGAGGAGGCACCCACCCCAGGTGCCTCCAGGAGCCCGCTTTCCCTTTGTAGCGGGCCAGAGGAGGCACCCACCCCAGAGAGGTGCCTCCAGGAGCCCGCTACCCCCCCAAACCAGTACTAACGACAGAGAAAAAATGACAAACGAAACAACAAATTTTTGAAAATTTTTGCAACAAATGAAAACGAGCCGAAACGGGCCGGCTCCGACACACGACAACTCGAAACGTCATTTGTCCTGGTTGTGCCCATCTCTATTCACACGATCAAGGATGCTAGAACAGCTTATGCCTCCCTGAGAATTGGTGAGGCCTCGAACTGCCAGGTGGAGTTTTTCCGGGTGGTTTGAGACCTCTCCAATCCTGGTCAGCTGGGGCCTCCTCCTAGTGATTTCACTAGTGAGCAATTTATTTATTTTATTTATTTATTTATTTTTACGACTTATATGCCGCCCACTAACCAAAGGTCTCTGGGCTGCTTACAATAAGGAATTAAAACAGTTAAAACATCAAATATCAATAAATAATTAAAAAACAACAACACCTTATACTAAAATCATCACACTAAAATTGCCATCAAAGGACCCACAGTCTATGTTGTATCAATTAAAAAACTTCTGGAACAGGAAGGTTTTTACCTGGTGCCGAAATGTGATCAATGTTGCCGCCAGGCGGATCTCACTTGGGAGGGCATTCCATAACTTGGGGGCAGCTGCCGAGAAGGCCCTATGTCTACAAGCCATCCCTCTCACCTCCTTGAGGGATGGCTCTTTCAAGAGGGCCCCCTGGCTCGATCTTAATTGCTGGGTAGGTTCATATGGAAGGACACGGTCCTTCAGGTATCTAGGTCCTAAGCCATTTAGGGCTTTATATGTCAAGACAAGCACTTTGAATTGGGCTCGGGCAGCAACTGGTAACCAATGCAGGTTACATAGAATCGGCGTGATGCGATCTCTGGCGGCCCCACCGCTTACCAGCCGTGCCGCACAATTCTGAACCAATTGCAATCGCCGGACCGTCTTCAAAGGCAGCCCCACGTAGAGCGCATTGCAGTAATCAATATGGGATGTTACCAGTGCATGCGTAACTGTCATGAGGCTCTGCTCGTCTAGGTAAGGGCGGAGCTGGTATATTTTCCACAGCTTAAGGAAGGCGCCCCCTGGCCACCGAATCCACCTGGGCTTCCAGAGTTAGACCAGGGTCCAGAAGCACCCCCAAGCTGTGGACCCTGTCCCTTAGGGGGAGTGCAACCCCGTCCAAGACAGGGAAATGGCTCTCTAACCTGTCCGGCAAAGCACCCATTAACAGCACTTCTGTCTTGTCTGGACTGAGTTTCAATTTATTAACCCTCATCCAGTCCATTATCTGGCCCAGACACGAGTTCAGCACAGAAACCGCCTCACCTGGATTGGTGGAGAATGAGAGGTAGAGCTGAGTATCGTCAGCATATTGCTGACTCCTCAGCCCAAACCTCCTGATGACCGCTCCCAGCGGTTCCATGTAAATGTTGAACAGCATGGGAGACAGTATTGAGCCCTGAGGAACCCCATGACGTAAACGCCATGGGGCAGAGCAACTGTCCCCCAGCACCACCTTCTGGACACGGTCAGCCAGGAAGGAGCGGAACCACTGCAATACAGTGCCTCCAACTTGCAGCCTATTTTAGATCCAAGATTGAGGCCATCCATTCTGACCTGGACTCCAGCTGCAGTGGTCCCTCCCCATTGATCCAGGGGGCCTCACCCCCTCGGTCCCCTCACCTGGTCGAGTTTGGGCCTGTGTCACCAGTGGAGGCCTCCAGGGCTTTGGCCTGCTGCTGGCTGGCGGCCTCCCCTTTTGACCCTTGCCCAGCCTGGGTAATTAAATCTGCCGAAGGGAACATGCCAGAATGGGTTGCTTCTATTGCCACCGCCTCCTTCGGGGAGGGAATTTTCCCCTCCCATCTGAAGGAGATGATGGTGAAGCCCACATTGAAGAAGCCCGGCCTGGCATCGGACGATCTTGCCAGCTATCATCCGATTGCCATTGTTCCCTTCCTGGGCAAGGTTATTGAGAGGGTGGCTGCCATTTGGCTTCAGTCGTACCTGGAGGAAAATCGTATCCTGGATCTTTTCCAGTCCGGGTTCAGGCCATTTTGCAGGACTGAGACTGCCCTGGTCGCTCTGCAGGATGACCTCCTCAGGGAGGCCGACAGGGGGTGTTCCTCCCTGTTGGTTCTCCTTGATCTGTCAGCTGCCTTTGATACCGTCAACCATGGTAACCTGCTGGTCCGGCTCGCTGAGGCAGGAGTTGGGGGCTCAGTGCTCAGCTGGCTTCGCTCCTTTCTCAGTGGCCAGTCTCAGTGGGTTCAGCTGGGGGATGACTTGTCGGTTCCCTGGACTCTCCCTTGTGGGGTGCCCCAGGGGTCGGCAATCTCCCCTATGCTGTTCAATGTTTATATGAGGCTGCTGGCTGAGGTCATCAGGAGATTTAGAGTTCACTGTCATCAGCTGATATGCAGCTCTACCTCTCCTTTTCTTCTTCTGCAGTGGAGGCAGTTCGCTCCCTTGATCTGTGCCTGGAGGCGGTCTTGGAATGGACAAGGATAAACAGGCTCAAGCTTAACCCAGAGAAGATTGAGGTGCTATTCTTCTGGGTGCCCTCGTCCGAGTACAGTAGCCCCCTCCCTAGCCTGGGGGGTGTTTCTCTCCAGCCTACGGACAGGGCCAGGAATCTGGACATGGTCCTGGATTCAGCCCTCTCCCTGGAAGCCCAGGTGATGGCAGTCTCCAGGGGTGCTTTTTTCCAACTCCACAGGATTGCCCAGATCTGTCCATACCTCGATGAGTCCCCCCTGAGAACAGTTGTGCAGGACCTCATGATTTTGAGGATTGACAACTGCAACACACTCTACTTGGGCTTTCCCTTGACCCTTGTCCGGAGAGTCCAGTGGGTACAAAATGTGGTGGCCAGACTGGTGGTGGGTTCCCGTAAATACAATCATATCACCCCAGTGCTGGCGTGCCTGCATAGGTTGCCCGTTGCTCTCCGGATAAGGTTCAGGGTCTTGGTTTTTGTTTTCAAAACCCTCCACGGCTTGGGACCTGAATACCTGGTGGAGCGTATCTCACAAAGGTCAACTGAGGCCAGGCCCACTCGATTGTTGTGGCTGCGCTCACTCAGGGGGCCACTCCAAGGGAGGCACAGAAGTTGGTAACCTGCAGCCGCGCCTTCTCTGTTGTTGGCCCCTCCCTATGGAACCATCTACCGAGTGAGCTGCGCCTTGCACAGTCCCTGCCCATCTTCAAAAAGGCTTTAAAAACTTTGCTCTTCAAGGAGGCATATGGTGACCTTATTTCTGTTTAAGTTATTTTTTTGTCCACTGTTCCTTGCCAAGGGTTCCCCCTCCCCTGTAATATTGTCATTTTATCTATGTCAACTGATGTTGTTTGTTTTTATCTGATATTTTTAATCTGTAAACTGCCCTGAGTTCCACTATGGAAAAAGGAGTGGTAGAAAAGTGTACCAAATAATAAATAAATAAATAAATAAATAACATATGAAGATTAGTGAAATAACATGCATACAACCTAAGCACATCCGATCTTGCCTGATTTAGGAAGCTAAGCAGGGTTAGTACTTGAATGGGAGTCCACCACGGAATACCAGATGCTGTAGGTGCCTGAAGTAGGAACTGGCAAACCACTCCAGTATTCCTGCCAAGAAAACTCCATGGACATGGAGTCACGAAGAGCCAGTCACAACTGTAACTACTAAACACACAACTACCGTACAGCAGACTGATCAAGAAAGACACCACACATCCCCAGAAATCACATCCCAGTACCCAAATTGGACAGAAAAACTGATATTCTGTAGAAAAGCCTGGAATGACAACTTCCAAGTAAGACAATCTAACAAACATGACATGTCCCATCTAAGCAGAGAAGACTGAGGCAGTATGCCACAAAACAGTGCAAAAATTACATCCCAATATCCATTCCAGGCAGGAAAAAATTAACCTTGTTCCACAAGACAACCTGAGCTGCCTAGATGACCTAAGCACATCTAATCTCACCTGATTTCAGAAGCTAGGCAGGGTCAGCCCTGGTTAGTACTTGGATGGGAGACCACCAGGAATACCAAGTGCAGTAGGCACCTGGAGTAGGAACTGGCAAACCACTCCAGCATTCTTGCCAAGAAAACTCCATGGATATAGGATCATGAAGAGTTGGTCACGACTGTAACGACGCAACACACAAGACAACCTGGTTCTGTGTCCCCCTCATCACATGACCAAGAAGGCATCAGCTAATGAAAACTGCCTTTGAATAACTGAACTGCATGTTGTCATTTTAAAGAATTCCATATCCTTTAAGAAATGAAAGTTTCTCCTCCTTTTGTACATGAGCGGCTGCTTCAGAGATTCCTCAATGATTTGTCTGTTTTGGAAAACTATCAATAATAGAGGAGGAAGGATGGCATTTGGATTTCTACTGCTACAGTATATCTTTAGGACTGAAAGTTCATTTACTCTAGTTTTCTATATTGTTCTGAGTTCTTTATAAATAGTTTTAATCAAGCTTTTCCAATGCCTTGAGCAACTTAACTGAGGTTTAAATGTGCTCAGTTAAATAAATGAATAAGCCGGTTTCATGAAGGGGAGAGTAATTGAGCCCTTTAGTGAAGCTTTCCTCCTGCTACACAGCAAGCTACTTCATTCTTCACTTGGAAAAACCACTTTGCTACTTTTCTCTGTTCATTGCACTGAAAAATTTCAGATGGTCCACCTGACCTTTGGAAAAGCTGCTGTTTTAAGCAACCCTGTCCAGAGATTCCCCAAATCATCCTGGCCATGAGCCAACACAACACAGTGAATTCTAAAGGAAAAGTAATTGATTCCCCCTGGAGGAACTCATCCTAATAGACCACCTCATAGAGTGGTTCCAGCTGTTCAGTGGGTTAATAATAATAATAATAATAATAATAATAATAATAATAATAATAATAATAATAATAATAATAATAATAATAACAACAACAACAACAACAACAACAACAACAACAACAACTGCTACTACTACTACTACTACTACTACTACTACTACTACTACTACTACTACTACTACTACTACTACTACTTTACCAAGCTTTGTGATCAACATATGGCCTTAATGTCTGACATCCATAGCTTCCACAATTCTAGACTAAATGAGGCACAGTTGCTTGATAATCCTTTCCAAAGGTAATCTGTCTCATCTTTCTTAATATTTCAGTTCTTCAAAACAACAACAACAACAACAACAACAACAACAACAACAACAACAACAACAAGCACCTTTGGTGTGTGGGATACTGTGCTTCAGCTCAAAATACCAGGAATTGACATGATATTGCTGCAGAACAAAAAGAATGCCAATGTTTAAAGCAAAGGACAGCAAATATTGACAACAATGTCAGTGGCCAAGAAAATCTCTTGCGCTCCCTACTGTTCACAAAGAAAATCCCAGAAGCTGATGCCTTTGCTCATTAGTTCACAACTTCTTGCTGAAACACAAAGCAATTGTCATGCTTGGTTTTTGACAAGTATGAATGGTAGATCCTGGCATTTTTGAATTGTGGATACATAACACATAAATCCAAAGTGGTGGTTTTGTTTTGTTTTGAAGAACTTAATTTCTTGGCTTTTTAAAATGGAACTTTAAGTATACATACATAATACTCACATTCCAACATAATTTTCTCTCACAAAATTACCCAGTGCTAGAGGATCCCAGAAGATGGGCATATGATTTGACTTGTGCCATGGTTGTGGGGAGAGAACAGAAGTGAGAACAGCTGGGTTGTGGCTGTATTTCCTCTGTGCCAAAATATTATATTCCTGGACTTAATGAAATAGTAAAGCAAAGTGTAAGTGCAACACATAAAATGCAAAAACACCTCTCAGGTGAAGTAACATTGCCATGACATTCTACAGAATTCAGACTACAAAGCTATGTTCCAATTTTTCAAATATTTTCCTTGGGAGAAATAACTTGAGGGAGAAAAGTGATATCAAACCAAAAGCTCTATGGTCATCTTCTATGTACATGTCTGTGGAGATTCCCAGTCATCCAGATGAGGTTATCTGGGAGTTGATTCATGGCAACTGGACTTCTTTTCTTGTGGGTTTGAAATGTTTCGCCACTCATCCAAGTAGCTCCTTTAGTCTGAGGAAAGTTGGTTTGAGGCTTCCAATTTATCTTCTGTGCATAAAGTTGTCTTTAGAAATTTAACAAAAAAGGGAGTTGACAAAGATTGTCACTAGAAAACAAGTTCAAAATCATTTATACTATGTGAAAGAAAGAAGGTGAAGTAAGAGAGAGAAAAAAATCAATGTAATATAATGTTGGAAGAGAGCCTTACCAATACCACCAAGAGCCAGAAAGGCAGGAAAGTGGGTGATTGATCAAGTCAAGCCTGAATTCTCACTAGAGGAAAACGGAGTAAACTGAAACTATCCTACCATTTATGTATAATGAAAATACAGAATGGCCAGAAAAGACAATAATACTGGGAAAAGGGTACTGGCAATCGAAAGATGGGAAGACCCATCGTGAAACAGATTATCACAATAAAGGAAGCCATACTAAATGTTTGTAAGACCTGAGCAAAACTTTCTGACCCCCCCCCAAACCCCACCAATATTGCTAGGAGCCGCAGATAGGAAGAGAAAATAACTTAACATGATAAATTGTTGGTTTGAGGTTGCTTGGTTTTCCTTCTGAAAGGCCCTTTTACAGGATCAGTATTTCAGGCCCTGCAGCCTGGATTCCGTCAATTTTTTTTTTAAAAAAAGTAGGTGCAGCTAAAGGTGCTCTTTCAAGATTGCTTAAGATTGCTAAGCAAGATTGGTCTTTTCAATATATTTGATCTGTTTTAAGTCTAGGTATATTTAGAGCCACTTGTTTCTGCATGGAAGGGAAGTAAAACAATTTTATTTATTAAAATATAGCTTGAAAACTCTTTGCTTAACCTCCCTAAATTTGGCACAGATCAGGAACAGACTATCTCCTATAACTGTGTCAAATTTGTTTCTGATCCAAAGTCTAGTTTCAAAGTTACAATATTTTGCTTTAGCTGCCCCTACTTTTAGTCTCATTTGCTGTGCTGCAGAATAACATCACTGCACTCTTGTGCAGTGATAATACAGAGTAACTTTCTCTAATGCCAGTATTCAAAAATGCTACTTCCAGGGGCATTCTGTCATGCCCTACACTTGTTTCTTTAAAGGACTAAAGGTTGTTTTCCCCATTTGTCACTAACAAGCCACCCACAAAGAGAGTCTACTGCTTTATTTCTGGAGGTTGTTTTGTGAGCTGCAACACTTGGAATAATGAGTTCTCTACAGTGCAGGAGCCTCTGCTAACAAATGTTTCAGGAAAAGCTTTTGTTTTTCAAGGTCGCATTTAGCACTGTCCACCCACCCTCTGTTCCTGGCTCTATGTATTGACCAGCTTCTTGCAAATGAGAAAAAAAATCACTGCAAGGAGCAATCTGCCTTTTCAGTCAGAAATCCTTCTGAAGGATCAGATCTATATGTGCTATAATCTGAAAATGCAGACATCTGTTTCATAGAGGGCTTGATTTGCCCTTTCATATAAAGACCAACAGAAGGAAACCTTGAATGTGGCTTCTGGGGTAATCCTGGTGTTAATCGATACAACTTGCTTTTCTAATAAGACCTGTTAAAAGCCTCCCCCTTGACAAGAGAATGGCTGATTGCCCCCTTCAGGATTTTAGTCAAGAATTTATTTGGCTGAACTTATTGGCTGCAAAAAGAGAACAATTGGTAATTGGTGCTTTGCTAGCCTAGGAGGCTGGTGTTTAATGAGCCACTTAGAGAAAGTCATAAAGATACATCATTAGAACAACACATATCTCACACTTGTCCATTGCATCTGGAATCCTGTGTCTATTTACCAGAGCATAAGAACATAAGAACATAAGAAAATCCATGCTGGATGAGGCTCCTGTATCTCACAGTGGCCCCACCAAATGCCTCTAGGAGTTCACAAACTAGATATCTGTCTCCTGATACTACTACCCTGCATATGGCCCTTGAAGTACCCTGTTTTTTTCATATTATACATCTCAACATGGCTTGTGACCTGTGATGGACTTTTCTTCCAGGAATCTACCCAATCCCCTTTTGAAGGCATCCAGGCCAGATGCCATCACCACATCCTGTGGCAGGGAGTTCCACACACTATCAACAGGCTGGGTAAAGATGTATTTTCTTTTATCTGTTCCCACTCTCCCAACCTTCAATTCGAGTGGATGTCCCCAAGTTCTGGTATTTTATGACAGGGAGAAAAGTGTCCCTCTGTCCACTTTGCACATGCCCTGAATAATATTGTACATCTCAATCATATCCTTCCTCAGGCACTTTTTCCAGACTAAAGAGCCCCAAATGCTCTAGCTTTCCCTCATAAGGCAGGTGCCCCAGCCCAGTAATCATTTTAGTTGCTGATGCAAGATAGGTGCAACAGTATGATGTAACCAGTTTCCTGATTGGTTATGATAAAATATAAAAGGACTCCAGAATTCAGTAGACATTGGACTTTTGGTGAGAAAGTACCCATTTTTGTTATGCTCTGTATATGTATTATGTCATGTTGATATGCTGTCTCTATGTAACTGTGAAGTGAAATGTTACTGAAGCTCTGTTCTACTTGTGTATATGTAATACAGCTGTTTTTAAGAAACTCTGCCTGTTTGCCTGCTTGAATCTTTTCATCCTGAGTTTAGCTTCCACTGGCAGAACAAACTGCCCAAACTCTGTCATTACCTTACAGAAGCTGTGCTGACTTTAACCTCAACAAAGCTTGTTCTTCTATGTGTTTTAAGATTTTTCTCTTGGATGAGGCTTCCTACCATTTTCTACCATCTTCCCACCCTGTAGTTTCCAGTGTCCCCTCTCCTTCCTTTTTTTAAAAAAAATGGTGTGACATCTGCTATCCTCCAGTCCTCTGGCACTGTGGCCATTTTAAGAGACAAATTACAGATTTCCGTTAAGAGATCCACAATTTCATTTCTCAGTTCCTTAATAACCCTTGGCTGGATGCCATCTTGGACAGTGACTTGTTGATCTTCAATTTATCAATTAAACCTAAAACATCCCCTCTTTTAACCTGTATTTAATTTAATTGTTTAGTCAAGAGGGCTGTTTGGGCAGCAGAATTTGCCCAAGGTCATCTGTCGTGAAGACAGATGCAAAGAACTCATTTAATATCTCTGCAATTTCCAAGTCCCCCTTTACCTCCACTTTACCTCCCTTACCATCCAGAGGGGCAATCAGTTCTTTGGCAGATTTTCTACTTTTAACATATTTAAAGAAGCTTTTATTATTTCCCTTTATATTGCTAGCCATACATTCATCAAAGTTTTTCTTTGCCTCTCTTATCAGCTTCTTACATTTCTTTTGCCAGAGTTTGTGTTCCTTTTTATTTTCCTCATTTCTTTCCTAGCCGTTTAGAGCCTCTCTAACACCGCTTGTTAACCATGCCGGTCCCCTCTTGGACTTAGAGGAGCTCTTCTTTCTTTGTGGTATGCTCTTCTGCTGGGCTTCTACTACATTTGTTTTAAACATGCTCCATGCACACTGGAGAGACTGGATTCTTTTAACCTTTCCTTTCAATTTCTTTCTAACTAGTTTCCTCATCTGAGGGTAGTCCATCCTTCAGAAATCAAGAGGTGTTTTTTGTCTGATTTTTTTGACACTCTTCTCCCAACATGCATGGCAAAGGAGATAGCTGGAAACAGGAGTAATGAATATACAAATCATCAGCTAATCCCAGCAGGAGGGCGGGGAATGGTATGATATAAAAAGGGTGGAGCCTAGTCGGTTGAGGCAGTTCAGTTGGAGTTCAGTTAAGTTGAGAGCTAAGAGTGCTGGGAGAGAGAACTGCTCTGGGAGAGTTCTGTCAGGCAGTGAGGGCTATACTGTGTACTAGTTATTGAAGACAGGGGGGCTGGAAGAGTTGGTGAAATATATTATATGTTAAAGGCAATGCATACCATCCTCAGATATTGTTATATTTATTATTTTCTCAATAAATTTCATCATTAATTTTATATTATATATCTCTGGGTCGGTCCCAATTCATGAGGCGACGATTTTAAAATGTGGCAGCTTTACCAAGTAAATAAAAGGTGGCAGCATTACCATTTCCAACACAATTACACGCGTAAAGGGGAGGTGTCGTCACAATTTGGTGGCACAGCAGTGGGATGTCGAAATAAACCCAGTTGTGCCTTTGAAAACCCAGTCTCAGAAAGGGGTGACGTCACATACTACATTTGTTTTAAACAGTCTCCATGCACACTGGAGAGACTGGATTCTTTTAACCTTCCCTTTCAAATTCTTTCTAACTAGTTTCCTCATCTGAGGGTAGCCCATCCTTCAGAAATCAAGAGGGTTTTTTTGTCTGATTTTCTTGACACTCTTCCCCCAACATGCATGGCAAAGGAGATAGCAGCACAGTCACTATTCCCCAGCAGCTCAGTGGCATTCACATCTGTGACCAAGTCCTGAGTATCACACTATTAGATCCAGAGTTGCCTTTTCGTGGGTGGGCTCCATTTATTTATTTATTTATTTATTTATTTATTTATTTGTTGCATTTATACCCCGCTTATCTACATAGTGTACTCTAAGCGGCTTACAAGGCTAACAAAGCCCTAGAAATTACAATAAAGGCACAAGTAAAACAAATAGTAATAGCAATAAAACAGAAGGTTAAAAACCCTTATGGCACCTCAATAAATGTACAGTGGTAGATAAAAACAAATTGCGATGGCGGAAAAAAAAAACACTCAGTTAAGGATCGCCGAAGGCCTCCCGGAAAAGATAGGTCTTTAACGCCTTCCGGAAGGCCAGCAGGGACTCTGCAGAGTGCACTTCACTGGGGATGGAATTCCAGAGGCTGGGGGCCGCCACTGAGAACGCCCGGGTCCAAGTACTCGTCCTCCGGGCTTCACGAGGAGTGGCGACCCGAAGTAAGTGCGCTCGCACCTGCCGAACGGGACGGGCTGAGGTCGATTGCTAAGCGATACGCTCTGCCAGGTAGTCTGGTCCCAAGCCATGGAGGGTTTTATAAACTAAAACCAAGACCTTGAATCTAATCCGGGCTGCAACGGGCAACCAGTGCAGGCGGGCCAGGACTGGGGTGATGTGGTCATAGCGACGCACACCAGCCACCAGCCTGGCTGCTGCATTCTGTACCCACTGCAGACGCCGGAGAAGAGTCAAGGGCAACCCCATGTAGAGGGCGTTACAGTAGTCCAGCCTCGAGATCACCAGCGCTTGGACCACTGTTCTCAGAGAGCTCGCGTCCAGGTACGGGTGGATCTGGGCGATCCGACGGAGATGGTAATAGGCGGACCTGGTCACCGACGCCACCTGGGACTCCATAGCAAGCGCCGGGTCCAGGAGCACACCCAGATTCCACGCCCTCTCTGCGAGCTGCAGGGAAACTCCCCCCAGACAGGGGAGAGGGCCACCGTACCCCGACGGCGAGCTCCCGAAGAACATGACCCCCGTCTTCTCGGGGTTGAGCTTAAGCCTGTTCGCCCCGGTCCAAGCCAGCACGGCCTCCAGGCACCCGTCGAGGATCCTCACAGCTTCCACAGCAGAGGTGGTAAAGGAGAGATAGAGCTGCGTGTCATCAGCGTACTGATGACAGCAGACTCCAAAACTCCTGATGACCCCCGCCAACGGCCTTACGTAGATGTTAAACAGCATGGGGGACAGAGACGACCCCTGTGGAACCCCACAAGGGAGAATCCAAGGGGCCGATAACTCCCCCCCATGCTGCACGTACTGTGGACGGCCCTCCAGGAAGGAACGGAGCCAACTGCGAGCAGTGCCTCCAATTCCGACCTCAGAGAGCCGGTCCAGCAGGATACCGTGGTCGACAG
Source organism: Phrynocephalus forsythii (assembly GCA_029282475.1). NCBI lineage: Eukaryota > Metazoa > Chordata > Lepidosauria > Squamata > Agamidae > Phrynocephalus > Phrynocephalus forsythii. The sequence continues at coordinate 119,722,963 of JAPFRF010000001.1, forward strand.
TATCAAAGGCCGCTGACAGATCCAGGAGGAACAACAGGGTAGAGCAACCCCTGTCGGCCGCCCGGAGAAGGTCATCTTGCAGGGCGACCAAAGCTGTTTCCTGTACCCGGCGAGGCCTGAACCCGGACTGGCATGGATCGAGGCACTGCCGATCCTCCAGGTATGACTGCAGCCGGACCGCCGCCATCCTCTCGATCACCTTGCCCATAAACGGGACATTGGCGATTGGGCGATAATTTGTTAAATCGTCCACCGTCAGGCCAGGTTTTTTCAGTATGGGCTTTACCACCGTCTCCTTCAGACGAGAGGGAAAAAACCCCTCACTGAAGGAGGCGGTGGCGATGGCAGAAGCCCATTCGGCCATAGTCCCTCTGGCAGCTCTAATAAGCCAGGCAGGGCAAGGGTCGAAAGGAGTGGAGGCAGGCCGGCAATGCGCCATAGCTCTGGAGGCCTCGACAGCAGAAACAGGCCCAAGCGCATCCAACCGAGGCGATGAAGGCGGACCAGCAACTGGGGATGGCGGGGCAGGACCACTGCAACCGGAGTCAAAGCCGGCATGGATGGCCTCTATTTTAGTTCGAAAAAAGGCTGCAAATTGCTCACTACTGAACTCAGTAGGAGGAGGCCTGGCCAGACTAGGATTGCTGAGGTCCCGAACCACCCGGAAAAGCTCCGCCTGGTGGTTCGAGGCCTCAGCAATTCTCAGGGAGGTAAAAGATGTTCTAGCCTCCCTGATCGCGTTGGTGTAGCGACTAGACTGGGCATCAATGGCAGCCTTACTCAGTGCCGTCCGGGTTTTCCTCCAGCTGCGCTCTAACCTCCTCCTCTCCTGCTTCATAGCCCTAAGTTCCCCCGTGAACCATGGGGAGGGCCGGGCTCGGCAACGGAGGAGGCGCTTGGGGGCGATCCGGTCTATGGTGTGGATAGCTGTTTCATGCCAAAGATTAGCCACATCCTCGGCCGGATCGTCAGACATACCACCAGGTAGTCCCCCGAAGAGCTCACCGAACCGCTGAGGGTCCATGAGCCTCCGGGGGCGGGCCAAAACAGATGGCCGGTGGTCCCCGCGGGGAGGGGCTGGAATCGCCAGGGAGAATGAGAGCAGGTGATGGTCTGTCCATGACTCAGGAAGGGAGACAAGGTCCCCCACCTCCAGACACGAATCCCCCGACATGGAGGTAAAGACCAGATCCACGGTGTGACAAATTGACAAATTGCTCTAAGACACAGTCATTCAGCATGTTGAGAAACCCAGTTTCTCTTTCTTGCTGTGAGCTTGCATTGCCCCATTCAATGTGGAGATAACTGAAGTCCCCCATGATTACTATCCTGTCCCTCTTAGGGCGCTTTTACACGAACCCTAAAATCCGAGGCAAAGGGCTCCCAGATCCGGAGCTTAAAAAAGTTTTCCCACCAGCTCCGGACTTTAAAAAAAATTAAGTACGACCATGCCCACCTAAGCGCATCCCAGTGCACTTTTCAAGTACCTGGCCTTCAGGAGGTAAAAAATCTTCCAATGTGAATTGTAAAGCTGTGAATGCCGGACTCCCTCACTTTGTTTTTGTTTTTTTGTCCCCGCCACCCCTTTAAGAGACAGGAATCACTACGGGGCGGCTCGGGGCGGCTTCGACCACAGACGGAGGTGAGCCTGCATTTTTCTCCCTTTTTTTCTCCCTCCCCTCATGCAGACAGGAACAATGGAGTGTGGAGGGGTGGGAACACAGGAAGAGCAACAAATCCCCATGATGTGTGGTCCGAATCTAAGTTGCCACCGGATTTTAGAGGTCGTGTAAAAGCTTTGTATCCTAATTTCAAGGCCCCCTCAAGTTTTTGATCTGGTGGACGATAGCATACCCCCACTATCACATCGCTCCTTGGACCTGGTAGTTTAACCTACAGTGATTCTATGGTGGAGTCAGACCCACTGTCGATCTCCATTCTACTGGAGTTTACCCCTTCTTTGACATAGATGGCCACTCCCCCTCCAACCCACCCCTCTCTATCCCTTCTATAGAGTTTATAGCCTGGGATTGCTGTATCCCACTGGTTCTCCACATTCCACCAGGTTTCTGTAATGGCCACTATATCAATGTTATTCCTAGCCACCAAATGTTCAAGCTCTCCCATCTTTGCTTGGAGGCTCTGATCATTTGCATAAAAACACCTGTACAGTGGGTCCCCCAAGAAGGGATGCTTGTTTGTTCTCCCTCCCCACCACAGCTTTTCATTCCAATAGACAAACTACCACATCCAATTATTCTCCCAGTCATAATACCTACTATGTCATCACTTTGTGGTTTTCCGCCCTCTCCAACCTCATTCCATAGGGATGAGGTGTTCCAAACTGGATGCCACTCAGCTCATGTTGGCTTTCCCCCAATTATCAGTTTAAAGGCTTCTCTGCCACCTTTTTTATATTACGTGCCAGCAGTCTGGATCTATCTTGGTTCACGTGAAACCTGTCCAACTTGTACAGGCCCAGCTTGTCCCAAAACATTCCCCAGTGCCTAATTAATCTAAAACCCTTCCTCTGGCACCACCTTCTCATCCATACATTGAGACCCCTGAGCTCCGCTTGCCTAGAACACAATACCCACTGAACTAAATGAAACTAAGTTCATAGTAGACATATATCAGACTGCTCTTAATGAGTAAAAGCTGATCAGTTTTGTTCTGGAACTGTAGTCCAAGAGACTTTCTCAACCCCTAGAAAATCAAGGGCTCACCTTTCTTTAATTTGCGTATGTACTCCTAGAGGTGTGTGGCATGGCCAATTTTTTTATCCCAGCATATACTCCAGCATCTATCTTAAATAGTCTGCATAAAGGGTAACACGATAAAACAAAACAAAACAAACAAAAAGCACAGTTACACTTTGAAACTGAGAAAAATATGTCAACATCTGCTTTCATGAATTAATGTATTTTTCCATCTACAAGACACCACCATGTACAAGATCCCCCCCCCCCTTTGGAACCCAACATTTACAAAATTAACAGATCCTGAAAGAAAGGAAGAGAAGCAGTGGGGGCAGGGGTGGGGAGGAGAACCCCAACTGGTAGCAGTGAATTTGCTGAGCAGTCCCTGCCCCACTGAAGTTTCCCTTCCTTTCTGGAAGTAAAGGAGCTGCCATCAGTTTGGGTTCCCCTCCACACACACCTGCTGTTTCCTTTCCTTTCCGGAAGCTTCTTCACAGCCTTCCGCCTTTCCAAAATGCCTCTCCACTTTCTTTCTTTCTTTCTTTCTTTCTTTCTTTCTTTCTTTCTTTCTTTCTTTCTTTCTTTCTTTCTTTCTTTCTTTCTTTCTTTCTTTTCAGAAGGGAAAAGCCCTTCTTAATGGACTACTCGACCACCCAGTCTTTCCATTAGATAATAATAAATGGAATTGGTTCTATTCAATCCATTAGATACTAACTAGAATATGTGGAATGTGAATGTGTGTATGTGACCTATTTCTTGCTCAAATCTCCCATTATAATTCCCCCCCCCCACAACAGCCACTTTAAAATCATAGATGGAGAGTCTTGGGAGGCTAAATTTTTCTCACACTGGCTCCTCTATGTACCTATATATTTCTTATGTTAGATATACTGTATGTCATACATCTGAAGTAGTCATTGGAGAGGGGACTAGTATCATAGACTAGGACATGGGGCAATGGTCTCAAACTACAGGAAAAGTTATTCCATTTGAACATTAGGAAGAACTTCCTGATGGTTAGAGCTGTTTGGCAGTGGAATATGCTGCCATGGAGGATGGTGGACTCTCCTTCTTTGGAGGTTTTTAAGCAGAAGCTGGATAGCCATCTGTCGGAAATACTGTGATGGGGATTGGACTGGATGGCCCCTGAGGTCTCTTCCAACTCTATGATTCTATGATTCTAGTGTACTGTATAATCCAAGAAATCTCACACTGAAATAAATGTGTCAGTCTGAAAGGTACCAAGACACTTTTTTTTTTTGTTTTGTTCCTAAAACAGAGTAGCACAGCTATTATTGTCTTGTGCCATCAAATTCCTCTGACGTATAGTGGCCCTATAAATTATGAGAGAGTCCTGCAAAACATCCTATCGTTAAAAGTCGTGCTGAGCTCTTTCAAAGTCAAGGCCATGGCTGCTGCTAGTGAGTCAGTCCACCTCATATTTGGTCATCTTCTTTTTTGCTACACAAAATTGCTACCTCTCTGCAAACTGCATGCATGATGTTCTTTTACCTGCTTCTTCACAGATGATAATTCAATCTGTTGCCATTCTCATAAACTATGTAATGCTGCTGTCATTCCAGGATTAAATCCTAGGCACTGGGAGTCTCCAACCATTAGCCTCTATATATGGAATAAGGCAAATTCATTCTCTCTTGGTGCTTTAATTTATTTAATGATAACCTGCCTATTTAGCTAGCCTTTATTAGCCATTCCTCAGAGGGACAGAAAATATTGTATAGCTACTGGGGTGAACAACATGCTGCCATCTCCATAATAGATTTCTTCAGCCTTTCTCCCATCTGGTAGAAACTACATAATATGCAGTAATCATAGTCAGTCATTACCACTGCCAGATGGGGTAACAAGTCACAAAGAGCCCCCAGTCACTGAAACAATCCATTGATGTTATCAGTTATGAAAAAGGCTTGGCCCAGCTTGCAGGATCATCTCCTAGTCCATTTTGATTTCTTGACTCCAGCCTTATATTTTTCTGAAAGTTAATCCTCCTGTAGACAGGTTTCTCTAAACTGCGGCTGCGGAACACATAGCTGTCTAAACCCTTTTGGGCTTCCAGTCTTGCCATACCTCACCACTGGCTGTCTTTACTAAAGCTAAGAGGAGATGCAGCATCTGGGGCTCCCACATTCAATGACCCAGGAAAAAAAGCAAAGCAAAAAAAGCAAAATGTTCTGCTTATATACTACCCCACAGTGCTTAAAGCACTTTATGGGAAGTTTACAATTTAATTATGCAGGCTACACATTGCCCCCTCCCCCAATGAGCTCAGTATTCATTTTACAGACCTCAGACTGATAGAAGGATGAGTCAATCATGAGCCAGCTACCTGGGATTGAACCCCAGGTTGTGAGCACAGTTATAGCTGCAGTACAGCTGTTCAATCACTGCTCCATGAGGCTCTCAGAAAAACATGTTTATTGTTCTGAAGAGTGTTCAAAACATGGCATTATATCAATAATCATTGCAGCTAGCTAGTGAGGTAAGACAATACTACAATCTTGCAAGTTCTGAGTCGAGGCTAAGACTGTGAGAGACAAATTCACACTTAAAGTCATCTTGCCAGATTTTGTCAGAGCTCAGAAGTAAACATGGTACTTACCTTCTAGTTCACAATCAGATTCTTAGGCTGCAATCCTATACCTAATTACATGACCTTGGAGGACTTGCTTTATAAGTCCTTTATAAGACTGCACTGCTAACCATTATGGCAAGCAGTGTCAGGAATCCTGTTGTGAAGCTACACATGCATAACCAGCAGGTCTGTGAGCTGTTGCAAAATTTGCACCAAGGCAGATGTTTTATTCAGGAAATAGGTCAGCAAGCACAGTTGCTAAAATTAGTTATGCAATCAGTTGTGGAACTAGTTGCAAAATAGGACACATAGGGCGTTTATACATGACCCCTAAACTCCGGGGCAAATGGCTCCCAGCTCCGGAGCTCAAAAATGTTTACCCACCAGCTCCGGAGTAAACATGAAATTAAGTGTGACCCCGCCCACTTTAGCACATCACAGCACAGCTTTCAGGTACCTGCTTTTTGGAGGTGAATATTATTTGATCCGGTATAAGGATAGTGACGGTTTGTTGTTTTTGGCTCCCGCCCCTTTAAGAGCTACTTTTACAGAGAGGAGAGGCAGAACGAGTTAAGCGGCATGCTTTTCTTTCTCTTTTTCTCCCTCCCCTCACGCAGCCATCAGCCAGGAAGTGCGGAGGGGGTGGGGACACAGGAAGAGCGACAAACCCCTAAGATCTCTGGTCCGAATTTAAGTGGCCAGCGGATTTTAGGGGTCGTGTAGAAAGGCCCATAGGCCACCTGGGCATAACTCTCCCTGAACTTGTGCAGTCATGCTACACTATATGCAAAGGGAATCCAGCCCATGTGATATAGTGATACAATTGCTGGATTCAAACTTGGGAAGTACACATTCAAGTCCTACTGAGCCATGACATTTCATTGAGTAAACCTGAGACTAGGGATGGACACAAAATGGAAAAATTATGTTTTGTTTTGCTTCAACAGAAAAAAAACCCGACAGTTTCATTTTGACTGTAACAAAATGCTGCTTACTCATTTCATTTTGTTTTGTTTTGTTACGTAATGAAATGACAAAACAGCATTTTTCCATTGTTGCCATCCCTACCAGAGACTATCAGTTTCCTTCGGGTAGATAAATAAGTTTATTGCGAGGTTAACATGGAAAAGAGGAGAGGCATGCACACTGCCTTGAGCTCATTAGAAGAAAGTTGCCAACCAACTAACCAATCAACAATAATAAATACTGTAAATATACTCCACCAGATCTTAACATGCATCATATTGCCAAAATCAGGTCAGGATGAGGAACAGTTTGCTTCAAGTTCCATTGTGAATTGTAATCTGGGGTCACATTTGAATTTGACTGTGGACCTGTGCTCGTACTTTGGCCAAGGCATTAACCAACTTCCCAGTGCATCCCTAATACTTGGCTATTGAAAAGTAAATGTCTTCTGAGGTCTGTGCCACTTACTCTTAGGCAAATGTGTACAGGATTCCAGAGTTAGTAATGCAACATCTTGGGGATAACCAGCTATTTTCTCCCGTTCTGAGGTAACTGAAATGACGGGGCTTCAAAAGGTAGTGTATAGCTTGCATATGCATAATTGTAAACTGCCTGGCTAGTGCATTGAGCACTATGGGGCATGATACTAGCAGCACACTTTGCTTTTGCTTTGCTTCATTATGAAGTCAAAACCTCCCTCATTTTTTTCTATTAAAGCCTGAAAGGAAAATGAGGGCCACATAATTAAGAACCAGCTCTTACAATATCTCAACTCTTCTAACAGTTCTTTACAAAGAATTGCCATTTATCATAGGCCAAAATAAGTCATTCAAAGAAACATAGCATTGGTCTACCACTGCCAGCTAGCACAATTTGATTAGATCAGTTGATCTGAACGTCTCACATCCTCGCTTGCCTTCTGCAGCATTAAACGCTGCCTGCTTAATGAACTCCCATATTTACTTCTCGCCATATCTGAGTCATATATTTAACATTCACCTTTGCGCGAGAGAAACCTGCATTTGTAGCTGGAGAAGTGAAGCAAAGATATAAAAGAGCTAGATGGGGGGATTTGCCCTTTCAAAGCTTATACCTGATTTGACAAGGAAAGCTCTAGAGGAGCATGGAATAGAATTTTCAATCCTTCATGTTCCACTTCACATCCCTTGATTGTTCTGATCTGTGTGTGAGGTAATCTGAGGCAAAGAAACACACAAACAGGTCTCAAGTCTACCCAAAGTATTTTGTGTTAATTTAGCATTATGTCAACATTCTTTCCCCCTTTTTCAACCTATTGCTGCCATTTTCTGGCAAATCCATCTTTAATGTTTACCTTTAATTTTTTAAAGGTATGTACCAGATGCTGCCACATTTCCGAAAAGTCTTTGGCAAGAAAAATAGCTGAGGCAACTTGTTTTGTTATGCTTTTTTCATCATGTAACCTGAAACCCTCAAGACTGAAAATTTCACAGCAAATCCAAGGCTTTATTTATAAGTGATTGGCCCCACCAAAGACAGACCAGGCTGGAAATCAGATTCTGTTGTTTTGTAAAGGTGACCTTCAATTAAAGTTGTTTATCCCTTTGGCTCCTTCCAATGCTAACACTACCTCAGCTGAACTACTTTTGTCATCCAGGACAAAGCAAACTTATTTGGAAGGTCATTGTACTTTCTGAAAAATGAAGGTTTAAATCATCCAGCAGGCATGTCTAAATTTTAGACATGGGCATGACTCGGCGAAATTGTCGTTTCCGTTTTCGGTTATCGTTTCCGTTACGTAATGGAAGCGGTAACGATAATTAAGCTGTCAGAACTCAAACTCAAACCGAAAAAAGAAAAATTTGGTCGGGTTTTTCGTTTTTGTTTGTGGCATCGCGGCGATCGTGCAATGTGAAGCACAGAAAAAGTTTTTAAAAGTTTTTTTAAAAAACCCGACTCCCGGCCAAAAAAGCAGGCGAAAATATGCCTGCCTGAGGCTTTGCCACCTACCAGAGGGGTGGTTTCTGGGGGGTCCCTGGCCTTTCCCCCCTCTTCTCCTGTCCTGGGCTGCTTGCACCAGGCTGGGGGGGTCATCCTCATCGTCTCGCCATGCCATGCGGTGGGGGGATCCAAAATGGTGACCACAATTTTTCTTTTGAAATCGTGGTCAAAAAACACACCAAATCACCACAGAAAAAAACAAATTTATTTATTTTAAATGCCTGAATTTTAATAGTAGCAGCAGTGAGTTTTTATAGCAATAAAACATCATATTGATTTTATTTTATTTTATTTTATTTTTTATTTTTTTAGACCTGCCCATTTGGGCTGGGCATGGGATGGGACCATGCAAATTGTTTGAACCATTCCCCCAATTGCATCGCCAGGTTTTTGACTGACAGTTCTGGATGTCTCGGAGGGCATAAAAAGCCGAGGCACCTTCCAGAAATCGCAGTCGGGTGTATGGATGTGGTTGAGGGAGGAGGGCTGGCTGCTGGTGCTGGTGTGATCCAATGGAGATTGAGGAGGGAGGCTGGAGGCTTTAGGATTTAAGTTAGGCAGTCAGGGAGGGAATTGAATTTAGAAAATAATTTCTTTGATTCCCTGCAGCTTTGTCTGCTGAAGGGAATAGCAGTTTATTCTTTATTTCTTCTCTGGCAGTTTGTGAGGATTTTTGTCTGATATTGGATAAAGGGGGAGGTTCAACTGGGAGTGGGAGGTGTGGATTTATTTTAAAAATATATTATATACTACCATTTATTTTCTATTTTCCCAACTTCAATTTGCTTGCACACACACACATTTGGGGTGCAAGCCAAGAACAGAACCTCTATGCTAAGTGATATCCTAACTGCCCACTCACCCGCCCGCCCGTGCCGCCGCCTGCCCACTCACCCACCCGTGCCGCCGCCCGCCCGCCCGCCCACCCCCCGCCCCACCCGCCGCCTAGGGCGCAAAAACACCTAGCGCCGGCCCTGATTGCGGGATGCCCCTATGCTCTGGAAACAACAAACGACAAACGGAAACAACAAATTTTTGAAAAATTTCACGACAAACGGAAACGAACCGAAACGGACCCATTCCTTCAAACGAAAACTCAAAACGTCATTTTTTCTAGTCGTGCCCATGTCTACTATATTTCATTCCTCCTGATGTTTTGGACTACAACTTCCAGAATTCTAAGCTTAGATTGCCAGTGGCAAAGAACTTTGGGAGTTATGCCCAGGAGGACCAAAACATCTAGAGGGCTGAAGTTTGGACATGCCTGAGTCTTTGTACTGTGTTAAACAGGCCCAGTCCTCCCATTAGGGAAAGTATGGTGGCTGCTTCAGGCCACCTTGTACAGATTTACGTGTAGTGAAAGGGCAGTAAAGTCATGACTGTTTTTTACTGCCAGCTAGGAGGGGATAGGGTTGGGGGCAAAGCACAGTAACACTAAAGAGACTACTAGGATTTTGTGCCTTATGCACCTGAGTAGCATGTGACTTTAGGTACTATTCAGAAACTGAACAATTGCTGTCATGTACAACTAGCTAAAAATAAAAATAAAAATAAAGAAATACAAAAAGATTTTGTGGCACCTTATAAATAAAGTGATATATTTTAATGTGAGCTTTCATGGATAAGTCGGCTTCCTCACACATAGGCTGATGAGGGGATGCTTTGGGTTGTTTATCAAACTCTATCATCTACTGTGATGTTGTTGGATATATCTTCCGCTGGTTAGGTTTATAGAAAGATTACCTGTGTTTGCACAGCTACCCACAATATCCACAGTTTCATTTTTTTCATGGTTTGCCACAGCGCTATGTACAACATACAGGTACAAGGGTAATAGTAGGGTGCTCCCTTAGGGTCTACCTCTTGCCCTTTCATGTTCTATATAGAGTACCTTCATATCTACTCTGGTTTCCAGGATCCACAGTAGATTATGGAGCAGATCCGCGATTGTACAAGGGGTCTTATTAGTATTCTACTATTGCTCCAACAATTCAAGGTGATGTATATTGTCCCAGTTCTCCTCACTTTTCCCTCATAAAGGCATTACAAAGTATTCCAGACTGATACAGGGTGGCTGGCTTGAGGTCACCTAATCAGCTTTATTATCTAGCAGAAATGTGAATCCAGGTTTTATGATTCCCCTGGCCAAGGTAATCCAGGGTTAGTTTGGTTATTGCTTGTCAGCCCTGCTTCTAGTTGTGATGTTCCCCATCTTGTCTGTTCTGGCCCCTGTTTCTTTCTTGACTTTGTTAGTGAGACCAGATAGCACAGTACAATACCAAGGAACAGACAGTGGCTTTGCCTCACCTTATTTCTGTGCCGCTTCCAACCTATTTCTGGAAGTGTGTGGGAGAAGGTCACAAGTGAATCCCAAGCTGGTTTTTGTCCTGAGAGGACTTCTACATAAAAAGCTCCCTTTTCCAGATTTTTACATGGTGAATTCTCTCTTTCTGTAACGCCCACATGTACTTTCCTCCAAGTTCTCCCTGGTGTAAAAGAAGCAGTGCCCTGCATTACATGAGCAGAAGAATTCAATTTCTTCCTGTCAACTATAATAAATGCACTGAATGCTGAAGTGGATCTCTCCACTCACATGGGTACACTTTTCTGTGAGCATAATGGGTTTCCCCTGTGCCCAGAGATTTGATCTGCACAAATGTCTCTTCTCAGAGAAAACAGGGTCATGAGCATCAGGTCTAAAGCTCCATTGATCACCGGAGCTCCTGGATATCTTACTTACACTTGCCCTTTCCCTCTCTTGTATATCATGTACCAGCAATGCTGCACACCTTTGGCCTTGGCCTTTGGCTTTCTGTGCTGAGGTCATGTCACTTTGCTTCTTATGTTTTGATTTGGGGGAAAAATCCAAAAGGTAGAGTGTTCCCCATTCATGGGAGTGTTGCTTCTGCTGGCCTGCTGTCACCTTCTAAGCTGCTACAGTGGGTCGGAGTGGAAACATCTGACAATAAAACAAAGATAACAGTCTATGTCTAGAGAATTTGTAGCAATTGGGTTAGAGGCAAGGCCCCAAATATGCTCTGCCTTTGAGAATTACAATTAGGGGAATCCCAATCATACTCTGAGGTAAATAATAGGTGCCGAATATCTGGGCTTCAGTGCCTTTGCAGGTGCAGCAGACTCTAGAACAAATTCTTTTTCTGCAGTTGTGGGATTAGAAACACCAAGGGGTGAGTGGCACTGGGGTTAGCATAGGGGTGCTGGCAAGAGTCTGGTGGCTTTTTAGACTGGCAAGCTGTGGAGGCCCTGCATCTGCAAGGGGGCGTGGCTTAAGTGGAAACGTCTGCAATGACAATGAAATCAGCTAATATTCGAAATACATGTCCACTTAGCAGCAGTTATGCAAGCAACAGGAGCCAATTCATTGACCATCTACTACACAGTTTGCAATCTTGTAGTTGTGCAATAGGATATGGGAGTAGATGTGAAATCAGGCATATTATTCGCCACCAGCAAATTGTAAAAACTGACAGATGCTTAAGATTGGTGTTTTGGAGGAAGGGTTGCTTTGCATTAAGTTACGGTATACAAATGTATTACAGTAATGCATTTGCATTATGATAAAGTATATTTATTGTCAAGGATTAAGCCCTTTGCCATATAAGTGGTTAAGTGCTTCTTGTGGTTTGGAAGAATTAACTCTGGGGGATAACTATCACAGAACAACAGAGCAATGATTCTGTACTGCTGAATCCTTACTGGTGCTGCCTTATAAAAGTTAGCCAGAAAAGAATTACTGAAATAAAAATAAAAGTTAGCAAATTAATTTGACTAAATGAATTATTATTTCATGAATGAACCTGAAATAAAGAACTTGATTTGCATAGAAAGAATAATATTTTCTGAATGAAACAAAGCTTTAATTGTTGTCTTGTGTTGATTAGTATATGCTAGGTGTTGGGAATTTATGTACATTGTCAGTATGTCAGTATAAGCAGTATGTCATTGAGGCGGGCTTGAATAAACCACAAATGTGGAAGAGCCACGTCACTGTCTTGTATGCCGCCCCCTGGGAGTGGCAAAAGTAAGTTCTGCCAATCAGAAGCACCCAATGCTTACTGGAAAAGCCACAGCCCCTTGTGGGAGGGGTATATTGGTCAAGAAGATGTAGTAATTGATGATATTTATGGCTGGATTCCATACAGTCAAATCCTCCGCCTACTTGACCATTAGCCGCACAGAGTGGAACACAAAGGAGGAAGTTGTGAATTTATTGATCACCCCACATATTTATTACATGCAACAAGGCTCCGGAGGATTGGTACAAGGAAGAGTTTGATTGTAAAGCCTTATTCAGAAGATTCCAAGAAGTCCACCTAATAACTACATAACACAAGATCAATTATTAATCTCTTCAACTTTATTATTTTACACAGGAATAAGACAGGGGCTTGTATATTCCCTGAATTGAATGCAATATGTGATTTTAAAAATAAAAGAGTATGATTCCGAAGTGGCTCCTTTTTTGTCAACAAATAAACTGAAACCAAATCCATTATGGGTAATGGCATCATCAGCTGAGTTTAGCCAAAATTCATTGACTTTGGAGTTGGGTTGGAAGAAAAGGGATTGGTTGTTCACACTTAGAAGTTCTGGTTTGGGTGTGAAGTATCTTGAGTGCTGCCAATTGGGATTTCCACTTGTGGGAGCAGCTTCTGAATCAGAAGATGTCAAAAGCATATGTTTGGGTTAACTTAGCTGTAATATTACCATCCAGGTCAACCATGGTGGAGACAATGGTCTTGTCCCTCTGGCAGTCAAAGTTGGGAACTATTTCAACTTTAATTTTCCTGATTCTGTAGTAATCATGAGTATAGCAGAGGGTATCAGTTGATAGGGGGTTTCCGGTTCTCAGGGTTCTGAGGTTAAAGGTTATCCAGTCAGAGTACCATCCGGCATTGCTGGCCCCGGTGGGTGGGAAGGTGTATTGGAAGTCATATGACGCATTAAGGTGAGTTTATCTGGATGTTGAGTCATGGCAACTGGACTTCTTTTCTGATGAAGCTACTTGGATGAGTTGTGAAACATTTGGATCTCACAAGAAAAGAAGTCAGATTGCCATGACAAAGGTAGGTAGGTAGGTAGGTAGGTAGGTAGGTAGGTAGGTAGGTAGGTAGGTAGGTAGGTAGGTAGGTAGGTAGGTAGGTAGGTAAAAATGGAACATTTCAAATGGATTTCTGCCACATATCCCATAGACACAGCTTCATAAGCAAGGTTCACCAAAGGATACTTTATTAAATTAGTACTCACAGAGTAGCCAGCTTGATGTTTATAGATACTCCTTTTTAGATTTAGCAACTTTATACTGCACAGAAACCTTTTCAAAAAAATCATTGACCAGGAGAGGACTGAAGGGTATTGAGAGGCACAGCAGGCCACCAAAAAGAGATTGAGGGTGCAAAAAACATGTAAGCTGAATTTGCTCAACACGAGTTCTGACCATCATTACAAATGAAGCCCCCTTGATGGTTTCAAGACATTTGTTACTTCCAGCATGAACTGTACTCACCTCCACAGGTTGAAAATCTGTTTGATTTCTTTTATCACTAGGAGGTAAACACAGGTTTTATTTACAAGTCTGGTTACTGAAGCATGGGCTCGGAAATAATTGCATGGAAAGATTGCCTGGAGGGAAATGTGCTTTCAGGAGCAGGTTATAAAATAAAGAAAAAAGTTCTCAAAAATATCAATAGACAGAAGGGAGTGGGGAACTCAACTTGGGGGCAACTTTGGAAAGAAACAGCGGAGAAAGCAAGAAGAGAAATGTTCAACCACCAATTGCAAAAAACCTTACAGGATGAAGTAGAGGCAGAGACAGGTAATTAGAATTCCCCGACAAATGGAACTAGATAAAAGATGGAACACAGTGGAACAAAAGAGGCCAGAATCGAGACTTATTAATAAAAAATTGGTGCCAAAATTGTGGAATGTGTTGGACAAACATCCAAACTCTATTTTTATGCCCCAAACTCAATGAATATTACTCTTTCATCAACCCTTTGTTGCCCTCACCTCCAACCTGCCTGAATGGAAAACAATGGCCTAGAATAGCAACTTCTGAGTGAGATAACCCAACCAAAATGAAAGCAGACATAAGACTAGATGAGATGGAAGCCACAATCCATAAATCATCTACAGAAACAATGTGCCAATACCTGCTCTGGGCAGAACATTGATTTTTCAAACTATAGTCCGGAACAGAGGCGTACAAGTAAGGCAGCCCAACCAAATTTCTCCCAAACTGCAGTATTCAGGTATATTGGACTGATACACTCAGCCACAATACACCTTCTGAAACAGTATTATAGCACCTGTTCCTGGCAGAGTATTCAATATTGTAAAGAACAGCATGGAACAGCAACTTCCAAGTAGGCCAGCTCATCCAAATTTATCAATGCCAACAAGCTAGAAGAGACTGATATATTAGTTCTTGTCTTATTATAGCTGCATGGTAGTACAGCTATGTTATTTTGCAGCAGAGCCAATCAACGTTCTGCAAGGCAATTTTAAAAATGAGGTTAGCCTATACAAAAATTATAACTTTGAAACTAGACTCTGAACCAAATTTAGCACAGATGTAGCACATTGTATATGACAAATTTGGGGGAGTTTGTGTAAAAAGGGCTTATAAATCATTTTATTTATTTTTTAAAAATGTAAAACAGCCCACTCTGGTGCATTAACAAATGACCCTAAACATCCACAGACTTAAAATAGCACACACAAGTTGAAAAGACCACCCTTTTTTGAAATGGGGTATGAAGTGACCTATAACACCCTTTCCTCCCATCATCTCTTAAACTTTCCCACTCCCTCAACCTCAAATGAACCCACCTTCTTCCTCTTCCCCCTCTCCTACGCACCCTCACCCAGATCTGGTATCTGTTTTCTGTATCTTTAGGAATTTTTACAACAGAGCTTGCATGCAAATACACCTACATACAGCAGCCAACGAATGTTTGTTATGAAATGTATATTCCATTACATATTCTATTGTACACCTCATTCTGCTGCTATATGTCTGAAGAAGTGGACATGTCTGCGAAACGTTACATTAAAATATGAAAGTTAGTCTTTAAGTAAAGGTTTCGGGCTGCCCTCTCTAAAACTTCTACTATGAAAGGCACTGCATTTAGTCTTTAAGGTGCCACATGGTTTTTGTCTTTTATTTTGTTTTTCTTTGATTTTTGCCTGGAATTCTTGCACAGAGAAATACAGCTACCATCTCCAAAACAGATCCTACAAAAAGATCTTTCAAAGAAAAGAAGAAAACAGCCACTTTGCATGGCTACAGGCTAGGCAGCAAGAGTATTTCAAAGTATTGTTGCAGCTATGTGGAATATCAGAGAAAATGCGTAGAGGGATATGAAAACTTACAGGGGCAATCAGAAGACAGATTATCTTTGAATGATCATATAAGCATTCATTTTAAAATAA
The DNA here is from genome assembly GCA_029282475.1 of Phrynocephalus forsythii. Classification (NCBI taxonomy): domain Eukaryota; kingdom Metazoa; phylum Chordata; class Lepidosauria; order Squamata; family Agamidae; genus Phrynocephalus; species Phrynocephalus forsythii. Next base: position 119,738,656 of record JAPFRF010000001.1, read on the forward strand.
TATTAATGAAAGATGATGTCATGTCCGTTTTCTAGAAAGGGGTATTTTGCCTTGTATTTCCAGGAACTTGGCATACAATTTTGTAAGGCATATTCAGAGTATTTCTGAATTACAAAAGGACAGAGCAATTGTGTTGTCCCAGTCCTGATTGCTTTCAGTAAACATGGGGGAAATCAACTCCAGTTCTAGGCCAATCTGAAGTCTTCACCTTGACATCAGGACCCATTTTGCTGACTCTCCGGAGAAAAACTTTTCAACTCCTTCCTGGCCCAACAGGTATTTGTCCTAATAAAGGCATTATGTGTCTGGTTGTAAAAACATTTCAAAATATATTTCAAAAAGAATAGAGAACAAATACTCAGGATGTCACTCACATTAAGCTGTGAAATTGTTGTTATTTTCCTTTTGGGTTGCAGATGGTCTAAATCTTTCCAGAGCTTTGGTCCCTATATCTTGTCATCGATGCAACCATTCCACCTGTCTTGTCACTATACAATATTTTTGTAATTAAGGGGGAAAGACCCTCCAAAGATGTTATGTGCCACGAAGTCACATCTGATGTGAACATAAGAACATAAGAACATAAGAAGAGCCATGCTGGATCAGGCCAAAGGCCCATCTAGTCCAGCTTCCTGTATCTCACAGCGGCCCTACCAGATGCGTTTCGGAGCGCATGAGACTAGATATCTGTCTCATGATACCACTCTCCTGCATCTGGTCCTTGAAGTACCCTGGTTTAAAGCCTGGAGATTACACATCTCCATCATGGTTTGTAACCTGTGATGGACTTTTCCTCCAGGAATCTGTCCAATCCCCTTTTGAAGGCAACCAGGTCAGATGCCATCACCACATTGTGTGGCAGGGAATTCCATAGACTTACAACGCGCTGGGTGAAAAAATATTTTCTTTTGTCAGTTTTTACTCTCCCAGCCCTCAATTTGAGTGTATGTCCCCTAGTTCTGGTATTTTGGGAGAGGGAGAAGAGCTTCCCTCTCTGCACTTTACTCATACCCTGCATTATTTTGTATGTCTCAATCATATCCCCCCTCAAGCTCCTTTTTTCCAGACTAAAGAGGCCCAAATGTTTTAGCCTTTCTTCATAAGGAAGGTGCCCCAGCCCAGTAATCATTTTACTTGCTCTCTTCTGCACCTTTTCCAGTTCCACTATGTCTTTCTTGAGATGCGGTGACCAGAATTGTACACAATACTCCAGGTGGGGCCTTACTATTGCTTTGTATAATGGCATTATAATGTTGGCTGTTTTATTTTCAATCCCCTTTTTGATAATCCCTAGCATGGAATTGGCCTTCTTCACCGCTGCCGCACATTGGGCAGACACCTTCATGGAGCTGTCCACCAACACACCAAGATCTCTTTCCTGATCCGTCATGTGGTGGCTATATGGGTTAATGTCCTATTATGAATAGCTCTGCTGGGATTTTGCAAGACAATGTCCATACTTAATGAAGCAATGGAACAAGAAAGACAAAAAAAAAACTACTTCCCTGAAAGCTTGGTTTTGCAAATATTTTCTCCACTGACAACACTTGTGGAGGGCAGGTAGACAAAAGTAGAGTCAGGGAAGAAAAGTTGAACCTGTCAATCATGAGTCTACGCACCTCTTGCTTTATGACCACATGTCCTCCAATCTTCTCACAATTTTGAGGCTGACATCTCAGTAGCAATAACCACAAACTTCTCTGTCTACTGTAGCCCGAGACAGCAGTATCTCAAGGGATGAAGCTAACAGATTTATTGGAACCGATAAAGTGAACTATAGCTTAAGTAAGCAGATAATATCAGTTGCATTGACCTTAGCAGGTGATTTGTATCTTAGCAAGGATTACATAGCATCAGCTCCTCCATATGCTGCAAATTATTCTGCCAGTTTCCTGCAATTACAATTTTTCATAGTTAAATCATTTTCTTTCTTTCTTTTTTAAAGGTCTGCATTTTAAACACCTGATAAATGTGAACAGGAAAAAAGAGCACTGTTTCATGTCCATCCCTCTGACAACATACAGTGGAGTCTGAGCTGAGGGAAACAAATAGGCCTGTTGCCTACCCCTATCTAGTTAGAGAACACCTTTAGAATGACTAGGCAGTACAAGAAAATAGAAACAAAGGAAGCTCACCTATAATGAATCTGGCCCTTCATCCATCTAGCACAGTGGTGGTGAACCTTTTAGAGACCGAGTGCCCAAACTGGGATTCAAAACCCACTAATTTTTCGCGAAGTGCCAATACAGCAATTTAATCTGAATACAGGCAGCTGTGAAGGTGTGATGTTGGGTGCCCACAGAAAGGGCACCAAGTGCCACCTTTGGCACCCACACTGATCTAGCACATTATTATCAGGAATCTCTCTCCAGTAGAGATGGGCACGAAACAGAAAAATGGCGTTTTGGTTTTTCGTTTGTCATTGAGAGGTCTGTTTTGGTTCGTATCCGTTTGTCGGGAAATTTTTGAAAAATGTCATTACCGTTTTTCGTTTTTCCATTTGTCATTTCTACCCACTTTTTGCGCAGTTTTTAAAGCATTTCCGTGCACAGGCATCCCCCAATGCCCCAGACCAGAGGGAAAACACTAAAAAAAAATGATGCTGGCAGAGACACAGTATAGACTAGATATGCAGGGAGGCTGCAAAGGCAGCGGCAGGCGTTGCCCAGGGTGCAAGGCAGCCGCAGAGTGACTGCACTGCGGGGCAGGGGAGGGTACTCACTGAGAGGTACGCAGCACGCACACACACAGGGAGGCAGCAGGACTGAAGCTAGAGGCGCAGCAGAGACAGCAATCCCACCCTAACTCCCACCAGAGACTGCAAGGAGGACGGGGGCTGCCAGAGCTTTTTATGACTTCTGTGGCTGCCAGACCTGCCCGCCCAGTCTGCAACCTGGGCATGCTATTGGTTGAACATGATCCCATCACATGGCTTGCCTCCATTTTGTGGCTGGTGGCGACCTCCATTTTAAAGGGAAAAGAATAATACATCGCGATGGGAGAAGACTAAAACAAACGTTTTAAAGACCCCAACCCCCCTGGTAGGTTATCAGACAATATAAATAATTATCGCTGCGTTTTTATGGTTGTCCAGGGCGTTTTTTAACATTTAAAACAGCTCATTTCATTGCGCATCGCCATTAACGGAAACGAAACGTAACAACCACAATTTTTGCGGTTCTGTTCATTTCGTTGCATTTTCATCACCATTTTCATTTGTCATTTCGTTGCGTAACGGAAACGACAAATGGTAACGGAAACGAAAAAATGTTCGTTCCGTGCCCAACTCTACTCTCCAGTGTTTCAGCAGGATACTTTCCTGGCTCTAAAACAGTTCAAAGTGGAGTATGTGTATGTGGATCTGAAGAACGCTAGTATTCCCTGGTGATCTGTCTAGGTAGTAACTAGACCAGACTCTTTCTAGCTCGCAAAATTAGACAAGATTGGCATGTTCAAGATAGAATCATAGATTAATTTAGGTTGGAAGGGGACTATAAGGCCATCGAGTCCAATCTCCTGCTCAATGCAGGAGGTTGGCCTTTGACTGTAAATAAAATTTATTATAAAAAACAGATGCTTGTCCAAGTTTCTCTGTCTGATCTGCTTTGATTTGTGTAATGTATTGGTAAATTAGAAATTGGAATCCCCAGTGTGGTGTAGTGGATAGAATGACATGCTAGAAACTCAAGGGACTTGGATTAAAATTCGCATTCAGCCACAGAAACTCGCTGGTGGCGTGGAGTTAATAAAACTCTTCCTAAAATATCTCAAATACCCTAAAAGTCCTATTAGGGTAACTATAAATTTATTCTGACTTGATGGTACATAACAATAAACTATAAAGGAAATTCTAAGTGGACTGTTAGTCCTGATGATTGCCAGATAAATAACATTCCACTCCCTGAGATTTTAAAGCTAGAACAGTTCAAAGTGGAGTATGTGTATGTGGATCCTTGCACTGACACAGGGGCAAGCCCCTGTATTATCATGGAGCAAGCAAGCATAGGAAACAAAGATCAGACGTGTTTCAGAGCCAGCTGACTGTGGAACCAGAAGTGAGGGAGATCTGTATAAATGGGCCTACAATCTCCAAAGAATCCTGCTGATGAGATAAAATGGCTACCCTAAGCCACAGGAAAGAGCCTATATGATTTTTCCCCCTCTAGTAACTTGGCAAGTTACAAAATTCATCCAGAAGCTGAAGGCAATGCTGTTATGATACTAAATGGACTTCATACCACATGTAGCCTATGAGTAGTTATACCAGAGTATATATGATGTTATCAAAAGCTCTCTGTTACCCCCTGCGGAGATGCTGCAAGAAGCCCATTCTTTATTATCATGTGTTCTAAATTTCCTGATATTTTGCTTTAGCTAGTGATGTTTGCGCATTGTGTAAGCTTAACTGCATTTTAATATTAATTTCTTTATTTATTGTGGTTTATAGGCACATATACTTCTTATCTGTTGTATTCAGCCTTGCAAGTAAATTAATATTTCCCCCAGGCCTTATGCTGCTGCTGTTGCTACTACTACTGCCAGAGCTTGTGCCACTGGAAGTCAGAAAGCCAATGCTCCTTTCCCTGCCTTGTCTAAATGCCCCCAGAGACTCAAATGCCTGAACTCACAGGCTTCCTCCTTAATTCTTGTTCCTTGTATGAGAGTATATGCATGCACATTAATGGTGCACAAGCAGAAACACACACAAAAAATCTTCATGTTGAGCTAGAGAGCCCTCGTGCCAGCTGAATACTCATGGAGATGGGTGGCAAGGAATGGAACTTGCATCACCCATAGCATTCAAACAATTTCTCTTCATGTTTCCTCAAAATGAGATTTGTTACCTCATTTTCAATGCAAGGAAGCAGTGATGTGACTCCAGCTGATCCGTTGACACATAGCAACCTGACCCATGGAAAACCCAGGAAGAGAGAAACAGTGAGTGAAAGAGGTGTGCAGGGTAGACAGAACAGGCAGTATATGCAATGGAACAAAATTGGATGGAGCTTTGAGAAGCTACATGAACAAAACTGCAGGCAGTATGGAAACAAAATCATCATGAAGCCCCCCTTGGCTCTTGGCTCCAGCAGAGGAAGTTTGAGCCTGGCCAAGACTTGCTGCCTTGGCAGCTGAATGTGACAAGCAACCACACAGCTGTCTTTTTTATAATACATTTTTTATTCATTTTCTACATTAAATTACATAAAACAAATATATTGCTTGTCTCCTGTCGTGTTACCAATTCAATCACAATTTTCCCCAACATTTGAGCCCAGTATAATTCATATTTCCTTTCCTGGCTTGAATAAGCATACATTCATACTTAGTTTCTTTACTATCTCGTCCATATTCTAGCTATCTTTATTTACATATATTTTTAATACAAAGAGTATAGCCTGTCTAATCTCATCAATCTATTCAATCTCACTGTTTAGCTCTTCATTGCTAAGCAATTTAGGATATATTTGGCTAACTATATATCTTCTATATATCATCCACAGTATAATTACCTATTCTTCCAATGAGTTCCTAATTTCAGCAATCATCTCTAGTCATCTCTAATTCAAGTCAATACTTTATGGGCTATTATAAAAGAGCTACCTCCTGGTCTATATGTTTCATTTTATGCATAGAAGTTCTTGTATATGCCTAACTGCCACTATTCTTTTAATCATCTAACAGATTAACATTTATTTATATATCAGGCTTGTCTTGATATTTAAATTTTCTGTTTCCCATACCATACCAATTATCTAGTAGCCTTAGATAATCAGAATACAGAAAACATTTTTATGTAATAAATTCACTAAGCCAAAATTCTTTTTTTCCAATTTCCCCCTTTCCTCCCAAGCCCCTTATATTCACAATTTGTTTTTCCCTTGTCAAATCCATTATCTTCATGGGTTGTTGTATTATCTTGATAGTAATCTTGATAGCCGTTCTGCTACTGAAAAAGTCCCAAATTTTCCTCTTTTTGGCACCCATATTAAGTAAAACAGATGTGCCTATCATATTCCATGGACCTGGCATATCTAAATGCTTAGCCTGCACCATTCTTGTCATATTTGTGTTCATGTTGAGATCTTCCCTCTGTTCTGGTATAATCTCTTGATTCAAGCTAATTTCAGTTTTTTCCAGAAATTTCATGATATTCAAGAGTTTGTATTGAGGTCTAGCTTGCATAGTTCCTGCTGTTGTCATTTGTAGCTTGGAGTCCGGTGTCTGCTTTTGCTACTTTGTCAAGATTGGAAATCTTAGTGTTTTTAGAGGTTGAGTCCAAAATATTTATTATTCTTTGTAATCCAGATAATAGTATATTTGTGAATAGAGATGGGCACGACTTAGCGGCATTCCCGTTTCCGTTACTCGTATCCGTTACTCTACGGAAACGGTAACGGGAATTACTCCGCCAGAATTCGAGCTCGAACCGACGAATGAACAATTTGGACTGATTTGTCATGCTCGTTACTTGCATTGCGGCGATCGTACAATGCCAAGCGGCACAGAAAAAAGTTTTTAAAAGTTTAAAAAAAACCGATTCCCGGCCCTAAAAGTAGGTGAAAACTGTCTGAGGGCACCTACCAGGCCAGAAGGGTGTTTTATTTGGGGGGGGTTCCCTGCCCCCCTCTCCTTGGCTATTGCTACTGCTGCGCTGCTGGTACCAGGCTGGGAGGGCGCATCCATTTGCCATGCAGTGCAGGGGATCCAAAATGGCGACCGCAATATTTTTTTTTGAAATCGTTGCCCAAAACCCCACCAAAGCACCACAGAAACATGCGAAAATTAGCTATTTTAAATGCTTGAATTTTTACAGTAGCAGCAGTGGGTTTTTCTTGCAAAAAAAAAAGTCTCCGTTGATTTTATTTTATTTTATTTTATTTTTTTACACCTGCACATTTGCAATGATGGGCTCGCCCATGGGAGTGGACCATGCAAATTTTCCACCAATCGCATGGCCACTTGGCCAGGTTGACCACAGAGACTTCTGGGATGTGCCAATCGGGCATAAACAGCCCACTAATCGTAGCCCAAACCCGAACCCGAAGCCTAAGCCTAACCCATACGCCAGTACACTGTCCTTCTAAGTGGGTCAGAGAGGCACCCAGAGGTGCACCCCAATACTCACCCTAACCTCACCCGTAACTAGCCTAACCCTAGCCCTTGCGCTAACCCATCTTAACCCTAAGCCAGATCTACTTGCATTGCACTACATGCAAGTACGTGAGACACAGCGGGTGCAAAGAGTCTGCCAGTCCGTCACTTGTGGCTCTGGCTGACTCCTGCAGCTCCCTCCAGGAGCCCACTACCCCCCCAAACCAGTACTAATGACAACAAAAAGACAAAAAAACGAACTGACTAATTTTTGCGAAATTTCACGAAAAACGGAAACGAGCCGAAACGGACTGCCTCCGACACACGACAACTCAAAAACGTCATTTTTCCCTAGTTGTGCCCATCTCTATTTGTGAGTTCTTCTTCTGAGACATTTCCCCAATCCATTGTGTTTTCCTGTGTGTGTGTGTGTGTGTGTGTGTGTGTGTGTGTGTGTGTGTGTGTGTGTGTGTGTGTCTGTCTGTCTGTCTGTCTGTCTGTCTGTCTGTCTGTCTGTCTGTCTGTCTCTCTCTCTCTCTCTCTCTCTCTCTCTCTCTCTCTCTCTCTCTCTCTCTCTCTGTGTGTGTGTGTGTGTGTGTGTGTGGTTTGGCTTACAACAAAAAATTAAAATTGCTTGTAGTTATAGTTTCCAACATTTAATTTCCAAATTGGAGGGGTATAGAAGGTGATGACTGAATTAAAGTTCAAAAGGCAAGGAATAGCTATATTTTAGCCTTTGTTTTTAAAACATGAATTATCTCAAGGTCAAAAAAGAGTTCTTTAACAAACAGCTTCTCCAACACTGCTCTTAAAACTATGTCACTAAGTCCAGCAGATACTGAAAGTACAAAAAGCATAAAGTAATTTCATTTAGGGTTGCAGCTTAGAGTCACCACATACCAAAGAGCAGAAAAACATAAACTAATTTCCTCAAAAGAAAAGCAATAAATCAGAGAGGATATAATGTAGTGTGGGGGAAACATTTCTTCTGTACTTGGCTTTTCAAAATATTCACCTCTTTGCTAAGATCCACTTCCAGAAGAGGAGGAAGGCTGATACTTATTTGAAAAAAAGCTATCAAAATCCAAGGAGGGGCTTTGTATAAATAAGTAGAGGGCGGAAAGGGGAAAGCAGATCTACTTACAACATGCCAAATATATACAGCTTATTTACAGCATCCAGCACTGACAGCTGTGCCTTCACCAGAATGGCATTGGTCTTCCCCCAGTGGATGGTAAGGCATTTTCCTTCTTCTATCGAAGTTCACAGTTGATCCCTTTGTGTCTGCAGGTACTGCCTTTTTTCATTTCCCCTCCAGGGAAACTTACCCCCTTAGGGGACCCTTTATCTGGAGGAATTCAACTTGATATGTTGGAGCACTTATCAAGTTGTGTCGCCGTGATGTAGCTGGAACCAGAAGTCCAAGCAACTACACAGATGTCTATGCACTTGGTTACTGGCTGCTATAACCCCCATGATCCTTGGTTGACATAGGGTTTTCTCAGCCAGAATGCAGTTCTCTCCTGTCAATACAAACTGTTTGTTAGCCATTATTGCCAGTGATTCTTCACCAATGCAAGTTTTAAGGTGAACAGAGGAGAAGCCAGTGGCTTGCAAGTCTCACCTGTTTTTTCTGATGAGTGCTTATGAGTTCCTAGGCATCCACCTCTGGGTTTTAAAAATATAATGTTAATGGTATCTGCAGCAGGTACCAAGAGTGGAATGGATCTGAGTGGGGAAACATTGGTTTTGAGCCTGGGGTGTTTCAGCTTTGAAGAAACTCCTAGGCACTGAACTGAAAATACAGGATAAAGGTCAGGATTTTGGATCTCCTCCTATAAGAAACACACACACACACACACACACACACACACACACACACACTTAATAGTTGATCAGCTAGATTCCACAACATAAAAGAATGTCCCAAGGCAGAAAGTGATGAGACACCAACTTTCCAGTTAGAAAGTGGTAAAATATTGGCCATAATCCATTATTTATGCAAACCCCCACATAAATCCACCAGTGTCAATCTCAGTAATGAACTGTGTTGAGTGAAGAAGTTCACCTAGACATTTGCTATAGCATACCAATTTTAAATTGGTGTGTATGACCTGTGTATGACTTTCTTGTATTCTCGAAAGGTAGGAAAAATAGAGATGCTCTCAGTACTTTGAGTACTCACCTCTGACCTATGGCAGGCCCCCAGATACAAATGAGGCCATGTCACTCACCCTTTATATTACTAATTTGAATTACAGTGGTACCTTGTATAAAGGAATTAATAAAGAAAATTAAGCAAATTTTCCTTTATACAAATTTCCCATAGGAATGCATTGAAAACGGTGATCCCATTTTTATGTTGTACAGATCCACCCCATAGGCAATTACGTTAAGCAAATTTCCCCTGTCTCCAGAATTTTGTATGTTGTACAAATGTTATGTTATACAAACCGTTTGTTATACAAGGGTCCACTGTATTATATTTCCAATATTTGAGGATGTTTCTCCAAATATTTTCCTTAAAAACAGATTTACATCTGGAAGGAAATGGTCATTTTCTTTCCAAACAAATCACTTACTGCTTCTCACTTAAGGCATCAGTCCCCTTTTGCTTTTTCTTTTGCTTTTTCTTTTCTTTTTTTTCTTTTTGAGCTGTTTTGCTAGAAAAAAAGACATGACAGTAAAGTTTGCTTACCTCTAATTTTCTAGAATAGCATTCATATTAGTGCATGTCTTCTCCCCAGCTTGATAGTAGGAGGGTTTGTGTGGTGGAAGCAGCACAATTTGGTTCCTGTGTGATTAGCGGTGTGTAAAATGATTGCCCAAATCCAAACTCCAAAGGTTACTGTAACCTGACCCTGAAAGTCAGTGAAAAGATTTCCATCAACTTTGATAAGATTTGATTCAACAAGGCCTAATATTTCTGCCAAGAAATATGCTGTGCTTGCAACTTGGTAGGCATAAAACTATGGGCTTACATGTATTGATCTTGCATCCTGGAGTACTTGGAAGACCAGTAATCAATACCAGGCTACCTGTTGGTCATGTTACATTTTTCCAATATCTTCAAACACAACTCTGATTAATTTTGTCACAGGTGTAGCCTTGGTTTATTTATTCAAATTGTTCTCAAAGCTGATAGAAATCGGCAAGATAACAGCTGCTCGAGCAGCTGCTTGGGTAAAGATGGCATGGGAAAATGAGCACACGTACCTTCCAGTACATCAGAAAGGTAGAATGCTGATGGATGCACAGGGCCTAAGGCAACAAATTATCAGCAGGTTTCTGTTTTAAAATTATGTGTGACATTTTAAAAAATCCCAAAGGATATGTATTTTTGCCTTCTTTTATAAATTTTGAACTCAGGTCATCCACTGTAGCTGAATGGTAGAAGGGCAACTCGTACTTCACCTTGCATCACATAGTTCATTACCTATTGCAAGCGACACTGATGGCTGGCAATTCAAATGGCTTTTTGAATTTAGACAAAACTATTGAAGAGAAGGGTAATGGGGGTACTGGTCCCCTCTGCCGTAAATGAATGAAGGCAACATGTTTCACATACTTGTTACTGAGGAGAATTAAGGGGAGGATGTTTATGGGCCAATGCATTGTTTCTCTAGCTGATGGGTTGGTTACTCTGGGAACAGAAGACTGGGCTACTGTACCTGGAGTTTGGAAGGTATCTTCTTATAAGTAGTTCCACAAAAACAAATAATTTGTTTTACTCTTTTAATAGAATATTCCATTTTAAAAAACAGCAATGGCCACTAGCAATAAGAAACAAACCAATCTGTATATGACAAATAAACAATAGGTAGGATCCTGTTGGGATAGGTTACACTGCAGATTGCTGGTGAGGTCATCAGTCACAGCCATGACACAGTCATTTTTGAGAAATTAAAAGCTTCCCATTTTCCCCACCCCACTTCAGACCAGCAGCAAATGTCCTATTTTAAATTATCCCCTCCCCCTGAAGGCTTCTTAGGAATCCCTAGAGATTCCAAGAATCAGATGGGAGTGGGATGGGAAGCTTCTAATTTCCTAAAATAGCCATGGCATAGAGAAAGTTGATGACTGCACTGGAGAACTGTGGTGTAACTTATGCCAACAGGATCCTGTGCAATATAGTAGGACCCCCTGTATCCACTGATTCAGTTATCCACAGCTGGCAGAGGAAAAATATTAAATTAATAATCCAGCAGCCACAAACCAAGCTACTGTCACAGTTACAGTTTACAACCGTAAAGCAAGCTACTGTTGTAAAACAGCAGCTGTAAAGCAAGCTACTGTTGAAAAACAGCAGCTGTAAAGCAAGCTACTGTCATAAAACAGCAGCCGTAAAACAAGCTTCTGTCACAAAATAGCAGTTTTTTGGGGGTGGGGTAGTTGGCATTCTTTCTTATCCACAGTTTTTGTTATTCACGGGAAGGCCTGAAACCAATCCCCAGTGGATACTGGGGTCCTACTGTACTAGCTATCAATTCTAAGTGACAAGGAAAGCAGCCTTCTCTGATGTGTTTTGTATTTTTGTAAGTATTTGCAAACAGCACTACTACAATTGGCTAGTAGAAGAAAGCAGAAGATGCTTCCCTGTATTTTTAAGGCAATGCAAAGAGCCAATAAATATAACACAATGGATTGCTTTAATCAATGGTCTTGAACCAATGGGGGTAATTAACAGCCAAGATGTACTGAGTTTATCATAAAGAATAGCATTTGAAGCTCTGGAAATCTGGAAATTTCCTGTAAAAATGCCTCCTAAGACGCTGTCAAACCCCCTTAAAAAGTCACTATTGAAGGTAACTTGAGGGTTATTCCATTTACATTAGTAAAGTGAGAGCCTTCCTATTTTGTTTGTGAAATATATTCAATACATCCTCCTTACACAAAAAGTACATCATTGTAGGTAACTACATTGATTGTAAATTCTTTCTTCTAACATTTGGTGCAGTCTGAAGAGTTGGGTACATTTCAGAGTGCTTGAATTACAAGACGACCTGACATCACACATTTGATGATTTCCCCTTAGCTATTGCTTTTAGGACACAAAGGGCCATGAATGATCTAAAACTGGTAGGACCAATGAGTTCTTGGTTAGTTTCTAAAAAGAAGACAAATCTTTCCCAGAGACTGAAAATCTAAAAAAACAAAAAAGTTCTCATAAGTTGTCATTGTACATTGCACAACTAAATTGATCCCAGACACAAACATAACCAAAGAAGAATCCAAACACACGCACCCATCCATCATGACTAGCCTGGATCACACCATTCAACTAGGCACTGAAATTTTAGCAGCATTCAAGGTGACCACAGCTCTTGGATAAAATCTGTTTTTTAATCTGTTGGTTTTTGTTTTAATTATCCTATACCTCCTGCCCAAAGGCAGCAATGCAAACAGACAATGTTTGGGGTGGGATGGATGCTGCAGAATGTTTCTTGCCTTTTTTAGACAGTGGGAACTATAGAGTTCCTGCAAAGATTGTAATAATAATTTTTTAACAAACATAGACATGGAGAAGGATTCTCTATAGTTTTCTAATATCAAAAGGAGAGCAGGTAAGGGCATAAGGCCAAATACAACAGTGGAATGTCTGAAGGCATCTGAGGAATATAAAACTGCCCTGGGCTGTGGAGAGGACACCGTTTTAAAAGAAGGAACCATCCCAAAGCTTAATTAGGAATGACATACTACCTGATCCTTAGCTTGCTAAACAAAAACAAACAGCAGTCACCACATTTTTTGGCCAGGAACCATGGCCTCGTTGTCCATATCTGATGCACAGACACAGTTCCTTGGCAACTTTATCTTCATGTCCATCTGTTGAAATGGCAACGTGCCTTCTTGGTAAACCACTTGGATTGTTGCCTTCAGGGCATTGAAACCAACAACTGACTGACAGCTGGAATTATAAGTCCTGCATCCTCTCTTCTGGAGCAACCTCTCCTTTGAGCTCTTGCTTGCTATAGATTTGTAACAGCAGACAGACTCCCGAGGCCTTGCTGCAGCTGCTGGGAATTGTATGAGCCAAGGGGGAAAAATATGGGAACTATGTAGGGGGGCGTTTTTGAGCTGCCACAAAGACAGGTTGCATTGCCAGGGGTGCAGAAAAGCTCATCAGTACAGCTTGGCAGGCAGAGATGGAATACTAAAAAGAAAAAGGGTGTTAAAAAGCACAGCCACAACATGCCAGCACAGTTAAACTGGCCTATTGGGGGAGAGAGGGAAGAGGAAAACAATGACAGCACAATTAGAAATCCATATTGGAATGGCAGGCACACGTTGGAAAAGAAATTTCTTTGCTCCCTGCTGCATCAATATTGAAGCGTAAGAGTTTGTGGATCTGCATAAATGATAGTAAATGGAACTGGTAGATAGCTCGGTATGCAGAGCCAGGAGTTGGGAACTGGATTCCCCCTCAACCGGGTCTAGACCAGTGGTGGCGAACCTTTGGCACTACTAATGTTTTGGACTGCAACTCTCAGAATTCCAAGCCTAGATTGCCAGGGACAAAGCACTGTAGGAGTTGTGGTCCAAAACATCTGGAGTGCCAAAGGTTTGCCACCACTGGTCTAGACTCAGTGATCTATAGGGTCCCTTCCAGTTCTGCAATTTGAATATGCTGCTGATGATGCTGATGATTTTACTATGCACTGCACATTCCAAGCTTTCTCTAAGGCAGGCATGTCCAAATTTCAGCCCTCTAGATGTTTTGGACCACAACTCCCACAGTCCTTTGCCATTGGCAATCTAAGCTTAGAATTCTGGGAGTTGTGGTCCAAAACATCAGGTGGGCTAAAGTTTGGACATGCCTGCTCCATGGAGTTCAGGGTGGCATACAGGTTCTGCTCGATTTTTATCCTCACCTCAACCTGGTGAGGCAGATTACAGTGAGAGAGTGACCTAGCCAACTCTCCAAGGAAGATGATCCCTGTGCACATCTCTCTCTCTCTGTGTGTGTATGTTTTATCTGTAAATTCATTTACTTGTTTATTTAAAACATTTTAGTCCACCTTGCTCCTTAAAATAATATTCTGCTTTTCTCCCAGAATCAGAAATCATGATGGGTTACAGGGCAGTTTAACGTGAGAGAAGATTAAAACACAGTAAAATCACAAACACTAAAACAGAATTTAATTCAGTTACACAATCAAAATGAAATTGAAATTAAAGCTCTTTAAGATCAATTAAGAGGAGTAATAATAATTTACCTTAAACAGTGAAAACCAGCATATCAGCTGAACTTTTATAGCTGGAGGCTTTTAACGGCCAAAGTCCTGCTTAAATAAAAAGGTCCTATCCTGCTGCCAACACAGAATTGGCATCAAAATCAGACTCTAAGAGCACTTCATTTTGCTATGTATCACTTTATTGCTATGCATACATTCTGCTCAACATACCAAAAAACTAAATAAATATGCCATGCTAATCTAATTCTGCTGGAATGGATGAAAGAATTTAAGCAAATGCCTATGTATCTGCATGGTTTGCAAAACTATACAATTTGAATTTATTACTCATTTATTATTTAGGTTCATAAAGCACCTTATGAATAAGTTCTCTGTTAAAGCAGCCAAGCCACTGCCTATGAATCTGGGTTTCATGTAATTTTAGAAGAAATAAATAAAGTAGCAAAATATATACAGCAAATGGCGTTATAGTCATTGTTTGTGAAGCATCCAAGGAAACATTGGCAGCAACTCAGCCCCCACTGCTTGGACACTGGTAATCGCATGTAGTTCTCTTTTTAGACTTTGACATTTTGAAGAACCAGAAACTTGTTTCTAACAAAGGAAATTGAGCTTGGATGGGGAAATGCATGGAAACTAAGATGCTGTATAGAGCTCAACAAGAGCTAACCTTCATTTAAAGTGGTTCTAGAAGCTTTTGTCCCTTTTCATTGCCAGAAGCAATGGTGTGCCATGATCCAACATGCTGAAGCACTGGAAGACATCTGCTTTAGAGAGGAGGAGGGAAAGAGTGCTTAGGCAGAGCTACAACCAGCAACTTTGGGTATCTGGGACAAACAAAACAAAATGCCCCCTCACATCAACCTAGTACTGGAACTGGCACTACAATGCAGGATAAGGCAGTGAAGCAGTAGAAAGAACCACATCCACTGGTTACGGAATGCTTTCATTCTTTTGGAGTGCAGTAAACCACAACATTGGAAAGTTATTGTTCCAATTGCAACTTCCAGAATCAACCTGCTAGTATGAGTAGTGGTTCAAAACCAATTTGGGGCCATTTTAAAAGGGCATTGTTGTTGTTGTTGTTGTTGTTGTTGCTGTTGCTGTTGTTGTTGCTGTTGCTGCTGCTGTTGTTAAACAACAAAAAGGAGTAATATGGCACACATTCTATTGCTCTTTGAGTGGTGTAGTACTTAAAATGAAAGGCAATGGTCAACATTAACACATTCTATTTTAAGGATCCATGGTCTGGTCTGGGCTATGGGATGAGTCTTGATGTGGCCCCAGATAGGGAGAGAGGCCAGCATCTTCTTGGGTAATAAATATCAAATTAGTATCCCAACTCAATCCTAAAGTGGGACTTTCTTGGTCAAGGCTTTAAACCATGAAACAGAAATAGAAAAACCAGAACAAAGTTTATTGCTTATGATTTTCTTGGTTGTTTTTCAAAGAAATATCATAAATATAAATGAATAAATTACAATTAAGGATCTTCGAAAAGCACAATTAAGTTACAAGACATGCATTCCTCTTCTGTGCACGTTTACTCAGAAGCAAGCCTTGTTGAATACCATGGGTCCTACTTCCCAATAACAGTGCCTAGGTTTGCAGCTTTTACATTGTTTGTCTTCATCCTTAAACCATGGTACAGTGCTAAATTGCATCATGCCAGAATGGGAAATTCTTCCACTCTGTCTAAATTTGGTGCCTGAGGCAAAGCCTAGATTCCTTCTTCCTAGTTACACCCCTGTGTCTAGGGCTTAAATCTAATGTCCATGCATAATGATGGCATTGCATATCAGTTACTGCCATGCTGTTGAAAACCCCACTTTTTTGAGCACACAACAAACACTTTGGCACACAAATGTTGCATTTGTTGAGTTGTTGAGCCAGTATAAGCACAAGTTGCACAAGATTTTCAAAGATAAACCTTTCCATGACAGACATGCATTATGTTTTGTGGGTAGTGCCTTGTTTTTAATTATTTCCCAAGGGGTCTACTATCCTCTAACCCATTTTTTACTCAGCAGATTTTTGAAGTAATGCATTATTTTAAACACAGAGACACAGAGACACAGAGACACAGAGACAGACACAGACACAGACACAGACAGACACAGACAGACAGACAGACAGACACACACACACACACACACACACACACACACACACACACACACACACACACACACACACACACACACACACACACACACACACACACACACACACACCTTGGCTTTTAATTTAATTAATTCCTCACCTAAAAATAAAGACAACTGAAACTTAGGAAAGATAATGCCACTGTAGTGATGCAACTGAATGTTTTTAGTTACTTGTATAATTGCAGAGGGTGAGACCGGTTAGTTGGTTAAGAAGAACTCGGGCCAGGCATTTGATGCCTGTCCCCCGTTCTGACCCCTCAGCTCACTGCCACGTGTCTCGGAGCCACTCGGCCAGTTCCTCCGACCTATCTTGCCTCCTGATGAATGCCAGGTCGGTCCATAACAAAATCCCCATCATTTTTGACACCATTGTTGATGGCAGGGCCGACCTGGCATTCATTACCGAGACCTGGGTGGGAGCAGAGGGGGGAGCTTCATTTGCCCAGCTGTGCCCCCCTGGGTTTCTGGTACAGGGAGTGGGAAGGTCGGAGGGTTGCAAGGGGGGTGGGGTGGCCATTGTGTACAGAGATACCATTCAAATCAGCAGGGCCTCAACGTTGGTGATTCCAGGGTTGGAATGTATCCATCTGTTGGTTGGGCAGCGGGACAGATTTGGCATTGTGCTCGGTTACCGTGCTCCCCGCAACCCAGCACAATCCCTACCAGAGCTCACCGAGTTCATCTCCGCTGCACTTTTGAGAACCCCCCGCCTTATGGTATTGGGGGACCTCAATGTGCATGCTGATGGTGGCCTGTCTGGTTTAGCTCTGGAGTTCATGCAGTCCATGACCTCCATGAACCTGTCCCAGCATGTTTTATGCCCAACCCACAGCTCTGGACATACCCTGGATCTGGTATTTACCTCCGCATCTGAAGATTCTTGTCTGAGGGTGTGGGACATCGTGCCCACTCCCATGTCATGGTCAGACCATCACCTGCTGTCTTTCTCTGTATCAATCGCGCCCCACCCCGCAGGGACCTCTGACCATCTGTATGGGCTTGTCCCCGAAGACTCCTGGACCCTGCTCGGTTCTGGAAAGTCCTTGGGGAGCCCTCTGGTGGACTGGCTGACAATCTGGTAGACACCACGGTGGATCAATGGTTTGATGAAACTTCCCAGGCTGTCGACCAGATCGCCCCTAGGCGCCTCATTTGCTGCAGAGCTCATCCCTCTCTGTGGTTCACGGTGGAGTTATGAGCAATGAAGCAAGAACGGAAGAGGCTGGAGCGCAGCTGGAGGAAATACCAGACGGCAGATAAGAAGGCTGCAGTTATTGTCCAGTCTAAGCGCTACGTGCGAGCGATCAGGGAGGCTAAAAGATCTTATCACTCCCTGAGAATTAGTGAGGCCTCGAACCACCAAGCGGAATTGTTCCATGTGGTTCGCGACCTCACTAATCCTGGGCTGGCTAGGCCTCCTCCTCCTGATTTCAGTAGTGAGAATTTTGCAGCCTTTTTTCGATCAAAAATAGAGGCCATCCGTTCCGGTTTTGACTCCTGTTGCCCTAGCCCACCCTCGGCATCCCCTGTCGCTGCACCCCCTTGGTCCCCTCGTGTGGTTGAGTTTGGGCCTGTTTCCTCGCTTGAGGCCTCCAGGGCTATTGCCCATTGCCAGCCCACATCCACCCCCTTCGACCCTTGCCCATCAAGGCTTATGAAAGCAGTTGGTGGGAGCATGCCTGAATGGGCTTCTGTCATCGCCACAGCATCCTTCAGGGAAGGGATTTTTCCCTCTCGCCTGAAGGAGACTGTGGTAAAGCCCATTCTGAAAAAACCAGGCTTAGCATCGGGAAATTTGACCAACTACCGCCAGATTGCATGGGCAAGGTAATCGAGAGGGTGGCCGTGATCCGGCTTCAATCATTTCTGGAGGGTGAACATATCCTTGGTCCATTCCAGTCCGGGTTCAGGCCTGGTCGGGGAACTGAGACAGTCTTCGTCGCTCTGCAAGATGACCTCCTCCGGGGGGCCGAGGGGGTGTTCCTCCCTGTTGGTCCTCGAGGATTTGTCAGCGGCCTTTGATACCGTCGACCACAGTATCCTGCTGGACCGGCTCTCTGAGGCTGGGATCGGGGGCACTGTTTGCAGTTGGCTCCGGTCCTTCCTCCAGGGCCGTTCCCAGCAGGTTCAGCATGGGGGTGAGTTGTCGGCCCCTTGGATACTCCCTTGTGGGGTTCCACAGGGGTCGTCTCTCTCTCCCATGCTGTTCAACATCTACATTAGGCTGCTGGCTGAGGTCATTAGGAGACATGGAGTCTGCTGCCACCAGTATGCTCATGACACGCAGCTCTATGTCTCCTTTTCCTCCGCTGCAGATGAGGCTGTCCAGACACTCGATCAGTGCCTGGGCGCGGTCATGGAGTGGACTAGGGCCAACAGGCTCAGGCTCAACCCCAACAAAACCGAGGTGATGTTCTTTGGGGCTTCCCCATCTGGCTATGGAGGCCCTTTTCCCACCTTGGAGGACGTTTCCCTCCGGCCTTTGGACTCTGTCCGGAATCTGGGAGTAGTCCTGGACCCGGCACTCACCATGGAGGCCCAGGTGATGGCTGTGGCCAGGGCTGCCTTTTTTCACCTCCATCGAATTGCCCAGATTCGTCCATACCTAGATGGGGATTCCCTCAGAACTGTGGTGCAAGTGCTGGTGATCTCGAGACTGGACTATTGTAACGCGCTCTACATGGGGTTGCCCTTGACTCTGCTTCAGCGATTGCGGCGGGTTCAGAATGCGGTGGCCAGACTGGTGGCTGGTGTGCGTCGGTTCGACCACATCACCCCAGTCCTGGCCTGCCTGCATTGGTTGCCCGTTGCGGCCCGAATCAGATTCAAGGTCCTAGTTTTGATTTACAAAACCCTCCATGGCCTAGGACCTGACTACCTGACAGTGCGGATCGACCAGCGGTCAACATCGGCCCGCCCGACCAGGCTGTCGCGGGCGCACATGCTGCATGTGGCCACACCCAGGGAGGCTCGGAGAACATCCACCCATACCCGAGCCTTCTCTGTGGCCGGCCCCACTATGTGTCCCAGCAGAAGTACGCCTAGCAGAGCCCCTGCCCGCCTTCCGAAAGGCATTAAAAACTCTCCTCTTTCGGGAGGCATTTGGTGACTAAAGTCCCCCCCGCCATCGGCAATTGTAACTGTAATTGTAATTATAATTGTATGTGTAATTGTAATTGTTGTTTTTATTGCTTAGCTGGCTATCGGGCTTATACTACTTAATTGTGTTATTTAACTGTATTACTTAACTCCTGCTATTCTGTTATATTTTAAACCGCCCGGAGTTCCTTTGGGAAGATGGGTGGTATATAAGTTTAATAAATAAATAAATAAATAAATAAATAAATAAATAAATAAATAAATAAATAAATAAATACCTCATTAGGTGGTGGAAGAAGAATATGACATGGTCTAAGTGTTCCTTTGTTTTGCTGTCTTAGTTTCTGTTGCGAAAGTTGAAGTGATGAGGAAGAGTGTTTGTATTATATGTAGCAGCTTGCAGCTCTCCTGTTTTTTTTAAAAAAGTAACAAAAGTGACAAGCATTTTAGTTCCTTTTGAAAACTAGGAAGTAAAGAATTGAGTTTAAAACATTTTGCCTGTAAAAGTAACTGCCTAATTCAAGGTTCCTTGGAATGGTAACAGTAACTACGGTACTTTTAAAACTACATTTCGAAGCAATGTTACTTAAACACATTTGGGATTACCATAGCAAAAAAGCAATTGCTCTTGCTTGTGGGGCTTCTGGAAGATTTCTACTATCCTGGAATTTAGGCTGTGGATACAGAGGAAATAATGAGAACCTACCATGCATATTTTGTTAATAATAGAGAGGAAGTGCTGAAATTAAATGAATAGAATCATACCTTCCACTCTTCTGGTTCACTGTGTGACCGGAATACATTTGGCACAATGATTTATACTGCACAATGTGCAGAATTTAGGAGAATGATCAGGCCATACTTATCTTCCCCAAAATTCAGAAAATGTTTCAATTAAATGAGATTTTTTTCAGTGATGGTCTCTCCTACCAAAAAATTGCTGTGCATTGGGGACCAAAAAGGCAAGCTTCTCCTGTCTCAAAATGCTTTTGAAAATGTTTTATCTTATAGGCCATAGTCTTTGCTGTTTTCAGTACTGGTTGGATTTCCTTCCTTCGACATTGATTTGTTTAAAATGTAAAAAATAAATAATGAATACATTACATCCAGGTAATGCTGAGTCCCTGACAATTTCTCCTTTACACGAACTGTTCCATATTGAGCCATAATATGAAGGCATACCCAAGGGAGAATGTATGGGATGGCGCACATGAGATGTATGTTATTAAAGAACTGCTCACACACATTGTAAGAGATGGGGCAAAATCTGTTCAGAATTCTGCAGCTAACATTTCAAGTTGTAACATTTCAAGCTGTAACTAACATTTGCAGTCTTTGAATGTTGCTTTCCAGTTTGTTGGCTTCAAAATAAAAATGGGGACAGTGAATCCGAAATACTTGCATCCAAAGTGCTGCAATGAATCCCAGAGACTTTGGGACAAGAGTTAGGGTTAGGCTGCTACAAAATGTAGCAAAGACTGGTCATGTGGATCGTTTTAAAAGGATGCTGGAAAAATTCAGGGAGGATAAGGCTACCAATGAATAAAGGCAAATGATTACCTTCAGCACCAGGGACAGTTTGCCTCTCAATATGAGTCACTAGAAAACATGAATGAGAGATTGCACTTTATGGACTTCTGATAGGCAGCTGGCTAGCTACTGTGAACAGAACGCTGTCTCAGGCAGCAGGACACTTATTTTCCTCTTGTGTTTACTGGTTTTAAAGGAACACTGAACTTCACCTATATTAAAATTAAAATCATCACCACCAGGCAGTCTTGAAGCTTTGTTTCTCTATCCCTGCTTGCCCTGCACGCTTCCTCTTGCTCATCTTTTAAATGTTATTTCTATACAATTTATGTGGTACTAATTTTCTAGCTTGGATTTCCTTGGAAAATCCCCTCTCATTGAAAAGAATAACAACAGAGGTTGACCAAAACGTTCTTTCTAATCATCATAATTCATAAACACTGTTCCTCTTTCATATTTCTCAGACACTTTCAAAAGTGAATGAGTTTGTGTTAATGCCACACAAACAAAATATCACTGTGTTTTGTTTGCCAGAAAGCTCCTGATTCTGTCAGATTGCCAATGTACCCAGCCACTGACTTCTTTGTTATTGAGCAAGGACTAATGCACGCAACTGCCCCAGCAATCATCTAGGTAACTTCCTTTTCAAACAGGACGTCATGCTTATCCCAAGCATGAAGCCTTTCAGCTGGGTCTTCTCTTCAAGGGAACATGATTCAGCTGCCTGTAAAGTATGGATCTGGCATTTGGAAAGGAGAAGTATGGTATTTGTAGTCCAAAAAAATTTAGCTTATCACTGGTCAATCATCTTGAAGACATATGATTTGATCAAGTGTATCTTCTCTACAATTAAGCCAAATAGCTCATGGAACTGGAGCACCACCTGAGAGAAGAGCCAGCAGCAGGGCTGGCGCCACCATTAAGGCAAACTAGGCAGCTTCCTAGGGCGCGGAAATGCAAAGGGTGCCAAAATTGAGAGGGTCTGTAGAACTCTCTGCCAGAAGTGCTGACAGCTGTCAGCCTTGACAGCTTTAAGAAAGAATTAGACAATACAGTAGTGTTTCTCAACCACTCTTTGTCTCTCCTGAACTTAAAGTATTTTTTTAAATATGGTTATTTTCAGGAGAATTATGGCTGACAGGAAAAAAACATCTGGAGCTCAGTTCCGCAAATGAAAGGCAGAAAGAGCCAAGGAAGACGCCAAGCAAGAGGAGTTCTTCCAGAAATACCTTTGTTAAAAAAGTACAGAACAAAAAGATGACAGTACCATTGGTGAAACTACCACCGAGGAAACTCCAGTCGCAAGTGATATTGGTCTTACTATAAGTGGTATTACTTCTGAGGACAAAGTCTCACAGTCTGGAGATATTCCAGTGGAACACACAGAGAAAACCAAGGATGTTGAGGAAACAGAGAGTACTGCAACTACTACAGAACATGTTGGTATTGTGCCTATCTTGGATTACAGTGACCCTGCTAAATGGCCTAACTTTTGCAGTGAAAATTTGCGACAGCTTATTGTTCAGCATGGCCCACGGCAGATTGTATCATGTGAATTTCCAAAAGACTCCCAAAAAAGAAAATTCTCTCCTGTCTATTACAAGAGGAAACTGGCAAATGGTGAAGAAATGTGCCGTCATTGGCTGATATATTCTACCTCAAAAGATGTGGTTTTTTGTTTTTGCTGTAGGCCGTTCAGCAAAAGAGATGGTGGAGCAACAGCTTTAAAAGACCCAGGGTCAAAAGACTGGAAGTACATTGGAGCAATTCTGTCGGCACATGAGAGGAATACTCTCCATCTATACAGTTACCAGGCATGGAGAGAACTTGAGTTGCGCTTACAGAAAGGAAAAACAATTGATAATATCAACCAACAGAAAATAAGGGAAGAAGAACAATATTGGCGACAAGTCTTGGAACGCTTGATTGCTGCAGTCAGATTTCTTGGCATGCAAAACATGGCATTTCGTGGTACAACTGAAAAGTTGTACAGTGAGAACAATGGAAATTTCTTGAAGCTTGTTGAATTTTTGGCTCTTTTTGACCCTGTCATGTCTAAACATGTGCGCAGAGTTAAAGATGAGGAAACTATGGTTCACTATTTAGGGAAAGAGATTCAAAATGAGCTTATAGAGCTTCTAGCAACTTCCATAAAACAGAACATTTTAGCATGTATAAACTCTGCCAAATACTACTCAGTTATGTTGGACTGTACACCTGATGTTAGTCATACTGAACAAATGACAATGATTGTACGTTTTGTCAATGTAATCATGCCATCAGATACTGAAACATCTGAGCCTGAGGTTACAATAAAAGAACATTTATTGGGATTTGTTCCTCTAAAGAGGACTACTGGTGCCTTTATGGCAGAAACTCTTCTTGGGCTGCTTGAGCAAATGGGATTACCACTTGAGAATCTGTGGTCAAGGTTATGATAATGGGAGTAACATGAGAGGTAAAGAACATGGAGTACAAAAGAGAGTTCTTGATATAAATCCACACACCTTTTTCATGCCCTGCAGTGCACACTCTCTCAATTTGGTTGTCAATGATGCTGCTAAGAGTTGCTGGGAAGCAACAGGGTTCTTCATGTTGGTTCAACAGATCTATAATTATTTCTCTGTATCAACTAAGCATTGGCAAATACTAACTACCCATGTACCTACCCTAACTGTTAAGCCTTTGAGTCAAACAAGATGGGAGAGTCGGATTGATGCTTTGAAACCACTGAGATATCATCTTGGTAGCATATATGATGCTTTAATGGACATCAATAATGGACCACACCCACATAAAACAAGTGAATCTCTTGTTGAAGCTAAGGGTCTTGCTGAAGGCATTAGTAAGTTCAAGTTTGTGGTATCCCTTATTGTATGGTACAACATGCTTTTTGATATAAATCTGACAAGTGAACTACTACAAAATAAGGAAACTGATTTAAGTTCAGCTACAAGTCAATTACAAGTAACCAAGAATTATCTTGTGGGCTGTAGGTGTGATGATTGTTTTGAACAAGTTTTGATAGATGCTAGTGTGATTGCAAAGGAGTTAGAAATATTACCAAACTTTGAGACAGAACAATTTAGACAAAGGAGAAAGAAAAAACAGTTTGGGTATGAGGCCCCAGATGAGGCACCACAAGATCCAAAGCAAAAATTCAAAGTGGATTTCTATTATGCTATTTTAGGTATGGCCATTCAATCTGTCGAAGAGAGATTCCAACAACTACAGCACTATAATTCCGTATTTGGCTTCCTGTATGATATATACAGCATCAACAAAAAATGTACAGAAGATGTACAAAAGGCCTGCAAGACTTTGGAGCAGTCATTGACACACAATGAAAACAAAGATATTGATGCTGAAGATCTGTGTTGTGAACTTCAAGCAGTTGCTCGAAGGCTTCCAGAGTCTATGCCACCACAAAAAGTACTTCTCTTCATAATACAACACAAAATTCAGAATAGTGCGCCTAATGTTTTTGTTTCTCTTAGGATCCTTCTCACACTTCCAGTGTCAGTGGCAAGTGAACACAGTTTTTCAAAACTCAAACTTATAAAAACACACATACGCTCAACTATGCTCCAAAATAGACTAGCAGGTTTGGCAACTATATCAATCGAACATGCTGAAGCATCAGCACTTGACCTGAAGGAACTGTTAACAAAATTTGCAAAGGAAAAGGCACGTAAAAAGATTTTGATTTGCTTGAAATTGAAACATTAAAGAGACTTAAATTTCAGCATCACATTTAACATTTTTCAAAGTGATTTCTGTGCTAAAACTGTGTTCTGTTTTAGAAAATAAATCAGAAATTGTTTTATCACTTGTTTTCACAATTTTACAAAATAATTAACAATTTCAAATTCTGTGCTTTTCATTCTTCCTATAATATGTCTGTGTTTGAATATGATTGGGGGGGGCAGAAGCTGATCTCGCCTAGGGCGCAAAAAACCCTAGCACCGGCCCTGGCCAGCAGCATGTGTGGCCTTTGGTATGCTGCATGGTCCCAGATTACTCCTGGAATAAAGGAATTTTTGTAACCCACTTTTGAGTATGTCATACCTAGAAAACACTGAAAAGTTTCACCATGAATCAAAATAGCTTAGACAGCATGCAATTATGATTAATATTGTCTCCATGTAGAATATTAAAAGTACTGTACCATTGAATGACTATTGCTGTCAGCAAAGAACAAAAGAAACCCACTCGCCATTGCAGGAGTATACCGGCTACCTTGTAGTATGTGGCCAGGTATATATTGGGACCACAAAGTGCAGCATCCAGACCAGAATCAAAGAATATGAAGGTCACTGAAGACTAAAACAACCTCAAAAATCAGCAGTAGCTGAACACACCCTGAAACAAACTGGACATGAAATCCTCTTCCAGGACATAGAGGTATTGGACAACACTACCAATCACTATGTCAGATTACACAGGGATGTTGGGATATATTAATGGATTGCTGGGAGATTGGTGTATTATTTGATATTATGTGCTGCAGTCTGATTAAAGGAGGAGTCGTAGACACAAAACATATATGAAAAATATACTTTATCTCTATATTCTAAAGGGAAAGGGTAGACGGGATGATCTATGAAAATAATAAAACACTCATTGAATATCTGTACAGATAAGTATACAAGATAGAAAATAGGGCAACAGCAGTTGTGTTAAAGCTCATAAAAAAGGAGATATAAGGAGCTATACACATATATACTGCCTTGCTCATTAAAAATACAAAAGAGTAAAATACAAGCTTACATAGCAATAAAACAGGAGTAATTCTCCAACTCTCTCTATGGCTCTGGAAACAAACGCCAACATCAGGCAGGTCAGGGCGTGGCCGAGGAGTGAGTTTGAGGCTAGAGCCATTACTTAAATAGTGAGTTCTTAAAGAGATATACAAACTGCTGACTCATACTGAGATTACTTTTGCCATATGTTTGGATGTAGGCCTTGCTATGCCAACACCCCTTCTCAAGGTCTAACATACAAAACATTATGGCATCAAAATTCATCTATGGTCAATTCCGTTTGAGTCAAGGTCCAAAACATTTAACATATCTCGCAAGTACAAAAGTATCCATTTATTCCTTTCTAATGCAGGTAATTTACTGATTTCTTTAAAGTTTGCTGGTTCAGTTATGGTTTGAAGGTTTTCACAGAAACCATACCTCTCTGGAGGTTTGCCTTTGTTGCTCCTCTCAGATCGTCTCACAGTGGTTGTTACATCTATTTCACATGGTCCAGTTCCTGTTTCCCCTTCTGTTCTGATAAATTCATTTGAAGGTGGACTTGCCATCTGACTGGCAGTCTCTACAGGTAACCAACTGACCATTTCTTGTGAAACATCCTCTCTGTTTTGGGGATCAATGGCCACTGTACTCTGAGACATCTGTTTCTTTAAATTACTCTCATCTATATACACCACATTGGAACATTTTACTTCCAGTGTCTCTGGGTTAAAGATTTTATACCCTTTACCTCCAATAGGATACCCAATAACAACGCCAATTTCAGCGGGATCCAGCTTTCCTCTCTTTTCCTTTGGAATATAGGAATACGCTTTGGCTCCAAAAGCCCGTATATGTTTTAATCCAGGTTTCTTTCCAAACCATAGTTCAAAAGGTGTTTTACCTGTTACTCTGCTAGGGACTCTGTTATGCAAATAAGTTGCAGTAACAGCTGAGCCCACAAGGTGTTGGGCAATTCTGCTTGCATCAGCATAGATCTAATCATTTCTTGCAAAGTACGATTTAATTTTTCAGAACATCCATTCTGTTGTGGCGAATGGGATATAGTTACTTTATGCTCTATTCCTTCTTGTTCTAAGAATCTCTTAAACTCTACATTACAATACTCTCCTCCACCATCAGTACGTAATGTCAAAGGTGCCTGACCAAAACGGTTCTTAATTGCAGCTACATAAGTTTTAAATTTCTCAAGAGTCTCATCTTTACTTTTAAGAATATATATGTAACTATACTTGCTCTTGGATTCAGTAAAGGTAAGAAAATATCTATTTCTACCTGCGGATAAGGGCATAGGACCCACTAAGTCTGAATAAACCTCTTCTAAAAATTCTTTGTCCTGTAGACTAGCTTTTCCTGTATAACTAGGAGCAGTTCCCTTTGCTTTTATACAAATTTCACATCTCTCTTTCATCTTATCACATTTAGGAGCATTAATCCCACATTCTAATAACAGTTTTTCAATGCTTTGCATATTTCTGTGTCCCAATTTTACATGCCAGGAATAAATACAGTTTTTATGATCACAAGTGCCTTGCCTAGTTTGACATATAGGATTTCTTTGATGTGTTTCAGTATGCTCCTTATCACTAACATCAATGATATAATGAAATCCATCCTCTTCTTCAACCTTTAATATGAGGCCAGTCCTGTTGTTAATAATCTTTCCTGTATCACCTTTAAGTATAACTGTATAATCATTATTCACAATCCTTTTAGTACTTAGTAAATTATTTGATGCTTCAGGAACATAGGCTACATTTGTCAAGGTGAGTTTCACAACTTCATTTCTAGATGTAAGGACCTTTAAAGGTACTGTTCCTGTTCCAAGCACATTTAACCTCTGCTGGTTTGCTTGCAATATCTTTGGTCTATTCTCAGTGTCAAGCTCACTAAAGCTTTCTCTGTATTTGCAAACATGTATGAAACTACCACTATCAATGAGGAAATGTCTCTTATCATTTGCACTTTCATCATTAGATATCTGGAACAATTGATTACCTTTGTTTTGAGTACCTCTATTACCATTAAAACTTTGGTCACACCTTGCATTGAATTTACCATGAGATAGGTTACAATTTCTATGGTTGTTAAAATGTCCCTTCCTACTAGGTAACATTGTCACTTTGGGAGCATTTCTAGGTGTTTGAGCTTCCGTGCTCTTAAATCTACAATATTTGCCTACATGACCAGTTCTTAAACACAGATAGCATCTTATTTCCCTTGAATCAGGTCTCATAGTTAATACAGGCATTTCAGAATTGTTACTCACTGCCCTTTTAAGTCCAGAGTCTCTTAAATAAGCTATTGTGTATTCCACATCCACCTTTGCAGTGCACTCTAGCATAGCCTTTTGGTTTGCAAAAGATTGTGGTAGGCTTAGCAATATACAAGTATTAAACTCTGAATCAGATATTTCTGCACCTGCAGATTGAAGCTCAGATACAATTTTTAACATTTCATCTAAATGTGCATCAATACTAGCTCCTTCCTTCATTCTCATGCTATACAATTTCTCCTTTAAGAATATAACATTTTTACTTGACCTAGTGAAATATTTCTTCCTTAAAGCATCATAGAGTCCTTTAGCAGTTCTATACTTGGTAACCAAAGGTGTCTCATGATCTTCTATACAGGAG
Source organism: Phrynocephalus forsythii (assembly GCA_029282475.1). Lineage (NCBI taxonomy): Eukaryota > Metazoa > Chordata > Lepidosauria > Squamata > Agamidae > Phrynocephalus > Phrynocephalus forsythii. The sequence continues at coordinate 119,767,137 of JAPFRF010000001.1, forward strand.
TACAGCAACATTAAAGCTTTGGCATCTCTCATTTTAAATTGAATCTGTCCTTGCTGGCTTTCAGGCATGTGTTCTTGTTCTATAGCAGCTAAGCAGTCTTGTACTTGGAGGGAAACTCTCAATCTAGCGTCCCACATTTGGAAATTCTGATAGCTCAGCTTGGGAATTGGGAACACGCCAGCACCGTTCATTACATGCAGCTGAGGTTGGCTTGAAGCATGCGGCTGGTCCGAAGCTGTGTCTTTGGGCGTAGTCATCTTAAAATGCTGCTAAATGCTGTCCTCAAGTAATGGCAAAAATTCCTTTTAGCTCTTCAGTAAAAACTCCAACTTGAATTAAATGAGAAGGCTTTATCAGGGAAAGTCTTACAGTCTCTCAGCCAACTCAAAACATTGACTCCCTTTTGTCCGTCAACCTTATCAGAGGCAAGCAATGCAAAAGCATTCTCCAGTTCAAAGAATGAAAAGAATGTTTGCAGAGAAAAGGCTTCCGTCTTCAAAAGGAAAAATCCAAAATCCAAAAACAATCTCGGCGTCTTCTCCAAAACAACTTATCAGTCTGCAGCCTACAAAAATAACACCAAACTTAAAAAATCCCAACCATCCTCTGCTACCATATTTTGTTGGGATATATTAATGGATTGCTGGGAGATTGGTGTATTATTTGATATTATGTGCTGCAGTCTGATTAAAGGAGGAGTCGTAGACACAAAACATATATGAAAAATATACTTTATCTCTATATTCTAAAGGGAAAGGGTAGACGGGATGATCTATGAAAATAATAAAACACTCATTGAATATCTGTACAGATAAGTATACAAGATAGAAAATAGGGCAACAGCAGTTGTGTTAAAGCTCATAAAAAAGGAGATATAAGGAGCTATACACATATATACTGCCTTGCTCATTAAAAATACAAAAGAGTAAAATACAAGCTTACATAGCAATAAAACAGGAGTAATTCTCCAACTCTCTCTATGGCTCTGGAAACAAACGCCAACATCAGGCAGGTCAGGGCGTGGCCGAGGAGTGAGTTTGAGGCTAGAGCCATTACTTAAATAGTGAGTTCTTAAAGAGATATACAAACTGCTGACTCATACTGAGATTACTTTTGCCATATGTTTGGATGTAGGCCTTGCTATGCCAACAAGGGAAACCATTGAAATCCACATGCATAAGCACAGTTTCAACAAAAAAGAAGAAAGTCTAAAAATCAACAAAACCTGGCTTCCAGTACTGAAAACTACATCCTGCAAAAGATCAAAGTTCAATGGTTTCCTCCAAGCCACAAGCACCAGTCATCAATTCACACAGTAAAACAGCTAACGACACCCATCAACTACAGAGATGGATTTCTGCCACCCCTGATTACAGTGAAACTTCTTAATCCCTCCATCACAATACAATGACTAACACCTGTTTTCCTGCATAGGACAAGTTTCCTCTCTCCCACAACTTTAGAACCACACAGTCTCACTCACTCTATACCCCAGAGCACAGAGAGAACTCCTAGTTCCCTGAGCTCCTTGCCCTCTGAAGATGCCGGCCAAGTTTTTCTTCCTGACATCTGGTGAAACATCAGGAAGAAAAACTTCCAGAACAAGGCTAAACAGCCCAAAAAACTCACAATGACTACTGCTGTGTCTTCATTTTCTGCTGCAGATAATTTATCAGCTGCTGTCCAACCTTTTTGTAAAAAGCCTCTTCATATTTATAATAAAGGCAGCATACAGAGCTCTGTAGAAGTCATATTAAATATATTTCTATACTCCTGTTTAAATCTACAAATCCTAAAACTTTTTAAAAGCTATAAATGATAGGTCAAGCAAAGGCACTTGAGAGAACAGTTGAATAAAGACAACCACTTACCATGTTTAATGTATGTGCTTCTATGCTGCCCTATTCTACCCCTTAACATGCTCTATTGTTTGTATATGGTGAATATCCCTGAAGCAGTTTGCAACAGCATAACCCAAAAGCAGTCACTTTGTAAACTGAATGCTGTTGCTAAGTGACCTGAAGAAATTTTGCTATATTGGTACACCTAATCAGAAATCTAAGAATGCCAAGAATTGTAAAAGTTTCATGTCCCATTTATCTGGATGGTGTCAACAGAAGCGTACCAAGTTATGTTTGCAAACATATGCTCTGAAAAGTATCATTGGAGAAGCCTTGGAACTTTAAACTGTTGGCTGTTTATGCAAGCAACGAAATATGAAGCTATGGCTTTTGGCTCCTGTGGCAGCCATCACAGTAGTAAAGGCATAATTTGATCACATTGGAACTTCCTGTTTTAATTTTCACATGACTAGATTGTTTTCCCCCATTTGCAATTCCTGTTGAATTTTATATCCCTTTAATGAGGAACTGAAAATGGATCCAATCTTGTCAGCTTCTGCCAGATGTTGTTTAATATTTTCATCCCCCTCATTCTTTTTGGAGACTGGGGGTTGAGGATTGCACTTTGCAGTTGCCGGTAGCTCTGTTTTAGAATGCAAGTTATTTGTTCCCCTTCTGCAGAGGTACACTTACATGCCTCAAAACGGTCCTTTTTCTCCCTCTCGGGTAGATGACAAGTGTGGTGCCTAGCTGCATTGTCATTACTGATGTTCATTTCTTTATCACCTCTATCAATAACTACTAAAAGTCCCCAGCTTTGCTTGGCTAGAATCTAGTCAGTTCTGCCTTCACCAATGTTCTTTCTCTTCTGCCTTGTACCTCATTTTGGTTTTGCTGGTCTCTCTCTTTTGCTGTGCTTTGGCAAACAGTAAAGATGCCCTTGAGTTGCAAATCTGCCCCTCTCCACCAGTGATGCCTCTCCTCTCCTCTTTCTGTTTCCCCCCACCCCACTTCTGGGCATTCTCTCTTCACCATCACCACCCTCAAGCTCATTCTGTACTTGGTTTCCTTCTTTTCCCCGCCATTTCCAGACAATCAGGGGTATCTCTCCTTCTTCCAGATGTGATATACGAGTCTCCCAAATTCAGACAACTGTATCTCGGGCAAATTGTAAGCCAGATTCAGTACATCATGAAAAACAGTCGCTGGCCAACACTTGCTATCAGTTTCTCTCCCAGAATTCTTGAGTTTTCCAAGATGCCTTGTCTGCAATCCCAGGCAAAAAAACCTATGACCCTAAAGTAGGATGTGATGAGTATATATTTTTAAAAAATATATGTTCTCAGCACTCTGAATCTCGTGATGCTGAAACTCCCTGCTGAATTCCACCCTACCCCCCGCCCCAGTGAGATTTCCCATTCACACATTTCCTCCCTTTTGTTGCCTGACTGCTGTTTTGTGCAGGGGCAATCAAGTCCTGCTCCATTTCATCCCTTTTCCAGTTAATCCTGTGCAGTAATGATGCCATTCCAAGTTGGAACTGTAATCACCCCAATGCACCATGGGATTTGTTCCAGGACAAATGAATAGGTCAAATGTATGAGAAATCCTACAAGATGTCACATGGAGAAGTTTTTCTGAGTGGAACAAGAGGGATTCTTTTTTTCCTCTCAGTTTCTCTTTGGGAATGACAGGAAAAGAGGTTACTCTTCTTAATCCTAGAGTGTTCTCTGCATCTCCCAAGTCCCTCTCCTTTATCACCTTTGCTCTTCACAGGGCCACTGGGACTTTAACAGCTTCAGGGAATACAAATATTTAACAGACTGCTTTTATGTGGATACTTTAGAAAACTGTTTGAAGGATTCAAGTCAGCTCACACCCTCCCAATTAAACAAACAAAGCACTACAATCATCTAGTTTAGAACAGAAAAAGTCACAGCACAAAAATATGATGTGCATTTAATCCTTTGATTTGTAATCCCGCATTGACCAGGGGTGGGGTGGGGGACTCAATGGCATCTAACATAATTATAACCCTAACATCATTATTCTTTGATGCTACGAATTGGGAGGAAACAGCTTTTACCATTTCTTTGTACTTGGGCTATTCTGTCATTTTTGTCCAGGGCTATCATTTTAACCTTTAACCAACAATTTCATTTACTGTGACAGTATACAATCATCATGGATACAAGTGCAAAGATGGATTACCCTCTCCACCTTTTCAAAGATTTAAGATGGTGTCAGATGCAGCTGTGACATCATTGGCCAAATGCCCTGAAAGTTGATAGCTGATTTCTTTCTTGCAGAGCATGTGGGCAGGCTAAGGACTGTGTGTTTTGCCACATGAATTCTTCAAGGCCTATAGAATTAGCTTTAGACCAAACAAGGCAACAAACTGGGGATCCCAATGACCTTGTGGTGTAAATTGTGCAATAGTGGCTGTAGGAATGACTACACATGGACACATTATTGGGTTCAGCAGGCCAGGCCTTGTGCAGCAGCCTCTCCTCAGCTAGCCTGAGCACAAGGCTTTATTGGTTGCAAAGACAGAGCATCAGAGGGGTGGAGACAGGGCTGACGTGCCAGGGGTCTAGTGAGCTGGGGAATTCCTGGGAAAGCTTATCTATAATGGCAGGGTCTTTGGGCTTGTCACATAACCAGCTTGTTTTTTCCTACATACTGTACCCATCTCGCAGGCGTCCTGGCTTATCTGGGGGAAGAGATAAGATCAAGCCGGCTTTCCTGAGCATAGGTGCCTATGGAATTCATTTCCTTCCATCCGGGGCCTCCCCGCTCAGATTGAGAGGTTTAATGATTCCCAAAGGCCTCAACTCATGCAGGCAGCTGGGTACTGTCTCTGCCCCAAGGGGACATCTCTATAAGTGGCATGGCTAGAATCCAAGTAAAGTCCAACCAGCTGAACCATATGCACTTGAAACATGTACTAATAGTTCTGCTCACTGTCTTTTCCTTATTTCTGCCCCTAACTTGTGCTCTTTTGGCTTTTTGCTCTCTTCTTGCCATGTACTATAGACACCAGGGCTTCTCATTCAAATTGTCCCTGGAAAAATTGAGTTGCTAGGAGTTGGGAGCAAGGCTGGGTACTAGAGATGGGCACGACCAGAAAAAATGACATTTCGAGTTGTCGTTTGTCGGGACAGGTCCGTTTCGGGTCATTTCCGTTTGTCGCGATAATTTTCAAAAATTTCTCATTTCCGTTTGTTGTTTGTCATTTGTGGGTTGGGGTGGGGTTGGGATTGGGGTAAGTGGGTTCTGGGAGGCACCTCTCTGGGTGCCCCTCTGATGTCTGACCCACTAAAAAGGGAAGCAAGGGAAGCGTTTCGCAGAGCCGCCGCGTACCATACATTACATTATGTTAGGGTGGGGTGGCAGAGGCACCTCTCTGGGTGCCTCTGACTCAGTAAGAAGGGAAGCATAGTAGTGTACTGCCATACAGGTTAGGGAATGGGATAGGGGATAGTGGGCTCTGCGAGGCACCTCTCTGGGGGTCTCACTTTGACTCACTAAGAAGGGGAGTGTACTAGCATACTGACGTACAGGTTAGGGAATGGGTTAGGGGTAGGGGATAGTGGGCTGTGGGAGGCACCTCTCTGGGTGCCTGGGACCCACTAAAAAGGAAAGTGTACTTGCGTATGGATCTGGGTTAGGGTTGGGGTTAGGGTAAGGGCTAGGCTTAGGGTTACAGTTAAGGTTAGGGTGGGTTAGTGGGCTGCACCTCTGGGTGCCTCTGACCCACTAAGAAGGACAGCATACTGGCGTATGGGTTAGGGTTGGGTTAGGGTTAGGGTTAGGGTTAGGGTTAGGGTTTGTGGGCTTTTAATGCCCTCTCTGGCACACCCAGAAGTCTCAGTCAAAACCTGGCCATGCGATTGGTGGAATGGGTCCAAAAATTTGCATGGTCCCATCCCATGGCCAGCCCATCATTGCGCATGTGCAGGTGTAAAAAAATAAAAATAAAATAAAATAAAATAAAATAAAATCAATGGAGACGTTTTGTTGCAAGAAAAACCCACTGCTGCTACTATAAAAATTCCGGCAGTTAAAATACCTAATTTTCAAATGTTTCTGTGATGCTTTGGTGGGTTTTTGGACCACGATTTAAAAATAAATATTGCAGTCGCCATTTTGGATCCCCCCCACCGCATGGCAAATGGAGACGACGAGGATCCCCCCCCAGCCTGGTACCAGCAGCCCAGGACAGGAGAGGGGGGAAGGCCGGGCCCCCCAGAAACCACCCCTCTCTGGTAGGTGCCCTCACTGAGGCAGGCATATTTTCACCTGCTTTTATGGCCGGGAATCGGGGTTTTTTTTATTTTTAAAACTTTTTTTTCTGTGCTGCTTGCTTGGCATCGCGCAATCGCCGCGATGCCATGAACGACAATGACAAATCAGACCCAATTTATCTTTATCGGGTCGGGTTCGAGCTGGAGCGGAGTAATTGTCGTTACCGTTCCTCGTTAGGTAATGGAAACGATGAACAGAAACGGAAATGAGGATTTTGCCGAGTCGTGCCCATGTCTACTAGGTACGCATGGCTGAGTTACAAAGTTTGTTTGTGTAGCAGCACAAAGGTCAGAAGTGAAGGTTACAGTCCAATATTCTGCAGGCTTCTACAATCCCATCCAAAACTGCCTAGAAGCATTTGGACCAAAGGCTAAGGATTCTAGCTCCTCAGAAGATTGTTGTAACTGAGGAGCTTTATTACTGCCAGGAAGTACTTTTATTCCTGAGGACTCCTAATGATGCATTGGAACTGGACAGTAGAGAGGAACTGGATGATACAGATACTTTGTAATTAACAAAAACTAAATAGTCAATTAAAAATAACCCTAAGATGCACACCTCAAAGTCTTCTTAGCGTCCAATGCACAATGTCGTTTCATGGTCTTTAAGCTGTGGTGGAGAAAGTCAAACAGAGCCAAGTTCATGTATGCAAGGCTTTTAATATGCCAAGGACATTAGCAGGTAGGAAAAACCACACCTTCAGCTCAGTTCATCAAAATACAAATTGGGCAGAGGCATCGCTGATGTAACTCTCCTCCGTTGATCTCTTTGGTTTCCAGTTTCTGCTAAATGTGTCAGCCCTGAACCATTGGCTTGCGAATTTGGCACTTCGTGAAGATTTTTAAGATACATCTGCACCATAAAAAATAATGCCTCTGACAATCAGTAGCATGCTTTTCTTCCACTAGCCAGTAGTCCTCCTTCTATATTTTGGGGTTGAGGGAAAAGGGCTTTGCAGATGGGAATTGAAATACGCAGAAAGGTACTATAGTTTTTTTCCCCATCCAATTTTTTTCCCCCATCCAAACATTTTTTTCACATTTGTGTTCTGGAGCCTGCAAGATGTTTTAGTTTTATCCTTTTAGAGCTGGGTGGCACAGATGGCTGCAGAGGAGAGAGAATAAATGTTCCATTGTGCTAATGATGAGGCACTAGCACACTGTTGGATTTGAGACTTAGAAATATGACCCACCAAATTCTGTGAGGCTAACTTTTCAGCAAACGTTGCAAAAAATTCAGCCTCTTATTTGTTATAATACCTAAACATTGTTATGTTGCCAGCATTGTTATACATTGTGTGTTTTGTTCCCTATTACACACTACTGATTACATTGTTTTCTATAAAACAGTGTAACGCTCAGTTGACTTCCAGCATGCAATGGAAACCTGTAACACACTTTCAGCATCCCACATATTATTTTGTATCATTGGCGTAAAACTTTTTGCATATCTATGCAAGGGGCAGTTATTTTTAGGGGAATTTCTTCAGATTATGAAATCACTCCAGATGTTATCAACTGCATGCTGAGTCCCCAAAAAAATCAGTATGCAACAGAGAATTTGTACAGTGATTTCTTAACTTGGAGAATTCCCCCTTCATAAGTTACTAGCATTTGTTTCTGAAAATTATTAACTACTTGCTCAACAAGAAAATATGAGAACACATTTGTAGGTGGAAAGCCCATACTTTCTTCCTAGAGGTCACTAGATCTGACTAAATATGACTTGCTCAGTAAGCAGACAAAGCTTCAAGCATGTGATAATAAGCTATGCTTGTGCAAAAAAAAATTCCATTCTAAATTATAATCGCAGTGTTTCAAGAAAAGGGATTGCTAATTCTGACTTGTACTCAGTTGATATATCTTCTCTCATTTACTCTCTACCTAATAAAAAGAAAAAGGCGACAAGTAACATTTTGGAAATGTCAGATTACTCTCTGTTCAAATCATCAGTTACTTGAAACCTAATTTTTGAACTTAACCACTTGCATTTCTAATTTCAACCTGGTAGAGGGCAACTGTGTTCATGAGAGAATCAGAAGTGTGTTCCTTGCAGGTCTGAGTACAGCTAAGTGATATGCTGGTGGGCAGGCAGGCGAAGGTTTGCCCTTGATCTTTGATTCCAAAGATACCCATCTTCTGATGCACAAAAACATCTACACTTGCATTGTAATAATTTATTTAAAGCTGGGTAACAATGCATCAATATATGCTTAAACTTAAGTATTTGCAAACCTTAGAACTTGAGGTGTACACCAAATGAATTCACATCTTTCAACCTTGAATTCTGCATCATATATTTCAATTATCACATGTTAGGAACACTACACTTTCCCTCTTTTGAGAAGCAAGTGAAAAAAGCAATAACAACAAAAAGATACTGTGTGGCCAATAAAAATATTCTATACTTCCTCTGTATTCATTGTTAAATTATTTAAAACATCATGGCAATAGCATGATTATCAATCACACCATGCCTTCAGAATTCTCGATATAATTATCTCCCTTAATGTTTGCTGCAAGTTCAGTACTTTTACTGGATGACTAGTATAATTACTCTTCTGAAGCCACTGGCTCCTCTGCTAGTATGACTTACTATGTGAGTGATATGTATTGATTTATTTTTCTTGTTGCATCCTGTTCTTCTATCAGACATAGATGGCAGCAGACATGACATTTCCACCTATATTATCTATCAACAAAAAGAATGTGTGTTTCTATTGACAGTGCCTAGTCAAATGTTACCGAGAGGCAACTATTACTATGGTGGCTACCTCAGAGGGAACATGGGTAGTAATGAAAAGTCCTGTATAGGGATGGGACATACGTTTTGGAAGCAGTTCATTTTGCAAGCCTACGAAATGCAAACAGCCAATCACTTACCTTCCTGCAGGGTCATATTGGGCTAAACTCCAACCATGAAGAAGTCTCCTGACATCATCTGTCCTTCTCCCTGGCACTGGCCAATCAGGAACCGTGCAGGGAAATGTATTATCCCACCTCCCTGTCTGATTGGCCAGCACCAGGGAGAAGGACAGATGATGTCAGGAGACTTCTTCCTGGTTGGAGTTTAGCCCGATGGAACCCTGCAGGAAGGTACGTGATTGGCTGCTTGTGTTTCGGAGGCTTCAAAACAGCACCTGGGCTCACACCTGGGCTACTGCTTCTGAAACAAACAGCCCATCCCTAGTCCTATACCCTGATACTCAAATATTTTTTGATACATTTAGAAATGGTTCTCTGATTTTATGGTGGAATTAGCCCCCTCTTGTTTTTGGAAAAAAATGTCAGCTGTGATGAGCACAGGCTTCTGATTCATCACAGGGTTCTTAGGAAGATGTTGAGGGAGACTCTCTGACTGACAGCTAAATTTGGCCAATTGAGAAAGTGTCAGGGTGCCTCTGAGTTGCATGCCTGGTCATTTCCTTCATCAAAAAAAAAAAAAAAAAAGGACCTGACACCTTGTCATTTACTCACAGCAAGTCATCCACACTTGTTGCTAACTCTGATAAAATTCTGCCCACTATCATTTATTGTTGACATATTTCTAGTACATCATCTGCTAATGCTAAAAAAAATGGGTATCTTAGGTCAACATGATAATTTAGCCACTTGTATCCTGCCTATCAAGTGAATGACATAAAAGGAAAACAATTTTAGTTCAAATGTATATGAGAAATCATTGTTTTGTCTTCGCAACTATTCTGTGGATTAGGCTAAGGCACAAGAACTAGCCTAAGAATCTTGCATAGTGAAACACAGACACAGCTTTTCTACAGCCTATTCCAGAACTTCTCCATTATGCAACCATAGTGTCAAATGTTTTATGACGTCTGGATGAGCACAGTACAACAATTCAAAGGGTGCAAGACTGGTTGCAAATTAAATTATCAGCGGAATGGGAGAAATATATCAAGTGAGCAGTATAATGCTGGTTAACCATGAAGGTAATGGAAAGATTTAGCTTTAACAAAGAGACAATCAGAATTTTAATCTCGTTGTATTTATACAATGATAATAAATTGCATTCCTATTCCTATTCCTAATTTCTGTTGCCCTAAAGATTTGAAATAAATTCCTGTTTCTTATAAATATATTCCTTATCTATTTCATATCAACCTGGACATAGTTGCCATAGTTACCAAAGGCACAGCTGTCGATGCTACCCCAGAGTGGTCACTCCATTAATTGGTTCAGAAGTTAATCTTACTGTAAATTTGAAGTTCCCCTAACAAGCCCATGTTTCTGTAACCATGACAACCTCTACCCCAAAATAGAATGCAGAAGCTATTTTTCTAGTCTGTTGCTGGTCATCTTTGTACTGCCATTGCTGTTTTTGCCATCTTCTCCGCTGCACATACATCTCATTTCAAAAGATAAGGGCAATGCTTTGGGAAGTTATAGGTAATTGAGATAATCAGTTGTTGACATCCATCTACACTCCAACGCTTGGGACATTATTTTTAAAGGAATTCTTCTGCTACTTGGGACTTCTTAGCAGCCTGATTGTTTTTATTTTTGCTCTGACAGTACAAGTACAGTGGGCCCTTGTATAACAAACAGCTTGTATAACATAAAATTTGTACAACATAAAAAATTCCGGAGATAGGGAAATTTTCTTAACATAATTGCCTATGGGGAAAATCCATACAACATAAAAATAGGATTACTCTGCTTTCAATGCATTCTTATGGGAATTTGTATAAAGGAAAATTTGCTTAACATAATTTCATTTGGAACGAATTAATTCCTTTATACAAGGTACCACTGTATTTAGTTGTATGTTAGCACTGCATTGGGGCAACTTTACCCACAGGGTAGAATAATACAAGGAAATGTTCTCTGTTTCCATCTACTGGCTGATTCTAATATTGTATATTGGAAATAATTATAAAACCACAAATCATGGAACTAATGTGCTCTTTTTAAAATGACCACAGCAAAATATAGAATAAATATGCAGTGAGTTAATAAAATAACAATTTTAAACAGTCAGTCAAACAAGGAAGGCATCTACCACACACAAAGGAGGGGGAATAACAAAAACTAAAATGCTTCCATTGGATTCCAACCAATCCAGGCCCTTTAATAGCTTCAAAAACTCCTGATTTGCTATTGTTAGCCATCCTCACAATGCTATTGGATGAAAATTTCCCATGCAATTTCTCAGACAAATGATAAAGGAAGGTTACATAGAAAAAGGAAACATGAAAGAAAGATCACAAGATATTCATTTCCTCATTTTTCATATTTTAGACAAAGTCTTTTAGCATTTATTTATTTATTTATTTTCAAGATTTATATTACACCTTGCTTCCCCAAAGGGAACTTTAAGTAGTTTAGAAAATAAAATAAGAACAAGAAAATAAAATAAAAGACCATGCAAGATCTGATGTTAGTAGAGGTGGGCCTACAGAGCAAACACTTAAACACAAAAACAAACCTCAGGTTTCCCCAAATGCTTCCCTAGAGAGCCAGGTTTTTAGAGCTCTTTGGAAGGCAGGCAAGATGGACATAAGGCAAAACTCAGCCACAATGGAATTCCAGAGAGTAGGGCCAACCACCAAGAAAGCCCGATTGCACACATGCACCTTATGGGCCTCTCTGGGGGTGGTGGCCCTAAGAGCAAGGGCTTGAGATGCCCTAGTCGGTTGGGCAACAGCTGACTTGTGGGAGATGTGCTCCACCAGATATTCAGGACCCAAGCTGTGGAGAGTTTTGAAAACCAAAACCAGGACCTTGAACCTGATTCAGGTGACAATGGGCAACCAATGCAAGTGAGCCAGGATGAGAGTGACACGTGCATATCTTCTCGCACCAACCACCATATTGGCTGCCGCATTCTGTACCTGCTGCATTCTCCAAATCAGAGTCAAGGGCAACCCCACATAGAGTGTATTGCAATAGTCAATCTTGGAGGACACTAGTGCATGCACAACTGTCCCCAGGGAGTGCTCGTTGAGGTACAGGTGAATCTGGGTGATCAGCCAAAACTGATAGAAGTCTGATTTGGACACAGCTGTCACCTGGTCTTTCAGGGACAGAGCCGAGTCCAAAATATCACCCAGACTCCTCATTCTTTCAGCCACCTGTAGAGTGGACCCACTAAAGCTGGGCAGAGGGCCAGTGTATCTGTCTGAGGACCCCCGGAAGAACAGAACCTCAGTCTTCTCGGAGTTCAACTGGAGCCTGTTGGAACTGGTCCATTCTATAACTGGCTCCAGGCATCACTCCAGGGTCTGCACAGCCTCCATTACAGAGGTAGAAAAGGAGACATAGAGCTGTGTGTCATCAGTGCAGACTCCAAAGCTCCTGATGACCTCACCCAGAGGCTTCATATAGAAGTTAAAAAGCATGGGGGAGATTGCCAGCCCCTGGGGAACCCCACAAGTGAGGATCCAAGGATCTGACAACTCCTCCCCCAGCCTAACTTGCTGGATTTGCCTCCCTCAAAAGGCCATCCTGCAGCATGACCAGGGCTGTCTCAGTCCCATGGTATGGCCAGAAGCCAGAATGGAAAGGATCCAAGACATGTTCCTCCTCCAGGAACAACTGGAGCTGTTCAGTGGCAACCCAATCAACCACTTAGCCCCTAAAGGGAGCAATGGCTATTGGATGATAGTTCATTAAATTGTCTGCAGCCAAGCTGGGGTTTTTAAGAATGGGAAGGGAAAATCCCATCCCTGAAGGAGACGGGAATAATGGATGAAGCCCATTCCAGCATGCCCCCCCCACAGTCTTAATTAACCAGGATGGGCAGGGGTCAAACAGAGAAGCCTCTGGATTACATTGCCCCAGCACCCTGGCCTGGAGGCCTCAGATGATGATATAGGACCAAATTGAACAAAACAAGGAGACTGAGTTGGTGCAGCACCTGGGACTCTCAAGCCCAAAACATTGCAACCAGAGTCCATCTCCAAGTAGAGGGCCTCTGTTTTAGATTTAAAATGGACTGCAAAAGATTCACTAGTGAAATCAATAGGGGGAGGCCCAGGCTAACCAGGATCGGTGAGGTCACAAACTGCCCAGAATAGTTCCGCATGCATCCCATCTGAGATATTCTAGATAGACAGGCAAAGAGGATAGAGGAGGTTTATTGCTTCGAGTGTAGGGTGGAAATGTTAAAAGCCCATTTTCACAGTTTTAAAGCTTTGTCAGTTGATTCCTTCTCCAGAGCCATCACTCACTCCCCATGTTTCTATTAGAGCTGCTTTTAAAAGCTGCCTTTTTCACTTTCTAGTTTGTGCCCCTGCATCACATCAATCTCCACACGGTTCAAGGATTAGTATTTATTAGCAAAATGCTGCCTTTGTGTCAGCAGGGAAAATGTACACAGGTTCCCTGATAATTGTGACTTTTTATATGTCTGTGGTGACAGAGCAGTGAATTAAACAAGGATAAAGAGGGACAGGTTATTAGTATACACACAACAAAAAGCCAGTTTCAATGTAGCCTTTATTTGGTAGTTAGTGTTCCTAGAAGCTCCTTTGTGAGTCATATAATTAACAGGGACTTCCATTTATAGTGCACCCTCCCACATTCATTTATGTTCTGTAAGACATAAGTGAAGGGTGTGTGCAATTTAAGATTGTAAGAAGAAGGTTGTGGAAAACTGATATTGTTTACTGAAAATAATAGTAATGTAATTCACTGCTGATTACAGTTTTGATGGGCTTGTGTTTTTGTCATACAGTTTTACCCCATATGTGATGACAAAAACTGCCATAGGGTACTGATTTTACTGTGTTTGTTCAACCTGTTCACATTCTTTCTCCCACCTCCTGCTCCACAGCTGCATTTATTTTGTTATTTCAAGCTAACTTGATAATTCCTTCCTTCCTTCCTTCCTTCCTTCCTTCCTTCCTTTTCTCTCTCTCTATCCTCCTCAATTTTGTTATTGTTTGTGGGCTGCATAATGAATTTATAAATTCAGTGGATAAATTTCACAAAGCTTTTGCAGGACACCAAAGGTAACACAGGTTATCAACTTCAATGTGAAACACGTGATATTTCATATCTCCTCAGCTCCTATATTTTCTTTCTACTAGTCTTAGTTATTATGTACAGTAATACCTTGGTTTAAGAGTGCCTTGGTTTAAGAGTCTTTTGCAAGACACACAAACATTTATTCTAAATTTTGCCTTGATCAGCAAGCAATGTCTTGCAATACAAGCCCTGGAGCAGGTCACATGATCATGTGAGCCAATGCTCTCTCTCTCTCTTTCCCTCTCTCCCTCTCTCCCTCCCTCCCTCTCTCTCTCTCTCTCTCTCTCTCCCTGCTGGATTGTGGGTGATTGTTTAAAATGTTCTGTCTCCGGCAGCCTCTTAAGCAGGGGAAGGAGAGAGAAAGGGAGGTCTCCCCCTTGCCCCAGCTATGAAAGTTTTCAAAGGGAAGTACAGGTTAAAGTTTTATTTGTCTTTATATTTATATTTTTCTTTTATTTGTTTTCTATATCCTTTCTTATTTTTCAAACAATTTCTAGTCATGAGACAGCTAGTGAAGTGTGTACAGGGTTACAAATTGCAGTTTATTATTGTCACATTAAAAACACAGAGTAAAATCCAGTTGTTAGTTCCAAGCAGAGCAGAGTCCACAGCCAGGTACCTAAACCATGATGTGGATGTGGATTTCTAGCCAACCGTAACGTCCGGGACATGGACTGCAGCTAGGATATTAGCAAGGAGGCAAGGACCAGGGTGTTCCCAGAAGCCAGATGTGGTTTAGACAGAGAGCATGGTCAATCAGTTTCAAGATCCACAGAGATGTTAGTCAGCCAATCCAGGTTCAAGATCCACCCAAAAACAGTTCGACAGGGAGGGGTATGCCAAATAGAGAAACTTACAGAGCAACAGAGTTCCAGGAAAGTTCAAGATAACCAGGGTGAAGCTTCAGGAGTACAGAAGTCTCACATTGCTGGGGCAAGGAACAGAGAGTGCCAGCTGCTAGCTGTATGTCAGTAGCAGGCCCACCAGCTGCACACCCTGATTATTTCAGCCTGAGTTGGGCCTGACTCTGTAGAGAGGCTCCATGTTTGTAGCATACTGTAGCCCTGATCCCAACACCAACTTCTTTTGTGAGTTTTGCCATTTTGTGTGTACATTATATGGTCAATGGGACCCCAGAATGAAACATCTGCATTTCCATTATTTCTTGATGACATACAACTATATAAATAAATAAATAAATAAAAAATAAATAAATAAATTTTATTGAAGGGAATTTATTTTTGATTTGATATAAGAGTGTTTTGGTTTACAAGCATGTTTCCAGAATGGATTGTGCTCGTAAGCCAATGTATTGCTGTACAGACATGAAAGGTGGGTCATAAAGAAAGCCAGCAGAGGAAAAAATGACTCATTTGAAATGCAGTGTTGGAGAAGAGTGTCATGGGTATTGTCAAGGTGTCCCAGAATATGATCCCACCTCCCCCCCAAAAAAACCTACTCAGTCACACTGCCTTTATTGTTCTATGGTGGGTGAAGTCCAGGAGGGCCAAATGTGCTGATGGCTAGGTAAAATCCTCCTGTTGGTTACTCTCCCAACACCTTAGTGTTACAAATAAAATCAAGCTTGAAGTTAAAATGATTGTGGGACTATTGTAAATATAAGAAGTATAAGACCTGCTAGATAAGACAAGAATGCTAGGAAATGGGAAGAGCATATTATTATTATTATTATTATTATTATTATTATTATTATTATTATTATTATTATTATTATTATTATTATTATTATTATTATTATTCCTCCTCCTCTTCCTCTTCTTCCTCCTCCTCCCTCCTCCTCCTCATCATCATCATTAAAGACCTAGTATGATGTTGATTGACTCAACCAAGGAAGCCAGAACATTTCATTTACAAGATCTGGGAAGGTCTGTTAATTATATGACCTTCAGGAGGGCATGTATTGAGTGAGTAAGCTGGAAGAGACTTTACAGTACACATTTCTCCTTTCTTCCACTGTCATGTCTTTTTCCTCCTCCATCTTCTTTCCCCTTCCTATTCATTTTCAAATTTTTCAGTCAGCCAAATTGGTAGCAAAATCAAGAAAAATTGAGAAAAATAAATTAAGAATAATACGGAGGTGACAAAGCTTGTTCAAGATAGATAAGAGATTACAAAAGATCTTTGGTTTCTGTAATTGACATACAAGTAGCTAAAGTATGGGATCCTTAAAAATGAAATTGTAGGCATTTGATGGTTTCTTCTAATTATCAAAAGAATGGCTTTCAATAACATAAATATTGACGTAAAAACTGCTACCTTGATCAACATTTTCCAACTCAGCCAAAAGGCTACTGGGCAAACCTACAGGGATCTCTGACAGGCTTGTGTCTACAGAAAGAGAAAGGAGTGCTTACTAAATCTGCACCAGAGGAAGTATCTGCGGCAGGAGAAACAGCAGTGCCACGCTTCTCTATCTTGCCCCAATGGTGATTGTATCTGGCCTGCCATATTTGGCTCCTTCCCACCACTGAAACCCTCTATGCCTCAAGAAGAGATTTGGAGACTCCAAATGCTGGAGAATCCAAATGCCTACATTTTGAATGTCTCCATATAAGGTATGGCTCAACTTAAGAGTTTTGTTTCTAGTCATGGAAGGCACTTGGGGCAGCCCAGGGTCTCCTGCTGTTTGTGGCAAGAAGGGAAGCACAGTTCCATTGGTATGCCACCTCCACGCCATAGCTGCCACTTGCCTCCCTCTGGTGCGTCCAGTCCTTCTTTCTCCTCTTTCACAGGAGCAATCCCTCCCTCACTGCTGCTGCTCTACTGATATGATTTGCCTGAGGACGCCTCCACAGAGAGCAGAATGTGCAAACTGGCTTCCCAAACACCAGTACAGTACTTTCAAACTGCCTGGCTTCATAGACTTCTGAAAAAGGATCCCTGGACACTGTACTGTATTAAAATCCCTGGCTCTGAGAGATCCTTAAACCTTAATGAGGTTTGACTTTCTTTTCTTACTGGAAGTTGCTGAAATCTATCTGCTGAGTTTTTAAAAGGTAACTTTGGTTTAGCCTACTCTGTTGAATTGACAGGAGTTATTCACCATATTCCTGATTTTGAAAATATCTATACCTTTCATTCATTTTACTGTCCACTTTCTATTCCCCACCACCACCAATAATCAATCAGATTTGTCAGGAAAGATGGGATAAAAAATCCTGCTACATAGTTCTACCTGCTCAATAGGACTATCATCATCCATGAAAGATTACTTCTAGAGAGAATTGATGCTTGGCTGATCCATTCAGGTGATTCAGGTGATCCATAGTGTCTGTAATGCTCTTCCCAAACAATGGCTTTCAAATGATTCTCCCCCCCCCGTCAGATTTCTTCATTTCCAGCTTTCATGTCTACACATTGTAATTGGGAATATCACAGTATAGATGATCATAGCCTTTGCCTCCAGTGACATATCCTTACATTTGATTATTTTTCCTAGATCCTTCGTTGCTCCTTTTCCAAATTTCAGTCTTCTGATTTATTGGATGCAATTTGTTTGAATTCATCACTGATCTAAAGTACAAAAATGTAGACATAATCCAACATGTGCATATTTGGCAGAACACCTAAGAAAGTCCAAATTCAAATGCTTACAGAACACTGTGTATCCTAAAGTAAGACAATGAGGAGAATGCCATTAAGATCTATATCTATCTATCTATCTATCTATCTATCTATCTATCTCTATTAGAGATGGGCACGAAACGAAAAAATTTTCGTTTCCATTTTCGTTTTTTTGTTTCATTATGCAATGAAACGACAAATGAATTTTGTCTCCAAAATGAAACAAAACGAACAGAAACACCAGAAATTTTGTCGTGTGTTTCGTTTCCGTTACTGCAATACAGTGAACTGCTTTAAATGCTAAAAAAAAATCACAAAAAATTGAAATTAATGGTAACGAAATGGTAACAAAATGAATGAAAATGAAAACAATTTTTTTGCAAAAAATTCGCGAAAAATGGAAACGAACCAAAACCGACCCCCAAACAACAAATGACAAACGAAATGTCATTTTTTATTCGTGCCTATCTCTAATATATCTATCTATCTATCTATCTATCTATCTATCTATCTATCTATCTATCTATCTATCTATCTATGATTGAAATAAGAACATATCCTGTCCTGTATGGGAAAAGAAATGGACAATAGAACTAAGCATTGACTGACCAGATGTTGCAGCAGAAAACCAGTCTGTGGATGCAGGCTGACATATGCAATTCTCTCTTCTTGAGGCCCAAATCATGAATAAATATGCACCTGCAGTCTAATTACTGAGTGGAAAATAATATTCTGAATATTCTGACATCCTGACATTCATTAGTATCCTGATTGTGATATCATTTGCTGTGATATTATCTCATTCCATTTAGTTTGTAATCAAAGCGCCTTTGCTTTGATTTTCTAAATAATAATGTCATGCATGGTTATTATGACATCCGCCCCTTTTCCACATAGTATCAGACTGGCTTAAGAGAGCAAGCAATATGATCATTCCCAGCCCTGCAAGGGAAATATGCTATTTACAAAGGGGCCCTGATTTATATTGACACTTTGGAATGGTGGCAGTGGGGAGAGATGGATTAAAGCTTTATGCATATATAAAATGAAACCAACATGTAAATTCAAATGCCACATAATTCTGATATGGCTTTGAAATCAAAACACCATTATATATTCTACAATATATTTCAACTCTTTATAGCCAAACTCCTATGGGGAACAAACCTTATGAATAAAAGCAATCACATTGCAAGTTTTCTTCTCCAGCAGGTTGGGTCAACTCAACTGGTCATCTGCTAGCTTTCTCTACCTTGTTTCGCAAACAAACCTAACACTATGTTTCATCAGACTTGTCCAGAAGACATCTTCTCTTATATGGGTGAACAGATCTGTAACACAGCTCATTGTCTGACTGGCTAGGTAGCCTGCCTGCAGCAGAAGCAACAACTAATTAAAAGCAACCAGGACTTAATTTCATATCCTCTTTAATGCCTGGGATGATCCCCAAAGACTGCAGGGAGAAAATGGCAGCTGTCAACACAAACGCTCCCACAAACTGGATAACAATAGATATTCTATCTGGTGAAGAAAAAGAAAAGAAAATCCTGATAAATGTTCTCACGGGGGGGAGACTTCTGAGAAATTTTTGTTCCCTTCTGGCACAGACATCTCCTTAGTGCTAGGAGGAAAAGGTGGAAAGCAGGGATTCCTAGTATTACACAATAAGAGTATTTAGCTAGTGATTGAATAGCCATATAACTGGTTTATTACTACAGTCTGAAGTCAGATTTTAAGACCTGAGAAGGCCATTTTCATTTAAATTCCTGTTATTGTTGGAGGTGTTAAATGCACATTAAAAACCATTTCATATAAAATTAAGGGAGACTTTAGGTAAATACTGCTATTTAGGCAGACAAATGTAACAAACATTAGTGGGTTTTGACAGGGGGTGATTATTTGAAAAGCAACACCACAATTGAGCTGAAGGATAGCATATCTCCTCCAGATCTACTCATGACAACAATTTTTAATTCATTTCAATATTTGTTATTCATTTTGTTACATAATGACACAAATAATGATGTAGCTCGGGCTTGGGGCAGCCGAAAAAATGTTTAAAAACGCATCCTTTCCCCCCTCCCAAAAAGGAGGGGGGTTTTAAACAATTTTTTCTTTTCTTTTCTTTTCTTTGCTGCTCCAAGCGCCCATCAGCTGTAAAAAAAGTTTAAAAACCCCTCCTTTCCCCTCACCCGATGGGGTGGGGGGGAAGGAGGAATTTTTAACCATTTTTCTTTCTTTTTTGCCATCCCAAGTGCCAATCAGCTGTAGCTGATGGGGTGGAGAGGGAAAAGGAGGGGGTTTTAAACTCTTTTTTGCCACCCCAAGCCCCAGCTACAGCTGATCAGCACTGGGGTGGCAATAAAAAGAAAAAGAATTAAAAAGAAAAAATTAAAAATCCCTCCTTTCATGTATTCCTGTTAGGTTTTTGTGATGGCTGTGGCAGTGCAGGTGTCAATGGCTGCTAATTACAATTTATCAATATCTCTTTTTAAGGGTACAAGTACAGTGTCCATAAAGTGGCCACAGTACCCCAAAACCGGACCCCTTTGCAAATGAAATAAATCAGAGCAACATTCACATATGCAGAAACTATAAGGAATGAACTGATTCATTATCAGTACAATTTAAAACAACCATCCAGATGAGGGAAAAATAAATTGCTTGCCAGGTCAAATGAATATGTGTTAGTCATACATTGTGTGAAATGAAAATTATAAAAGGATCTAAATAATGGCGAAATCAGTTTAACTGGATTTGGAACATGAGTCATGGCAACTGGACTTCTTTTCTTGAGAGATTGAAATGTTTAGCTGCTCATCCAAGCAACTTCATCAATGTGAGGAAAGTTAGTGGTGAGTCCTCCATTTTATAGTTCACCTTGATTTCACATCACCCTGGTCTGAACAGGCTCATACATTGGACAATGGCCTGAACAGGCTTATTAGGCTGGCAACAGCCTGAATTAGGCTTGTTAGGTGGGTAATGGCCCAGGGTGCATGAAAGTACCACCTATGCAACATTTCCCAATTCACATTAAGTATTGGTCCTATGTCCCTTTGTGGTGGAGGTGTGAAGTGCTTCTGATTTCTCTGGGGATTGATGAAAGGATAGCTTGTTAAGTAGCATACAGCTTGTGTCTGAGTCCCCCACCTCTGTTGAGAGAGGAGTTTTAAATACACACATAAATAGCTTCCCTGCCCCCTCTTTTGAACCACCCATCTTCTCTGTCTAACATGTGTATATCTGCATCTTTCAATGAGTGCCCTTCGTCCTTCAAATGGAGGTACTCATTTTTATTGTGTGTATTTTGTGCTGTCAAGTTGGAACTAGCTCATAGCATCCCTAATAGGAATTTCAAGGTAAGTGAAATATTTAAGGAGTGATTTTATCCGTTCCACAACCCCAGTGAGTTTCCATGGCAAAGTGGGGATTTAAAACCCATTCTCTGGAGTCCTAGTTCATCTCTCATTCCACTACACCACATTGAGATTCATACTTATTTGATGATATGCATTAAGTGAGCTCTTCCCAAGTTTGGTTTGCCAGATGTTCTTGGACTAACACCCCTAAAAGCCACTAGCTGTGCTGTCCAGGATTTCTGGGAGTTTTCATCTGAGAACAACTGAGGTTGGGAACCACTGATATAAGTTGTTTTAGTCGTATTTTTCTTTAGCTTTGTTATTATTGAACAACAGCAACAAAACAAATGTCCGCTCCGCTGCCGCTTGTCGGCTTGCGGAGCTTCGTTGCCCCCCCCGCGCGAAGCCTCGCG
The DNA here is from genome assembly GCA_029282475.1 of Phrynocephalus forsythii. Taxonomy (NCBI): domain Eukaryota; kingdom Metazoa; phylum Chordata; class Lepidosauria; order Squamata; family Agamidae; genus Phrynocephalus; species Phrynocephalus forsythii. Next base: position 119,788,631 of record JAPFRF010000001.1, read on the forward strand.
AGAGGGAGGCAATGAGACTACGGGGCCTGGGCGGGGCAGCCCTATAAATGCTGCGCCCGCCCAGGCCGAAGCCTCTTTCGACGGCGAGCGTCCTGGGTGGAGGACGCTCTTGGAACCGGCGAGGGAGCGGCGCGGCAGCTTACCGGGTCGCCGGTCTGGTCCTGGCCTGGGCGCGGCAGCAGCGCGTAGCTTTTGGCTGCTTCTGCAGCGAGTGCGGCTGCCGCGTTTGGGGCGGGTGCCTTATCGGCGATCCGATCGCCCGACTCTCAGCTGAGAGGCGGGCGATTAGCGGGCGCCATTTTGTGGCGCGTCCGCCATTTTGTTTAACTTTTAAAATAAAATTAAAAATAAATAAATAAAAAAAAAACCTTAGTGGGGCGGGTGCCTTGGGCGGGCCGCGTTTTGCCTTAACGGCTGGCCGCGGCTGGACTGAACCCCCTTTTCTGAGTGGCCATAGGGCCCGGGGGTGGTGGCTGAGCGTGGGGCGCAGGGCTCTTTTGGGTGCAATTTTGAGGCACAGCCGCCATCTTGTATATTTGAGGTGGTTCAGCTGTGCGGGTGGCCGGTGGCAGGGGGGTGAGGGCGGCTGGAAGAAAAATAAATAAATAAATAAATAGATAACAATAAAAAAAAAAATTTTTTTTTTAAGGCTGTTTGGCAGAGGCAGCTGAGCCCCAGTTAGGGGGCTCCTGCCAGCTGTCCTAACCTGTTGCTGGTGGGTGGCATAGGCGGCGTTGTGCTGTGTGGGCCCTTGGCTGGGTTCTAGAGCTGTGGTGGTGGTTTGGTTTAGGTTGCCTGGGTGGTAGGGCTGTATTACTTGATATTGTGCTGTGCACAATATGGCCCCTTCTAAGCCCAAAACTAACAAGAAGGGCAAGCAGCCAGCCCGGAGGGTACCGCCTCAAGTCTCGCCCCCTGGGTCATCGGCTGATGAAGCGGATTGGCCGGTATGGGAGCAGCTGCGGGCCAAGGTGGAGGCATTAGAAAAGGCGAGGGGGGTGGTGCCGCTTAGTGGGTTGCCAGGGGAGCTGGTTAGTCAGGGAGAAGGGCCTCAGCGGACCTCCTCACGCCCGTCAAAGGCGCGGAGGAGGGCTCGTTTGAGGGATATGGCTGCTGATCTTTTGTCTCGTGCAGCTGCGCTGGAGTCCCATGATGGCCGCATGGCTGCTGCTGCTCAGGTGTCGGAGGTTGGTGAAAAGTCTGTGGAGCCTGCTCAGCCCGATTTGCAACTCAGGCAGGGTGGCGCTGCCCAGCGGGGTTTGGACGGCCTGCAGAATACAGATGTGGTGGCCTCATCTTCAGCGGAGTCGTCAAATCGTGAGTTGGCAGTGGCACCGGAGACTAGCTCAGGTGTGGGGTTGCAGGTGCAAATGGGTGGACTTGGGTCGGTCTCCGGGCAAGTGCAACCTGGTTGGCGGGGGGGATCATGGGGCTTGGCTCCAGGCTCTGAACCCACTGCTGCGGCTGGGGGTCCTGTGGGCCCATGGCCTAGCTCCTCAGCCTGGCAGGGGGGTAATCATGGCATGCAGTGGCCAGCTGGGGTGGCGGGTGGTGTTCCACCTACTCAGCCGCCTGGGCAGCATGGCTTTGCTGGGCAGGCGCAAGGGCCACTGCCTGGGGGATGGAATCAAATGCCGCTGCAACCGGCGCAGGGTTGGCCGGCGGGTCCGCCTGGGGGTAATTGGGGAGTGGGAGCCATCTACGCGGGAGTCCCTTACACGGCGATGCCATACGCGGATTACGCTACCCCACTTGGTGATCACCTTGCCCAAAGTACGAAGGAAAAGATATGGAGGGGGGATTATATCGACATTTTTAGCCTTCTGAATAGAGAGCTGGACCAGAAGGAAATTGACAAGGAGGACCCGAAGGACCGCGAGAGGCGCCTCAGAAGAAAGCCGGATAGGTGCTGGGCAAATTGGCTTCCAGCATACAGTATTTATATGTCTACGGTTCTCCAAGCACACCCGTGGCGTATGCAGTCGATGATCAAGTATCAGGATATGATTTATAAAGCCTATGTCGACTTTCCGGGTTTTGCTTGGTTGACCTATGATGAGAAATTTCGAATGAAGGCAGCCACGCAGCCCCACCTACGGTGGGATGAGCCCCTCTCGTATTTGTGGCTGCAGCTTATGACCCCCGTCCGGCCAGCTTTGGGGGAGCGCTTCGATAGCGGTCACATCATTAGGAAGCAGGCTGCAGGGGTGCCTGCACGGCCATCGGGAGGCCAGCAGGTGCAGCCGAGGCTGGTTTGCTGGGACTACAATGGGCAGGGTGTGTGCAACCGCAAACCCTGCCGTTTTCGCCACGAATGTTCTGTTTGTGGCGCGCAGCACCCTTCCATCAATTGCAGTAGAGCAAAGGGGCAGCAGTCAGGGGGAAGGGATGGGGGCGCTTCAAAGAAGCCACCCGGTGGTCCCGCGGTGGCCAAGGGGCCCCAGTCCAATTAAGCTGGGGCCTCTTGGCGACTGGTTGCAGCGCTATCCAGACAGGATGGCAGCCAAGTTTTTGTTAGATGGTTTCCGGTTTGGTTTTCGGATTCAGTTTGAGGGTGCACGCGTTCCGACTTCTGCGCAGAATCTTAAATCTTTGAGGGAATGGAGCATGTAGCCTGGGAAAAGATCGAGAAGGAAAGATTGGAGGGTAGGGTGCTGGGCCCGTTTGATGTACCACCTACGCAGAACTTTAGGGTTTCTCCTTTGGGCTTGGTACCTAAGAAGGCTTCGGGAGAGTATCGGCTTATTCATCATTTATCGTACCCGGAGGGGCTGTCGGTGAATGATGGTATACCGCATGAAGTTTGCTCCGTGCGATATACATCCTTTGATGAGGCCATTCGGAAGATCAGAGCCTGTGGTCTCGGGGCGGAGCTGGCGAAGTGTGACATTAAATCAGCCTTTCGCCTCTTGCCAGTCCATCCCGATGACTTTGAGCTTTTGGGGTTCCAGTTTCAAGGAAAGTTCTATATGGATAGGGCGCTCCCCTTCGGTTGTTCTGTGTCTTGTGCCACCTTTGAGACATTCAGCACGTTCCTGGAGTGGAAGGTGCGGGACTATCTGGGACGGCCTGGGGTTGCGCATTACCTTGATGATTTTCTTTTCTGTGGGCAGAAGGGGACTGGGGACTGCCTCTTTCTTCTGCGTACTTTTCAAGGGCTGGCAGCTGAGCTTGGCTTGCCCTTGGCAGAAGATAAGACGGAGGGGCCAGCACAAGTTTTGACCTTCTTAGGTATTGACATCGATACTGTGGAGCAGGCGTGTAGATTGCCTAGGGATAAACTGGCTGTACTGAGAGAACGATTGGTCAATCTTATGGGGCGTCGCAAGGTTACCTTGAAGGAACTTCAGGAGCTGGTGGGACATTTGAATTTTGCATGTCGGGTGGTCTCACCTGGAAGGCCTTTTTACGCCGTTTTTGTGGGGCTATGCAGGGCCTGAAAGCCGCATCATCGGGTCAGGATTTCGGAGGGCATGCGCGCAGACCTGCGGGTTTGGCTGCAGTTTTTGCAGGATTTCAATGGGGTCTCATTCTGGCGGTCTGAGATGCGTATGGGCCCCGATTTTCAGGTCCAGACCGATGCTGCGGGGTCTCTGGGTTACGGGATTTACTGGAAGGGCAGGTGGTGTTATGGCTTGTGGCCGTCTGAGTGGGTGGAGAAGGGAATAACGAGGGACTTGACCTTTTTAGAACTCTTTCCGATTGTGGGGGCTCTTTGGTTGTGGTCTGAGGCCTGGTCTAATTCCATTAAATGCAGACGTTTTTGGTGCGACAATATGGCTGTGGTCCACACCATTAATAACCAATCTTCAAAGTCGGAAAGGGTTATGGGTCTTGTTAGGGCCCTGACGCTGCGTGCCCTACAGTATAACATCGTTTTGCATGCCTGTCATGTACCTGGCCTTTCTAACACCTTGGCTGATGCTCTTTCGCGCCAACAGGTCGACCGTTTCAGGGCTTTGGCCCCGGGAGCGTGCGACCTGCCGGAGACTCTGCCCGAAGAGGTATGGCTGATTGGCGGGAAGAGGCTGACCGGGCCCTAGGCCTGGCTTTGGCGCCCAGGACCAGGAGGGGATATGAGGCGGCTGTAAAGGAATTTGAGAACTTTAGGTCTGAGTACGGCCTACATCTTGTATGGCCGATTCCCCTTGATCATCTGAGGCAATTTTTGGTATATCTTCATAGGAAGGGTCTGGCTGCGGGCTCCATGCAAGGCAAGCTGGCGGCGCTAGCCTTTCAAGCAAAGGCGGGTGGCTACCAGGATGTCACGACTGACTTTAGAGTGCGTAAAATGTTGGAGGGTTGGGCTAAGGAAGTTAGGCGTGCACCGGATGATCGAGCCCCTATAACACCGGTTATTCTTGTAAAGATTGCGGCCCAATGGCCGTTATTGTGTGCAGATGAATATGAGGCTGCACTCTTCCATGCAGCGTCCCTGCTGGCCTTTTTCGGGGCTTTCAGGATCAGTGAGCTGGTTGCAGCTTCTAAGACTGACTTGTCCAGGGTGGCGTTGCAGCTGAGCGACGTCACTAGACGGGGGGATGGGATTTATGTGCGTGTGCGACGGTCAAAGACCGATCAGTGGGGTAGGGGTCAGGGGGTCACCTTGGGCCCCTGTTTGGAGGCGGCCATTTGTCCGGTTCAGGCATTGACGCGTACTTGGTCCTTCGGGGCCAGGGAGGGCTCTTTGCTTCGCCATAGGGATGGAAGTCCCCTGACCAAATATCAGTTTTGGAGGCTCACCAGTTTGGCTTTGGAGGGCGTGGGAGTGGGTCATCTGCGATTTGGAACACACTCTTTTCGAATTGGCGCGGCATCCACGGCTGCTGCCTTGGGTTATGGCCCTCAAGCTATAAAGGCTATTGGAAGATGGTCATCTAGAAGGTATGCAGGGTATGTTCGAACGCTAAGCACCGATTAACATGTTCTTTGTTTCTTTGCAGGGCCTAAGCCTGATGTTTCCAGGTGTAGGATCCTGTTCGTTGGCCATAGTTATGTGTTCTGGGCCAAGAAGCATGCCAGCAGGACAGCCTGGGGGATTAACCTGGGCCTGGGGGCTAGGGCCATGATTGAATGGAGGGGGGCGAGGGGCATGCATTGGAATCAGTTTTTGCATGCCGCCTTGTCCGCCGCAGCTGGTGGACCTCCTGACATATTGCTGATTCACCTGGGGGGGAACGACCTGACCATTCAGTCCGGCAAGTCCTTAATTGCCGACATTTTGGCGGACTTAGCCAAGTGGAGGGCTAATTTTCCTGATTCCCGGGTGGTGTGGTCAACTATCATCCCTAGATTTTGTTGGAGGGCTGATTGTCCTCCTCAGAGTATTAATACATCTAGAAGAAAGGTGAATCGGGAGGTGTGCAGGGCTGTAATTGCAGATGGGGGTGTGGTCATCGGGCACCCCAGGATTACTTTGGCAAGGCCGGAGCTTTATCGTGCCGATGGGGTCCACCTCTGAGATTGGCATGGAATTGTTCTTGGATGACATAATGAGGGGCCTGCATCCACTTACAGCTTGTGGGTGCGGGGGAGTCAGGGTCATAGCATGCTAGGCCCCTGACTGTGGCGGGAGCGCTGGGGGGTTAGAGCCGGCGAGGTAAATTCTAAGATCCCCTGTGGGGCATCCTGCTCTAATCGCTGCAGATTGAGAGGTCACAGCATGGAGCATGGATCCTTCTAACAGGCCTTGCTTGGGCCGTGGGGAGCAGGTAAAGCTCCCTGGGGACCCAGGCAGGGGGTGGGAATTTGCCGGCCCTGCAGATCTGCTGGGGTAGCAGATCTGCAGGGGGTATGACTCGCCCGAATGCTCTAGAGTCGGAAGGGTCCTGGGAGACCCTCTGGTGCCGACTCTAACCTGCGCTTCTGCAGGCCCCTCAAAGGTTTATGTTGCTGTTATGCTGTTTGCTTGAAATGTTGAATAAAGTGTGGCCCTAGTTCAATCCATTTAATGGTCTCGCGTGGTCTTTCGCCGTGGGGGGGCAATGCCTGAAAAGGCTGCATGGCTTTGCATCCCAAATGAGACCACATGACGCCTATCGGACCATTCCAGAGACATCAGAATATAATGCATTGGATGGATCTAAACACCACCAATTTTATTACAGTCCAGGAAGGATAATGACATCATGGAATTCACAGAACTAGGTTAGATATAGCATTCCAGGCGATAACTATCTTATCGCTTGTTGCCTGAATTGGGTTTATTTCAACCCATTTATCATTTTCGTTACAATCATTGTAATGAGAAAAGAACTCTGTTCCATTTTCAATCTTCTCAGCATACAGCCTGGGTATAAAGAAAGCAGCTGATGCTATCACCTATTCTCATTTTGCTTTGCTTGCAGCAATCATGAAATATTGGGGACAGAGAGGGTAAAAGAAGGGAGACACTTTTGGGACCCTTTTGTGGAGAAATCTAACCATTTGGTTGGTTAAAAACCATTTCTAGACTCTCTAACAAGACTCCCTTCTTGTTAGAGACTCTGTTTCTTACAAGAGGTTTAACAGGATTACGATGTGTAAACTGTGTTTGTCTGAATGTGTACATGTACTGATTAGGTATGGGCTTTTCATTTCAGAGCTGTGCAGGGAAATGCATCATTCTGACTCCCTGACTGATTGTCCAGCACCAGGGAGAAGGAACGATAATGTCAGGAGACTTCTGGTTGGACCGTGCAGGAAGCTAAGTGATTGGCTGCTTCCGAAACAAATAGCCCATCCCTACTACTAATCAAGTCAAAAATCTGTCATGGCTGTTATGGTCTGCTTGCTTCATTACATTTTCATAGAGTGTAGTCCTGGTTGAATGTGCCAAAGATTACCATCAATTGAAGACTAGAAGAGGATTGTGAAATATACCCTGGTGTCATTTCACTTGTCTTTTTATTTGTGCTTTCCAGACTATTTTTCTACCACCCTCTTCTTCAAGAGGAAAATTGATACATTTTTGTTTGGGCTTTTCCATACCACCCTGCAACATTCTACGTGGCAATTCTAAAAATGCATACAGACCAAACAAAATTTTTAACTTTGAAACTGGACTTTGGAACAGCACCAACTTTGGCATAAATGTAGCAGGTGGTATGGTTTTGCACTGTGACAAATTTGGGGAAGTTTGGGGCAAAAAGTTTTTCAAGTTTTGATTTATTAAACATAATACTGTTTTACTCCACAGGCAGAAACAAGCAAACTTAAACATCCATTGATTCTTAAAAAGTCAAATAAATTGAAAATACTGTACCAATCTTGCTTGTCTTGAAATAGAATAGTTGTCCCCACCCACTTTTTCTTTTAGTTGGAACAAATCCAGGTTGTAGAGATTGAATTATCGATCCTTTAAAAAGGGATTTTCAAAAGGGAATAATTGTGACTTTATTATAAACTGAGCATCTATGGAACAGGCTTACCAGCAGGAGTGTTCTAAAGATCTGTAGGCCATGAAGGCCGTTTCTCATTTTAGATCTTCCTCTGTTCCTACTGCTTCCCTTTTCCTAAGCAATATTATCTTTTCAGAGTGTTTCAGTTTATTCTTGAGATTTTTCCAGTTCACTCCTTTTTTGCTCTACTGAGAGTTCAGGATTGACTTCATTGAGCACCCTCTTTTCTGCTTTTCTAGCTGTGTGTGGTATCAGTAAACACCCCCAATATCACTTGTCAAATGAGTTGATTTTTGTTCCTGTCTCTCTTTTTTAAGCATAGTATGGGTTGTTGTGCTTCTGTATCCACAGTTGAATACAGCAGGAAACGGTGCTGTAGAATATGTGCGGCCAGTAGGAGAACAGGTAGCCAAGCTTGACATAGCAGAGGGCAGCTTCAATGATAATACAAATAGTAGTAGTGAAGATGTATTTCAGGACACACTTTTTTTGCTTACTACCACTCATGTGTCTTAAAATAGCCCTGAGAAGTGCTTGAGAGAAGGAATCAGCTTTTGGAATTTTCCCTTGTTTGGTTTCACCTTGTGTACATGAGACCATTTTGTCGACCATCTTGACCGCTGCCATTCATGTTTCAACATTCAGAGTTTACTAGATCATGTTTGGTAAATTGACACCATATTGTGCAGTGATATTGCACCATTCTTTTCTCATTTTAAACCACAGATATAGAAGCCCAAATGTTCCACATGCATAAACCAGGGTTTTGTTTTTTCTTTAAAGAATTTATTTATTTTTTGCTTTTTGGGGTTTATTCTTGCACTATACCAAGATTAACTTTTTTGCATTTCTCCCGATCAAAGCCTGATGTTGTGTATATGAAGCTGCCTGATCATCATTCCATCTAGATCACTGATATTCACTCTGACCTCTTCTGAAAGTCACTTCAGGGCAAAGGAGGTCATAATCAGCCCTATTTCAGATAAACCATTTTGCCTCGAGGATTGAGCCCAAACTGTTCTGCATACAAAGCATGCACTTTGGCATCAAGTTACAATCCATCCTGTTGATCCCTTCCCTTGTTGCAATGCAGCACCTGCAATTCTCAAAATAGCCAGATGTCAGCTTGGACTATATTGAGACTATATTGCTAGCTATGTGTCAAACTGGCTGGGTAGCACCTGGCTGAAAACCCTGGCTGCAAAGCCAGGTTTTAGAAATTGAATTCCCTGCTCTGCCTGCCAGGAGAAAAGCCATATAACTGCCCATGGACAAGTTACATGATCCCAAATTACCCATAGAAGAAGCAATGATAAACCACTTATTCATATTCTATGTATTCCATACTGTTGGAACCCTGGAAAGGGTCAGTATAAGTTATAATTGGCTTCACTTCTTCCTAGCATTTCCCCTAGGTGTGTGATCTGCATTTCAGATCCTGAAATGCCACTTTACCTGACTGACCTCATCTTTAGGACACAGGTTGATGAATCAAGTGTCATTATTTATTTATTTATTTATTGTTAAATTTATACCCCACCCATCTTCCCTATGGAACACTGGGCGGCTTACAGAAGCTGATCAAATCAGCAGGTATCCATAATAAACAACAGACAGACAATTACAACAGCATTAAAATAAAAACATATTGGCACCCTTGTCCTGATATAAATAGCTCACAAAACATCGTAGCAATCAAGCTGGAAACAGCAGATGGCGGGAAAAAAACAACATTAAACTTGGTCACCAAAGGCCTCGCGAGATAAGATGGTTTTCACCGCTCTGCGGAAGGCCAGCAGGGACTCTGCAGAGCGCACTTCGCTGGGGAGGCTGTTCCACAGTGAAGGGGCAGCCACCGAGAAGGCCCGATTGCAGGTGGAAGATCTTCGGGCCTCTCGGGGGTGGCAACCCGAAGCGAGTGCGCTCGCGACTGCTGAACTGGTCGGGCCGAGGTTGATCGCTGGGTGATCCGCTCTGCCAGGTAGTCTGGGCCCAAGCCATTGAGGGTTTTATAAACTAAAACCAGGACCTTGAATCTGATCCGGGATGCAATGGGCAACCAGTGCAGACGGGCCAAGACTGGGGTGATGCGGCCATAACAACACCCACCCACCACCAGTCTGGCTGCTGCATTTTGTACCCGCTGCAGCCTCCGGAGGAGAGTCAAGGGCAACCCCATGTAGAGGGTGTTGCAGTAGTCCAACCTCGAGATCACCAGTGCTTGCACCTGGTGAACTACCAAGAAAGTGCATTCTTCATAGGAACACAGATTGAATATCACTGATTATTAATAGTGACCTGCCATTTCTGTTTTGGTTGTCCACGTGGCTACGAGCCATCGATTTTCAGGTGGTAAGTGACTTGAGAGTACAGTACTTAATTGTTATTAGGTGTGAACTTTCAATATTTAAAATAAAATTCAGTGATATTCAATCTGTGTTCCTATGAACAATACACTTTCTTGGTAGTTCACCAGGGCTTCTTCTATTGAAGTATTAATGCAACTGGCTGAATTTTAAGTTGGCCAAGGGTCCTGAAAAAGTATAACACAGATTGTTACTAAAATTATTCAGCAATACACAAGGACTATGTAGCTTAGATGCAATAGTTCCTTAGTAGTTTGATTAATGCAAAAATTAATTTATAGTAGATAAGAAGACAGTTGTAACCAGAAAGTACAATTGATTAGGGAATGTGGTGTTTCAGGATCCGAAAAGCAGATGTTGCACCTGGAGAAAAATGCTAAGAAGAAGAAAGCAGTGGGTTATAGTAGTTAGAATGTTGGACAAGGATGTAAGATAATTGGGTTCAGTTCCTTGAACCTGATTCTTGAACCTCAGTTCCATCATGACTCCGATAAAGTTCCCATGAAGCTCCCATGAAGACTCTGGGCAATGCATCAGCTCTCTCAGTCTAACCTACCTGACAGCATATATGTGGGGATAAAGAGTAGAGTAGAAGAAGGTGTGGGTCACCCACAATCCCTTGTGGGGCAAAGCAGATGTTATCAAATCAATACCCATAGCTCCAGTCCACTGGATTTTTTTTACAATAAATGTGTGTCCTGATATTATATGAGCACAGGTGTTTTTGTTCACTGAGATGCCATGCCTGGGAATATGCCTCTGATTAGCATTCCCCTTCTGCCCCTCTATTTTATTTGTGGCTTGTAGGTATCTTGCTGTCATTCAGGATCAATCCCTTCCCCCGTATTCTCCACCTAATTGCCATCTGATAAGTCTAGGCAGATACTGAAGTGCTCATTATTGATTCCCAAATGGATGACCTTATAGTCAGTGTTATTGTACTGAATCCTATTTTTGTATCTGGTTTGGTTCCTCCTGCAATTTTTTGATCCTTATCTATCCTGACAATACCTCCCAATCTGAAGTCATCAGCAAATGTAATCAGCTCACATATTTAAACTCCCAAGTACAGTGGCTAACAAATGCTGAGTAAAATGGCTCCCAGCACGACCTCTAAACAAATCCAAGGATTACTGCTCTGACATAGTACTTTTCCAGCACTTCTTTGCCCCCCCCCATGTAAATCAGGGTTTCAGGCTGCCATCAGAGAGCCACTCGCCTGAGAGTAAGTGCCATTGAATTAAACAGGGCTTAATTATGAATTAAGAATTTCACATTTAAATTTGGGGGAGCTCTTGCAGGGCAAGGGTTCAAATAAGGTGAAGGAGGGTATTTGTAGTTTTCCCGGTCCCACGTCCCTTTAAAAGCAGTTTAAATTACCAGATAAACTGTGTCTAAAAATGCCATCCCCACGGCCACAGGGCTTTTTGGAAAGAAAGAAAAAAGAAAACGAAAACCCGGTAATATTCCCTTAAGTGAGGTTTCTATGACTTACCCAGGAGGTAGGGGATTTTTTGCCTCACTTTGAAAATCCAGCTTTTAAGGAGGCAGACGCCGTGGGACCACGCAGATGATCCGGGTTTCTTTTCCTTTCTTTTTTTCATAGCACTGACCAGCTGTTCCTGGGGCCGATCGGCACTGTTTTTTTTAATTTCCCTGCACATCAGAGCAACAGGAAGTTCAATCAGGTCCTCTAAGTAATAATTTCCTCCAGCCAAGTGGTCCATTTTTTCCAGATGCTAGCATCACCTGCTGTCCAAGGGGGCTGAACTGCACTTTAAAATAAAATAAAAACAGCTTTGGATGTGGGAACTCTTGTCCCACATATTAAATCATGCGATGGGACGAAGAGGAAAAGCCGGACCTTCAGAAGATCAGGATCAAAACCCAGTTGTGACCACGGCTAGACAGACAGAGGACATTTAAGGAAGCTCCCAGTGTTTGTCAAAGAGAGGCAGTAATGGACTCACTGGGGAAAGAACTAATTGTATTGCATTCATTTCCACGCTTGTCCTACACTTTCTTAAAATGTTCCAGGTTTTCTTGACATGGAATACTCAGAAATATGATAGGGATGTAATACTTTAGTATTCTGACTTGGATGATCTCAAAGAACTAGATTTTTGTACAAGTGTTTTACTTTTTTCATGGCTCCACTTCATTTCTGCTTCTGAAGATATTCATCATTTTTATTTTAAGCTATTAACTTTGTAGGCAATCATGTTGTTAATTAGCATACCTCAGCTCTTTGCAAGATTATACCTGTTGTTGCAGAAGAAACCCTGCCTGTTTCCGTCTGGTGTAGATCTTTCCAAGCTTTTTCTGAAGAAATCTTGGGGAAAGGTCATTTATGTCCCCTCCCAATACAAGGGCTTGGAAACAACAGTTTCAAAGGAACCACTCTAGTCTGCTGTTTTACCTGCTCTGTTTCAGAAATTGTGAGGTGGGAGGATGGTGGCTGACATGAGTCTTTAGGGGGAAATCCAGTGGCTCTTTCCAGCTCTCTGCAAAGGTTAGTGCACACACACACACACACACACACACACACACACACAGAGAGAGAGAGAGAGAGAGAGAGAGAGAGAGAGAGAGAGAGAGAGAGAGAGAGAGAGAGAGAGAGAGAGAGAGAGAGAGAGAGAGAGATCAGATCTGAATTTTATTATGCAAATAATGTTGCCACATTTCACATTATTTTCAGGGGATGGGAGCCCTGACATCATCTTCAATTATAATCACTTCATGTTTTCTTACCTTCTGTGGTTTCGTTTCTCACCACAGAAAATCTGCTCAAAAAGAAAGAAAAAGAAAGAAATACTTGCACAATGTATTTGGGAGCTACTTTTGGGAGCCCCTGCTATGCTGATAATTTCATATAGACACTGGCTAGAAAGATCATTTGTTCCTGTAGAAATATTCCTATTAGACATGGGCACGACTCGGCGAAAACCTCGTTTCCGTTTCCGTTTCTCATTTCCGTTACGTAACGAAACGAAGAACGACAATTACTCCACCAGAACTCGAACTTGAACCGACTAAAGAAAAATTGGGTCTGATTTGTCGTGGTCGTTCCTGGTGACATCGCAGCGATCACGCGATGCCAAGTGGCACAGGAAAAAAGTTTTAAAAATTAAAAAAAAACCTGATTCCCGGCCAAAAAAGCAGGCGAAAATATGCCTGCCTGAGTGAGGGCACCTACCGGAAGGGTGGTTTCTGGGGGGGGGGGTCCCTGGCCTCCCCTCTCCTCTCCTGGGCTGCGCATCCTCATCATCTCGCCAACTCGCCAAGCAGTGTGGCACAGAAAAAAAGTTTTAAAAATAAAAAAACCCTGATTCCCGGCCAAAAAAGCAGGCGAAAATATGCCTGCCTGAGTGAGGGCACCTACCAGAAGGGTGGTTTCGGGGGGGGGTCCCGGCCTCCTCCCCTCTCCTCTCCTGGGCTGTGCATCCTCGTCATCTCGCCAACTCGCCATGCCATGCGGTGCGGGCGGGGGATCCAAAATGGGGCGACCGCAAGCAATATTTATTTGTTTTGAAATCGTGGAGGTCCAAAAACACACCAAAGCACCACAGAAACATGAGAAAATAGCTATTTTAAAATTGCCTGAATTTTTACTGTAGCAGCAGTGGGTTTCTCTTGCAACAAAACATCTCCATTGATTTTATTTTATTTTATTTTTATTTTTATTTTTTTACACCTGCGCAATGATGGGCTGGCCATGGGAGTGGACCATGCAAATTTTTGGAGCCATTCCACCAATTGCATGGCCACTTGACCAGGTTTTGACCGAGACTTCTGGGATGTGCCTGTCGCGCATAAAAAGCCCACTAACCATAGCCCGAACCCGAACCCGAACCCGAACCCTAACCCATACGCCAGTACACTGTCCTTCTTAGTGGGTCAGAGAGGCACCCAGAGGTGCACCCCATGAACTCACCCTAACCTTACCCGTTACAACCCTAGCCCTAGCCCTTGCGCTAACCCCCCTAACACTAAGCCAAATCTGTACTCGCATTGCACACACGCAAGTACAGTTCCCTTCTTGGTAAACCACAGAGCGCCAGACTGAGGAGGAACCTTCCCCCCAGTGTGCGCACTGTGACACTGCAGTAGCAGTGGGCCTGTGGTCAACACAGAGAGGCACCCAAAAAAGAGGTGCCTCTCTGCTCAACTTGGTATGCATATCCAATTGGCTATGCATTGCGGGCCGGAGGAGGCACCCACCCCAGAGAGGTGCCTCCAGGAGCCCACTTTCCCTTCATGGTGGGCCAGAGGAGGCACCCACCCCAGAGAGGTGCCTCCAGGAGCCCGCTTTCCCTTCATAGCGGGCCAGAGGAGGCACCCACCCCAGAGAGGTGCCTCCAGGAGCCCGCTCCCCCCCCAAACCAGTACTAACGACAGACAAAAAACAACAAACGAAACGACACATTTTTGGAAAATTTCACGAAAAACGGATACGAGTCGAAACGGGCCGGCTCCGACACATGACAACTCGAAAATGTCATTTTCCCTGGTTGTGCCCATCTCTAATTCCTATTTCTTTGAGCGTTCTGGATCCGCCTCCTCCCCCCATCATCCAGATAACACAATGCTTGTTCTGATGTGACATTTGCCTTTTATCCTCCCTTTTCATGCTTTCTCATTTTTTCTTGTGAGCGGAGGCAGTTTATTTCATTCTACGATTTTTTTTGGGGGTGGGGATAGCATTTAGGGCTGCTCTGCTTCTTATGCAAAGTTTATTCTTCTCTCAGAACTTATGGGCTGCAAGTTTCTAATTAGCACACCAATTTGGCATTTTATCAAATTGTGAAGCTCCAGCAGAGCAATTGCGTTCTACCATTGATTTCAAACGTCTACAAACAACATTCTGTGATATTCAGATAAGAACCCCAGTAAGTGCCATGACCAACCAGTGTCCAAACTGGGACGAAGGAGAGAAGAACATGTGCTCCATTTGGACAAGTCCTATATTTTCCAGAGATAATAAATCCACACATAAACCTTCCTTATTGCTTCTGACCATGCAGAATTTTTAGAGTGGTTTCTGTTTCTAAATAAAAATATGAGAGGAAAACCATGACCAGCTTGTGGTAGTTAAATATTTAAACAACCACGTCAAGATTTTGGATAACTTTTTTACACATACACAAGCCTCTTTTGGATGGGCTTTCTCTCAATCTTCACACATATGTATTTAAACTCCAAATGCAGTATTGCAGGTCAGCAGACTGTACATAAATAATTGACTTATCCTGTTCAGTTGAATAGTTCAGTTCCCTGGGTACTGCATGTTGATCTGAAAATTCTCTGTAGCATTTTAACCTGATTCTCAACTCTTCCACACAGTATATCATCTGTTTCAATCTTTCATTTTTGGTGATAATGACATACAATGTAGTATATGCATAAGCAAGCCACATAAGCATGAGAATACATTTAACGCTATTTGAAACTTCCAATCTATCCAGTTTGCTGATAATTAGAGAGCACAGATATAGTCTAATGCTGAAAATGGCACTGCTGTTCACAGAACTTAGAAAAGTTGCTTTTTGAAATATCTCTACCAGAGTCCTTTGGCCAACATGTTCATTGGCCATACTGGCTGGGGAATTCTGGCAGTTGTAGTCCAAAGAATCACTTTTTCATGCTCTGCATTGCCCAGCTAGAAAGAAATAAAGAGACAAGACAAAGTTTTGGAGTTAATAAGGGCCACAATTTATTAACAACATTAATTAAATATATAGTGATAACTGTAGATTAAAGAGGGCCTGTGCCATAGCACAAGTGGTAGCTTCCAGTAGGTACTATAACTTCTGAGCCCCTCCAGTTTATAAGAGATTCATCCAGCATGATGTATGATGCCTTGGGTAAGATGCATAGCAGCAGGTACTAGAGCCTTCTTACCCTCCAGAATCTCATAACCACTGGCAGCCCTCATTTACCTGACAGGGGCTCCTATTTAGCTATACCTATTGCTAATTCTAGTTTATTAAATGTATCCATGAGGACTGCCAAGCACCTCAATGATGCGCCATAACGGAGGGACATACTGGAATTAAGACACCACTTGCGCTAACTGCTAATTATGACTGATAAGGGAAATTTTGTTTATAAACATAACCAGCCACACCTTGCGGATGATGGGATAGGCGAAAACACACTGTCACTCTGAGGAAATTTGAGTCACAGCCAAAAATTCCCATCTGGCCCTAAAGCAACCAGCAAGCTTCACCATCCACAATACAGGGGGAGTGCCTCAAAGTGTGCAGGCAGAGGGCAAAGAGCACACATGGGCCTTAAATAGGCTCGTTCCCTGCCCACTCAGCCTACATAAAATGGGGCTAGACTCTGCACCCCTTTCACCCAGGCAGGCAAAGAA